>CM035407.1:184305703-184658203 GCA_020310875.1 Ceratopteris richardii
TAGATCCAAATGATAATGAGGTAGATAAATTCATGTCATCAACACCTCCTCTACAACTCCATTTGGGAGCAATCAACTATTGTAGAGGTCCACCGAGTGTTGGAGAGGAATTGGAGGTAAAGCGTTCTTGAACATGTCCTCTAAGTTCTCCTGAGAGGTACACTACTCAAGAGTAATCTCCTGTTATACAAGATTCTTGTCGATGAAGTGGTACTGGATCTCGATGTGCTTTGTCTGAGCATCAAACACGGGATTCATTGCAATTACAAAGGTTGACTGGCTGTTAGTGTAGATGCATGTGGGAGTAAGTGCAAAATACCAATGTTACATCATAAACATCGAAGCAAGATGGCCTCACATGCTGCAAATCTGGATGATCCATTCTCGACCTCAATGGATGACAAAGCAACTGTAGGTTTCTTCTTACTTGCTCAAGATATAGGTCTTGAGCCAAGCAAGAATATGTAACCATAAGTAGATAGTCGAGAATCAATATCACCATCCCAATCTGAATTTGAATATTCAATGAGATTTATGCCCCATCTATATGAGAGACCATGTTGTCAAGTGAGGGCAAGGTATTGACATAGTCTTTGAGTAGCATTCCCATGTGTTTGATAATGCTATTATGCAAACCGATTGAGTATACCAACTACATAGACAATATCTGGTCTTGTGTTGGATAAGTAAAGTAAAGAGCTAACAAGCTGTTAATAAGCATGCACATCCACAAGTGATGATGATTCCTTCAATGTGAGCTTGATGTTTGGATCAAGTGGTGTAGATACTGAGTGACACTGGTCCATGTTATTGTTGATATCTTTAGATAGTGATGTGTGTGAACACATTAGTTCTACTGCAACACATTTTTCCCTCTTTAGGAGGTCTGTTTCCCTGGCTTGTATACATGCCTATAGCCCTAACGGGTTACTTATCTTTGTACATTCTAGTGGTAATACATTCAGTATTGTGTGTTGTGCTCCAAGATTCTTCTTCTTCCTTGTGCTATTCATGTGCCTCTACAGATGCCTAACTCCAATAATTGGTATCAGAGTAGGTTTCTGCTTCATCTAGGGCATCATCGACACCCCTCTGGTCATAGTCTCAGAATCGCATGAAATTTGGTCGCCACACTCAGGGTGATGAGGAGATCAAAACAACTTTGCTATGTTGTGCTAAGATCACGATCTGAGCTCATTTTGGCCTCGGAATGCACTATCACAATGCTTGTGTAGGCTATTTTGTCTTTTTGTTCCAAAGATATATACAAGTTTCTGTTCGCCAGTATAAGCATCTCGAAGTGTGCTACAGGTTTAGCAAAAACCATCAGGGTATTTTTGTTCAACTTTTTTAGATACAATCATTTTTTTGCATTAGGGTATTTTAATCAGTGGCCATGCCTGAAAGTAGTGATGTATTCTGTATGCTGGCTGTTTAGGATAAGTTGGACGGTACCAATTACCCATTGTGGGCTTATATGATGCGACATGTATTGGTTGCAAAAGGACTATGGAACATTGTGGAAGGTGTTGAAAAACATCCTATTACACCTCCAAATACAAATATAGGTATTGAAGGTGATGCAGATGGCATTGAAGATGCTGATATTCTTCAGATTCCTGTTTGTGCTGTGGTTCCTGTTGCACCTACTCTAGAGAAAATTCGTTGGGATGGCAAAGATGCTTAGGCACATGCATTGATAGAATTGTTTGTCAAATGTGCCATTATTCCTCACATTCGCTCTTGTAGAATAGCTAAGGATGCTTGGATACACTTATCACATTGTACTAGGTTAGGAATGAGGCTCGTGTTGCTTACCTTTGAAAATAGTTGGAGAGTGAGCATATGAATGAAGGTGATTCTATGGATAGTTTTCTAACAAAGATCAAAGACTTGAAGGAGCAATTGAGTTCTATAATGAAGTTATACTAGATAGCTCACTTGTGCACACTATTTTGAATGGTCTTCCTGATTCATATTAGAGTTTTGCTTCTACTCTTCGTTTGATGATGAAAGGAAATCCAAATGCCTTGTCATTTTAGGAGTTAGTTTCTATTCTGTTACACGAAAATCAGTGTAGGCAAAACATGTCCATTATGCATGTTGCAGATCAAGCTTTCTTGGCTAGTCAAAAGGGCAAAGGAAAATGGAGCTCATCAACTAGTAAGAAGAAATCTGCAAATCCTGCACATTCGAAGAAGGAAGACAAAGATGAGAAGAAATCAGAAAAGTGGAAATTCTTTTGTAAGTACTGTAAAGGAAACAATCATGTCATACAGAGTTGTCCAAAAATGGCTGCAAAAGAGGCAAAGAAAAAAGAGGTTGAAATGGTTGTTGCAGAGGCCTCTACACCAAAAATAGAGTCTGCAAATCTTGTGCAAAATGAAGATTGGGCATTTACTACTGTTTGCAATTTTGACCCATCTTCTCATGAGCAGTGTATGTTTGCAGTAGACTTAGATGTTTGGTACTTTGATAGTGGAGCAACCAAACATATTACCTCATAGCGTACTTTCTTCTCTTCATTCAAGCTTGCCCCTATAGGGAATACTGTTACATGTGCCAACAACTCCTCTTATCCTATTATGGGAGTTGGTAAGATCATTCTGACTACTACTGATGGTAGTTCTTTTACATTATCAGATGCTTTATTTATGCCAGGGATCAAGAAGAATCTGTTATCAGTTTCGACCTTATTCAAGATTGTTTTGGTTGTGAAATTTGTTGGTGACAGATGTACAGTTCATGATTTGTCAAATGGCGATGTGATTATTGCTTCTAGAATTTTATCTTGTGGGCTATATAAGCTCATAGATTATTAAAAATCTATGAATGATTCAGTATGTGTAGTACATGATTCTCAGGATATGTCAGATGCAAAGCTTTGGCATGCATGCTTTGGTCATCTGAATTTTGCTAGTTTGCTACACATGTAGAAATCTGAAATGGTGTCCTCTTTGCCTAAACTTGAGGTACCCAAAAAACATGTCTGTGAAGGCTATATTTTGGGCAAAATGCAACGTTCCTCCTTTCCAAAAGATGGTTCAATTCGGGCTACTCAGAAATTACAGCTTGTACATAGTGATGTCTATGGTCCTATGCAGACACCTTTTTTTGGAAACTATCTTAACTTTGTGACTTTCATTGATGATTTTTCCAGGCATGCATGGATATATCCACTCAAAGCTAAGTCCGAAGTGTTCATGTGCTTCAAACAATTTTCAATTTTGGCTCAAAATTTATCAGCATGTAAAATGGGCACCCTCCATTCTGATTGGGGGGGGGGTATATTTCTTTTGACCTTAGTGCATTTTTGGCTGAATGTGGGATAAAACATCAGTGTACAATGCTATAGACACCTCAATAGAATGGATTTTCTAAATGGAAGAGCAATTCACTCATGGAGATGGAGAGATGTATGATCAAGAGTCAGGCTTTACCACATAGTTTGTAGCTTGAGGCTATCATGTGTGCAACATATGTACTTAACATGTGTCCCACTAAAGCACTATAGTCTATCACTCCATATGAGGCTTGGCATGGTTGCAAGCCATCTGTTTCTCATCTGCATGTTTTTGGTTGTTTGGCATATGCATTAGTGCTTGCACAACATCACAGGAAATTGGATGATAAAGCAGTAGAATGTATTTTTAGTGGGTACAATTCTGAAAGCAAAGGCTATCGTCTGTATCATCCACAAACCAAACGAATTTTGGTTAGTCAAGGTGTTGTTTTTGTGGAAGATGCTATTCAACCTTTACTTTCATGTGCAAAGGAGACATTTGTTAGCTCCAAAGACATGTATGATACTTTGGTGTCCTTGTTTACAAGTGGACAATCTAGTGCTGGTTCTAATGAGGAAACTTCTCAACATTTGTAGGTTTCAAGTGGTGATGTAGATCATTCCATTTCTGATGTAGATTTACATGATGCACTTGTTGCTGAGAGAGTTGATATTGAGGAGGCTAAAACTATGCCAAAATGGCTGGTGTAGACTTTGCATGACAACAAATTAGATGCATCTCTATCATACCGTACTCTTCAGGATAACTATCTCTGATCGTAGAAGCATTAAATTTTTTGAGGTTAATACACACTCGTAGTTTTCCATTCTTCTTGGGCACCACCACAATGGGGGACATGCATTCAGTATGCTCAATCTCATAGATGGACCTAGCTTCAATTAGTCTATCAATTTCTTCTTTTACCTATGTTATGGATGCGTGTAGTCTTTGTGATGAGACTCAACCTATTTTGTTTGAGGAAGCACAAATGTCTGAACATTGGATGGCTGCAATGCAATCTCATTATGATGCTATCATAAAAAATGGTACTTGGTCTTTATTTGACTTGCTTCGTGGCAAGAACACCATTGGCACCAAGTGGGTATACAAGCTGAAGTGTAAACCTGATGGAACATTTGACAGGTATAAGGCTAGGCTTGTTGCAAAGGGTTATGCATAGGAAAGAGGCATTGATTTTGATGAAACCTTTGCAACTACTTGTTGAATGACTACTATTTGTAGCATTTGTGCACTTGCGGCTCATCATGGTTGTAATGTACATTAGTTGGACATTAAAACAACATTTCTAAATGGTGACTTGCATGAAGGAGTGTATATTTTATGCCCCGTGGCTTTGTGCAGAAAGGGCATGAAAACCAGGTGTGCACGTTGAAAAAGGCTTTATATGGTTTGAAACAAGCATCACGTGCTTGGTATGAAAAGATACATGCCTATTTGATTGCACATGGTTTTGAGAATAGTCCAGCTGAAAGCACCTTATATGTTAAGCGTGCTAACGATGTACTTCTGATTGCTCACTAGTCCTCATGACATGCATATTGCTGATTTTAAGGCTGATTTGCATGCCTCATTTGAAATGTCTGATTTGGGGCATTTGCATCATTAGTTGGGCGTTCAATCCATGCAAGTTGATGGTGGAATGGCTTTGTGTCAAACGAAATATATTGACACATTATTGCAGCATTTTGGTCTTGAAGAATGCAAACCTATTGCTACTCCTATGGAGACATGTTTACGATTGAGTCTTCATGATGTTGGAGATGCATTTGATGCTGTTCTCTATCAGCAGGCTATTGGATGCTTGATTTACTTATGCATTACTCAGCCAGATATTCAGTTTTCTGTCTCATAGATGAGCAGGTTTATGCACTCCCCAGGTGTCAAGCATTGGTAGGCGGTTAAGGGCATCTTTCGCTACTTGAGTGGTACCCGGCTACTTGGATTGTTTTATCCCAAGGGGGGATCACTACCGCCAGATTTGCATGCTTTTTTTGATAGTGATTGGGCTGGTTGCTATGATAGTCATGTGTCCACTAGTGGTCCTTTCTTCATGCTTGGTAGCTCATGCATATCTTGGCTGAGCAAGAAGTAGCCTATTGTGGCCACTTCTAGTTGTGGGGTTGAGTATAGGGCAGCTTTCACAGCAACTATTGAGTGTGCGTGGCTCAGATGCCTTATGGCTGATTTGGTCAGTCTTCTGCCATCACCATCTTCACTGACAATCAGAGTGCACTGGCTGTTGCGAGGAACACCGTGTTCCATGCTCGCACTAAGCACATCTTCCAGAGAATAGCTAGATCCATCTAGTATTTCACGTTGACTGGCTTAAGAAAAGGCTCGGTGAATCTGACAACCTCATTCTAGATAGTGAGGTAGTATAGCTTATGTCCATTCAATCTATTCCACATGAGCCTAAGAGCATACTATGCACTGGAGAGAAATGGACAAGAATTCACTTATATGAAGAGTGTCTAGTAAAGTGGAAAGATAGTTCAGAGGATAGTGCTACATGGGAGCGGGTTAGCACCCTTTAGAGACGGTTTCCTAGCTTTAGATTACCTTCCCAAGGGTCTTATTAAGGGGAAGGATAGGGGGAAACAACATGGAGATGTGACCATGTACATCGGATACATGGGGATATAGTGGGAGTATCATCCTATTGATTCTCTCTTTCTTTTAGAACTTTCGGTACTGTTTTTCAAGATAAAAATGGAGTTAAGGGGAAGGACATATTATATGGGGTCACCATAGAAGAGATGAAAGGAACCATCTCTTAGGCTTCTATAGAAGGGCACACACATGAATGCCATGTGGCACTCGTGTGTGATGCCACCTTAGTGACTCCAAGTTAGTAATTGAAGAGGGAATCAATTGAAAGGTGGTACGAGGCTGGGCAAAAGGATATCAAAGATCAATCTTTGTGTGAGGGTTTCAGGAATTCAGTGATTCAGAACCTTCTCTTCACCTTGAGTATCGTGCGGAGCCACCCCAAAAATGAGGGGATTCATAAGAGTGACATTTTTCAACATACACAGATGATGAGTGGGCCCAAAGGAAAGACACAAACAAGAAAAAGGCTATCCAAAAAGGATCGATACAAGGAGTTGGGTTTAGACAACTCTAGATCATGCTCATGATCGAATAAAAAAGATGATCAATCCACTTTGAATGTAGACTTAAATATTGATGTTAATGATGATGGATGATGGGATGAACTTGATTAAATGGTAGATCAATAAGAAGTGGCTAGTGAGGCAAAAGATATGGAAGAAAATGTTGTAGGAGAAGAAATTGTAAGGACCCCTAGGC
Organism: Ceratopteris richardii; assembly: GCA_020310875.1. Taxonomy (NCBI): domain Eukaryota; kingdom Viridiplantae; phylum Streptophyta; class Polypodiopsida; order Polypodiales; family Pteridaceae; genus Ceratopteris; species Ceratopteris richardii. Next base: position 184,312,318 of record CM035407.1, read on the forward strand.
ATAACAACACTTTTACACTTCAAATCAATGATAGGACAAATCTACAATTTATAGAAGCAATCATTCAAGGTATCAAGATCGTAGTCAAACCAAAAGAAGAAAAGCAGCAGGAAGCTGAGAGTCCAAATGAAGTACCCATCATTCCAATACAAGTGATAGTAGAGAACTCTCCTACGGATGTGCTTCATGAAGGTAGTAGTTCCAAAATAGCTCAAAAGAAAGAGGCTGATGTAAATATTCAAATCCACATCCGGTAACCATTTAATGAAATGGTATACACCAATAAAGGTAAAGAAACTCTCACAGGAGAGATTCCAATCATATCACAATCTTGGATCAATGTGGACGTAACACAACTCAAGCCAGTGTTCAAGCACGTGTTTCAAAGTGCTATGAATACCCAACGGAAACTTGTAGAAGCAAACAAAGAATATGAGCAGACAAATATACAGAAGCATCAATTCAAAACCGTGAGTGAGTAGTTGTCTGATCAGGTACAAAAGGCCCAACAGGAGCTTGAGAAGATGAAAGAGGAAATGGCAATAGAAAATAAAGAAGTGAATGCATGAAAGATTGAAAAATGCTGCCTTAAAGCCTCAAGTGGATGACTTGAAGAATGAGAATGCAAGAGCATAGAAGGAGAACACAGAGATGCAAAAGAAATATGATCAATGCGGAGCTAAAAAGGAGCACCTATGAACTAGAAGTAAGATTCTAGAAACACAAATGAAAGGATACATGGAAGATGCTGATTCTCTACGACTCAAAAATAAGGAATTGATGAGTTCATTATTATTAAACCAACCTTTACAGGCATCAACCACATTGAACAAGGAGATTCAAGAGCTAAATACTCAAATACATATGTATGCAAATCAATTAAAGCTCAAACAAATAACAAGAGTACAAGAGGAATCAAAGTATGCTCAAGAAACAATGGAGCTCAGAAGAAAATGGAAAGAAGCAACTAACAAATACTCAGAATAGTGACAACAAGATGTCGATCAGCTTAGAGAAGTGTGTGAGAGTAAAATCAAAGTTGAAGAGCAGCTCAAAGAGGTGAAAAAGCAAAATGTCGATAAAGATCAAACCATTGCAACACTGAAAGCTCAAGTATTGCAAATGCAAAACAAGAGAATAGATAAGAAAAGGAACATGGGGACACTAGTAGTGCAAGACACAATTCTGACTATTGAGGGGAATGAGGTATGTCCTTTTTCTCCCCCCATTGTTCATTCACCTATCAAAAATCTACAAGAGAAAACAGGTGATGAACATCCCATGCCGTACACTGTGGAGTTAGGTCAGAAAGAGTGGGCACTACTTGTGTCTCACCTCACCAAAAATTTTGAAGATGGAGTCGTGCGAGTCATGAAAGAGGCAAAGATAAAAAGCAAGGATTTGAAAAAAATAATGAAGCCATTCCATTTATCCTATGGCTTTATGAAAGAACAAACTAGAAGATACATCAAGAAGACTACCCAACAAGATCTGAACCAAGATTTGAACAGCTACAACCTTCAACTATATTCAAGAAGAATTTGAAGTGGCTAATGCTGTTTGCAAGGAAATTTTTGCAGAAGAATCCTACATTGCAGGTGCATTGGCAAGATGTACCATATTTATTACAAGTTAACCCTTCATTTTGCATGGTACCAAGGCATCACCCATGGCCACAATTTTGGGAAGCATAGGTTAATGGAAAAATCAATAAACTGTGGCTCAATTTTCCCCTATTATCTAGCTTGAGAGGAATACATGATAAAAATGATTGAAATTTGGTTGTCGAGATACACACATATATCAGATCTTACGATCAAAATGAGGAATAAAGTACTCAACATGCTACTAGTAGTTTTGAAAGTATTCACGCATGCAAATTACAATTTTTGGAATTTTATTGGCATTAACCAAGGCATCGATGCCCTAGTTTCTCATCTCTCTATCACATCGAGCCACCTTACAACAATGGAATACTATTTGAAGCTAATGTTCTTACCAAGTCCATATCTACAAACATTGGGGGTATGCATGAGATGAATGATCACCTCCACACTGTACACATCTTCTTAGCCTTGTCATTCTCATGGGAGGATTTTGAAAGTTCTTTTGTCCATGGACACCTAGCTTTTTGGCCACTAAGTTTGTCAATTCTTCATCATTATTGGTTTGTGAAGTTGAATTACTAGATGTTTCTTTAGAATTGGTGGGGGTATAGGGGATCCTTAGATCATCTGCTAGATTATCCTACAAATCTATGCATTCCCATAAACAATCACTTAGAGTAAAACTTCTAAATCTGTGGATTTTCTAAGTCCTACTACTGACCTATTGAGTCCATCCAACTATATGGGAACTCCTTGCAAGTTAGTAGAGATGTATTCCAAGGAATTCCTATACTCTCCTTCTATTGTTGACATAAGCTCTATTGAGTTGATGGAGCTATGCATATCTTTTGAAGCCTTGATTGACTCTCCCTCTGATTCACTAGATGTGTCTGAGTAAATGGAGTGAACACTCTCTTTGGTTACACTCCTTGCTAAAGATATTACACTTCATCTACTTCCTAAGATATGTCCAGATCTAAGGTTCATTCATAGTCTAGGTTCTTATGTTTCGCTAGAGTCAATTATCAAGTCTTAGAAGTGGTGTGCTCAATTTTTGCGTACAAAATTCTCGAAAATTCCCACTTACAAGTCCCTCCTAAATTGTTTCTATTGTTTCATGATACACGATACTTTCGATTCTAGTGATGCATGATATCAAGCTTGACGATACCATACTTGGCCTAAGAACAATACACGATACTTACTCCTCAATGGTACATGATACTTGTGTCCATGATACATGATACTTGGATTCTTATGATACGATACTTGAGTTAAGGATGATACATGATACACAATAAGCCCACGATACATGACACTTATAATTCACGAAACATGATACACAAATATGATGATACACGATACATGATACAAGTGTAGATGATACATGATACAAGCCCTACTTTCGATACACAATACTTGGAAGTATCGGTGATACATGATATTAGGCAATCATGATACTCAATCAAATGATACACAATACACATCCAAGATTAGTGACACTATACTTGAGGTACCAACAATAGAAGATACTTGGAGTGACGATCCTCAATTAGGTGATACATGATACTTGCGTATCACGATACATGCTAGGAGTAAGGTATCGATGATGCATGATAACTGCCAAGTATCATGACACACAGGAATTCGATATCATGATACCAAACTCAACTGGCCATGATAATTGGACTTTCCTAAGTCCTAATTTAAAATATTTTTTATCTATGTGCTAAGAAACAAGTGAATGAGAATGTGGTAAATTTTACTTTTAGTCTCTGACTATGACTAGAGACTCAAGTTTTTTTTGTGAAATTTTTGGGAATTAATTTTGAAATGACATATAAATATGAACATAGTACTTTGTAACATTGATCTCAAATGCTTGAGCCAAGGTAGAATACTTCCAGATATTGAGCATGAAGAGAAAAACTTCTATTTATGGAAGAAGGCACTGAGAAAAATGCTCAATGCTCGTAACCTATTATGAATTGGGAAATATCCTTTTGCACAACTTCAATTGGGAAGTTAAATGAGCTAATACAAGTTATATCACGAATTTAGAGTAACTAAAAAGTGAGATATATACTTAAGAACTCATAGGTGTGATCCGGACGTTTCAAGAATCTATCGGTAAACATACACACTCATAGCTATTGATTCATATCTTTGAACACACAAATCCAATGATTAAAATACTGCATACACAAGATCACAAGGATGTTATATGATCCAAGTATCAAATGAGAGAATGAGACCATAGGTTTGCTTCAATGACTTTGTGAAGAGAGCAAACTTAGATAGTAGAAAAAGAATAATGAACAATAGAAGAAGATCATGAAACTTCAAGTATATGTATAGATATGTAAAGTACAATGCTGGAATGTGATGGAGAACTATAATGGATATGAGATAAGTACCATGGCCAATCTAAAAGTGAGTGAGAGCTTTGTTGTGTCCTATGATTTCTTCACTAATGTATATATAAGCTTTTCTCTATGATTTTAGGAGATAGTTATTGATTGATTCTAGGAAAAGATTTCAATATTTTTTTAGCTATTCATTTGAAATTTCAATTCAAATATGGCTCTTGCTTTTGTATCCCTTCAGGTCTACTTTAATTTTGGACTTTTCATCATAAAATACTTTTATAGTAGGTAAAAAGTATATGAGACTTATCCTTAGGAATGACATAAGGATATGCATATACACACACATTATTTCTCATAGTCAAGTGTAATCCAAAAATATGGTCAAGAACATAGGCTTGCCATATGTACCAAAAACTCCCCCTCAAGCCAAATATTCTTGAATCTTCATTCCTTTGGAATCTCATGAAGACTAATCTTTGAATTGAATCTACTTAGCTTTACTCCATCCAATGCTATAGTCATCATGTTTGCACATTGTTGCTAAGTTGAGATATATGAAAGCTCAATATCCTTGTTTGTAATCTTCTCCCTTACATATTGATAATGAACCTCAATGTGTTTGGTCCTTGCATGATAAATAGGGTTTGCTGCAAGATGAAGAGAAATGTTATCAAAAAATATGTGAGGAGTGGATGACTTCATCCCTAGATCAACCTATAGCATCTTAATCCACATAGCTTCTTGAGTTGCATTTGCCAATGCTCTATATTCCACTTCTATAAACGAGAGATCATAATTAGGTTGTTTCTTTGATGACCAAGAAGTGAGTTTAGAACTTACAAATAAAAAATAGCCATAGGTACTTCTCTTATAATCTCTTCATCCTTCCCACTTTGCATAAAAAAAGATCATGATGTCTATATCAGAGGTATATGGATAGAATATGCCTTCATTTATTGTTTCTTTGAGATACTTAAGTATCCTTTTGGATACCTCCATGTGTGGCTTCCTAGATGAGTGCATGAATTGAATGAGAACACTCACACTATAACTTAGATCTACTCTTGTCAGAGTAGTATAATTGAGAATCCCCACTCGGATTTGTGTTGTATAGACCTTGGGCTAGACCCTCAAATATTGGTATTTATCTTGGGGAACCTTTGGCTTAGACCCTTGAAGTAAGAATCTATGATTCTTGGTTTTAACCCTTGATGATTTATTTCAATTGAAGTCTCAATTGAAGGTTTTTTCCCTTAGAAATAATTATCCTAAGGTAAAGGAACCTTAGTCTTGGGAGAAGATTCTCCCAAGTGACACCTTGAGTCGTACATGAAGGGAAGGCTTCAATTGAAATTCAATCCATGTGATTTTCTTTGGAAAGTTTCTACATGAAGGAAACTTGGAAGGACACATGGATGAATATTAAGACATGCACCCCTTGGACCTTTGGTATAAATATGAGTGGAGTTGGATGGGTGGATACATACTCACTCACTCTCTGGTGGATGCTATACTCAAGGAAGAATTCTTTACAATAGTGGTATCAGAGCTTGGGTTTTCTTTCATTTGCAAGTACTTCTGGTACTTCTTGATTTATATGCAGGAATCCCTTTTGAAGCTATGGGAAAGTGAGCTCCTCTGATATTTTCGAATCTCTATAGTGTTCTACACCATTGAGTTGATTGGTCTCGGGAATAGTGCTCATGTGGAGCTCTTGGTTATTGTACATCCTTCTCTGGCATCTATTTCAAAAAGTTTTTCTTTTGCAAAAGTCAACGGTGAGGTACTGCCTATGCCCAATTATCCCACGTGCAATAGCTTCAAGTAACTCTTGAGAGGAGGTAAAACTCCCCCTAGCTGATGGGCAGTGAAGAGAACCCCCCCCCCCCCCCTTGCTGATAGGAGACCAAGAGGACCCCCCCAATTGATGGGCAGCCAAGAGAACCCCCCTAGCCGATGGTCAACCAAAAGAGATCCCCCAAATGATGGTCGACAAAGTCTGGATAGAAGAAACATGCAGCCATCGTGCTCCCTTTTGGAGATGAAATGAACATGAAGTAAATTCTTTTCTTATACTCCCCTCTCAAGTAGTTCTACATGCATATGGGATGAATCCTCCCAGCAACAATGCCAACAAGCTTGCTCAATTCCTAGCCTCTGCAAAAATTTGAAAGTTGGATCTTGATGACTCAAGATCACTTAGTAAAGTGTTCTCAATCCACATTCTAGTACAAGAAGGAAACCATTCCGAAGGAGATTTGAAGGATCAAGAAGACATCCCCCAAAGTTTAAGAGGAAGCCCGTCCAAAGAAAAGACTCATTTCAAAAGGAGTTCATCTACTGATGCCCACTCTTTTTCTCAACAAAAGAATGTGAAGATTTGGAGCATTGGTGGACGAAAGAAGGACCATAACTCTTCAAATTCGAATTGTGAAGAAACCCGTGGAGTAGCAAATCCTCCAAGGCGGCCCAAGCCGACCTACAATTGGAAGCAATTTTCAAAAATAATCGAGGAAGTACTCTATTTATTTTCATCTATTTTCCTTTGGTATTAGGAACTGCATTTTCTTATTTCTAGTTGATTCCAAATTATTCACTAAATAATGGGGGATTCTTATGCTAGCAATATGTTGTTAGACATACCTAGACAAGAAGTAGATTATGCACCATGGGAAGGGGGTAGATAGTTAGATTACACTCCGGGTCTTCCTGAAATAGGACAACAGGAAAGGCAAGAAGTGAATATTTATAACGAGTTAAATGTATTGGATGAAAAGATGAATGATATCCAAGCATATATATTCATTGTTAAGGAAATCCAAACTTAGACGAGCAAAACTGGGAAGAATGGGACAAAATCCTTCAGCGAGGATGACTTGTCTCTTTGTACATTTCTCATTATCAAGAAATAATACTCAAAATTCAAAACCTAGATGAATTTCATAAATTAAAAGGCTTTATGCGTTGTCTTGACAAGCAAATAAAACATGAAGTGAAGAGAAGTGCTCCAAAAAGCTTAGAAGATACTATAAAGTTAGCATAGATCTATGAGGATCATGCTAAAACTAGAACACAACCACTTCACCTTGTTGGGGAAAATAAAAACTTTAAAAGAGGTAAAAGAAAGTTAGGAACTTTCAAGAAAGAGGACTTTAAGACTCCTAGACCTTCATGGCCTAGACTTGACCCTGAGGTCTGGGAGAAAGCAAAAAATGAAAACCTTTGCTTTAAGTGCCTCAACCAAGGACATCTTAGTAAGAATTTTACTGCAAGGGGACAACAAAAAGGCACCCTTGAGTTGAAAGGGAAAGAGAAGGCTTAGTCCAAACTTTAAATCTTGAAAATAGCAAAGTTTGGAAAAAAGTGGAAGTCCTTCATGAAGACTGCATGCATCAGTGTTGTTTGACTGATTCAATGGATCCAAAATTAATTTGGACCTCATGAATTGGTCAAAATTCATGCTTGCATAAGAGAAGAAAAGGCAAGAGTCATGACAAATGACTCGGCCACCCATAATTTCCTAAACTACTCGTTGGTGAAGAGATTGAAGTTACCCCAGCAGAAGTCACCACATTAGTATATAGTATCCATGATGTAGGTTCAAGACAAGAAGGTCAAGGATACTATGATTTGTGACCTAGAAATAGAATTTCAAGGTTATAAAGATAAATTAGACTTCTAGATCATGCACATGGAAAGAACTGATGTGGTTTTGGGTAGGGAGTGGCTTTGGGGCTTAGGAAAAACACTTAAAAGAAGCTATCAATTGAATACTTTGGAGTTTGAAAAGAATGGAATCCATTATCTAATTCAAGGAGAGCATGATGTGCCAAGTACTCCTTTGATTTCTAGCATGGAATTGAAAATGCTTGTAAATATGCAAAAAGTGAAAGTCTTTATGATACTTCCAACCAACATAAACAATGATTATAATATGAATCCAATTCCTTATTCTCTTCTCCATTATTTAAATATGAAAATTTTTAATTTAAGTGCTTAATAAATAATTATTGGAATGTTTTTCCAAAAGAACTTTCCCATGGCTTACCTCCTTCTTGTGGACAATTCCATCATGCTATAGACTTGCTCCCAAGAACTAAGCCTATCGTGAACCAACCTATAGAATCCCTTTTTACTAGCAAGTTGAAGTAGAGAAACATCTAAATGAATACCTAGCTACGAGACTCATTCAGCCTAGCCTTTCACCCTGGGCAACACCTATTCCCTTAGTAAAGAAAAAAGATGGATAAATGAGAATATGCATTGAATATCGAGCCTTGAATAAAGTTACAATCAAGAATAAATATCCAATGCCCCAAATTGATGATTTATTTGATCAACTAAAAGGGTCTAAGATGTTTTCAAAACTTTCTCTCTGTCAAGGATATCATCAAATTAGAATTAGATCTGTAAATGTTCCTTAAACAACTTTCAAAACTAAATATGGGCATTTTGAAATTTTAATCATGCCTTTCAAACTAACAAATGCCCTGGCCATGTTCATGATGCTATTGAACACTATACTAAGCCCTTATTTAAGAAAGTTTGTAGTTGATTTCTTGACGACATTCTCATCTATAGTCAAGATGCATCTTCTCATGTAGAACATTTGGAAAGGGTTTTCCAAGTTCTAAGAGAAGATAAATTATTCAAAAAAGAAGACAAATGTGAATTCTTCTCAACAAAAATTAGATATCTAGGACACATTATATCTGAGAAGGGTATTCAAGTAGATCCTAAAAAGGTACAAGTTATTCTTAATTGGCCTCACCCTAAAACCATTACAGAACTTGAAAGTTTTTTAGGGTTAGTAGGATACTATAGAAAATTTGTGCCAAACTTTGCAAAAACCTCAATCCCTTTATTTGAGAAATCAAAGGGAAAACCCAAAATTCTTAACTGGGAGAAAGAACAGGCTGCTACTCATATTACAGTAAAAAATCTAGATTTAACTAAAATGTTCATAGAACAACTATACAGACTCTATGAACTGCCTCAAGATATAGTATCTGATAGAGATAGAAAATGTACTAGTCATTGCTAGAGAGCTATATTCAATAGGTTGGCAAACAAGCTAAACATGAGTACTGCAAAACATCCACAAATAGATGGTCAAGCTGAAAGGGTCAATGGAATACTTGAAGCTATGTTACCAAAAAAAATCGTACGTATCTTTTACCCAAACTAACTGGGAAGAATCTTTACCATTAGTAGAGTTTTCTTACAATAGTGAGAATCATTCTACAACTGAATATAGTCCTTTCATGCTAATGTATGGGTTCCAACCAAGAGCACCCTATGCGGTTGGAATAAAAAATGAAAAAGTCAAAGTAGCTAAAGATTTCTTAGAAGACATGAACTTTAAGCTGAGAATAGCCAAAGAAAACCTGAGGAAATCCCAAGATAGAGCTAAATCATTTAGCAATCCTAAAAGGCGAGATATTTCCTTTCAGGTTGGTGAACTAGTATATCTTAAACTTCTTGAGAATTTTGAAACATTGAAATCAGGACCTTTTCCTAAACTCTCTCCAAGGTTCAATGGCCCTTTCAAGGTTCTCAAAAGAATAGGGACTTTGGCTTATGAGTTAGAACTTTTGGATGATTGTTTACTTCATCCAGTATTTCATGTAAGTAGATTAAAAAGGAAACTTTCTGAACAAGACAATATTGTATCTTCAGATACAATAATTCAATCAATCTCCCTTCATGACATCCCTCATGAACTAGAAAAGATACTATGCGCTCAAGACAAAAAGACAAGAAATCATCTATATAAAGAGTTCCTAGTTAAATGACGGGATGGAACAGAAGGTAACGATTAAGTTACATAAACAAAAGATTTCCCTCTTTTCCAACTATCACTTAGAAATGAGGCAAACATCTTTTGAGAATGATTCCATGATCACCAAAATGAATCATGGTGCATGGGGAATACTCCACATATTATACCAACACACATTTTTGAGGATAAAAATGTTAAAGGGGAGAAGAATATTGTATAAACCTTGGTCTAGACCCTCAAATATTGGTACTTATCTTGGGGAAGCTTTGTTTTAATTTAATATGCTAGACCCTTGAAGTAAGAACCTATGCTTCTTGGTTTTAACCCTTGATGATTTATTTCAATTGAAGTCTCAATTGAAGGGTTTTTTCCTTAGGAATAATTATCCTAAGGTAAAGGAACCTTAGTCTTGGGAGAAGATTCTCCCAACTCCTTGGACCTTTGGTATAAATATGAGTGGAGTTGGATGCGTGGATATGTACTCACTGACTCTGGTGGATGCTATACTCTAGGAAGAATTCTTTACAACACTTTGGTATTCTACCACATCTTCAATGTGATCTTCTTCATGAGCACTCAATTTGGAATTCACTTCCATAGGTGTATCTGCAACCTTTTCATTTTCCATTTTCAACTTTGTGAGCATATCTTTGATGTACTTCTTTGGATAAGGTACATAGCATGCTTTGTGTACATGAATTCGAATCCAAGGAAGTATGTGATCTTCCTTAATTCACTTATCTTGAACTCTTCCTTTCTTTGATGTTTAATCTTCCTTGTGCCTTCAACATTATTACCTATCAGAATGATGTCATCCACATACATACAGAGGTATATGACTTCTCCATGTGATATTTTAATGAATAAAGATGGATCTACCTTGCTCACCACAAATCCTTTGTCTTGTAGGTAAGTAACTAGTCTATGATTCCAAGCTCGCTGAGATTGCTTCAACCCTTATAGAGCTCTTCTTAATCTACGAGCATACTTAGGAAATTGTAATTATTAAAAACTAGGAGCTTGAGCCATATATACCTCCTTTGAAATCCATCCATTCAAGAAGGCATTCTTGAAATCCTTTTGGTATCTCTCCCAATTCTTGGTGGCTACAATACTAGTGAGTACTCTGATCGTAGGCATCTTTGCTATAGGAGAGAAGGTCTCCTCATAACCAATGCCTTGATTTTGAGCATATCCCTTGGCTAGTAACCTAGCATTGTATCTGTTTATGGTTCCATCAGAGTTCCTTTTGTTGAGAATATGAGAGTGCATCTCCATTTTGTATCTAGGAGACATTCCATTTCCATTCCATTTCCTTTTTATATTGTACTCCATTTGCATACCTTTCCATTTTCTTCTACCAGTGTATTCATTCCACTTCAAGGGGAATTATCCCACATATGATGTATTTTGGAGATCCCAACTCCAAATCTATATAAGGAAGTTACTTGGTTAGAAGCTTGAGGAGCCTAATCCATGCTCTTGTCAAGCTCTGTCTAATCCATGTGAGTTTGGTCTAATCACTTTTTAGTCTCACACTCTTTCATTTTGTGAGTACACTCTTCTTTTCATTATGATTTCATGCATGTAATCTCTACATGGTACCAGAGCCCTAGGTGGAGGTCTTGGTGGTTTGTTTGGTGTTCCATTTGGTGGTGGTGGTGGTAGTTTTGTTTTGGTGGTAGTGCTTCCTTCTCATAGAGAGGAATCCTTAGCAATCAAGTTTATGATCATAGAGCATTTTGGGTATCAATGTTCTGACCATTTGCCCATCTTCCCACCCATTTCCATCTATTTTCCATCCTTCTTTCCCACCCTGCAACCCTTGATCTTTCCTTTTTTTCATAGTGCATTGCAACATTTAATAGTTCTTATAAGCACTCTTTAGCATTCATACTGGTGGAACTATTCAAGAATGTGCTGATGCATCTCAAGTCTATGAAGTGTTTAGAAACACTTTTATATCTCCCTCATCCATTTTGAAGTGGTTCTCAACATTTGTGAAGTGTTCATAAACACTTTGGTAGTGTTTCATGCTAAATTCCATTTTAAGTGTGATTTTGCATATCCACATTAGCTTGTGTGGCATCTATCACTCTACAATTTATATGTGATCCTTCATTGCACATCAATCATGATTATAGTCATCTATGGATAGCAAAACTTCCTCCATATTATTGAAACTGTAAAGCAACATTTTGGATTCAAATCCGATTTCATGGTGTAAGGATGGTTCAACATTACTAGAATGTTAGCCCATTGAGAAACTGAGAGGAGTAACTGAACTTGAGGAGATCTCCAGTACAAATTCACTAAGAAACTCTGTCCTTCAAGTGTATCAAAGTATAGTTGCGTTTAGTGATAAAGGCAATCGAGGTAAACTATGCCACCCCTATCACCTCAAGTATCACTTGACATATCAACAACAATTCCCATCTATCTGAGTGATGAGATCATTTAAGTTAGTTTCTCTTTGAAAAAGGATGAGACTCCTATTTTTGTTCCAACACGTGCACCTATCCGAGGAAGTGCGGGAGTGCTCTGACACTACCTCTCTCGATAACACTAGCACAGGCTGCCAAACGTCAAGATGCATGGAAGTGAAATGATGTAATGGAAATGAACCATGATGAAATCTCCTTCAGAGCTCCATGATGATACTCTTGCAGTACAAAGTTGAGCTTTGAATTTCACACACAGTGCTCTGCACAAGCCTTGTAGAATACACAGAAAAGACACAGTACACAAGGAGCATGAACATAGATTTCTTAGGTGTTACAAATGCTGTCGAACTTATAGTCTATAGCTAACCACACCACTATATGTTTTATTAAAGAGCATATACAAAAATGTTTGGCAGCCATTTTTCCTTTCACATGGGCACTAATGAAAACCATCTCCCACTAAAGGCCAATATGGTCAAAATGACTAAGGGAGGAAAATAAAGAATGATAAAAAATACCTAAGTGTAAGTATACAAACTATCCTCCCATCTGGTGGGCATGTTACACAATATAGAAGTAACTGTGTAAGATCATGAATCAAATACCCCCATAAATAACTGTGTAAGATCATGAATCAAGTAACCCCCATCAAGTGACAACAATGTCGAAAGCTATCTTGTGGTAGAGCTTTGATCAAAGCATTTGCAACATTATCTTGAGTATGAACCTTCTCAAATGCACTATCTAAGAAATCTTTAATGAAGTGACATCTCACCTCAATGTGCTTGGTCTTTGCATCATAGACTAGATTCTTAGCCAAAGCAATGGCACTCTGACTATCACTAAGAAAACAAGGTACATGCAAAGGTTGAACCATATCACAAGCAAGACGAGAAAGATACAATGCTTCCTTACATGCCTCACTTGTTGCAACATAATCTACTTTATGGTGAAAATAGTTGTACATTCTTGAAAATGAGATCTCGAAGAGATAGCACTTCTATCAAAATGAAAAATGTACTTTCATGTAGACTTTTGATTGTCACACAACCAACATAATCATAATTTTTGTAACCAATAATGGATGCCTTTCCTCTACCCGAGCATAAACAATTGTCCTTAGTGCCACTCAGATATCTCAAAATCATCTTGACTACTTTCCAATGCTTCTTACCATGATTATACATATATCTACTCACAACTCCCACTACAAATGCAATGTCTAGTCTTGTAGCTACTGTAGCATACATGAGACTACCAACAATAGACTGATAAGGAAATTTGTTCATGAATTCCTTTTCCTCATCTGATTTGGGGCAATCATCCTTGCTAAATTTCACATATGTGGGTAAAGGTGTACTCAATGCATTTCCACCCTACATATTGAACCTATGAAGCACTTTGGATATGTACTCACTTTGAGACAATTATATGCATCTTTTACTCCTATAATGAGTAATGCACATGCCAAGAATATGTTTGGCATCCTCCAAATACTTCATATCAAATGTCTCAACTTCTTTTTCAAAATTGACAAGTCATAAGAGGACTTCCTAGCAATCAACATATCATCGACATATATCAAGCTGTCATCTGAGCATCTCTTTGTGTAGACACAATGATCCTCATTGCTTCGAGAATAGCCTTAAGACTTCATAAAAACATCAAACTTTTGGTACCATTGTCTAGGGGAGTGTTTAAGTCCATACAAGCTCTTCTTCAACTTAAAAAATGGATTTTTTTTCCTATGAACTACGTAACCCTCTGGTTGTTCCATATAGATCCCGTCTATAAAATCTCGGAAGGAGTTTTCACATCCATTTGGACTAGCTCTAAATCCTCCATTGAAATGAATCCAAGGATCATGCATAGGGTAGTCATCTTGACCATTGGAGAGAAGATTTACTCAAAATCAACACCACCCTTTATACTTTGGAGAAGTATTACCTGATGTGAATTTCAACTTATATACCCATTTACATGGTAAACCTTTCTTTCCCTTTGGCAAAGGTACTAAATCCCAAGTACCATTCTTGTGAATAGAATCCAATTCACTCCTCATTGGATGCTTCCACTTGACATGATCCTCTGTCTGCTTAGCCTCTTTATAACAAGAATGCTCACCAACATCTATTAGAATAACAAAATCCAAACCTCAAACATATCTATTAGGTGGATGCAAGACACATGCAAAACATCTCAATGGTTGCTGAACAAGAATATTTGTAGAATAATTTTATTGGACATTCTCTATGCATGCTAAATAGAGGACTAGTATCCTCAAACAATACTCTTCTCACTTCAGTCTCCTTAATTGGTTGTCTATGCATCTTAGACTCATTGAAAATAAAATCACTACTTTTGATCACTAATCATGTTTTGGGATCTCATAAGCGATATCCAAATTGGCCTTCTCGACCATATCCAAGAAAAATGCATTTCTTTGACTTATGGTCCAAATTTTGTCTAAGATTCTTAGGTATGTGAACATATTCTTCACACCCAAACACTACCAACTTTGCTTCATTTTTCAATAACCATATTGGCCTCTGATATGTAAAAGGATCAAGCATAAGTAACCAAGGTCATCAAGTTGACCAACTGACTTCAAACTACATGATAACTAAGGTACATGGCATACATTATGCATAGTCAATCCTGAATCATCAATGAATTGCACATCTCCAATCCCCACATCACATTGGTAAGAGTCAATGTTTATTGTTACCCTTTGGAGTTGTCCTCTCCAATCATTTTAGCATAAAGGATCAACAATACATCTTACATTTGTCAATCCGGGAAGTATACAAAGACCACAACCCCTTCTAAGTTAATGGAATCCAACAATAAGAGGAAAATGATTGTTTTTCTGAGAAATGGTGAAGATGAAGAGAAATTTCTAGGGTTTTGATTATCTTGAGCTACACTACACCACTTTCAATGATCTTGGTTCCTAAAGCATGCCATTTTCTCAGCAAAACACAATTATGAAGTCAAATCTCAAAAATAATACCTGTATCACACAGACGAGACAATCGAGATTCTGTGAAATCTAATGATTTCCATCTCCAGCTCTATTCTTCAGCACTTTCTCACTCAATACATCAAGAATCACCTCTCTTCATACACATCACTCAGAAATACACAACTCAAGCTCACAAATTCCATGGATCACACGTAGAATAGACTCAACAAATCAAAGAAAATCACATGAAAGAGAGAAACACGATTTTCTGTAGGAGAGCTCTTCACATTACTTGGATAGCAATAATAATACAACCAACCCTCTCAAAATAGAGGAAAATATCTTTTATACATTTTCAAGTGTCCCTTTTCACACTTGAAGTTTGGTCTTTTTCCCTTCTAATCTAAAAATATGCTATCAAAGAGCTTCCAAAAATTCTAGAAAAAATACATATGATTCTAATTACATGAGGAAGACTCCTCCTCATTTTTACATCATTTGCATAAATATTTCTACAATTTTTTGACATTTTACAAATATTTCTCTTCAAAAAATGCTTCTTCTAACATTCTTCCCCTCCTAGACTTTTTGGCTCCTGACAAAAAATATTCTTGCTGATATATAATGAGTGCTTCCTTCACTTCTTCTTTCTTTGATATACCTGTGACAGTAGATCATGAATTTTCCTCTCTGTGATGTTCAAATTATTCACCATTTCAAATAATGCTTTTCTCCACTGTACTGCTGCTTCTGGTTTATCTATCACACCTTTCTTTAGGTATTCTGTATATGCTCCTTCATAAGCTGTGAGTTTGGATTTTGTTACTGCTGATAAATTCCCAAAAATTTTTGATTCTCTTTCAAAAAATCCATAATCAAAAGCATCCTCAAATATTTGAAGATAGTGACTACCCAAAAATATTGTCCTACTATAATAGGCCATTAAACAAATTCTGTCGGGGGTTTCACTTAAATAAAAAAGTAAGGCATCAGTTGGTGAATTGAACCCAATGTAATTGAGGGTTTTGACATTTGTATCTGTAAAGGTTTCTATACATGCCAATATGAGTCTCATTACTTTGATCAATAGAATACAAGCTGGATCATTGACATCTTTATATGTAGATATGACAGACTGTGCTGTGTCAACCATATATTTCTTTGTTGGCCATGTTCTTGCTTTAGGTCCTGCTATCTTTGGAAAGTCCAGCATTTCACAATTTGTGCTTCATATTCATTATGCATTTTTTTGATAAATTCCATTCTAGATTCTCTATCTGTTAAAAGCTTCTGAACAAACTCATCTGAGTACTCCTCAACTGCTGCTTTGTTTCTTTGTTCATCAAAGTGCTGAGTTCTGTTATCATCTCCCCCTTCATACTCTTCTACTTGTGTAGTCTCTACCTGCTCTTCAACCTGGCTTTGTGGATTTTCTAACTTTTTCTGTAGCTCCTCCACCATCAACATTAAGCTTCTATTCTGAGATGTCCATAATTCTCTTTTTGATTTCCACTCACTTCTTTCCTTTTCCATACTCAACTGCCAATCACTCCTCTCTTTTGCTATATCCAAATGAAGTTTATTATATCCTCTCATTGAGCTGGCATCATGTACACTGGCTTGCTTTTCCAATTCCTTAGCTTCCTTCAGCTCTGCTTGTATCTTAGAATTTCTTTGTTCAATTCATCCCTCTCATCCTGTGTTACTTGTACAGTCTTGCTCTTTTCTTTTATTTGGCCTTCTTCCATTAATAACCTGTTTATTTCTTCATTTGCCTTGACCATAATCTGATATGAACTTTGAAGTGTTCTATATCTTCCTTCTATTTTCTTCAGTTCCATTTCTATTTTGCTGCTATGCTCTATCTGCTTTGCACATTTCTCTTCAAAAAATTGAATTTTGTTTTGTTTTTGAACCTCCAGTTCTTCTAATGAGATTATTCTTTTGGTCAATTCCTCATTTCTTTCTTGAGTAGTCCTTAGTTGCTCCTCTAATTGCTCCTTTTCTTTCTTTTGCTCATTAATGATTCTACTTCCTTTCACAAACTCTGATTCAGCCACCATTCCTGATATGATCATGTTTTTGCTAGATGGTCTGAACTGCTCTATATTGCTCATGATTACTTTACAAGCAGACCTTATATCCTTGGGTATCCTTTCTAACCCAGCTTCTAATTCCATCTGTTTTACTTCTATCTGCTTTTCTTCTTTGCGATCATTCTCTTCTTCATCTTCTTCCTCATATTCTATGACCTGGTTCTTTTGTTCTTCATAGCCCCTTTTTGCTTTCATTTCTTCTTTATCTGCAACATCTTCCTCATATTCTAATGTCTGATCCTCCTTCTTCTCATGATCTGATGTTTCTTTAATTATCTCTATTTCTTCTGTCTTTTTTTCCTCCATTCCTTGTTGCTCCTCTTCAAGGAACTATCCTTCCTTTTCCTGCACTTTATTATCCTGAGTTACGGTTGAATCAATCTCCTCAGAGAGCTTTATCTGATCATTGATTATCTGTTCCTTTTGTCCCTCTTCCTGCTCATCTATATCCATGAAATCCAAATCTTCTTCTTTCCCCTGATCTTCTGTAGTTGTGAACTCCTCATTATGATTTAGGTCATAAAGTATATCTTCTATGCTTCGATTTATTTCTTTTTCTGTATTTTCTTCTTTACCCTCTTTGAAATCCATCTTCCCTAATACTTCCTCAGTTTCCTTAATTTGATCTTTGTTTTCCTTCTGATGCACTGAGCTGCATATCTGAGCTTCCTTTTTTGTTTCTCGCTTTTCCTCATTAAATTTGAAGTAGGTTTGTTGTGAAGGTTTTGTCCATACTATTTTAAACCTTGAGTCCACCAACCCACTACTGAACTCCCTCCTGATTTCAACCTCTTCTTCCATCATCACTGCTTTGCCTTTTAGTATCCTTTTCTCTTCTCCATGACTAACTTGTTTTGCTACTTCTTCTTGGACCTATTTTCGTTGTGGCTTCTCACCCAAATCTTCTGGTGTTTTACTTTTTTCAGAGGCTTGTGCTGTCACATTTGGTGTGCTAGGTACTGAGAAATTCAAACTTTTGAACAAGAAGTTTTCAATGTCACTATCTGAGTCTGAAGAGAACTGTGAAGAACCAGCTATCCCTGACTTATCCATTCTTTGTTCTTATAATACAATGGATTCCTCCTTATTTTTTTTCTTCTACTGGCAATTTTTCTATCTCCTTCCTCTGTGCTTGTTCAACTGCTTTTCCCTTGTTCTTCTTGGTGAGCTTCCTTTTCTGCACAGGTTTCTTCTGAACCTTTTTCTTTACTACTACTGTAGTTTTGGTTTCAGGAGGACCTTGTAACTCCTTGAAATAAGCTAACAGCTCCACTTCCTTTTTAACAAAAACCTCTTCAGTCTCTGCTGCCATCATCTGATCATGCAACTCCTCATAGTGTTCTACTTCTTCTTGGATCCAGTCAGTTGCTTTACATGAATAGTCTTCAAACATCTTTTGATATTGAGCTTCATAAATTGCCCTTTTGTTGTTCCCTTGAGCCAGATAAGAATATAATTGTTCCTTGCTTGTATGAGGTGGATGTGGTTCATTTGAAGACTAAACTTCCTTTTGAGCGGCTTCATGTTCTTCCTTAGTTGCTTCCACCTGTTCCAATTCTACCTTTCTGGGATCCAATCTTCTTTTCTTTACAAGAATGACTTCTTCTGAGGCTCCCTTTCTTTTCCTTTTTGCTCCTCTCATGCTTGGTCGGGCTTCTGCTTCTCTTATAGACATAATCCTAGAAGGACTTTTGATTCCTGTCATCAAACTTCTGAAGTATTGAGCTTCTGGAGCCAATTTCAATTGATCCTCCATTCCTAGAACTTGATATATAATTCTTGTTAAGAATTGAGCCCCATTCATGAACTTCCTTTGCTCCCAATGTTTGGCTGCTTCCTTCAATTGATCATGTATATATGGAGTTACATCCATTATTCCAAAAGGTTTGGTTCTGTCATTATTATTGAACATGATCAATGTCACTGGTTTGTGTGGCATGGTGTATCTAGGTAGTTTTGGAAAATAGAAATATTGAAGGAACATTCTGATAGCATACTCTTCATTCTCTTTTCCTTTAAAATCAGGGAATTTGGAATATCCTCCATAGGTTGCTTTATTCTTCTTGACAAAACTGTTGTCCAACTTAGTTCCCATGGAATAAAACTGGAGAGCTGCCCTGATATGCTCTACCTTTATAGTAATATTTACTTCTTTGTTTTCCTTGTCCTTGACTGAACACCTAAAATATGCCTCATTGCCCTTTCCAACTTCTAGAAGACTATTGATCACCTGTGCTACTCTTTCAAAGTCTATGAAAAATAAAAGTTCATCCAACAGCCTGTGTAATCCTACTGCTTTCCATCTTTTGTAATTGACTGCAAATTTTTGGAATTTGTAAAATTCCTGGCACAGCATGGTGTACTTGTGACCTCCAACTCCCACAGTAAAAATAAGCTGACCAATGATACCAAGGGTTTCCTTGAGTTCCTTGGCTACCTTCTCCGTTTCTGGAATTTCCTGCTCTTCATCAGACTCTAGCTCCACTTCTTCTACTGCAGCTTCACTGTCCAAGAACCAATGTCCTCTAGATAGAGTTACTGAGTCTGCTTTGAAATCCTGGATTGGTAGTTCCTTTGGATTCACCATTCTGGAAAAAATATAGCATCACACAAAAAGAAAACTCCACCCACATGAGTCTCAAGAAGCATAAATAAAATCACATTGGTCTTGAGCTGTAATGAATAAAAAATGAAAATAAAACTTAGAGAATTCTTGACTTCCTTATTTGAGATAAGAAACTCAATTGAAGTGATCATTACATGTGTAGCAAGATATCTAGTGCTCTCTTCCCTTCTGACAGCTCTTTTTATATATATTATTTAATATATATATATATATATAAAGAAAGAAAGAATTTGGAAAAAGAGAAAATGAATGAAAAATAGAAATCTGCTACAGTACAACCTATATCTTGCTTGTGCTATATAACTTATATCTTGTTTGTGATTTCTTTGTAGCTTCTAGTGAAAAAGTAAATCCCTCCAATTCTGAGTCATAGATATCCTGTTGATTTCCTTGTTCTTCATCACTCAATAAAAACATTAAAAACCTTTTGTCATTTAATGTCAATTTAAGCTTCATATTTTCAAACTCCAAAATTACCTTACCTTGCCTGAGCCATGGTTGTCCCAAAATCAATTTCTCAGTCATCATATGATCTAGCCATTCTTCACAATCTATTTTCATATATTCTTCATTGAACTTAACTTTAATAGATGGTCAAGACATACTTGTATTGTCTGTCCTTATAAGGTTTTGATAAGTGTTTTACTTTCAGTCCTTTTTAGGTTCAATTTATCCAACAAAACTGAACTGATCAAATTTACTTGTGCACCTGAATCTATCAAAACCTTGATTTTCTCATCATGAAAATTCATTGTTATAACAGGCAAATGCTCCCTTACTCTTAGAGGTGTTTCACACAAAAGGACTTCTTTAAGATCTTTGATTTTTCTTATCCCTTCCTTTGCCTCATGTTAAGCCTCCTTTCTAATTTTTTCCTCTTCTTTTTTCCTATTTTGAGCTTGATGTATTCTTCTCCATTCAGAAACAGTTAATGGAAGGTCATACCTTTTTACTCTACATCCACTTATGAAGTTTGGCATGATTTCTCCATCTATATTAGCTAATTGGATGGCTCCACTATTGCTTATCTGATTGATAATATAAGGTCCATGTCCTTTTTTCTGAAATTTCTTTTGATGTTCTTTTACTGTGAATGCCAAAACTAGATCTCCTTCTTGTAAGTCCCTTTCTTTAATACGAACATCATGATAAGATTTTTGTCTTTTCTTATCTACATATATGCTCATGATTGCTTGAAGCCTAGAAGCTCCCAGTTTTTCCAATTCCACCACTCTCTCAGATAATTCATGTCAAGTCCATAAGTATTGACTACCCACCTTTAGTGTTGGAATAAGGAATTCTAAAGGCAGAATAGCATTTTGTCCATATACCAAATTAAATGGTGTGGTTCCAAGTGCAGTTTTGTATGCCACTTTGTAGGCCCATAGGACATTATTAAGTTGCAAATCCCAATCATTCCTATTTGTGTTTACCAATTTCGACAATACAGTACAAAGTACTTTATTACTACTTTCTGCTAATCCATTGGCTTGTGGGGTTGACTTTCTATGACTGATCATGAAATACTCAGTTATGTTTCCTATGATTTGGTTCAAAAAACGAGTCCTCCTATCACTTACTAATTCAATTGGTAATCCAAATCTGGTGATGATATTTTCATAGAGAAATCTTGGAGTGGTCTGAGCATCATTCCTTTTTGTAGCCTTGGCCTCCGCCCATTTAGTCAGGTAATCTGTGGCTACTAGTATGTATTCAGCATGGGACTGTTTTGCTGGAGGATGTATGGGTCCAATGAAATCCAACCCCCATTTACTAAATGCACTTGTTGAAATCAATGGTACTAATGACATATTATCTCTTTTATTTGGTTGACTCACTCTTTGATAAATGTCACATCTTTTCACATATGTTCTTGCATAAGGAAATAGAGTTGGCCACCAAAAACCAGAATATAATATGAGTTTAGCAGTCCTATCACTTGAAAAATGTCATCCTGCCACTCCAGAATGTGCTATTTCTAACATTTCCACATATTTATCTTCAGGAACACAAATTCTTAAATATCCATCCATCCCTTTCTTGTACAATTGTTCTCCTATCAGTTGATACTCTTCAGAAATCATTTGAAGATTCTTTGAGTCTGCACTATCTCTTACTGGCTTTCCCTTCTTGTTTCTTTTCAACTCCTCAATTATGTTTGCACTCCAATCTGGATTTTTCTGAAACCAATATAAGGTTATAATTTCTGAATTTTGCAAGGATTGGCATTCCAAGTAGTTGGAAATATACTTTTTTACATCTTGAATCTTATTAGGCCAATGTACTCCCATCCTATTGAGATTACTTAGGGTGACTATCATGGAAGCATGAGTACAAGGGTTCCAACAGTGAGCTCTTCTCAAATATTCCTACTGCTCCTCTTCTGGAGTACAATATTCCAATATGCCCATATGATTGAGATGATACAGATGCCCACCTAGCAGCATGAAATTCTTGCTTTGTAATACCAAATGTGTGTTGTTTCCAAATGTTCTGTAGGGTCCCATGGTTAGCAAAGGTACTAAAGTCATGGCCCATTCAGGAATACTTTCTACTTTGAACAAATATGTATCTGGCAAGTCATCATCTAAAGGTGAACTTGGCTCTTTAGCTTGGATCCTGGACAAATGGTCTGCTCTCAAATGAGTTTTTCCTTGTCTCACCACTACCTCAAACTCAAACTCCATCAGTAGAAGAAACCATCTGACTATCCTACCAGTGTGACAAGGTTTGTTTACTAAGTAGAGTAAGGCTTGGTGATCCACAAAGAATTTAAATTTGTTGGCCAAAAGGTAATGTCTATATTTTTTCACAGCAAATATCATTCCCAATCCTTCCCTGTCAGTGGTTGTGTAATTTTTTTCTGCTGAATTCAATTGCCTACTAGCATAAGCAACTGGAAAGTCTAGTTTGCTTCCTTCTATTGGTTGTGCTAACACACATCCCAAAGCATAGTTTGAAGCATCCACATGGACATGAAAAATTTTATCCAACTGTGGGGTTTTCAGAATTGGTGCTGTTACTAAACAAGGTTTTAGAGTCTCAAAAGCTTGGTCACACTCTTTGGTCCATTCAAATCTTGTGATCAAAGCATACAAGGGTTTTGCAATGTCTGCAAACTTGTGTACAAATTTTCTATAATAACCACAATGTCCCATGAAAGTTTGAACTTCCTTTACATTTGTTGGTCTTGGAAGTTCCACTATGGCCTTGATTTTTCTTTCATCAGTTGAAATTCCATTTCTGGAAACTATATGACCCAACATTCTCCCTTGCCTCACAAAGAACACACATTTTTCTGGATTTAGACATACTCTGTATGTT
Source organism: Ceratopteris richardii (assembly GCA_020310875.1). NCBI lineage: Eukaryota > Viridiplantae > Streptophyta > Polypodiopsida > Polypodiales > Pteridaceae > Ceratopteris > Ceratopteris richardii. The sequence continues at coordinate 184,335,531 of CM035407.1, forward strand.
CTACATTTTTTGAATATATTTTCTAGATCTTTCAAATGATTTTGTCTTTTTAATGGAAAAGTGCAAAGATCATCCACATAAATTTCCATGATATTTCTAAGGAATTCTTTGAATATGTGACACATTAATCTTTGAAAAGTTGTTGGGGCATTAGTTAGACCAAAAGGCATAATCCTAAAAGCATAGATTCCCCATTCTGTGGAAAAGGCAGTTTTATGTTGGTCTTCCAAAGCTATTGGTACTTGATTGTATCCTGAAAAACCATCCAAAAAACTATAGACCTCCTTACCTGCAACTCTTTCCAAAAGATGGTCTGTTATGGGTAATGGGTAGCTATCCCTTATAGTTGCAGCATTCACCTTTTTCAAGTTAATGCATACCTTGAGTTTCCCATTCTTTTTTGGTACTACAACTATAGGAGATATCCACTCTGTGTACTCAATCTCATAGATGAAATTGGCAGCTAGTAGCTTGTCAATTTCTTCCTTTATTTTAGCAGAGTATTTGTCATTGAATGTGTAGTGTCTTTGTTTGCTAGGTTTTGCATCACGTGTAATAGGAATCTTATGTTCACAGATTTTAGGGTCAATTCCTTTTAAATCCTTGTAACTGTAAGCAAACACATCCCTATAGTTTTTGGCCAAATTCCTTAATGCTTCCTCCTCTTGATTTGTCATGTCACCAGCTATTACAATATGTCTTTCTTCCCCTTCTTCCTGGGTGATCTTCACCTTCTTAGTTTGTTCCTGATTGTCATATGCCTCTCCTTTTTTCTTTTCTCTCTTTGGTTTCACTTTTAGAAGTAATCTATCTTCTACTTCATAAGTCTTGAAATTTGAAGGTACATCAAACTGTTGATCTTTGTTTGTTATTTTCTCACTTTTTTCAACCTCTTGATCTTTTTCTATTTCCTTGTGTTTGTTTTTTCTATATTTGCCTGAAATTTTGTCTTTTATTGCATCTGTAGCTTCTACTTCTTCCAAATATTGTGTTTTACCATTTTTCAATATTACTCCTTCCTCTTGGTCCTCTTCTGTTTTTGACACTTGTATCATTTGTATTCCTATGTGAAAAATATCATATCCTTCTTCATTTTGGAATTTCACTCCCACATACTCATCATTAGCTAGATCCATGGTGGGTCAAAATCTGATTCCAACCATAAGGCTCAAATTCTTCATCTTTGAATTTGTGGTATATAGTTCTCATCCTGAGTTTTCCTTTCTTCTACACAATCTTCTTTTCTTAACCTTCTTTTTCTATCTGTGAGGTTCCTTATCACATTGCATTTCCATATTGATGATTCTGTTTCATTCTTATCTTCAATCTCTGATTCTTCACTTAATTCCTGATTTTGATGTATTTTGAACCATTCTTGAGGGGACATGTCACAATATTGACCATTTCTTAGATGCACTCTGGTTATCCTTCCTTTGCTTTGAAGATATAGACAATCATTACGCCAATCTTGCACAATTTGCATTTGTCTCATAAATGGTCTTCCTAGAATGATTTCATATGAAGTGGATTGTGGGAATTCAACTATGGCAAAAGTATGCTCTATTTCTATTCCACATATTTCCACAATCACCTTTTCCCATATTCCTAGGGGTTTTTCTATGTGTCCATCTACAAGTTGTAATCTCATTTTAGTGGGTACTAATTCATTCTTTTCCCCATCTTTCCCACGTTTGTTTAGTCATGATAGCCACACCTGATCCACTATCCAATATAGCTTTGGCATGATTTTTACCAAATTGTATTTTCAGAGTTGATTTCCCTTCTTCTCCTTCACAATATCCTCCTATTTTATCAATAGGAATGTACAACAACTCTTCCAATTCTTGTTGCTGTGGATCAAAATTCTCTCGTATTACTTCCCACTTTTTCATATTGTGTTGTAAGTGAGGATTTTGTTTTACCAATTCTTCCATTGTGGTGTGGTATAAAATTGTACATTGTTTGTCTATATTGATTTGGAAGGTTATGTGTGAATTATCTTTCTGATCAATAGTTTTCCTTGTTTCTGTTACATTTGCTTCCCCAACTGTTGTTTGATAATTGTCTGGTTCCCCTATTTTGAGTTGTGCTTTTTGTATGATTTGTTTACATCTTTGCATCCTCTCATCCTCTGAATCTGGCATAGGATATGCCATTCCATGATCTGTAGGATTTGCTCCCTCTTGAATTCTTCCGTTGTATGCTCTTATCAAGGTTTCCAGACTTTGTGAATTTTTTCTCTCTTGCTGAGTTTGTGTATCCTGAAATTGGCTATTGTTTGACTGTTCCATAGTCTCTTCTTCCAAACTTTTACTCATTCTCATTTTTCTTTTCCATCTCCCTTTTTGTCTGTTTTTCTTTTCTTTTGGAAATGGATTTTTCTTATTTTACTGTGTATGTGTCTCTTTTGTTGTTTCTTATTGTTTGGCTTGTGCTCTTGTTATAGCATTTACAGTTACTTGATCATGGTCACTCAATTCTTCTTGCTCCATTATATTTACTATTTTTAATGGTATGTTACTAGATGTGTTCTGTTGTTTTTGAGGGTTTCTTGGACAATCCTTTATTAAGTGTTCCCTACCACAATCCTTGCAATAAGCTCCTTCTATTCTTAGTGTAGGAGGTTGTGGGCAGTCTCTAATGAAATGTCCCCCCCCCCACATCTATAACAAGTTATCTTTTGACTCCCTTTGAACTGAGGTTTCTGATTGGACATGTAATTATTGGTTATGTACATGAATGTGGCTGTATCCATTTCAATTCTCCCATTTCCCAAATCTAGGGCTTGCAGTTCTGGTTCCCTTTGTTCATATCCTTCCCACTCTTCCTGATATCCTTCATTCCAATGATAATCCTCTCTATAAGTTGGTCTTAGTCTTGAGTTTTCTTCTTCTATTGGTGTGTATTTGAATGGTACCACATTTGTTGGTAATGGTGGTTGTTGCCCAAGTACAGGTCTTGGTTGCTCAACAAATCCAGATTCTCTTTGTAAATTATGTTGGTTCACATATTCTCTTTCCTTAATGGGTTGTTTATTGTAGAAGCATTCTTCTCTGGTATGGTTTGTCCATTTTCTTTCCAATGTACAGTATTTGAGTGTTTTTCTATCTTGCAAATGTTGTGGTTTTTTATATGGACATTGTTGCACCAAATGATTTTCTCCACAAATATAGCATTTCTTATTTGTTGCTATCCTCGTGTTTATCAGATTTGTCTTGGTGCTAACTTCTAGGGCTTTGGCAATGGCCTGTGCTAATTCTTCTGTTGGTGGGATTTTATCTTCATTTGTTCTAGGTTGATCAAATGCTAATAGATCTTGTCCCCTGTTGTCCTCTAAATCTATTGCCTCTTTCACACATGCTCCTAGGTCAGGGCATCTCCTATAATACACCAAGGTTCTTAATTGTGCACTTCTCAGTCCTTCTATGAATAGAGATACTTGTCTTGCCATGGACGGTACCTCCTCTCTAGGACATCTATCAATGTATTCCTTGAATCTCCTGGCTGCCTCTTTGAGATTTTCATCTTTTTGCTGTTTAAAGCTATGTATCAAGGTAGCTGTACTATGTTTTATCCCAGTTTTTGAGAATTCCCCTATGAAGGCTTCAAGGAAAGATTCAATATCTAGATACATTTCTTTTCTCAAGGGAATGAACCAAGATAGTGCAGGTCCTGTTAGGGTTAGACCAAATGCTTCAAATTGTACTTTGTAATCCTCTACTTCTTCTACCCTAATTAATTATCTAAATTCTGCAGCATGAGCATGAGGATCAGAATATCCTTCATATTGATTCTTCATGCATTTAGCTACTTGATATGGCCTTAGCATCCTTCCATGATTTTGCCACTGATTTCTCCTTCTAAATGGAAAATCATTAATTCCTTTTGCTTCTCTTTCAAAAGGATTTGGGGAAGTATGTACTCTCCTACCTTGTTGTTGTTCAATATTATTGTGAGTTTCATTTTGTCTTGGCAAGTCTGGTTGCCCTAGGTTTTGTTCTCAAGGTCTCTTGTCTGCACACTGCCCTAAATCATTAGAGTTTTCTGGATCCTGTGAGAAGATGTATACACATCCTTGTCTATCCTCATATCTGCCATCCTTAAATTGTGCCACTGGTGTTATGTTCAAGGGAACTTCTAAGTTTCTCAACCTAATGAGAAACTTATGCATCCCATCCTGATACACATAGGTTCCAAACCTATTTGTATACATATATTTGAGAATATTTCTACAATCACTAGTTTCAGAAGGTTCATTGGTTTCATTTAGATTTTCCATGTTATTTTCCTGCTCTAAATCTTTTTCTTGTAAGTCTCCTATTACTGGGTCTATCTCCTTCCTTTTTAGATCTTGTTTAGAAGATGTGATCAATTTATTACCAGATCTCAAAATCATCCAACTAACTCACAATTTTATGAAGAGAATCGTGCTTTCCACGATTCTGTGAATAGAATCGTCTTTTCTACTATTTTGAGAAAATTCTAGATTTTCTCACGATTTTGTGAAAAAGAATTATATTTTTCACTATTTTTTTAATATTCTAAATTTTTCAGGATTCTGTGAATAGAATCGTGATGTTCACAATCCTGTGATTGGAATCGTGTTTTGGACGATTCTGTGGAGGGAATCGTGATTTTCACGATTCTGTGAATAGAATCGTGTTTTTCACGATCTTGAGAATAGAGTCGTCTTTTCCACAATTCTGTGGAGGAAATTGTGATTTTCACGATTCTGTGAATAGAATCGTGTTTTTCACAATTCTGTGGAGAGAATCGTGTTTTTCACGATTTTGAGGAGGGAATCGTGATTTTCACGATTCTGTGAATAGAATCGTGTTTTTCACTATTCTGTGAATAGAATCGTGTTTTTCACAATTCTATGGAGGAAATCGTGTTTTTCACGATTCTATGAAGAGAATCGTGATTTTCGTGATTCTGTGGAGAGAATCGTGGTTTTCACGATTTTGTTCCCAGACAATCGTGATTTCTCATTTTTCATGATTTTGTGAATGGAATCATGCGTTTCACGATTCTGTGGAGAGAATCGTGATTTTCATGATTCTGTGGAGAGAATCGTGATTTTCACGATTCTGTGGAGAGAATCGCGATTTTCACGATTTTGTTCCCAGACAATCGTGATTGCTCACAATCGTTTAGAAACACGATTTTCTGATGAAAATCGCGTTCTGGGAATCACGATTTTGTGTTTAATTTCAGAGAGTCACGATTTTGTGCTTGATCATAGAATCGCGATTCTGAGCAGATTTTCTAATTTTTTTGGTTCCTTTTTTTTAAGTTTTTGCTTCTCAAATAGAATCACCTTATTCAAATTTTAACATGCAATAAAAGAGTTTTAGCAAAAATATTATTTTTTCTCAAGAAAATTCAAAAGTCTAAAAATCTCAATTCCGTGTTTTTTACAATTTTCTGTGTTTTTGTGCTTTTATCATTATGTGAAAACTTGAAAGGCAAAGATTTATTGGAAGACCATTACCTTGCTTGCTTGATCAAAAGAGATCCAAGAACTTGTATTTGCTGAAAGTCGCGATTCTGTTCAATTCTCTCACTCTCTCTCTCTCACTCAAATGAACCTTTTTTCTGAGATTTCATGCTTTTATAGCCTTCAGACAATCATGATTTTGTGTGGATTTCTCAGAATTTCCACTTTCTAATGTATAATCCTTATTCTTTAGTAATTTTGTGGTTTTGGATCCCAATTCTTATCTTTTTAACAAAATTTTACTCCCTTTATCCTACTGATGAAAATCGCGATTCTGTACCCATTTCTTGATTTAATCACTTGATGTTCAATTCTTACTGATATTTTTAAATTGATTTTCTTTACTCACTCAACTTTATGAAACCTCTTACAATCACTTACCTCAATACCCAAATGTGCAAAATAATTCAAATTCCTTTTCTTACGAAAAATCGCGATCCTGTGAAGAGAATTGTGTTTTTTCTGAACTTCCAGCTTTTGTAGTTTTTTTACTTTTCTTTCCACATGGTCCCCTTCAATGTTCTTTACCCACTCCAAATCACTTATCACCTGCAATTATACACCACCAAACTTATTTAAAAAGTATTTTTTGAAAAATTTAACAGCAACTTCTACTCTAGCTATTTTTAATTTTCTTTCAATTTCCAAAATTTCTTTTCCACTTTTTCTCCTCCACTTTCAACAACAATCCTTGAGTCCAACTTTCTAAGAAAAAGGAAATTTGTTTGAATTTTTTAATGGATTTTATGAATTTTTTAGTATTTTGCCCTAAATCAAGGTAAACACTTCACTTAGGGTTTCTTATTTAGAGATCCATTGATCTTTTGTTTCATGATTGGTTATATTCTTCTATGCTTGCTATCTAATCAGTTTAGGAGTAGATATTTCCAAAGAAATATGTGCTAAGAAGTGCAATTATCAATTCATGCAAAGATAAACTCAAACAATTTTTCTTTTCAAGATGCAACTAAATCTTCTCTCAAGATTATTGCTTTGCCTTAGCTAAACAAATGGATCTTATCTATTTGCATATAGCTACTTTACTTGACTTTTCCTCAATAAAATCATGTCATCTTTTCCAAGATGAACAAATTTGCTTGGTACTTAAGTCAACAAGCACTCTACAAATGCAAAGATAGTCACATTTTACCTTTCCTCCAACAATCTTGATTCAATTTTTCACACACCTGCACTTTACTCTCAAAAATGATATGAGCAACTATCAATTTGCAAGAATTTTACAACTTCTTTATCTCAAAAGGTTAACTCTTGCTTCCTTTTTCCAAAAGACAAACAAAGAAACCTACCTTTTCATGTTTCCTTTTCTTGATTAAAGAGTAGTACCTTTTCAATGTGTTCAATACCATCAACAATGGAAGATCCAGCAAGGTCCAAACTTCAATGAAGCTTTTGCATTGTTCCCTGGCAACGATGCCAAAAAATTTTTATTGTTACCCTTTGGAGTTGTCCTCTCCAATCATTTTAGCATAAAGGATCAACAATACATCTTACATTTGTTAATTCGGGAATTATACAAAGACCACAACCCCTTCTAAGTTAATGGAATCCAAGAATAAGAGGAAAATGACTGTTTTTCTGAGAAATGGTGAAGATGAAGACAAATTTCTAGGGTTTTGATTATATTGAGCTACACTACACCATTTTCAATGATCTTGGTGCCTAAAGCATGCCATTTTCTCAACAGAACACAATTATGAAGTCAAATCTCAAAAATAATACCTGTATCACACAGACAAGACAATCGTGATTCTGTGAAATCTAATGATTTCCATCTCTAGCTCTATTCTTCAGCACTTTCTCACTCAATACATCAAGAATCACCTCTCTTCATACACATCACTTAGAAATACACAACTGAAGCTCACAAATTCCATGGATCACACATAGAATAGACTGAACAAATCAAAGAAAATCACATGAAAGAGAGAAACACGATTTTCTACAGGAGAGCTCTTCACATTACTTGGATAGCAAAAATAATACAACCAACCCTCTCAAAATAGAGGAAATTATCTTTTATACATTTTCAAGTGTCCCTTTTCACACTTGAATTTTGGTCCTTTTCCCTTCTAATCTAAAAATATGCTATCAAAGAGCTTCCAAAAATTCTAGAAAAAATACATATGATTCTAATTTACATGAGGAAGACTCCTCCTCATTTTTACATCATTTGCATAAATATTTCTACAATTTTTTGACATTTTACAAATATTTCTCTTCAAAAAATGCTTCTTCTAACAGTCACTAAGTCTCATAGTACCAAGAGACTTTGCTACATAATTAGAGAACCATTCTCTATATGGTGTCACATGGAAAGAAGCACTAGAATCTAATAACCATGTGTGGGAAAGAGAATCAGGTATAAGAGCCTCAATGGGCACAATAATTTCAAGTGTCAACACATTAGCATCATTAGGAATAGCATTAATTTCTTCAATATTAATGGTCAAAGTAGATGGTGCAGGAAGATTTTAACATGCCCATAAACATTCTATCCTTTATTTTTTGCATTTTGCAATGCATATGATTCTTTCTTCATGTTTTCTTTCTTATGAAAATAATGACATTCGATATTCCTCGTCCTTGATTTACTTCCACTCTTGTTCTGTTGACCATTCCTTTCCTTGTTCTTGCTCTTGCCACGTTGATGATTCTTTCCTTGGTATGAATCGCAAACATTAAATGCATCTCCTCTCTTAGTGCCAACCATAGATTTTCTATGAATCTCCTCCCTCAACAGTGGTCCACATATGTCATCATAGACTAGTTTATCACCAAGTGCATTATTGCTAATATTTGTGCAAAAGATATCCCACGATGATTGAAAGGTGCATAACAACATGATCGCTTTCATTTCATTATCCATCTCCATTTTCTAAGCTTGTAACTGAGAGAATATAGCATCAAAATCATTTAAATGAGCAGCAACACACTGTGTCCTTCATGCTATGGTCATATAACTTTCTCATTGATGCCATTTCTTTTTCATATGTATTGCATAACTCCTTCCAAAGCTCCTCTACACTTTCAAAGTTCAATACTATAAAGAAAAAATTATCTGATAGGTGCAATCGAATGGTAGAGCTAGCCATTTCATCCAACTCATCCCAACCATCTTCATCCATGTCTTTGAGATTCAATTTACTAGCTTCCATTGACTCCTCTGAATCAACACATCTTTAATATGATTCTTCCATAGAACAAAGTTTATGCCATCAAGTTTTTGGATCTCAAAATAATCTTTGCCTTGCAAGTTTTAGCTCCTCTTGGGAACATTGGCACTAGACCTTGATCCATGAGACCTGCTTGAGATCTTTGATGCCATGATGATAGAGAATTTATAATGGAGCTAGATGAGTCCAAACACCACCAAGGCTAAAAAAGGATGACCAAGTGTCAGATTCTAGGAAAATTTCAAGAGTCTCCCAAGAAAAATGGATTGATGACTTGTAATGACCAACCAATGTGTATCAAAGAGTAAATCAACCACTGTATAGTTGACAAAACTAAAAAAATTGGAAAATTTTTGCCAGAGTCTCCTTTGCAAATGAGCATATGACCAATGTCAAAATAGCATAAAACTACAAATACTGCCATGTAAACGTGCATAGTCAATCACTAACTCTATTGCATATAATCAGTTAGCCAAAAGAAGCCAACTAGGCTTATCAAGCACCTATGAACAACTAGCATACATCTCCTATGGTGAGGTTGGGTAAGTCTTCCACCTACATCATTGAAGAGAACCCAACATCTAGGTGTCTCCTAGTAAGAAAACCTCACCGTGACCGTCTTTAACAATGCCAAAGGATTTATGAAAGAATGTAACCACTAAATGAATGACTGTAAGGACATACATAAGAAGTATCCACAAAAGTGTACATTTTGTATATGTGGTCAATATATATAGTAAAATGGAATTGAAAGGCTAAATTTATAGCCCAAAGAATAGCCGAAAAATACTTGCAAGTATCTATCAACTCTGTTCTTTAGCCTCAAAAACCTACATAAACTTGTAGTGGCTGCTCCCACCACAACTGAAAAACCTTTTTAAGAAACCTGTAGATTTACTAGTATGGCTCAAAACATGGCCCCAAAGATGAATATTCCTTTTTTGAGAAGTACAAAGGACGCTCTTCTTGATTTTCTTGAACCTGTGAAAGAGAGCTATGCATGAAAGTACTCCAAAATGGCTACAAGAATCACCCCAGAAATAGTTCAAAACATGCTTTGAAAGCAAAGAATGAAGCTTTGAGGGCCCAAAAATGGTTAAGCAAGCTCTACGGGGAAGAAACCAAGATGGGTGATCTCACAAGAAGTATCAAGAACCTCCATCTTCCTCGATCATTGAGGTCCTCCCCAAGCACAACCAATGGTGCCAACAGTGACTTTGGTGAATCGGATGAAAAGGTAAACCTTGCTCATTGCCCTAAACCTTGGATGGGAGGGTAGTGCTCATTTTGCTTGCACAAAAGCAACAAAGCTTTTGCAATGAAATGCTTTGATACCAGTGAAATGATGCGATGGTCATGAACTAAGATGAATCCTCCTTCTTGAGAGCTCAACGATGATACTCTCACAATACAAAACCAAGCTCTAGATGCCGCACATAGTACTCTGCACAAGGCCTATAGAATACACAAAAAACACACAATACATAGGGAGCAAAAACATATATTTCTTAGGTGTTACAAATGCAGTCAAACTTATGGTCTATGGCTGACCATGCCACTATTAGTTTTAGCAAATAAAATATACAAAATTTTCCACTAGCCATCAAGCCTTTCACATGGACACCAATGGCAACAACAAGCATTAGGCAGGCACCATGTCTCCGAACGGGGAGAGAGAGAGAGAGAGAGAGAGAGAGAGAGCTCAAATACTACTATGTACTCCTTGTAGCAGCTACACATAGAGAATTTGCGAGCCATCAATAGAACCAGAGAGAGCATACAAGGAAAAAGCATACAGAAAGAGAAAAAGCAAGCATCCTTTGCTATGATTCTTTCACATGTTATTTCTTTGTAGCAACTCTCCACATAACATCTCTGCCTCTACAATCTCTGAGTTACAAAGAGAGAGAGAGAAAGAGAGAGAGAGAGAGAGAGAGAGAGAGAGAGAGAGACCATTTGTTGAAGCTCAAGGTCAACGACAAAGCAGAGAAGTGCATCATAGAAGTGGACACACAAGAAAAGGGAGCAAATAGGGAGCTCCAAGAAGTGTATGTCAAATTTTCAGAAGAATCCCCTACAAAAACAGTGATTTTGATCACTCAAACCATTGTAAATATCATTTCACCCTTTTGTAGCTCTATTTTGTTCAAGCCGAGGAGTCCTTGAGCTTGAGGAGTATTAGAAGTATCATCCTATAAATTTTCATATTTTTTAGACTTTGTTTCAGCCCTCAAATAAGCCTTGGAACCTAATTTTTAACTAGGCTGGACACTAGGTTTAGATGGGGCCAAAACTACTCAAAAAACTATAAAAAGAGCTAGAGAGCTCATTTTTGAGGTTAGCTTGTTGTAGATTTGAGCTTTTATAAGAGAACTCTTTTGTAATCGAAGCTTTCCATTGTTCCTCTCTTTGATCTTACCTTGTGCACGTGTATGTGTATGTGTGTGCATGTTTGTGTGCTTTCACTCACGCACTTGTGCCTTCACTTGCTCACGGTCTTCATACCTGTCCTCACGTCTCCGCAGATTGACAAGTAAAGGAGGTGGTGCTTATGCTTGAGCTACACCAAATTTTGACGCCGTTGCCGAGGGGAGAGCTTCGAGGACGAGTGTTCTGATGGTAAGATCATAGATTTGCGATGTTGGAAGGTAAAAAAGAGTTATTTTCTGTTATTTTTTTGATTTTTTTCATCTTGATCATCATCACCATCTCCATCTTCATCCATCTTCTTCTTCATAGAAATTTCTTGTGTTTTTTGTGCATTTTCACCATTTTCATACCATTTTTCATGCATTATTGTGCGAGAAGGAGTTAGGAAGCTTGGCGCTAAGAAATTTGAATTTCCCACCAAAAAACGCGATTCTGACTAAAAATCACGATTTTCATAAAATTCAAATTTCTATAAAAAAAAGCGATTTTCAATTCCCACCTAAGTCACACAAAAACGTGATTCTCTAGATGTCATGGGAACTTGAGCTTTAGAAAAAAAACACGATTTTCAATTGGCTCAAAATCGAGATTTTCACAAATCACAATTTTCAGCCAAAAACATAATTTTGATAAAAACACGATTTTGATAAAAACACGATTTTTAGTTGGCTCCAAAATCATGATTTTCAAAAACACGACTTTCATCCAAAATTGCGATTTTCACGATTTTTTGAAAATAGGAATCTCAGGCAAAAACATGATTTTCAATCAAAATCCCGATTTTCTGATCATTCTAGAAATCGCAATTTTCAGGCCAAAACATGATTTTCAATCAAATCGTGATTTTCACGATTTTTAGAAAACAAGATTTTCATTAAGGTACAAAATCGCGATTTTCAGGACACGATTTTCAAAAAACACGATTTCAATCAAAATCGCGATTTTCACGATTTTCAAAAAAGACGACTTTCAGTAAGGTACAAAATTGTGATTTTCATGAGTCTCAAAAACATGATTTTCAAGCTTGACTCAACATCGCGATTGTCTCACAACATCGCGATTGTGTGAGTCTCCAAAATCGCGATTTTCATAAGTGCTCAACATCGCGATTTTCATGATTTCACAAAATGGTGATTTCTAAGATTGCTCAGCATCGCGATTTTCAGGATCCCTCAAAATCGCAATTTCCATGATCCCTCAAAATCGTAATTTCCATAAGAGTTTAGCATAGCGATATTCAGACCCCCAAAATCGCGATTTTCACACAAAATCGTGATTTTTCCAAAAGGTCTTGTTCGCCTGTTTTGACCCCCAAGAGCTTGATTTGACATAACTTTTTCATCAAAAGTCCATTTTTTGACCTCTATAGCTCCATTTTTTGAAGTTGACCCTCAGGTGGGATTAGGAAACCAAGGGGGCTCCAAAGGATTTTGAGCAATACCAAGGGGAATTTTGCGACTAAAAGAGAAAGCTTATGAACTTGAGATTTGGCAGACACCTAGGCAAGGATAGACAAAGCATTAGATATTCTGAGGAAAGTGTTAACCATACAGCTAAGTCTTGGGCACAACAACTAAGTGGTTATCCTTATGTACTAAGTTTAGACACAAGTGATTCAGAAATGTCTTTTAGCATGGAGAGACCCACACGTACCTCAGGAACTGCCTATTTACAAACAGCAGAAGGTCCGTATAAGATACAGTTGGAATATATTCGGACCAACCGATTAGGTGCTCACATCTATGAGGATGGCCTGAGGTGATCAGTGGTCCAACTCAAAAATCAAGATCAACCCTTTGGACTTGAACACCTAGTGGTCAATTTCGAAGAGGGGTCATACATTGATAAGGAAGGAACCATGTATGTGGTTACTAACTTACCAGATAGGATAGATGAGTTTGGAAACATCATTCTTGAGAGTCAGATAGGAGACCTAGAACAAGGAGATGTAGGACGAGAACCCAAGACTCTCAGAGGTAAGTCAATTTTGACGAGAGTGATCACTCCAAATTGGATCCCTCAAGACAACAAAAGCATAGAACTATTCTTGAATAGAGAAACAAAGGAAGCCTTTTGGAGATTCAAGCCAGATCAACCTAGCCGATTGGGCATAGTCATCTATGAGCTCAAGGATCGAGAGACAACCAGGAAAAGTTGTCTACCTGGATAACACGTCAAGGAAAATGTTCTTGGTAACAGAACATGATAGGCATGCATACACTTGGAAGAGTGAATTGATCTTACCTCTACCAAGATCCAATGTTTCCCATGACCTCCAAGATGTAGGATCATCCAAGGCTCATGAAAACCAGAGGGAAAGAGCGAGAGAGAGGCCTGAGGTAAGCTTTACACACAATGTGGATAGAGATAGATCAAGAATGGAAGGTGAAAGACATGAAAGAGAGAGACATCATGCACAAAGACATCAAAGACATGAACATGATTTTCCATTGCCTTGACCCCGTGAGCACCCAAGAACCCTTAGACCTTCTCAAGTGGTCAAGACAATGAAGAACTACTTTGACGGGTCACGAGATCCTTATGATCATGTGGCCCAGTTCAAACAAGTGTTAAGAGTTGAACAGGAGGATTTGTTCACCCAGTTCAAGGCATTTGGGTTGACTCTTAAGGGCACTACGTTAGCTTGGTTTCAACCCTTGAACATTCATAACTATCAAGATATAGGTCAATTGATAGACGAATTCATTGTAGAATTTTCCAAGAGTGGCATCATGCATAACACATCATCCTTGATCCACAGCTTCAAGCAGACCCCCCAAGAAACAATGCAACTTGTAGGAAGACAGTTCAGACAGCACTTAGAAAGATGCCCTATTCTAGAGCTATCCACACCAGCCAAACAAGTGGCCTTGTTTTTAGGTGGCTTACTAAGCACAAAGTTAAGATCATATGTGTACTTGAAAGAGCCTAGATCCATAGAAGAGTGCATGCAGATGTGCATTGACATAGAAGATAACTTGGGTGAGGAGTTAGAATTGTCAAAACTCTATAAGGATTCTGACATTTCTACTAGTCATACTTCGAGAATCTCCATGGAAATAGATGAGATAGCTGAGCAAGTTGCCAAGAAGCTAGGAGTCCGAAATAGACAAACACCAAGAGTCCACTCATTGAATCAATGTTATACTTGCGAGGGGGACCACATGGCTAACATTTGCCCAATGCAAAAGTAGAACGTGAGAGAAAGGAATGCCCCATATTGCACTATTGAAAGAAAATACACGAATCATACGGATCAAGATTATCTCTACAATAGGCAGGTCGTTAGACAAACTTATCAACAACCTTACCAATAAGGTAGGTATTAGAACCAATACCAACAACCATATTATAGACCAGAAGAGCAATATCAGGCACCATATAGGCCACAACCAGTCCTAGGAAACCAACCACCAGCTCCCACCAATGTGATTCCAATTAAGTATGCAATGGTAGAGGAGAACCTCAATAGAGCATTGGTGCCCATTACCCCTTTGGTCTCAAAAAGTGACCCTCATGCCCAAAATTCTGACTACTCCTACGAAGATAGTCCACAACCATATTACATAGAGTCACCTGAACATAGTGCGACTTATCCATATCAATACGAGGCACCACCTATGGAACAAAATTGGGAGCCCGAATACTCCAATGTCATGTATACGAATCCTAACCCTAGGCCCCAATTGAGACAAATGAGACCACAAGTCCCTAGAGAACCATGTTTTAGATGTCAGGGTGACCATTTCATTTGTGAATGTTCCCACTTATCGACTCCGAGACAAGGACAAAACATCACCATACAAGGCTTTTGTCCCGAGTGTGGCAAAGAACATCTCCCAAGAGATTGCCCTAGGAATCCCTCTAGTGCACCCAAGGTTACACCGATTAATGTGGTAGGCTTAGTGGTGGATTCTAGCTCAAGTAGCACTAATGTGGCTCCAATACAGGCAGTTACTAGGGCACAAGCCTTAAAACAGGATCAACCAGTTGAACAATCAGAGTCAAGTGAGTCAGGAGAGCCTACGAAGAGGAAAACAGGGACTTGGAAGGATACCAGAGAGAAGGCCAATCGCGAGTGAAATAGAAATCTATCGAAACTTGAAGAAAGCCTGAGAGATGCAAAAAGCAAAATAGAAGACATTGCATCTCAAAATCCCTCGCACGTTGAAGTTCCATCCACACCACCTCATCCCACCCCACCACCCATTGTAAATAGACCACAACTAGGGTCTGTTCTTGCACATCCAACCCCAGAAGGCTTGGACATGATGTTCAAGGCCTACCAAGCTCATCTTCAAGAAGGGCCAACAATTGCAAACCTAGACAAGAGTTACCCTAGAGTAGATTTAGAGATTGAACGAACAAAAATGTGCATGCAAATGGTAGAATTAGCTCAGGCTATGCTTGAGACCAATCAAATGTTCAATGAGACAAACTTTGTCAAACCGGATTTGCATTTCCAGGGGTTACTAGAAAGATTAGAGCAGTTGGTAAACAAGCCACATGTTTCTTTACCTCGACAGTCTCAACCAATTGATGAAAGAGAAAGCTCACCACCAAGGGAAGCTTATGTTCCTAATTCCAGAGATACTGGAACACCTCTTTCAATTCAAGAGTACTCTCAAGAGTTCTTGCGGGAAATACAAGAAGAGAAATGGGCCAAGGAGAAGGATAATCCCCCTCCTATTCATGAGATTGATGACCTTCATGACCAGTTTACCCAAGACATTCCATCTATTTACGGAGACCACGCAGAGCAACAAGAGGATGAAAGATTAGATCTTGAATCTAATTTCTTACAAGAGTTGCCACAATTCACAGGTCCATGGGAATCTGAATCTCCTCAGATAAAAGCTCCCACAATAATGGTAAGACATGAAGACTCACTGGTTCCAAGGAACATTGATGTCGTGAAGAACACTAAGGTTTAGTGCCATCTCACCATAGAAGAGCTGCTCAAAGTAAAACCTTAGCTATGGAAACATGTGGCAAATCAAGTTCTTGAACTCGATTCCAATGTGTCAAAAGCAGGCTCTAAGAAAAAAGTACCAGCGGTACCTCTAGAAAAAATAGGTGACATGAGTGAAGGTGAAGAAGGTAATACTTATCTTCCAATCACCTACCAAGATTACACAACCAAAGCGATCATAGATTCAAGTGTTGGTGTTGCAATTGCGACCACCTCCTTGTGGAAGCAATGGGGGAACCCACATTAAGACCAACTAGAATGAAGCTTCAAATGGCTAATGGCCATATTGAAAGACCTCTAGGATTGCTTGAAGGGATAACTCTAACCACTTGTGGTGTATAGTTTGAACACACCTTTGTTAAATGTGACTTTGACAAAAACAATGTCTATGAAATGATCCTAGGTAGACCCTTCCTATGACAACTGCAAAAAGTACAAGATTGGAGAACCAACTCTTTGAACTTGCAACACTTAGGGGTCACCAACAAGGTCAATCTAAAAGACTATGCATTCCAAGATGTACCGCCCCTACAGTGGAATCCTATCCACAAAGCGGAAGAAGATTCTATCTCCGTGCATTTTGGAAGTTCACCTGAACCATCATGGATGCATGAGGATACTCACTTGTGGATGTGCAAGGTCGCAGAGGAAGAGGAAAAGCACCTAAAATCAAGAGAAGAAGGAACTCACCCAGGAGATACACTAGTTAATGACCTAGCCTATACACCGATGATATTTCCAAATGAGGAATTTGAGCCTCATGGATGGCCCAAAATCTTAGCCACCATGGACATTACTGTCAATGAAGAACAGTGGAAACCTCATTGTGATGAGGAGGGTTATGATATTTTAGTGTTCATGTGTCAGCCCTTGCTAGAAGAATGTAACCCTAGTGATGTCATAGAAGAAGAAGAGAATGACGATGATCTAGAGTCCATAATGATGGATACGTACTTTGACTCAGAGCAGAACTATCTAGAAGATGTAGGAGTATTTACTCAAAAAGAAGAAGAACATCACACAAGCATTAAAACTATCAATTCAAAGGATGGAAGTGAAGGTAGTCAAAAGAAAAAGAAAAGAAAAGCAGTGAAACAAGAAGAAGAGTAATCATTGTTTGAAGTACCAGAGAATTTCAAGAAATAGGAAGTTGAAGACCGAAGAATTTTGGTACGAATGCCTAAGAGGGAGGCAACAATAGGAGAAGCGTATGATAATAAAGAAAAGACCAAAAAGATTTTTGTGACCATTGAAGAGAACGAAGAACGATGTACATACATAGGATATGACCTAAGTGCAGAAGAAGAAATGGAGCTTGTAGCTCTATTAAGGGAATATAGGGATGTGTTTGCATGGAACTATAGAGACTTAAAGGGAGTAAATCCAAAAATTTTCTCTCATACGATTCCCATGATTGTTGATGCCAATCCCACCAAATAGAATCCCTACACATATGATGACACTTATGCAGCTAAAATAAAAGAATAAATTGATAGGCTGATTGAAGCTTGATTTATCTATGAGATTGAGCATACTGAATTGGTATCCCCCATTGTAGTGGTGCCCAAGAAGAATGGAAAGTTGCAAGTGTGTATTAACCTTAAAAAAATTAATGCTGCTACAATTATAGATAGCTATCCACTTCCAATCACTGAACATTTATTGGAGCGTGTTGCAGGCAACGAAGTTTATAACTTCCTTGATGGATTTTCAAGTTACAACCAAGTAGCCATTGCCCCAAAAGATCAACATAAGACTGCTTTTGCCACAGAGTGGGGAATCTTTGCATTCGTGTGATGCCATTTGGGCTCACCAATGCACCTGCAACATTCCAAAGACTCATGTGTCATGTCTTCAAAGAGTTCTTGCGAAAGAGCTTAGAAGTATGTGTGGATGACTTATGTGCTCATTCCCAAGAAAGAAGACTTCACATCCTTGAGCTCAGATAGATCTTTAACAAGTGTAGAGAAATTGAGTGTGTCTTAACCTAGAAAAATGTGTGTTCATGGTATGTCAAGGTAAGATCTTAGGTCATATTGTTTTGAAGAACGGAATATCAACAGATGAGGAGAAAGTACAGGCCATAGCGGAATCGCCAAGGCCAAGGAATGTTAAAGAGGTACAAGCCTTTATGGGCCATTGTGGATATTACCGTAGGTTTATGCACATTTATGCAATCATAGCTAAGCCTCTTTATGCCTTGTTGACAAATTTTGAGTGGAACGACAAATGCAAAAATTCCTTCAATGAGTTGAAGAGACGTTTGTGCACAACATCAATACTAGCCACTCTTGATTCGAATAAGCCATTCCATGTCCACAAGGATGATGGAGAGTGTTAGTCTCGAAAAGAACAAGCTATCCTTGATGTTAGAACACTTCTATATCAAGAATAACTCAAAACCTTTTTCAATTTTGGAAGACCAATGTCAAATTATCAAAATTTGCACTAACTGTGAAGAGAGTCACTACTAGAAAAGTCTGTTGCACCTAACTTACTCACTGACTAACCAAATGTGTAAAGTTTTCAATGAACTGTGAAGAGAGTCACTACTAGAAAAGTCTGCTGGACATAACTTACTCACTGACTAACCAAATGTGTAAAGTTTTCAATGAAACTTTGTACGAGGTGTTGTCTAGTGTTTCCAGACCTTGTACAAGTCAAATCTTCTCAAAAGATTCAGTAGATCTTGAGAAATGATCCAAACAATCCACCTATGGCTAAAACTGTACTTTTCTACAATCGACTTTGACACCTATAACTTTTAATGCATACTTCTCTCAAACTACAACTTGTTTATTCAAATGCTTTTAGTCATAGGTAGCTTACCTTCCAACTTAAAGAATAATTTCTTGCTTGCTCAAAACTTTACACTATGGAAGGAGAACTGACCAAAACATTAGCATCAAATTTGCACCTGTTTCAAACTTCACTTCTTCACATTTACACATGTAAATGTTCCTACTCTCAATTCTCTTAGCCTGATCACAATTAGGATCTGAAAACTTGTACATGGCTCAATCAACTATAGGCTTACAATTGTACAAAAGCATTTTACAAAAGATTAAACACAAAAGGAGTACTTAGTAAAAGATCGGGTGCAATTTTTCTTCTTCTCTGAAAAGTTTTACAATTGAATGATGAGAGAGATCTTCTACACTTCTAAAGTGTATAATGACTCTTACAGCTTCTAATTCTTCTCATCTCATGCTCTCTCATACTTGCCTCAACTTTCTCCTTGTATATATAGGCATATATGTACAAGCTCATGACCATAACAAAAGGTATAAGTGAGCTAACTACAAGTTTAATGTACATATCTATACAAGTATTCATTTCTTGAATGTGCACTATCTTCAAACTTCATAAGCTAATCTTTTCTTCAATCTTTGACTTCAATCCTTGATCAAAAGCATCAATTGATGGTTGTCATGCACCAACAACTCCCCCTCAATCATCAATTGAGGTTTTCTCTATCTTCTTTATACTTGCCATGTCTTTAAATCTCTCTAGCTTTGGTCCATCCAAGCTTTTTGTTAGCATATTTGCAATCTGATCTTTTTTTGAAGTATGTATGACTTCAATCTCTTTATCAATCACCTTTTCTCTTAAGAAATGATATTGAATCTCAATATGTTTAGTCCTGACATGAGAAACAGGATTAGCAGCTAGATACAATGAACTCATATTATCTCCATGAATAGTAGGTGTACTCTGAATGATGTCAAAACTCCTCATGAGAGTCTTCAACCATATGACTTCCTTTGCAGCTTCAACCATACCTTTATACTCTGCCTCTGTAGATGATAAAGCAACTCTATGTTGCTTCTTAGAACACCAAGATATTAACTTATCTCCCACATAACACAAGTATCCATATGTTGATCTCTTATCATCAAGATTACCTACCTAATCTATATCACTATATATCTTGATGTTTGTATCTGATGTAAAACCATAATACAAACCTTTCTTGAGTGTACCCTTTATGTATCTCAACACTCTTTGTCTTGCAACCCAATGTTCTTTCCTAGGACAATGCATGAATTGAGACAACACTCCAACTGCATATGACAAATCAGGCCTAGTTAATGTAGTATAGATTAGACTACCAACAAGACTTTGATATAGCTTCATATCCTTGAATTCTTCTCCTCCATATCTGCTCAATTTATGATTCACCTCCATTGGAGTAGGTGTTACCCTGCAATCTTCCATTTTAAACTTGATCAACAAGTTCTTCAAATACCTTTCTTGAGTTACATATACTCCATGTTGAGTATATGAGACTTCCATGCCCAAGAAGTATAATGTCTCCCAAGTCACTAATCTTGAACTCTTTCTCCACTTTCTTCTTGAGGCTTTGTATGCCCTTCTCATCTGTACCTGTAAGGATTATGTCATCAACATATATGCACATGTAAATGAACCCATCATCACTTGCTTTGACAAGCAAGCTACTATCAACTTTAGATACTTGGAAACCAAGTTCCTTCAAGAAATTTACAAGCGTATAATTCCATGCCCTTGGGGCTTGCTTCAAACCATACAAAGCTCTCTTGAGCTTACATTCATATTCTAAATACCTTTTATATCTTAACCCTTGTGGTTGCTCCATGAATACATCATCTGAAATATAACCATTAAGAAAAGCATTCTTCACACCTAATTGACATAATCTCCAACCTTTACATGCAGCAATGGCTATGAGTGTCCTGATCGTTGTCATCTTTGCCACAAGACTATAAGTCTCATCATAATCTATACTATATGTATGAGCATACCCTTTCACAACAAGTCTAGCTTTATACCTAGACACACTTCCATCTGCATAGCTCTTTGTCTTATAAACCCATTTGCATCCAATGATCTTTTGACTATTTGGTTTAGGAACCAAATCCCATGTCTCATTCTCCATCAATGCATCATACTCTTCCTGCATAGCTTTCTCCCAATTTTCCTTACTTTTTGCCTCTTCATATGTAGAAGGGTCTTCATCTGCTTTCACCATGTAAGCATAAAACACTGAGTCACAACAAAGGAGAACAAAGACATGTTCTCTTTTTCTTTTTACCTAAATACCATTATATGAAGCAAAAAAGTGGGCATTTTACAATATCTAGAAAGCATCACGAGTCTTGCTTGTAAATATTGTCACTAGAAGCTTGATCTCATATCCCAAGTAGTCAAGATAGATATACTAAAATTCTTGCTGCCATGAAAACTAGTTGTTGAGCATGACCAAGAATCCCACATCATGATCTTGGAAAATAGATTAGAGTTGAAAAGGTACAAGTAAGAATTCGCAAAGCTCCTTCATTACATCTATAACCTCAACAAGCACAGATGATAGCTAATTAAAAGTTACTCGAAAATTAGAGTACATGTGTTGCAAAAATCAGAGCATTTTAACAAGGCAATTAAGATTATCCCCTTTGTATGGTTAAGATCCCCATTGAATGTCTGGCCATATTAACAGAATATGAAATACACTTCACAAAAGCATTCCCAAGAGAAGATAATATTCAACAAAATTATACTAAGAAACATTCACACATGATCAGAGAAATGCTCAAGATAAATCAAGCTGAACACCAAGTGGAAGCAGAACTCCAAATTATATTTCCATTAAAATGATCTTTTACATTTCATGTGTTCTACAAGAGTAATGTGAATCTACAATAGAAGCTGATCATAGCTTTCCTCAGGCTCAAGGATATTGGGATCCTCTGGCACATTAGAACACCTATCTTGCCTCTCTTGCTCCAAGATTGGCTCTTCAAGGTCAGCCATGTCCCCCGGTTCATCTGCAAGTGGGGGAACAGGCTCCCTTGAAGCTGGTTGGAATCTCTCCGTATCTGCAATGTGCTTCCTTCCAACCTCTTGGTCTTCATCTGGGCATTCATTCAGCCCATTGATTCTCATTCTAATGAAGCTCACTTGAGCATCATCCTTCTCCACAGCTATGCAGTGCCTGAACATCTTCAGGGAGCAAGCCAGAGTCGTTCCTGAAACAGCAGAAAACCACTTAGAGGCTTCAATCAACCATGACTAATGAAAATTGTGAAAATTGAAATTACCTGTGCCCGAAAAAAGGTCTAGGATCCAGTCATCATCATTGGAAAATAGCTGAAGCAATCTCATTATGAGTTTTTGTGGCTTCTGATAAGGGTTAACCAATGTCATGTCCCCAGCTACATGACGAAGTTTCTTGGTAACGGCTGGGAACATGAGCACATTTGAGATCCCATTCTCATTGCAATGCTCCCTGACTCTCCTTTTGCTTACTTCATCATAATAGCCAACTGTAATGCATTCAGTGGCGCTCACAAACCGATGCAAAGGAGTGTGATTTACGTTTGTCTTCACCCTGCAAAAAAGAACTATGAGTCACAGAGAGCATCATTAAAGCCATGGAGATAGAAAGAAGATTACTTACCAAGTGAGGCACTCCACAACATGACATCTTGCCTTCAGAGCAGTTGAAACAGAGAAAGACTGGTCTCTGCTATGGAAAATTACTATCCTCCAAAGAGGAGACATAGTCAACTCTGCAAAATCAGTGACCATCTTTCGAATCTGAGGGTGTTTGAAGGGTTCATCATCATTAACTGATCCTAACATCCTAAATCCATAGGGTATGTCCGCTATGAGAAGGGAGAAATGTTTTCTAGGCACAACAGAACAAATATTATTTACATCACTACAGAACACATTGTAATATACAGGCCTAAGGGGGTCTAGGGGATTGGAGAAACATTTAAGATCAGGTTCATCATCAAAATCCATCTCCTTCGCTTTCAGTCTAGATTTCTCATGCCTTGCTCTTTGAATGTGAGCAAGGAATGCAGGGGGGCAATCATCTAGTACCTCTGTAGACTTACTTTTCCTTGGTTTCTACAGAACAAATTGGAAAGACAATTAAAAGAGCTCTTCAGTACAGCAAACAGAACATAAAGAACGGATGCATGGCATCGATTTCTTGTTGGGGTAGATGCTAGGCATCAACCTTCTACTGAAAATCGATGCTTGGCATCGACCTTGGGACCTAAGTCGATGCCTGGCATCGACTTTTGCCACGAGGTCGATGCCAGGCATCGACTTTTGTTGCAGGTCGATGCCAGGCATCGACTTATGCTGCAAGTCGATGCCAGGCATCGACTTATGCCCCCAAGTCGATGCCAGGCATCGACTTATGCTGCAAGTCGATGCCAGGCATCGACTTATGCCCTCAAGTCGATGCCAGGCATCGACTTATGCCCCCAAGTCGATGCCATGCAATGCATCAAATTGGTTAGGATGAAATATTCTGATAAGAGAACCTACCCAATCACGAAACAGGATGAAATATTCTGATAAGGCTTTGTAGGATGATGTGGTTGGATAGTCTGCTTGGACCTCTGTCCAAGAAAAGCAACCCAGCCTCTTCATCATCACCTCCTGAATCTTCATGTACACTTTATGACTACAGACACAGAAATATAAAAGAGACTAGGTTAGACAAGAAGCATGGGAGGAGGGAAAAAGGATCTGAGAATAACATACATACTTATTGAGCTCAGTCACCATCTCCTCCAGGCTTAACTCCTTCGAGATTACCCTTGACAAAGTTGATATGATCAATGTATCATCCTTGATTCCTTGAAGGGCCCTCCATGGGGTGAGCTTCATGTCCTCAGGAGCCTCTTCAATTGAAAGGTCAACTTTCCTTCCCTTTCCCTTCAGATCAACTTGTGGGTCTGGCCTCGACTTTCGTTGCTTCTGGCCCTTGACCTCCTTGTGCTCCCACATTGTGAAAATTCTATCCTGTAGATCCCAGATCTCACCTGATCTGAATGCCAGTTGAAACCATGGATCATATTTCCTCAAAGCATCTGACTTTCTATTCTCATCCAATGCAATTCCAACCTCAATAAGGCATTGGTTTCGTAGATTGGGATGTATTCTTCCAGCTTCCTTCACAAGACAATCTTCATATTCATGGTGGAAGAACCGAATTCTCTCTATGGAGGACATTTTCTGCCTGTAGTCATTGTCGTTGTTGTGATCCCAAGCAAGAAGCTTGGCTTCCTCAGTTGTAAGACCAGCATATATCTTACACTCTGCATACCTAAAGAAAAATGTAGTAGGGTGCTCCTTCACTAACTGTCTACGAGCCTCTGTAGAGTGTGAACCTCCAATCACATAATAAGTGTAATCCTCAAACAAACCCTCATTGAAATCCTCCACACAGCTGCACTCATTCGGATCCACCATGACAAGGAATGGCACAACAGTAGCATGAGGATTTATTTTCATTTTCTTCTTAAGATTCTGGACGTGCAAATTATGTGGCTCCCTGATCTCAAGGGGCCTCCTCCCTGTGACTGGATCTACGGGTGGCCTGTGGATAATATTAATCGGCAGGTGGAACAACTGCCCCTTCTTCACAACTTTTCTTCTAGCTATGTCCTCCCTCATCTTATTCTGCTCAGTACCAAGAACACCAGATGCAAGCTCTCCACCAGGTGCAACAATTATGTCCCCAGAGCTAGAGCTTGAGTCAGAAAACTCCTCTTCTGAAATTATCTTCTTTTTCTTTTGGGGCTTTTTTTGCACGCTCTGCTTACCCCTTGCCTTTACAGGGGTCATCTTCTTCTGCTGTGTTGGCATGATATTGCCCTGGATCCATGGCATCAGGTCCTTGATGAAATTCACTGAGTCTCTGCATATCTGAGCTAGCCCTTCTGGAACACAGCACTCTGGGCACAAGAAATCCATCTTGCATATGACATTTCTTAATCCTTTCGATGTCTCCACCAAGAAAAGCAGGTTGTCAGAATCTTCATCTTCATAATCCAGTTTGTAAACAAGTCCATACTGAAAACTTTGTGTTGTCGTGATCTTTCCTCTGCCATAGGCCCCTGCGAACACAAGGAGGACTGCATTCTTCTCTTCAACGTACTGAAGGCACCACTCGAGATTTGTCATGTCCCGAAGTGGACGATCTGTCCTCATGACCTCCGTCTCCCTAGACCTTTCCTTCATATTTGGATCCTCCACAGGAATTTTTATGCTACTCTGTCCACCTGAGGATATTCCTAGTGGGTTGCTGGCCTTCTCAGAGGATAATGGTGCAATAATTTTCTTTGGCTTTGCTTGGTGACCACTGCCTTTGTCATGTTGTTGGTCACCAGAGCCCATGGTGACTCTGAGCTTCTTGATGGGCCTTTCATCCTTGTACTCCGCATCCCTGAAGGCACTTAGAAATATCAGATCAAACGTAAATGTGGTTTCAAAGGCCCAAGTCCATGCAAGGCATCGATTTTGAGCTTCAGGTCGATGCCAGGCATCGATGTTTAAGTGCATGTCGATGCCAGGCATCGACTTTGTGTGCAAGTCGATGCCCGGCATCGACTTGAGGGTGAAAGTCGATGCCAGGCATCGACTTGGGGGTGCAAGAGTCGATGCTTGGCATCGACTTTTGGGCCCAAGTCGATGCTTGGCATTGACTTTTGGGCCAAGTCGATGCCTGGCATCGACTTTTACCCTCAAGTCGATGCCTGGCATCGACTTGCACACAAAGTCGATGCCTGGCATCGACTTGGGCCCAAAAGTCGATGCCAAGCATCGACTTGGGCCCAAAAGCCGATGCCAAGCATCGACTTTGCACCCTAAAGTCGATGCCTGGCATCGACTTTTCAGTGCATGTTGATGCCGGCAAGTCGATGCTTGGCATCGACTTTTGGGCCCAAGTCGATGCCTAGCATCGACTTGCAATCCTAAGTCGATGCCTGGCATCGACTTACACCTTAAAGTGGATGCCAGGCATTGAGCTGTACATGCTTTGGATCCATATTTCTAGAGGTAAGAAAAATAAATACCTAGAAATCAGACTTTTTACAAAAACATACAGAGGGAATCTTTTTGGAATCTTTATTTATGTTATGATTTTGTCTACCTCTTGGTACTTTTGCCATCATTCTTCTTCTCCATCAGACTTGGCTTGCTGGTATGCTGACCTCTGTGCTCCATGGCTGTCTGTGCTCTGCTGCTCTCTCTTGCTCGTGGATTTTGAAAATGCGAATGATCTCCTCCTCTGGTATTTATAGGCAATTGGGTAACTTGAACCAGAGACTAACTGGATCTAACTGAATGAGTCCAGTTGCTAACTAAATCTGTCAACTTATCTAACCAGGGAATAACACCCACACAAATAGGCTGTTTTAGAGCCACTTTAATGAAATATTCATAGACCCTTGCAACTATTTATATACATTTGCATAGAAATTACATTTCAATGGCAAGAGTATGGTATGTCCATGAGGATGTCTAAACTCATGTATAGATTTTTTTCTTAGAATCTCTTTCTTGGGAGAAAATCAAGTCAAAGTTGTGTTAAATGTGGGAGACTAATGACATCTTTATAGTATTACCCTCCTCACTTTAGTTCATATTCACATTTATCTTGTAACTCACTATTGAAATGGAAAATCAATGTATGAATAAACATTCAAGTACAGAACCTTGCAACTATTTATATACATTTGCATGGAAATTAAACTTCAATGGCAACAGTATGGTATGTACATGAGGATTTATAATCTCATGTAGAAGTTTTTTCTTAGAGTCTGTTGCTTGGGAGAAAATTAGGTCTAAGTTGTGAGATTAATGACATCTTTATAGTGTTATCCTCCACACTTTTAGTTCATATTCACATTTATCTTGTAACACATTGTTGAAATGGAAAATCAATGTATGAATAAACTTTCTGTGTGCCTCTTTTACACATAATTCTTTTTTAATATACTTTCATCTACCTCTTTGATATCTAGCCAAGACTACAATAAAACCTAATCCTTGAAATCTTAACCAAATGTAAAATTTCTTCTTGTATAGTGTTCAATGGCATAGCATATTCCAGTTGGAACTCAACTTGGATATATTCCAGTTGTAAAATTTCTTCTTGTAAAATTTCTCCAAACAATTTTATTATATATTCCTGTTGGAACTCAACTTGGATATATTTTGATTAATTCACAATGCTTAGACTCAAGGACTCATATGTAGTTAGAAATCAACTGTGTTTCTCATTTGAATCAAAAGTGAATCAAATCTTTGGTTCCCTTATTAGTGTATATTTGAGTAATTAAGTGATTTGATGTAATTTGATGTTTAATGTTATTTAATGTACTTTAATAAGCTTTTGATTTCATATCTTCTTGATGTGACATTTGATGTGACATCTTCACTTGATCTCGGATTTCTACTTATTTAAAAAGGTCATTCATCTTCAGTCTTCTGTGAACTCAGTGAAGATGAGCTCAATCTTTTCAGTGGATGCTTGGGCATCAGCTTCCTCTGCTCATATTGATTCATTGTTCTCAGTTGAACCTTTCTAGAGAAGTGATGATCCCTATGATTTAGAACGTGCTAATGATTCCATGTTTTCTGTTGAGTCATTTAAGTTATCCAATTCACAGTGCAATGCTGCTCAACCAAATGCACCTCTTGATCTCCCATCTGATCCAACCATTGATCTCCCTTCTGACTCAAGTGCATGTGGAGCAACGAAAAAGCAAAGCAAGCTCAATCTACGATTTAAAAGAAGGTCTCGTGAAGTAAGTCGAAAAAGATTTAAATTTCTTACTTCAGATAGACAGATTGCATTGGATATTGTGAAGCATTGTTGTGGTTTGAAATGTTTGTATAATTTAGGAATGAAGAAACTAAAGCACATAAGAGAAAAATTCCTCCATTTAGATAGTGAAAGGCAAGATATATACCTTGTTTCTTGCATGCAAATGATCGAGGATAACATGTCAGTAACGCGTGTTGGTTTTGAATATTTCTTTACTCAAGGGATGCCATGCTGTAGGGCTGCATTTAAAATTGCAATGGGTGTAGGAAATTTTAGAATACATAGGGTTCAACAAGGGTTTTTGAATGGGGATCTCATTTTGGATACGTTCCATGTTGTGACCAAAGGATCTGTTGGACGTCATGCAATGAATTGGATGATGAACTATTTTAGCTTGCATTGTGAAGTTATGCCTACAACTGGAAGGTTGCACTTGTCAGATAACTTTACTCGTCGAGAGGTATTTCAAATATATAGAGAAGACATGGAAAATAGAAATGAGAAGTATGTGTTGTATCGTCACTTTACTCGATTATGGAAGGAAGAGTTTAACAATGTTTCTATTCCTCGTAAAGTTAGAATGGGTGAATGTTCAGTTTGTGCCACTTTGAAAAACATGGCAAAAGGGGCTACAACACCACAGGAAAAGCATAATTTTAAAAATCTTCTTAACAACCATCATGACAGTCAAGCATTAGAGAGAAAGAAATCAATTCATCATCGAAGTAAGGCACTCAGAAATCCGGAGCGTTATATGTGTTTGTTGATCGATGGTATGGATTAAAAAAAAACTTGTTTGCCACATTTTTATCGCATCCCTAAGGACATTGGAGATGAAGTCCTTGTGCAAATGCATTTGGTTGGCGCTTTGGTATACAATGGAACTGTAATGTCCAAGGTTTTCTTCACATATCCGAATGTGCATAATGATCCAAACCTTACAGTTACTGTCATTCATCGTGTTTTGCAATCATGGAAGGGTCTTTTGCCACCAACTCTATATTTGCAACTAGATAATACTGCAAGAGAGAATAAAAATTCTACAGTCTTTGGATATTTAAGCATGCTTGTTGAAAAACAGGTATTTCATAAGGTTAAGGTAAATTTTCTTCTGGTTGGCCACACTCATGATCACATTGATCAAATGTTCAGTACTTTCTCTAAGAAGTTGGCACGTAACAATGCTTTTACTCTTCCGATTTTATCTGAGCTGATTTCAGAAGCATATACTCCAAAACCAGAAGTTCAACACCTCACACAGATTTATGACTTTAAGCACTTTTGCTCAATGGGCCTTGATAACAGTGCTAAGGTTTTGGCTCCATTGCACAATATTAGTTTCAACCATGTATTCTTGATGAGGAGGGTTGATGAAATAACCCTTTTATTTGCAAAGCAGTATTCATCTTCTCTTGGGTGGGAGCCTAAAGAGGGATGCAGTTTCTTATTGCAGGTGCCTAATTTGTCTACTGTAACAGTGTATGGTGCAGAACAATCACCATATGAAGATAAAAACAATACAGAAAGATGTGGAAGTGTGGTTGATCAAAGTAAAAGCTGGATGCATGCACTCATTGAAAAGAAGAGACATATTGAGCGTGCAAAAAAATATGCTGGAGATCAAGATGTATCTTGGTGGGAGGACTTTTTCAATCATCAAGAAGAGATTATACAGTATACAATTGCAGGTCACTAGCCAGTTGATGTTCCATTCACATGGGATTTTTGTACACAAAGATCCGTGAATGTGACCCAAGCATGTAATGCAGATGCACTTCAAAGTTTTATACATCCACTAGAAAGAAATATTTATGTAGGCCCAAGGATGACAAAACAGGCAGAAGCAAGATGGCAAGGAAATTTAATAGAGATAAATGTTGGAACGCTTATTGCAGTACTTGCTGATGGTGATGAGGCTACCAGACCATTTTGGATTGCAAAGGTTTTAGAGATAACTAAAGATATTGATCAGAGAAGAATAGAGGCTTTGGTGGTGCATTGGTATTACACTAAAAGTAGTAATGCATTCACAGGTAAATATAACTTAGAAATGGTGTGTGATACTAAACGAGCAGGTTCAAAAAGGAAAAAGAATATTCGAAGCACATCCACTCTTAAAATGGATGATGTAGATATTCTTGTTTATGATTTTTCCTTGACAAAAACTGGTCACTTGAGGAAAGCAACCATCAACATGATAAAACAAAAGCTTCCAGATGTATGTGGTACAGGAAATCATAGGAAAACAAGAAGAGTTGTGCATGATCCTGCAGAATTTGGTATGTACGTGGATGAAGATAGAGCTCTTGTGGATATAGAAGAAGAAGAAGAGAGCTCTCAACAGTATGAGACTGAATCAAGTGCATCAGATGATGAGGGTGTAGACATAGATCGACAAAGTTGTGAGTTGCATTGAAGCTCTCAGACATTTTTAGTGCTTATGTAAATGCCTCAAAGTAGTTTGGTTAATGAAACCATGTTTTGTAGCAATTTTGAATAACAATAAGATATCCACCCATTAAAGATATGTCTAAAATGTTATTTTTGTGTAAAAACTATTGATTTCTACATTCTTATATATATTTTAGACATGTCAATGTCTTATCATATAGATTTGGGACATGTCAATGTCTTATCATATACATTTTGGGACACGTCAATGCCTAATATAGTGAAATTTTGACTACATTTTGAGCTCATTTTTTTTTGAGAAAATGACAAAAAATGTCAAAAATTACTTGTTTTCACCTCATTTTTGTAATATATGTATACTGGTGTAAGGGAATTCCAAAAATGAGGTGAAAACATGTAATTTTTGACGAGAGTGTTCTCTTTTTACGACATAGTTCTCGTTTGTTACGACTCGCTGTTATAAGCTTTAGTAGTAAAAAAAGAAGTGTCATAGCTATACCTTGTAGGTTGCCATTTGTCTCTTGATGACCTTCTGAGTTCTCCACTTCTTGAAGTTTCTGGTTCATCACATTCTAGATGAGTTCTCCACTTCTTGAAGTTTCTAGTTCATCACATTCTGGATCAAACCTTGGCACTTCTTCAACTTCAACTTGTACTTCATTGCTCTCTTCTTCATCAAATATATCAATATTTGATTTACCTTTCTTTTGATTCAAAACTTCTTCATCACTGTGTACTCGAGTCAAAAAGACTCAAGGACTTGTGCCAACGAGACTGTACCTCAATTGCCACACAAGTGCGTATAGTGGGTACTTAACACACATCTAATTGTCAATCCGATGGAACGATGTACCAAGTGTATGAAGACGTGTACACACGTGATGGAAAATGAAGTGGTTTAGCTAGCATGCATGAGAAAAGACTACTACCTCTCACACTCACTGAAATACTGAAAGTGTTTGCCGCAAGCCTCTTCAGCAGTTTTAGTATTTTGAGGTTTCCTCCTAGCCCAGAACTCTGAATATAGGCAATAGGGTACTCGTTTCGAAGCTCTCGACGAGACGCATCTATTGAAAATGGTTTCACTTGATTCTGACCACTCTACTTCAAGTTATGGCAAAAACAGTGAATGACGGGAGACACCAACACCCGCGCCACAACTCCTCCTAGCTTGCACACGCACTACAACAGCTCAAAACCAAGGGGAAGGGGTAGACAACAGTCCTACACATGCATTTCAAGCATAACACACACATACAAGAGCGAAATGAAGATCAAAATCAGCATGAAAGAGGCGAATTCGAAAATCTGTAGAGCTCTTTCTTCACAATGACAAAAAGTCCTTACAAAGAGTCACAAAGTGACTTATATACTAGTGCCCTAAGTTTGGTCCTTTCACACTAGAGACCGGCACTTTATTCACTAAAAGACTAATTTCTCTACTAATTTACATGGGTAAGCTTCTAATCTTCTGTGGGGATGCATCTAGAGGACTCCTCTAGTGCATTTACAACGGGAAATATATACAAGAGTGGTTATAATACAAAAGTTATGTGTCCAAATCGGAAAAATTTTGGGGCCTGTCTTTTTCTC
The DNA here is from genome assembly GCA_020310875.1 of Ceratopteris richardii. Lineage (NCBI taxonomy): Eukaryota > Viridiplantae > Streptophyta > Polypodiopsida > Polypodiales > Pteridaceae > Ceratopteris > Ceratopteris richardii. The sequence goes on from CM035407.1 coordinate 184,367,252, forward strand.
TGCTTTGTGCTCTTTTTAGCTCTACAACACTCTCCCCCTCTTCGTCTCTGTCGTCCCTTGACAGGCTTTGCTTCTTGTCCTCAGTTTGTTGTCCGCACGCCTCCAGTGGCCAGTTTTGCCTGATTCTTGATCTTGCATTATGTTTTAGAGGCGCTCTGATTTGTCCTGGTTGCACACAATCGGACCTGGTTGCATTACTCAAAGCCGGTTGATTCGGTTTGCCACGCACGCCATCACTGCACATATGCGGATGTAGCTCGTAAGCCTTGATTTGAATCCTCTGTAACTCAAGAGGTTGAAGCACCCTCATATGGAATACTTGTTGGCCCTGGTTCCTCCTCTCAGCTGCATGCTTTTCCTTGGTGTGTGTGCCCCTGCGGGGCTCTGTGCAGAGATGGGTGTTGCGCCCCTGCGGGGCTTCTTGCAGAGATATGTCTTCAAATATCATCGTTTTATTCTTTATTGAGTTGTTTTTTACTTTGATCTTCTTCTTCTTCTTTTTTTGCTTGATTCCCCTTCCACACGTCCCTCCTCCTGAACTTTGTCGTCCCTGACAGGCTTTTTGTGGCGACGTGTGTAGGTTTGGATGGCATGTTGCTCTCTTTGATTTAGCAGATTAGCGTGACATAGCATGAACTCCTTCCATTGCCAAGACTTTACTCCGTCTTCTGGCGCCTGTCTATGATCAGCAAAGAAACTTGTTTCATAGGCCACCAGTCTTGCATTCAAATTGGAAGTCATTTTAACAAAAATCTCTGAATCAATTTCAAAGAAGCCTGTAAAGAATGCTTCTTCGAAGGTTTGCATATATGTCGATGGCAAAAACATAAGGCGAGAATAATACGCCATAATAGTGAGTCGGCTGGGAATAGTAGATAAATAAAAAATTAATGCTTTTGAACCTTGTGTAATGCCAATGAAATTCAAAAAAGTATATTTCGCGTGTTGGAAAACTTTAAGCACTGTGAGTAGCATGCTGAAAATTTTATTGGTCATTTTTATCGCTAAATCTGGCACTGTAGCATATCTGGTAATCCAAAATTCCATTGTCTTTACCATGTATTCTTCGGTTGGTAGATAATTATGTGGCAGACTAGGTAGTAAAGGGTAGTTTAGCCACTGATTATTGATATTGCCTTGGCGCTGTCCTTCCCAAAATTGCGTCCAAGATCGTCTACGGGGTACCGGACAAAAAGATGGATTGACTTGAAGTGCATATGGTGATGCTTCCCACTGTACCCGCAACGTTGGATGCTTCTCCAAAATCTTTCGTCGCCATATTGGATCCGCGTTCTCGAACTCCTCTTGAGTGTAATTGAAAGTGTCATGCCTGAATTGAAGGTTGTGGTCCGGGTCTTTATTCGTTGCAGACTTTATATAATATCGAGTTTGTTCTTTAAGCAGTCCGTATGGTACATTAAAGGGCTTCAAAATTTGTTCTAATTGTTTATTTTCTATTTGAGCTTCTTTCATGATCCTGATGATCTGATCTTCAAATTCTACCGTAAGTTGGGACACCAGTAGTGCCCTTTCTTGTCTGCTCAGTTCTGCAATTTCCCAAGTGTTAGGTTCAATGTGAACCTCCTTTTCCTCCTTTACCGGTGAATGATATGAGGGGGAAGATAGAGGACATACCTCAGTCTCCACAGTAGCCTCTGCAGAAGTTGGAACTACTGGTGTCCCCTCTTTTCCTTTTTGTCCTAGCCATTCCTGAAGTTCCTTAATACATTCATTCTTCTGTTTGAGTTCTTCATTGGCCTTGGCAATCATTTTTTTGTGTCTGAGAAGTTCTTGTACTACAATGTCCATCTGATCGGTATCTTCTTTACATTGTCGCAGATAGTCATTCTCAGCTTTCTTCCATTTGGTTCTCAAGGCAGCCGTTTCATCCATGTATCTTTTTTCCCATTCAACAATAGTGTCTTGCTCCTTTTTGAGCTGATCTTCATACCTAATCACTTTCTCTTCTAATCCCTTGATGTCCCTTTCCGGTTGGGTTTGCACTTCGACTGGTTGATCACTTAAAAGAGCGGCCATAAGCTCTTTATTCCGTTGTCTTAACGCCTCTGCTTCATCCATGTACCCTTTAATCTGAGATTCCAGAATTTTTCTTCTTGATGCCATTCGTGCCTTTTCAGCCTCATTTGCTTGTAGTTTTTTTGTGACTTCTTGGAGTTGTTCTTTTGATTGCTCATTCTCTGTCTCTAGCAGGCTGTATTTGTTTTTGATTTCTTTCTGTTCAGTTTCTTTTTCTACTACCTGTTCTTTTACTGTCTCTAACTCAGTAGAGAGATTCTTACCCCATTTTTGAAGTTCGATTTTGACCTGTATGGCTTGGTCATAATCTTCATCAGCATCAAGCATTAATTGCTGTGTGTCTAGTGCTGTTCGAATCATGTCCTGCACCACAGGCTTGAGCTGAGCTATATCCACATTTAGCCATGTCTTTGGTAAATCTGGGGTTTCTCCTGTTTGTACATCTTTTCCTGTTTCTCTATGGATCGTTTCATTGTGTGGTTGTCTAATTTGTAAGTGCACTTGCGGTTCTGCTTCGTCTTCATCCACATCAATAACCTTAGTGACACTCCCTTGAAATGTAACATCCATGGGAGACGGTTCTGCCACAACCCTTATGGGTGTAAAGGGTTCTTCGTCTTCCTTTTGTGTTTCCTGACATTCCTTCTTTGGGATCTTCATGCGTATTTTTCGGGGTGGTGTGGCCTCCTTGATTTGGATGTTGGAACTTTCATTAAGTTTTAACGTATGCTGACCTTCCATTTTTGCTTCCTTGCTCCTAGTACTTTGATCGACCTTCATTGTGTGATCCTCCTGCTTGAGGTCTTTTTGTTCTTCGTTATAATTCACTTCATTTAATTCCTCCCATTGGCCGTCATCTTTTGATTCGCTTTGAATATCTACATCCAATAACGAGGTATTGGGCTCCTCTTGGCCGTCTGATCCAGAACTAGAGTTATCTAGCCCTATTTCCCGATATCTATGTACTTTTGTGAGTTTGCTCTTTGTTTCCCTTGCTTGTTCTGACTGCTGATAATGATGACCTTGTACTGGGAGATTAATTTGGCCTCCTGTGTACTGATGAGTCTCTTCCAGGGCTTTAGCTAAATCTTCTTCCGTTATTTGTTTCTTTTCTTTAATAGTAGTTTTTGGGAGTACATGGATCCTCTTGGTAGTTGGTGTGTCCTCTTCCTGTAGCTTGGCTTCCCGGAGTCTTTTGGTGCCTCTCATTCTAGGTTGAGAGCTTGTTTCTACCACTTCCACAATATTTGTTGCTTTCTTTTTCTTAGGAACGGTTGCAACTTTGGCATATTGAGCCAGGACGGTTGATGATGGCATCTCTTGTAAATGTTCCCTCATTCCTAAGGCGTGGTAGATCAGGATGGTTAGTGCCACACTGCCATTTAGGAACTTTTTATTCTTTCATTGCTTCTTGGCCTCGAACAATCTCTCTTGAACATATGGAGTCAGATTGATTTGATTTCCAATTTGCTTGATGGCATGAGACAATAATTGCACAATGATCTTTTGTGGAGCCGTGTATCTGTGCATATTCGGGAAACAGAAGTGTTGATGGATCAATCTGACCTCATCCTCTATGTCCACTCGGTTGATGTCGATGAAGGTTCTGGTCTTTGCACCTTTACTTTCTTCTTTCACTATTGTGACCCCATCCTTCTCCCATCCAAAGGCTTCCTTGATTAGCTCATGTGTGAATTGAATAATCACCCATTCGCCTGTCTTATCCATTACTCTAGCTTCTAGTGCCAAAGGATCATGTAGTGCTGGCTGTAGTGTATTCATGACTTGAGTGCATCGTTGAAAATCAGGCTTATAGATTGGCAGTTCAAAATATTTATGTATGCCTGCTTTCTTCATGGTCTCTTCAACAGAAGGGAGTGTATGTTGCACTCGAAAATCCTGGGACATTATTGGAAACAGATGATCTGTGTCCATGATTTTAATCATTGCAAGGAACAGGTAGTCCCCCGCAGGCTGGTCTTCGCGGAACCAGTGTCCCTTGGCCTTTGTGATACTCTGGGGAGGAAAATCCATCACTTCCTCTTGTATGGTTTCTTCAGAATCTTCGGAAGCCATCTGCACTTGTACGTAAAAGTGCATTAGCATCACATAACTGTATACAATGATGTAGTGCATTGTAGTGATTATTGTCGTCGTCACCCCGTCTCCCCATTAATCCATGAATGAGATCTCTTACCACACATTGTTTTTTTTTATTTGGTTTTTGTTGCTGAAAGAAAATAAAAGTCAGTGTAGCCGAAGCCTTTATTTATCTACATAGTAGGTCCATTCCTATTTAGAATGAAGCTAAGATCTACTCTTGTTTGGAGAATGTGCACAACTAGTTTGATAAGGTACAACTTGTGCCGAATGCTTGGCCTGGTATGGTGGCCCTATCATGCTTACTTGAGGTGCATTAAAAACTTCATGAGTGCAATGGGAAGCTTTATCTCTTCGATCCTCCGCTCCTCGTGGTTGCTTTGGTTTCCAGATCCATTGCGTGAACACTAAGAGAGGTCGTTTCGTTTCCTTGGTCCTTACAGCTTCTTGTGTTCTGTTTGCTTCCTCCATTGTCCGAGTGAAATTGGCATTGCTTTTCCAGTTTCCCGGATGACTCTTATGTGTTGTTGTCTTTCGCCTTGTCTGATGTGGTACCTCTTCTTTTGTCTTTAAAGCCTGTTTAGCTGCTTGCTTGAGCTTTTTGGGAATCCATATCTGAAGTCGCGATCTTTGGGCTTCAAGCAAGGGCTTAGGGATCCATACTTGCACTGTTTCTTTTGGTATGTACTTCTGTGAAGCTGGTTTGGTGATTCCTGTTTCCTTCTTAAGAGTGGGTGCGTACGTTTCTCGACTCTGCTTTTGATCCCTGCGTACCCACTTATATTTGGGTGGGCCTTGATATGAGTATCTGCTTGTTGGTTTCCAATAGTGTGATCTTTTGATGTTTTGAGCAGGTGTAGGAGAGCAAGTCTCCGTAACGGTTGGCTTTCCCTCAACAGCATTGGATGACTTCGACTCTACTGCTGACGTCATTAGGATTGAAGTTTTAGCTTCTATGCGTTTGGTTTCTGAATTGTGAGCATTGTTGATACTTTCTAATGTCGTTTTCTGAACTTCCTCTGAACTTTGTATTATATTTGTTTGAATACAAGGTTTCTCTTCAAGTAAGCTGAAAATCTCCTTATGCCCTATCTTAGCCGAAATATAGCCTTGAGCTAGATGGATACACGCCTCTGTCTCAATGATCCAGTCGTGTCCTAGAATGAAGTCTTCTATCAAATCTTCATCCTTGCACACTAGAACTCTCTGTTCCATTGAGGAATTTCCTAGATGGAGGGATACCTTTGTGGTTCCAATACATTCTAGGGTGTGACCTCCAATTCCTATTAATCGAGCTTTTGTGGGATTCAAATCTAATTGCAGCTCTTTTGCTATTCTCTTTCGCATGCAGCTAAGTCCTGCTCCTGAGTCTATCAATGCATCTATCAATTTGTACTCTGTTTTGCCAATCCCTAGGTTTAGGTAAGGTTGCGTTTTACACATACCCGTTGTATCATGATTTTTGACCTGGTAATTTTCCATAGGGATGGGCTCTTCTCCTTGGAGATAGCGTTCATCTCTTTGCCTCATCCATTCTTTCCGTTTCCTGATGCGCTCTAGTGCTTCTTGTCGAGCTTCCTCTCTAATTCGCTCTTCCTCCTTTCTCCTATTTTGGGCACCTACCAATCGTGCTAGCATTTGATCAGTCAAGGGCTCCATGAATCGTCTTACTCTACATCCACTGATGTAGTTGGGAAGAATGTCTCCGTCTAGCGTGGCGAGATTGACTGCACCACTAGTAGAGATTCGATTTATGATCAAAGGTCCGTATCCGCGTTTTTGTAACTTCTTGGCATGTTGTTTTAGGGTGTACACTAAGACTAAGTCTCCTTCTTTAAGTCCCTTGTCTTTTATATGTGCATCATAATATGCCTTTTGTCTCCGTTTAGCAGCATAAATGTCTGCTACTGCTTGCAATCTAGTCTCATGTAACTTCTCGATTTGATCTAGTTGTTGGGATAATTCGTGTCCGTTCCATTCATATTGCTGGGCCACTTTCAATGTTGGCACTAAGAAGTCAATTGGCAAAATTGCATTTTGCCCATACACTAAATTGAATGGTGTCGTTCCAATGGCCGTTTTATATGCAACTCGGAATGCCCAAATTGCATGATGCAATTGTTTGTCCCAATCAGACCTTCCATTATTGACAAGCTTAGTCAACACCGTGCACAGTACTTTGTTAGAGCTCTCAGCTTGTCCATTGGCTTGGGGATGGTATGGTGCTGATTTTTTATGAATCACTAAGAATTCGTTCATTAATGACTCAATTACCTCATTGAGGAAGTGCGTTCCCCGATCGCTAACAATCTCAATGGGCAAGCCAAAGCGGGTGAAGATATGCTCAAAGAGAAATTTTGCGGTAGTTTGAGCATCATTCTTTCTAGTGGCTTTTGCTTCTACCCATTTAGTCAAGTAGTCAGTGGCTACTATGATGTACTCCGCATGTGATCCTTTGGCAGGTGGATTGATAGGTCCAATGAAGTCTATACCCCATTTTGTGAAGGCTCTCGCGCATATCATGGGTCTTAATGGCATGTCATCTCTCCGAATTGGGTATTTAGTTCTCTGACAAGTCTCACAACTTCGTACATACGTTTTTGCATCCATATGTAGAGTTGGCCACCACAAGCCCGCAAAGAGAATCATTTTAACAGTTCTTTCAGCCGAAAAATGACCTCCTGCAGCACCTGCATGTGCCATTTCTAATATGGGTAGATATTCTCCTTCATGCACACATAATCTGAGTTGGTTATCTTTCCCTCGTTTGAACAATTGTTTGCCCATGAGAATGTAGTCCTTGCTCATTTCCTCTAAGGATCGCTTTCTTGCTAAACTAGTTCTTAACTCATGTTCTTGAGTTTTTAAGAATTTCACTAATGTTGTACTCCAATTGGGTGCTATGGTCAAAAAAGGTAGAGACATATGATCTTCGGGAACCGTCTCTCGGCAATCTGCACAATTACTTACATGGTCGTGAACATTCTTGGGCATGTCAGGCCAATACACTCCTAATCTTTTTAGTTCTCGGATTGTTCCATGAGTCCCTTGGTGTGTTCTCCATTTGTTCACATGTGCTTGCTCAATTAGTTGCGTTTGTTCATCCTCATCCACACATCTGAGTAACACTCCGTTGGGTTCCTTGTAGTATACACTACCTGACACAATGTGTAAGTTCCTCGATTGAAGAATTTCTTTCTTGCTATTCCTATTGATTGAGTGTTGAGGGCCATGGGTGAGTATAGGGATCAATTTCTCTGCCCACTTTGGGCAAACTTCTAGATTGAACAAATAAGCATCTGGTAGATCGTCGAGCACTCCACTTGGTGGCTCTCCGTGTGTTAGCCTCGAAAAGTGGTCTGCTCTCACATGTGTGTTTCCCTTTTTCACTATTACTTCAAAGTCAAACTCCATTAGTAGTAGAAACCATCGTACCAACCTTCCCGTGTTACAAGGCTTATTGACTAAGTACAACAGAGCTTGATGGTCTATGAAGAATTTGAACTTGTTGGCTAAAAGATAATGTCTGAATTTCTTCACTGCGTATACCATTCCTAAGCCTTCTCGTTCCGTAGTGGTATAATTTGTTTCTGCTTGATTCAGTTGTCTACTCGCATAAGCAATTGGATGATCAAGCTTGCCTTCATCAGCCGGCTAGGCTAAGATGCATCCAATGGCATAGTTAGAAGCGTCAACATGAATGTGAAAAGGCTTGCTCCAGTTGGGTGATTTCAGAATTGGGGCTGTTCTAAGTCTCCTTTTCAACTCGGTGAATGCCTTTTCGCACTCTTCTGTCCAAGTAAATTGAGTCAAGAGACCATACAAGGGTTTTGCTATTATGGCATACATGTGAATGAACCTACGATAGTATCCACAATGTCCCATAAAGGCTTGCACTTCCTTTGCATTCTTGGGTCTTGGTAAGTCTAAGATGACTTTAATCTTGTCCTCATCCGTAGATATTCCATTTCTCGAGACTATGTGTCCTAGAATTTTCCCTTGCCTTACCATGAAGACACATTTCTCTGGGTTTAAGCAGACTCTGTACTGTCTACATTTGTTGAATATCTTCCTCAACTCGGGAATGTGATCGGGTCTTTGATTGGAGTACGTGCACAGGTCATCTACATATACTTCCATGCTTTTTTTCAGAAATTCCTTGAAAACATGACACATCAATCTCTGGAAGGTAGCTGGAGCATTAGTGAGTCCAAAAGGCATCACTCTGAATGCATACACTCCCCATTCAGTGGCGAATGCTGTCCTATGTTGATCTTTAGTCACAATAGCTACCTGATTGTATCCGGAGAATCCATCTAGGAAACTATAGACCTCCTTACCTGCTACTCTCTCTAATAAATGGTCCGTGATAGGTAGTGGGTAGCTGTCACGTATAGTGGCTGCATTCACCTTCTTCAAATTTATGCACACTCTCAATTTTCCATTTTTCTTAGGCACTACTACTAGTGGCGATACCCACTCGGTATGTTCTATCTCATATATGAATCCTACCGCTAGTAGTTTGTCTATTTCTTCCTTAATCTTTGCTGCATAGACTTCATTGTATGTATAAGGACGTTGTTTGGAGGGTTTTGCATCTGCTGTCATTGGTATTCGATGGGAACAAATAGTGGGTTCTACCCCTTTGAGATCCTTATAGGTCCATGCGAATACATCTCGGTACTCCCGGATAAGGTATATGAGTTCCTCTTCCGCTTCTTCAGACACATCTTTACCAATATATGTGCATCTTTCTTCTCCTTCCTCAACTGTCACAACAATTTTTTTGGTTTGTTCCTTATTGTCATACGCTTCTCTGTCTCGTGCCTCTCGTCTAGGCATTTGAATAGCCACTTTTCTTTCCTCCACTTCGTATTTTTTAAAGTGTTCCGAAACTTCAAACAGATCTGGGTTCGACCCTACCTTACTCCTGTTCTCCTCCTTCCTGTGTATTGCCGTAGCAGTTTCAATTGCTAAGATCTTTGTTGGTTCCTGTTCCTTCTGGTTCTGAATAGTATTTAAGCAGCTTTCCTCGAAATCAAATTCTGGTTCCATCTCTATGCTTTCATATTCCTCTTTCCATTCTTTTTCCAGGGTTTCTCCTTCTTCTACTTCTTGAAGGACAACCATATAGAGGTTTACATCATAGCCTTCCTCGTCTATGCATTCATTCATCGTCAAAACTTCTTCGTTTACACACACATCTAGAGTTGCCAAGATTTCCATCCATCCATGTGGCTCAAAGATCTCATCAGAAAAAATTTGAGGCGTGTAAGTGGGGTCCTCTACTGATCTATGGTTAGGATGTCCTATCGGCCATGGTTGCCTTTTGCTCTCTTCTCTCTTGGCTTCCTTACACATCCACAACTGGGCATCTTCCTGCATCCAAGATTGATCACTTGATCCAGCACTGTGAATGGATAAGTCATCTTCTTCTCGGTGTACGGGATTCCATTGCAGTGGAGGGACATCTCGATAAGAAAATGTGTGCAAATTTATTTTGGTGGTGTTTCCTTGATGTTGCAGGTATAACGAATCTCTTCCCCAATCCTGTACTACCCGCATTTGTCTCATGAAGGGTCGTCCTAATATCATCTCGTAGTTGTTTGCTTTCTCGAATTTACAGATGGCTAGGGTGTGTTCGAATTCTACACCACAAGTGGTTAGTTTGATCCTTTCCAATATTCCTAAGGGTTTTTCTACATGACCGTCTGCTAATTGGAGTTTCATGCGTGTGGGTCGTAAGGCAGGTTTTCCCCATTTTTCCCAGATTTCCTTGGTGGCAATTCCTACCCCGACTCCCGTATCTAGAATAGCCTTGGTCATGTACCCATTGTGTGTGAATGGTAGACAAGTATTACCCTCATCCCCTTCACTAAACTCTCCCACTTTATCAACTGGAATTTGTATTGTGGGGTTATTTTCCTTCTCCTTTTCTTTCGGTCCTCCAATCTCTGGCTGTGATTCTAATTGGTTTGCCATTTGCTTCCATAATTGTGGTTTAAGTCGAAGCAATTCTTCCACCGTTAATTTGCATCGTACTTTTGTTTTCTTTAATTCTGTTAGATTGTGTGAACTCTCTTCTACCTTTTCCTTTCCCTTTCCATGCACTGTGGGTGCTCGTATTATTACTGACTCCCTTTCGTATTCTCCCATGTAATTAGGCAATGTTGAAATGCTTATGGTTTCCTCTCTCCCTCTGTCAAGTCTTGATACTTCTTCGTATACTTCCTCCAAGTTGGGGTGAAGTTGACAATCTTCCACATCTATTTCCTCAAAAGGAGGTGTATTATCTCCATTCTTCTTCCATTGCTCCTCTCGTATTCTGTTCCATAAGTCTTTTGGCCAATCTGCCTCTAAATCTGGGATTATTAACATCGGTTCATATTGGGTTGTTATCTGGTCGCTTTGGTCATCTTCTTTCCTAGGTTCCTTGCTATTGGACTTTAAGCATTCTTCATACAGACTATGTGCAATCCTGGTCTCTGGTAGAATTGGGATAGGCTTTTCTAGGGTTGCTTGTGCTACTTCTATGAGTTTCCTGCATATGGTCAGTCTTTCTTTTTCTAATTCCCCTTTAGGGTAGATTTTTTCATGTTGTTCAACGTTTGGGCCCATCTTGATTCTAGCTCGGTAGGCTTTCAACCACATGTCTAAATCGTCTGGCTTTGGGTCTGCTAGAATTGATCCGGGCTTCTCCCTATCTGAGCTAGGTCGGGGTAGCTCAGGGGTCTCCTTAGGATTCCCTTGTTCCTTGTGCTTATTCGGGTTTTTGGTTTGCTTTTTACTGTTTATAGTCTTATTTTTTGCCCATTTGTCCTTGAGTTTCTCTCGTCTTTCCTTCCATTTCTGAACTTTCGTGTTCCGGGGACTTTCACATGGGTCCTCAGAATCTTCCACTCTCTGAATTGGAGGGCTTATTTTTTTGTTGCTTTTTCGTTTCTCTTCCGGGTACTATTCTTTTTGTTGTTTCGTTTGGGATCTTGTAATGGCCTTTAGTGGCACAGTGTACTCCTTATCACTTCCGGATCCTTCTATGACCTCAATCACATTGATTGGTGCAGTGTCTTGGGATTTGGCTGGGTTCTTAGGGCAATCTCTAAAAAGATGTTCCTTTCCACAATCACTGCAATACCCTTCCCAAACTCTGGGTGGTGGTGGATTATAAGGTCGAGGGCATTCCCTAATGAAGTGATCCCCTCCGCATCTATAGCATGGTCCTCTCTGCGCCGGTGGTCTAACGGGAGGTCTCATGGTTTGTTGTGCTTTAAGAGCCGTATACATTAAGGTGGCTGTTTCTGCTCCATACGTCTGATCATAGCCCTCATAACCATAATAAGCCGCGTCATATGTTGGTTCATATTCCATCATGTTGGCTTCATATGGATAGTACTCTCCTGGTGGAGGCTCATACCCTGGGTTGGTTGATTCCACATTGGTCATTATTGATGCTGGTACTATGGCTCTCTCTAAGTTTTCTTCTGGTTGAGCATACTTCACTGGTACTACTTGTTGAGGTTGTGATAGCTGGGGTCCCAGTACTGGTTGTGGTGGTGGGTACGGTGCTTGCTCATATTATCTTGGTGCTCCTACTGGTGTTGGATAAAGATTGTATCTAGGCATCTCCCTACCAGGCTCTCTCGGTGGATATCCATATGGTCTGTATTGAGGTGGTTGGATAGGCCGTGCTTGCCTATTGAAGGGACAGTTTTCAGTTGTGTGATTGGTGTATTTTTGCTCGATGTGGCAGTATGAAGAAGTCACTTGTGGTTGCGGTCTGTAGTATGGATACGTAGGTTGTGCACCGGCCCTTCCTCGGACGCACAAGTGTGTGGGGTGCTCTCCTCCACATAAATTACATCTCCGTAGCACAGGCACTCTTTGCGCTGGGTTTTGATAAGCTCTCTGTCCCTGGACTCCTAGTTTCTTTGCTAATAATTCTGCTAATTCTTCCATGTGACTGGAGTTGGACGTGATAGTACTCCTTAAATCTTCTGTTTTAGTGTGGTCGGTTGTACCTTTGAGATCCTCGGCAAGGTTGTCTTCCAAATCAATGCACTCTTGAAGACACTCACTCAGTGTTTGTAATCTCTTCACATACACCAGTGTTCTTAGGGTTCCGTTGGTGAGTCCATCTAGAAATAGTGAAATCATCTTTTGTTGAGTGGGTCTCTCAGCTACTGGGCATCTATCCACATACTGATTGAATCTTCGGGCAGCAGTCTTCACGGTTTCATTAGGGCTTTGTTTAAAGCTATGGATTAAAGATGCAGAATTATGTTTAATCCCTCTCTTTGTGAATTCTCCAATGAATTCTTGAAAGAATTGTTCCATGTTCTCAAATTGATTGGGATCTAAAGGTTGGAACCAAGTTAGAGCAGTCCCTGTGAGGGTGAGCCCAAAAGACTCATACTGCACGAAGAAGTCCTCTACTTGCTCCGCTCTTAGAACTTGTTTAAATTCTGCGATATGATCATAGGGCTCTCCCAACCCATCATAATGGTTTCTTACACATTTAGCTACTTGGATAGGTCTCAGCCTTCTCATTGGTTCAGGTGGTATGGGCATCACAGGGAAGACTGGGATAGCTGGTCGTAATGGCGGTACTCCAGGCTGTCTTCCTACCGGTGGTTGTGGTCTTGCTGGTGGTCGGTACTGGTTCCCTATCCCTGCGTGGGCCTGATTGCGTGTGTGCACTCCTGGAGTTGCAAACTGTACATGAGTATGGTTGGGCACACTTCGTTGACTGGTCTGTCCTGATGTGGTTTGCTCCGTTTCATGTTGATTCCCAAAAGGATTTTGTGAAGTAGTTGCCTGATCTCTCTGAGGAAATACAGGCGTACCCATGTATCTTAGTCGAGCCCTATCTAAGGCACTCACAGGCCAATATCTCCTTTGATCCTTATCCAAGTAAGTAAGTCTGGTTTCATCATCTAGGTCTTTCAACTCATAAAATGTCATAGGGCTTTCTTCTCTCCCTGGAGCCGGTAAGTCGGTTTGAAGCAACAGGTCTGATCCATGGATCATATAGACTTCCAACAGGTAATCATCTTGAGGTATCAAATCTCCTCTCAAGACCCGTGACACTTGAGACCTGCCCCTCGGGGTAGACACAGACTCTTCAGGGTGCGTTCTTTTGGAGTTGTTGGGGTCCACAAACTCTCCTCTTTCGTTGATCCTTTCAGGAAATTCAGTCACAATATAGATATGACCAATCTTGTCTACATATGCTCCTCCGTCGTACTTGACTGCAGGTCGGGGCACAATTGTGGCATTCTGGGAAGTTACCATCCTAGCCACAGATCTGTTTAAACCATCTAGGTAGATTGGGATCTCTTGGGCATTGGTGGACACATATTGTAAGGAGGTACGGTAATCCCCTTCAACAGTAGACATGAAATTCCTATTTGGCGCTGGACCTTGCATGTCTTCCGAAGCCATGTGTAGTTCCCCTTCCGAATCACTAGAGGTTTCTGAGTAGATGGAGTGGTGACTAGCCTGGGCAGCGCTTCCTACCAAAGATATGACACTTCTTCGACTACTTAGCACTCTTCCTGATCTCAAGTTCATTCAACCCCCCAAGTCTCTCTCTATGCCTCAGAGATTCTCCTTGGGTAGCTCTCCTAATGACTTAAAGTGCCTGACAAAAAGAAAGGGTCAATCTGGACGATACCACTTCCTGACGATACTACTCTAGGCGATACTGCTTTGACCGCGATACGATACCAGAGGTCCAAACGATACGATACTGGATACTGCCCGTGATACAATACCAAACACCAAGGCGATACGATATCAATCTGGTGTCGCGATACTACCTTGAGAAGCAGGCGATACGATACTAGGATTATCACGATACGATCTCAAAAGTTTCAGGCGATACGATACTGGAATTTATGCCGATACGATATCAGTGTGGAATCGCGATACCGATCTCGAGGAGAAGGCGATACGATACCATGTGTACGATACGATACCTATGAGGCCAGACGATACGATACTTATGACAGTATCGCGATACTATCCCGGGAAGAAGACGATACGATACCTCTGCTGCTCACGATACGATACCGAAAAGTCTCGGCGATACGATACTGGACACCTGCACGATACCGATAACAGTACCCTTACGATACGATACCCAGTATGGTGTCGTGATACTTAACAAGGAAGTGACACGATACGATACCGGTTGGGTCAGACGATACGATACGAAAATTCAAGGCGATACGATATCAAAGAAGGACACGATACGATACTGCTAGTAACGATACGATACCAACTTAGCAAGGTGAGATCGCGATATCAGCTTAGCGACACGATACCAAAATGGTGTCGCGATACCAAGTCAGATACCCGGCGATACGATACCTCGGAAGATTGTACGATCGCGATACCAACTCGAGGTCACGATACCAAAATGGTATCGCGATACCAAGACCGGTATCAAGCGATACGATACCTCGGAAGATTGTACGATCGCGATACCAACTCGGGGTCACGATACCAAAATGGTATCGCGATACCAAGACCGGTATCAAGCGATACGATACCTCGGCGAGTATCGCGATACAAGGGAGTTTTGGTATCGCGATACCAAAACTCCCTTGTATCGCGATACTCAAGCCAAAATGCAAGATATTTTCAAAATTTTTATACCCCCTTGCTCTCCTCACTCCCCTCTTCTCTCCTAGGCCTCTGTATCACACAAAAAATCTGTAATGAGTTCAGTTTAACCCCCCCCGATACTGCGCACCTGTTTAGTCACGTGTTTGTGCATGTCTAGTGAGTTTTATGTAAATATTCTTGGTAAAATCTCACCTCTAACCACTCTTGCTTGCACTTGGAGCTCAATCTCTAGCTGGGAAGGCCTGAAGCACTCGATACCAAGTCCACGATACTGATCGCTATCGCAGACGATACCAGAACTCCAGCAAGTATCAAATGAGTCAAATTTTTTTGGTTTTTATACTTTTTTGGACAGAACTTGGATTTTGCTAATTTTTTTGGTGATTTTTGGGAATTTTTTGATGATTTTTGCCTACTCGTACTTCTCCTATCCTCACTAATCCTCTTCCTCTAGCCTAACCCTAACTCCTCCTTCTCTTCCCTCCTCCTAAGCCTAAACCTAAAACTTATCACATACACCTCGGAGATGTGAAGTAACAAGTGCTGAAGTGACTGACTACTTGCCACCGGACAATTTTGCCTCTACAAGTACGATTCTATCACACTCGATCTATAACCATCACGAAGGCACCTTGGTCGAGTGTTCCTCGGCAACGGCGCCAAAAACGTGTGTACTCGAGTCAAAAAGACTCAAGGACTTGTGCCAACGAGACTGTACCTCAATTGCCACACAAGTGCGTATAGTGGGTACTTAACACACATCTAATTGTCAATCCGATGGAACGACGTACCAAGTGTATGAAGACGTGTGCACACGTGATGGAAAATGAAGTGGTTTAGCTAGCATGCATGAGAAAAGACTACTACCTCTCACACTCACTGAAATATTGAAAGTGTTTGCCACAAGCCTCTTCAGCAGTTTTAGTATTTTGAGGTTTCCTCCCAACCCAGAACTCCGAATATAGGCAATAGGGTACTCCTTTCGAAGCTCTCGACGAGACGCATCTATTGAAAGTGGTTTCACTCGATTCTGACCACTCTGCTTCAAGTTATGGCAAAAACAGTGAATGATGGGAGACACCAACACCCGCGCCACAACTCCTCCTAGCTTGCACACGCACTACAGCAGCTCAAAACCAAGATACAAGAGCGAAATGAAGATCAAAATCAGCATGAAAGAGGCAAATTCGAAAATCTGTAGAGCTCTTTCTTCACAATGACAAAAAGTCCTTACAAAGAGTCACAAAGTGACTTATATACTAGTGCCCTAAGTTTGGTCCTTTCACACTAGAGACCGGCACTTTATTCACTAAAAGACTAATTTCTCTACTAATTTACATGGGTAAGCTTCTAATCTTGTTTGGGGATGCATCTAGAGGACTCCTCTAGTGCATTTACAACGGGAAATATATACAAGAGTGGTTATAATACAAAAGTTATGTGTCCAAATCGGAAAAATTTTGGGGCTCGTCTTTTTCTCTGCTTTGTGCTCTCTTTAGCTCTACAACACTCTCCCCCTCTTCGTCTCTGTCGTCCCTTGACAGGCTTTGCTTCTTGTCCTCAGTTTGTTGTCCGCACGCCTCCAGTGGCCAGTTTTGCCTGATTCTTGATCTTGCATTACGTTTTAGAGGCGCTCTGATTTGTCCTGGTTGCACACATCGGACCTGGTTGCATTACTCAAAGCCGGTTGATTCGGTTTGCCACGCACGCCATCAGTGCACATATGTGGATGTAGCTCGTAAGCCTTGATCTGAATCCTCTATAACTCAAGAGGTTGAAGCACCCTCATATGGAATACTTGTTGGCCTTGGTTCCTTCTCTCAGCTGCGTGCTTTTCCTTGGTGTGTGTGCCCCTGCGGGGCTCTGTGCAGAGATGGGTGTTGCGCCCCTGCGGGGCTTCTTGCAGAGATATGTCTTCAAATATCATCGTTTTATTCTTTATTGAGTTGTTTTTTACTTTGATCTTCTTCTTCTTCTTTTTTTGCTTGATTCCCCTTCCACAATCACCTACATGATTATTGATTTTACCTGCATACAAAGTACCTTGGTCATCAAATGTAACATCCTTTGATACAAGGAATTGCTTTGTGGATGGACTCCACAGCCTATAACCCATCTACTTATCATCATATCCAATGAACACATACTTTTCAGCTTTAGGTTCCAATTTATTCCTCAACTGAGATGGCACATATGCATAAGCCAAACATCTAAATAATTTGTAATGATCTAAGGTAGGTCTCTTACCCCACCAAGCTTCATATGGTGTCATACCCTGCAAAGCTTCACATGGTAACCTATTAACCAAGTATATAGCTGTATTTACAGCCTCAACCCACAAATAATTTGGACAATTTTTCTCCTTCATCATTGATCTTGCAAACTCAACAAGAGTTCTATTTCTCATTTCTGCTACACCATTTTGTTGAGGAGAATACCTGCAAGTAATTTCCTGTTTTATACATGCATTCCATAAGTAATCACTGAACTCATTTGAGAAATACTCTCCCCCTCCATCTGACCTTAGTCTTATCTTTGATCACATATATAGTGATCCACCTGGTAGCATCATCAACATAAATCACATAATATCCTGACCCATTTATACTGAAATCCTTTGATGGTTCCCACACATCTGTTTGTACCAATTCAAGCTTCTCTGAATACATAAATCCATGTTTATTGTATGATTGCTTATGAGCCTTACCTAATTGACATGCCTCACATTTGAATGTCATATGTTGACTTGCACCATTAGACAATCAAGAACTCAACCATTGTCAACCATATCCTTAATACCTCTTTCATTGAAATATCCAATTTTATGCCAAAGATCTAACTTCGAGATATTATGTCCTCCATAAGTAAACAAGGCATAACCAACATTACCTTGAATCTTCAATGTAAAGAGTCTTCTTTCTTTCTTCCTTGAAAAATTTTGTTTATACCCATTGCTAGGGTCTTCCACAAAAACTCCATCATTAGTGAACCTTACTTCATAACATTTTTCAACAATTTGCCCTACACTTATCAGATTCTTTGGAATTGTAAGAACATACAAGACCTTACTCAGAAGAGTACTTCCATCCTTGGCCTTCACTGATCCAATTGACTTCACATTGTGCTTTGTATTATGACCTCTTTGAACTACATGATTAGTTATCTTATTCTCCAAATTAATCATCAAGGCTATGTTACCACTCAGATGATTGCTACACCCTGAGTCAATGTAGAAGAATCTTTGGTCTTCACTTTGTCTTTCACAAGTTGCATTCATGATTAAGGTTGAATCTTCTTTCTGATCTGAAGCATAATTGTAGTAGGTATTTTTGTAGGATTGACTTTGGAAACCTCTACCTGCATTTCTTCCAAAGTAACCTCTACTACCTCTATCTCTGAAATTACTTCTTTGGTTTCTACCACCTCTTCCTCTTGAATTAAAGTTTTGATTATATCCTTCATTATTCTGATTATTATGCCAACAATCATGAGCTAAATGATTTGTCTTACCACAAATCTAGCAAGATTTGGCTCCATCTTTATTGCTTCTGCCTCTTCCTCTACCTTTGCCACCTCCTCTTCCTCTTAGGAAGTTGGCTTGGCTAGTTGTACCTTCTTCTTCATTTAATTGTTGCTTGCCTTTGCTATTATTCTTCTTATCCTTTGAATGCATTGCTTGACTTGTACTCTTTTCAACATCACCTTTGACATCCTGCTCAAAAGTTAGCATATGTCCGAGCAACTGATTTAAATCAGGAGTGAAATGATCTAGTGACAATTTAGTAGACAAAATGAATGGCTTCCATTTCTCATCTTCTCTCAAACCTGTGACGATTTTCCTTACCAATTTATCCTCCTCAATATCTTCATCAACTACTCCTAATGCATCTGCAATGTCCTTCATCTTTGTTACATAATCAGAAATGGATTGAGAAGCTTTCTTTTTTAATGTAGTGAACTCTGCCCATAAGGATGCCTTCCTTGACTTTGTAGTATTTTGAGAATGCTCCTCCAAAGCATTCCATATGTCACTTGCTTTTTCAAGTCCTCTAATATGAGGCAACAAGTAATCACTGACTCCCATGTAGATAATGCTCTTTGCTTGAGCATCCTTCTTCATCCAAGTCTTCAAATCTTAGAGTTCGTCCCTAGTTGGAACACTAGGATCTCTGAATTGTGGTTTTTCTTCTTCACCTATGATGTAACCTATTAGGTCTTTGCTCATGAGATGAGGTTCCATCCTCATTGACCAAACTGGATAGTTTTCTCTATCCAATTTCTCTATTTGAAGAGAATCTCCCATTCTTTCTTCACCTCTGTATTCAATTCTTCAAAATTTATGAGGAACAAGTGTACCTTTACTTTGAATGAAGTTCCTTTTGATCTTCTTGATAGCTTCACTCTCCTTCTCAAGCTTTCACCTTTTGAACCTTCAAATGTTGATTTCTGTATGATTGGGGCAGTCGGGATCCTCCTTTCTTCTATTTTGATGATTCCTACTCTGATACCACTAATGGAGAGTGTTAATCTCCAAACGGAAAAGCTATCCTTGATGTTAGAACACTTCTATATCAAGAATAACTAAAAAACTTTTTCAATTTTGGAAGACCAATGTCAAACTCTCAAAATTTGCACTAACTATGAAGAGAGTCACTACTCAGAAAAGTCTGTTGCACATAACTTACTCATTGACTACAAATGTGTAAATTTTTCAACGAAACTTTGTATGAGGTTCCGACTAGTGTTTGCACACCTTCTGCAAGTCAAATCTTCTCAAAAGATTCAGTGGAACTTGAGAAATGATCCAAACAATTCACCTATCTCTAAAACTTTAATTTTCTATAGTCGAATTTGACACTTGTAACTTTTAATGCATAGTTCTCTCAAACTACAATCTGTTTATTCAAATGCTTTTAGTCGTAGGTAGCTTACCTTCCAACTTAAAGAATAAGTGCTTGCTTGCTCAAAACTTTACATTGTGGAAGGAGAATTGACCAAAACATTAGCATCAAATTTGCACCTATTTCAAACTTCACTTCTTCACATTTACAAATATAAATGTTCCTACTCTCAATTCTCTCAGCCTGATCACAATTAGGATCTGAAAACTTGTACAGAGGTCAATCAAATATAGACTTAGACTTGTAGAAAAGCATTTTACAAAAGATTAAACACAGAAGGAGTTCTCGATAAAAGATCGGGTGCAATTTTTCTTCTTCTCTGAAAAGTTTTACAACTGAATGATGAGAGAGATCTTCTACACATCTAAAGTGTCTAATGACTCTTACAACTTCTAATTCTTCTCATATCATGCTCTCTCATACTTGCCGTGACTTTCTCCTTGTATATATAGGCATATATGTACAAGCGCATGACCATAACAAAAGGTATAAGTGAGCTAACTACAAGTTTAATGTACATATGTATACAAGTATTCATTTCGTGAATGTGCACTATCTTCAAGCTTCATAAGCTAATATTTT
This sequence comes from Ceratopteris richardii, assembly GCA_020310875.1. NCBI lineage: Eukaryota > Viridiplantae > Streptophyta > Polypodiopsida > Polypodiales > Pteridaceae > Ceratopteris > Ceratopteris richardii. The sequence continues at coordinate 184,387,501 of CM035407.1, forward strand.
CTTCAATCTTTGACTTCAATCCTTGATCCAAAGCATCAATCAATGGTTTTCATGCACCAACAGTGGATGCATCCAATCATGCAATAGGATGTGTGTTGGCACAACCCATAGGCGAAGGAAATCTAGATTTGCCCATAGCATATGCTAGGAGGCAGATCAATGCAGCTGAGCAAAATTATACAACAACGGAAAGTGAAGGCTTAGGCATGGTATATGCCGTGAAGAAGTTTAGGCACTATCTATTGGCCAATAAGTTCAAGTTTTTCACTCATCATAAAGCTTTACAATATTTGGTCAATAAACCTTGCATACAGGACACTTAGTAAGATGGTTCCTCTTACTAATGGAATACGACTTTGAAGTTGTTGTTAGGAAAGGTAGAACCGATCTTAGGGCGGATCACCTTTCTCACATCACTTCAGGAGATTCATCGCAAGGAGTGTCTGATGAGTTGCCCGATGCATATCTGTTCAATTTAGAAGTTGTTCCTAAATGGGCAAATAAGTTGGTAGCTGTCCTAACCTTTGGACACTGCAAATAAGAATGTAAAAACAAACAAAGAAGAAATTGTAAAATCACAAAAATATCAAATATTGGCAAGAAGCATGTACAAAAAAGATATAGAGGTGTACTAGCTTGTTTTGTTGAGGACGATGAACATAGTAGTTGGTTGCAACAAGCCCATGAACGATTGCTAGGAAATCACTATTGTAAACAACGAACAATGCAGAATTTGAAATGTTTAGGAGTGTATTGGCCTAGCATGGACAAAGAAATACATGAGTGGATTAAGAATTGTTGAGTGTGCAAAGAAGAACCCCTAGTGGAGCATGCCACTCTTTATCACGTGTCATGAATTCTCTAGATTGGAGTGCTCCATTGGTAGAATTTATGAAAGCAGGAACACTACCCAATGAGGCTAGTCTAGAAAGAAAACGGAGCATGGAGCAGGAAGCTTAGGACTATGCCTTAGTAGGAGACAACCTATACCGAAGAGGCAAAGATGGATACTTAAGACTGTGTGTTCATGAATCAGACTACTTGAAAGTCTTAGAACCTACACATAGCAGTGTTGCAGGTGGACATTTTGGTCTTGACCAAGTAATTAAGACCATTTTATTCTCAGGACTTTGGTGGCCGACTCTTCATATGGATGCACATACCTATGTGAAGAAATGTGATACATGCTAACATGCACAATATCCAATTAGAAAGGATGAGATGCCCTTAACACCAATGATGGGAGGACGTGCATTTTCAAAATGGGATATAGACTTCATAGTTCCTATTAATCCCCCAGCTAGAAACTCCCATGCACAGTACATTATTGTAGCCATAGATTACCTTACAAAGTGGGTGGAAGTCAAAGCCACAACAAACAATGATGCTCAGACAATGGCAAAGTTCTTATTTGAGAACGTGTTCACAAGATATTAATTACCAATAGAGTTAGTGAGTGATAGAGGCACACATTTGTTGAATGAAGTCATTGAAAATCTTCTCCAAGAATTCTTGGTGATACAAAAGAAGTCTGCCCCCTATCATCCACAAGCTAACGGACAAAGTGAGAGCACAAATAAGATCTTATGTGGCCTAGATGTCAACCTGAAAGCCCCAAAATATCACGTGGAAATGTGCCAAAAATCGGGGATAACTACGTCTCGAATAATTGACCGACGTCCCTTTGTGACCATAGCGATAGGACAAGGAAAGAGTGTGAGGATTGTGAAAGCATTGATTGACTCAAGTGCAACAACTAGTGTAGTTCGACTTTCCTACTGCCAAGACTTGTAGTTGAACGTCAATCCCATAGAAGCCTATCTCATAGGATTGGGAGGTGTGGAAACCCCTTGTTTGGGCGAGGTGGAACTTCCCATCTACCTTCAAGATGTTCCAATGATAGTCAAAATGCTAGTGTGTCACGATGAGGACCTTATAGAGCCACTTGTCTTGGGACAAGATTGGATCTATGACCATGCAGTCAACTTAAACCTAAGGAGCCAACTTCTTCAAGTTTGGGTTCATGAAGCATGCATTACATTAGAGTTAGAAAACTGCATGCTCAAAGATCATGGTGTCACAGATTCTCTTAGGAATAATCTTAGAAAAGAAGAAGTTGTATGTGTCCAAAGCTCTATGATGTAGAAGGATGCTGCCTCCAACAAAAGATTCGGAGACCCATTTAGACTCCCTTCTTGTATGAAGTCTCACCCATCTATAGTAGTTCAATCACACAAGGAAGAGAAACATTACATGATAATTGCTGTATCAAATAGACAACATGAGTTCAAGAAGAAAGTAGTGTCAGGCATCAAACAAATCTGGGTATGGAAAGGAGGGGAACTAGCAGCCAAGCCACAACGATTCCCATTTGGGTAGGCCAACCATGCCAAAACAAGAATCAAGCAACTAGGACAGGTTCAACCACAAGGTATCCGACAATTTGGGTGCCTAAGAAATTAGTGGCAGCTCAACAAGGTCAGTCATGCATATGGGTACCCAAGAAGCTCTTACATACACAACAACCTATATTCTCCCACACGTGTAAAGTCTCAACAAAGAAGTCAAGGAAAGGCAAGGGTCAAAACCTTGAACAAAGAGCCAAAGAAGATCATCTCACCTCTTCAGCAATGGTAAGGAGACAATTATCAAGGATATGGGTTTAGAAGCCAAAAACACTAAGGGCCTCTACAAAACCAAAGAGCCAACCACAAGGGATGCATAAATCAAGAAACCTTCCAAACATGAAGCGGCCAAAGTTGATCACTTCACAGTCAAACACTCTTCTCAAATGGATCCCCATACGGAAGAATGATCAGTTGTTAGTCAACAATCCATCGCTTACATCATTTCAAGGTCCAATGGATACCTCTAGCAAAGGCCACATCAGTGCCTGCAAGCAACATTGACAACCTCGATGAGCGACAACCATGTGCTCCTTGCACAACCCTGTCTTTTGCACCATTCAGGTTATGCATTTCCAAAGTATGCATCAATATAGGGCCACCTCACATGGCCGTGCATAGACACATTTGAGAGTCCAAAGCACAAGAGCACATTGACATATGTCAATTATTTTTACTATTTCTAACCTCTTTCTTCTTGTTTTGTGATGTTGTTCCTTATTAAAAAATAAGAAGAAAAAAAAGAAAAAAATAGAGCAGAGAAAGAGAGAGAGGGAGAGAGAGCTTATTCCCAAGTTTGGCTCATGGAACATGAATGATTCATGCTTAGTTGAAGGTGGAACCGTTGATGAGTGGACATATATAGTTTTGATAGAAGTGTGTCTTGACTAGCAGATGATATTATTGCTGCCTTATCTAGTAGATGTCAAGAATGTGGCATGAACATGGCATCCACAACTATTGTTTGCCCTTACCTTGGTAGGAGGGAAGATCTTAAAGGTCCGCAATTCGAGAGATGCTTAACTACTGCATACACAAGAGCATCCAAGGAGATATCTACAAGGGTTAATTCTGGTATCCTGCAAATCCTTGTATGTATCCTGGATGAGAAGACTCCTACTTATGGTGAGCTAAAGAGAATATCTGAAACTAAGCTTGTTGTAGTTACCCAATGCTATTTGTCAAGGAATGTAAAGAAATTCAATTCTCAGTATTTAGCAAATGTTGCTTTGAAGAGTGGAGACAGGACTAGGCACTCAAAGAATTTCATCAGTGGACCATCAATAAAGACATTCATCGACAATGATAGACTAGCCAATGATCCATCGCAATGTCGGGTGTACAACACGAAGAGATAAACATCGATCGACCATTCACCATGGTAAGAATCCTTACTTTGGCAACACCATAAGCATGATAGATTAGGAAACCTCTTTGTTAACACACCCTTGGGCACTTTAGCTCAAGAACTCCAATTTTGCCACCATACTTCTTCCAATGCATTCTCCAAGTAAGCATGCATAGGGCCACATTACAAGGCCGTGCACAAGGCAAATACTTTCTTCAACCGATGCACTAACACACTTACCCACCATTCACTACGGGTTATGCATACTTGAAATGACTACTATGAACATCACCTTTGGACGGTCTAGTGGACATCTCGAGGACAACATCAATACCTGGCATGCAATTGGAAGCTTGCAGTTGCTCCAACTCAACCTTGACAACCTCTTTTCAGCAACTTGCAGTTTTTGGCAGCTCACAATGACACATTCTCATTGGAATCCAAGGAAGAAGCACAAACCAAGGAAAGGACACTACCTCTCAAAGTACTACATGGAACAAACCTTACAACAAGGGTCTGTCAGGGACGACATACTCGAGAGGGGGGGGAGTGTTGAAGGTCAAGGTCAAGGAAAAAGCATGGACACCCATCAAAGAAGTGGAAACATAAGAAAAGGGAGCAAGTAGGGAGCTCCAAGAAGTGTATGTCAAATTTTTAGAAGAATCCCCTACAAAAATAGTGATTTTGATCACTGAAACCATTGTAAATATCATTTCACCTTTTTGTAACTCCATTTGTTCAAGTCGAGGAGTCCTTGAGCTTGAGGAATATTAGAAGTATCATCATACAAATTTTCATAATTTTTAGACTTCGTTTCAGCCCTCAAATAAGCCTTGGATCCTAATTTTTAACTAGGTCGGACACTAGGTCTGGACAGGGCCAAAACTAATAAAAAACTATAAAAAAAGCTAGAGAGCTCATTTTTTAGGTTAGCTTGTTGTAGATTTGAGATTTTGTAAGAGAACTCTTTTGTAATTGAAGCTTTCCATTGTTCCTCTCTTTGATCTTACCTTGTGCATGTGTGTGTATGTGTGTGCATGTTTGTATGCTTTCACTCACGCACTTGTGCCTTCACTTGCTCACAGTCTTCATACCGGTCCTCACATCTCCACGGATTAATAAGTAAAGGAGGTGGTGCTTACGCTTGAGCTACACCATCATATGAAGTTCTCCAATTATGTCAATGAGCGCATGGTGCTCTCATATATTTCAGGTTCACACTTTTTCTTTCAGAGCCACCATGTGGATCACACAGACACATACTTTCATTAGTGAATGCAAAGAATGTGAACATACTCATTTACACTAACGGAACCTACGAACCTTTAGGGAAAAGATCTTGAAAGTTACAAGGAAAAATCTTATGGTATATCATCTGATTTTTTGAGATTTTTTTGGTCAAGATTAGCCTATTAATGCCATAATTCATGTACCACTTAGTGCCCATAATTGCAATCCACAACTAAGGTTTGGTGTTGTATTTTTCCAAGGGTGTTCCTCATATAACGTCCCAAGTCTTTTATCCAATGCAATTATTTTCTTGTATTTCCAAAGGACTTTAACCCTCTTCCTCAAAGACACCAATTTCGTACTTCTCAAAGGGCTATTTTTATCAAAAGTTCTCTAGTATTATCCATAGGGTTTAACCTTTATCTTTGGCACTCCTTTGGCAATAAGTGCCCAATTTTGTAACTCAAGAATATAAGAAGAAACTATTTTGTGTGTGTGCTTTGGGAGGCTACTCTAAGCCCCCAAAGAGGGTGTCTGTCTATGCATTGGAGGGCTACTCTAAGTCCCCCCACCCCTCCCCTCAAGGGTTTCCATTTTTTTCAAAGGGCTACTCTACCCCCCTCACACCCCAAGTTTTACAATGTCAAAGAAAGAAGAAAGTTCATCATCCATGATAGGTTATTTACCTTCCTTTATGCCCATGTTTATGCCTAAGGAAGAACACTTAGATGGCCAAAACTATAATCTATGAAAAAATATCACGCATGCATACTTGTACAAAAACCTTCTCCATGAAGTTGTAGATGGGGCAAAACATGAAATAAATAAGGTCAAAGATTTAGACTCTTGGAATATTTGCAATGTCAAGGATAAAACATCATTAGTTCAAATTGTTCAATCATGTGACGAATTGACAAAGGGTCACATCACTACTTGTAAGACTTCCAAAGAAGCTTGGGACACACTACCAAGTCTATAAGAAGATAAGATTGCTTCAAAGATTAATGCTTTAGAGGTAGAGTTCCAAAAGCTTTCTATTTGTTCTCAAGACACGATGACAAAGGTGATAGCACAGTTTGAAGATTATCAAAGAAAGTAAGCACTTTGTGGACGAAAGATCTCAAGTGATGACATGGACATTAGATTTCTTAGCAAGCTTCTTAGGCCCTATGAAACGTTATTGACCACTCTTTACAATAGAGGTCAAGAACTCACTTGGGAAGAAGAAAGAAGACTTTTGATTAATGAATCTAGGCAAAAAACTCAAGCTACACAAGAAACAACTATGAAGGCCAAAGCTACTTTCAACAAGACTAAGGTTCATACTAGCATTAGAAACCTTCAAGCTCAATTGCATAATGCACGAAGAAGGGTTAATTAAGAGAATCCATCTCAATATTGGAAAGGGATCATGGTCTCACCATATTGTTGTTTCTCTGACCATATGAACAAGTATTTTCCTTGTTTTAGTAGATCTAGACTTAGAATTACATAAGAAGCATAATGGCAACAACATGGCCTATTTCCATGTCTAACAATTACAAATCTACACTTGTAGAGAAATACCCTCTAGTATCACCAACAAAGTTCAATGATTTCCAAGGAGGGATCCCAATAGATGGCTGAACAATCAACCACACTGAAAAGGATTCATCCAAAATCCCATTGGTGCGGGGGACTAATATGATCATTAGCTGACACAAAACACATTTGGAATTCTAAACTAGAGTTTGACCATGATAGGGGTGCATCTAGGTATTCACTAAAGAATTTGAAGCTTTTTAGAACTTTGAGTAACTACAACTCATATGGGAGAAAGCAGGACTTGATGAGTATTTTAGTGCTCTGCTACTGAGAAGTAGACTTCTATTAGTGCCACTATCTGATTCATACACTAGAACTAGGGATAGATTGAGACATACATGGTATGTTTGTGTTGCCATCCCTTGCCCTAGATCAACCTTTTAAGAATTTTTCCTCATGTGCAAACTAATCAGGGAGGCCTTGAACATGTTTGGAATGCATGTACCATCTGATAAGGAAACAATAATACTAGAGGAAATGAAGAAGATTGAAATATTGAAGCTTGTGCAAATGTCACTCATTACACCTAACCTATCCATTGCTCTACATATGTGCATTGAAGACTTTTTATTCCCAAAAAACGACAAATTTACTCAACCACAAAAGAAAATTTGGTTCTAACCTTACCTAACATAGAAAAAATATTTGAAATTGATCTCCAACATTGGATCACCAACCAATTATATGCAAATAACATAGGATGGCCCAAAAAACAAGTAGGCAATGGATGTTGCACCATTAGATGCATCATGTATATGTGCTTAGCCTACAATGTGCCAGTTGAAAGGGCATTGACCACACACAACTTTAAACTTTCAAAGAAGGTAGAACCTCCACATCACATCAAACGAAACAAATGAGAAGAACCATACTATGTCTTCAACCAATGGCTGACTCCCTTGCCTTCAAGTATGGTTCCACCTTTTACAATTCACATCTAACAACCTGAAGTGGTACCAATTGCACAACCATCTAAACAACTAGGTATTGAATAAATAGTGGTAGGACCATCTGCACTTGTCTCATAGTTGTACACCACAATAGAAGGCTTTGTGTTCCCAACCAACAAATTGTGACCCAAGATCAAAGAATCTCCTTCGATTTTGAAGTAGTGTTGCTTGATGAATTCTCAAAATTCGAGTACTCAAACATGTAATTTGTGTACGGAGAGTACAGAAGACCTAGTTTTCTTTAGTCTTAGATAGATAGAGAGGAGCAGTAACATTTGGACAGTGAAGAAGAAGAGCTAGATCATTCCACACATATATAGAGGTACTACAAAGTCTCTATTCATGTGTGGAGGAAGTCCAAGCACATAGTCAACTTAATGAAAAGGGAAGCCATGCATTGTTTCTACAAGAGCTGACAAAAAGTGGTTTTGATAAGGCATTCATAAAGACAATGCACTTACTCAAAGAGCTGATTGGTGTGGTAGATGCATTATGATTCTTGATGAAAAGAACACATGCAAGATATGATCCTCATTGAGCACATCCACAAGCACATGCAAGTAGATTGATCCAAGTTCTCATCCCACCAATGATCTCTACTCAGTGGACATACTCCAATCCCAATTCTGCATATCGATATCTCTTCCCTTGCCAGCCCTACTTGTTCTCCATTATCATCCAAAGCCCTTTCCTAGCAATTCCAATCCATTTTTAAAATCCAACCCCTCACCACCTCACCACTCTTGACATTTCCCTCTTCACCAATTTTAACTCATCAATCACCCATAGCTTGATCATCTACAAGTATCCTCAAACTGACTACATAACCTCCTACCCCCATATTCCAATTTATAGATCCAAGATCCTCCTCCATGACAACTGTCTCCACCTTCCAACCATTTGCACTCATTTTAGCTGCTATAAAATCATTCATGAATTTTGGGAGTTGGTATAACCCATTCAATCTATTCCCAAATCCTGCACCACTAACATCACATTTTTTTCCCACATTCACATCTCCACAACTGTAATAAAGTAAGTCTATGATCCAAGGGTCTGGCTGGTTCAGACAGATCTGAAATCGGATACCGTTTGGTCATCCGTGTGTATGACCAAAGATCTCGAGTTTAGACTTACTAGGAGGTCTTGTGCTCTTGTGAACAAGTGATCCACTTAGCTTAGTGGTTAAATCTCAAGGATGTAAAGGAGGAGGTCTTGGGTTCAACCCCCATGGGGTACATGGGGAGAGTGTTTTGCCCAAAGAGCTCTAGAGCCTTCTAGAAGCATCCACTTGAGTTAACTCGAGTTAACTGGGACACTTGGCACACATGTAGTTACATGGCTGACACTTGGATGGTTAGTATCCACCTGCCCAAGAAGGTAGTCCCCTGGAGAGAGCTATATATAGAGGCATTTGGTTGGGAGGAGAGTCATCTCTCAAGCATGTGGTGGTCGTAATCCTTGTTCTCTTGCATTGGTATCAGAGCATGTAGGTTGCGATCTATGGAGACTTTTATCTTCATTACGTTGCTTGTAAGCTATTGATGAGATGCGTCGACATTGCTCTGTCGTATGCCATCATTGCTTTTGGTTATATTGGCCAAAAGTACTATGCGCAATATTTGTAGCATATCGGATTCGATCCCGCTACCAGTCATTGCCCATGGATGGATGTTATCCATTGCAACAGCCGGAAAGATTGGTAACCGTCTCGCTTTCTGTATTTGTTTATGACGCGCTGAGCACTGACGCTACGGACTGAGGAGATTAGTTCGGGAATCGGCCCTGCGTGGAAGGGATCGCGTTTTTTTGGCCGGCAGCTCTAGTGAGGGAGATGATGCTCCAGCAGAGGTTGCCAAAAGCGGTGTCCTCTCGATTAGTTTTTCGGACAAAGTTTCCGTTGCCTTACAGTTACCAGCTCTCTTGTGCTACTGCCATAACTTTCTCCGTCCAAGCTGTTGACTGAACCTTGTAGTTCTTGTTCTTTTCCATGCCTGCGCTCCCTTATCCAAGATGTCCGAACAATTGCATGCCCACGTTCCCCGTTTGGGAGAATACTCACCTATCGACAAAATCTCTTATCCGTTCGCGACCTTAAATTGCCGCAGCAGCAACATTTGGTCTGATTCTGGCGCAGGAGAACACATTATGAAGGAGATAAAAAGAGATTGGCGCCAGGATTTGAACCATCGACCTCTCATGGAGATGTTGTTGCTGAAACCACGACGCAATCTGACTATTTGATGAAGATCAGTTGTCCGTATTTCTTTAAAGATGTTCATCCATCAGCGCACACGCTGCCTTGAGGATTCGGACCCGATGGCCACAGATTTTTTGTCTGACTTTGGCGCAGCCGCTTCTAATTGTCATTCTGCGCTGTTAAAGTGCAGAAATATGGAGAAAAGTGTTTCAGAACTATCCAATACCAGATTCGAACGTGGCACCTCTGTACCGTGAGAGAGTTGTTACACTCACGAAGCCAAGAGCCAACCGCATACGACAGCATGGACATTAACTATAGATGGCAGTTTTGCGCTGTAGAAAGACTTCTTCAAGGAGAGCAAAAGAGTTCTTTCTGAGGCAAAAGAGGCATATGTTGACGATATCTTTTGGGAATCGACCAAGTAGGGAGGCTTTAATTTCTGATCAATATGTCCCTGGAGCAATGTGACAATGAGTCAAGGAGCTTCTATCAAGTCATATTGCATCGTCTTCTTTATCTTACACCCATTGAGAAGTGGGTGTGTCATACAAAGTCCATGTAGCTGGAAGGACATGCATCCATGGTGGATGTTACATGCACTGAGTCTTCAAAAGTATGGAGACTGAAGCTAACCAAGATGACGAATCACTCTTCCAAAGGATCAAGGGAAGGATGTAGCTCTATGTGGAGCTAAGTATTTTCCAAATTATGTTTTCATTTTGATATCTGTTTGCTCAAATGCTTTCATTTAGGATGCATTAATTAGGACTAAAGGCATAGTCCAATTATGATTATCTCAACGTGAAAGCTAATTAGAGAACTAAACAATATTGAAATGATACAAAAGTATAAGTACTTTTCAAGTTTTTGGTATGCAGTTGAAATTTTTATTTCCATTCATGAAAAGATTATTTGTGCATAAAAGAATGTTTTGTGCACATCAAGTTCACACTTGCTTGGGAAAGGTAGCTAATTCTCCAGTTCACGCACTTGAATAAATACCTTTTGCCAGAATAGCAAGCAGGTTGTTTTTGCATGGATGCTTGTTTGCATACCTAATAAGCTCAAGATTTGCTTAAGTTCATTACACTTGCATGAACTCACATGCATTTGCACCCAAGAATGGGCATTTGCATACATGAACATGCATTTGCATGCAAGTAGATGCATGAGCATACGCATGTTCTTTTGGTAAGTAGCTGAACATGTATACTTTCGTTTCTTTCTTTTTCTAACTGACTTAGCTAGGTGGAGAAAATAGAAAATTACCTAGTTGCAAGGATCTTGACCATCATGCAACTAAGTATCTAGTCTATTTGTTTTACAAAAAGTGATACATAGGTACCACTTAGTAGGAGTCTTTTTGAGGAAAAGAAAGCAAGTTGAAAGTAAGTATTCATAGAGCTACTTTCCAACATGCATGCTTAGTCTAAGTTTGGGAAGAAACCTAGACATTCTTAGCAACTAAACGAGGATTTAGTTGTTTTTGGATGATCATGTTCATGCATCCAAGTAAGATAGTTTCTGTTGAAACTTGTAAGTTCCAAAATATTTTTAGGAGATTTAATACTTTATTATCAAAAATTGATGAAAATTTAATACTTCTAGAATCCCTGGAACTCTAGTGTTCATAGATGTTAGTTTCCAGAAATGCATCTCAAGGTATGATGCAAGGTCTTCAATCGACACGGAAACTTTTCAAGGAAATTGCTTGATTCTATTTAAGCTAACTCAAGGCTTAAAAACAGAAACCAAGATAAATATTAATTGATCTTTAGGTATCAAGTAATTTCCTAAGTTCATGACAATTAATGAAATGATTCAAATTATTTTCATTTCTAAAACAGATATAGCTTAGGAAATCACGATATTTCCTAAAGACAATTTAGGAAACAAGTTCTTTCCTAAAAGATAAGCTTCAAGTGGTAAAGCCTTGAATCTTATAAAAATCAAGAATATCTTTTATAAGATTAAGTAAACAATTCCAAGCATTATTTTCTTGTGCAAAGTTTTCAAACATGGAGACTAGCATCTTTCAAGAGAAGTTGTATAGCAAGTAGTTCCCAGCAAATCCCTAACCATCAGTTTTGGTATTTAAGTCCAAATAAGTGATATAACCTTAAGGTATATCATAGATTCTTAGCTTTGGAATCTGAAAAGCATTAGAAAATGCTTGGACTTAAGTTGAGGGAAAGATCTCTAAAAATCCTGCAGGTAAGCAAAGAAGCTTAAGATAGTTTAAGAGATCTTAAAAGATAAAGACTAAGTCTTTATTTTTGTCGCAAGTATCAACTAGACTTGATCAAGCTTGGCCATGATTGTCCAAGAACATGCGATTGGAACTACCCTGTAGATTGCCCAAGTATTGGCAATAAAATTTTTCTTTAGGAATGATTCACTCAAGTTCCATTTATCGAATGGAAAATTGTGAAAAAGTAACCTGTTCCAAGTCTGAACAGAGTAAAGTAATTCCAAGTATGTAGTCTGCAAACCGTGAAGATGGTACTTAAGTCTGTGGAAGGTAAAACATAAACGTTTGCCTATCCTTAAAGGGATTTCGGTACAAATCCAGAAAGCATGAGCGGATGCTTAGACTTAAGTAGTAGAGAGATTCCTATAAAAGTCCTGGCCAGGATAGGTACCTAAAAGCATTAGTAGAAAGGAATCTAAAGACAAGAAGCTAAAAGCTCTTGTCACTACAAAATTGGTCAATGATAAACCAATTGAACTTGAATTCAAGAAAATTCAAGTACTTGAATTCTGATTGGTTTTCATTTGAAAACCCTAGCAAAAAAGATTGGAGATATTCTATTAAAGGTTTTCAAGTTCCCAAGGTTAAGCACAAGATCATGAAACGATCATGTCAAGGGATTAAAACCTAGAATATTAAGATAGAGATAGTGCCTAAAACTGTGAAGTTCTTGTCAAGAATTAAAGTTAGAAGGTTTTCTATCAAAAGATGTTGTAGACTTTAGGATAAATTTCACTCACACGTCAATGTGAGTATAAAATAGGGTGGTATGGGACACCAGATTTTATACTCAGATTGATGTAGGAAAGATGGTATGGGACATCGGACCGTGAGATGATGATTATCTTTGAGTGTTCGTTTGGATCTTGAAGTTAGGTTTGATCTTCAAGGGAATTAAAACTTCAAAGAAGGGAGTTTAAATTCAAGAAGAATCTCAAGATACTTCAAGACGACTTCAAAATCAAGGAAACTGAAGATATGAAGTAAGTAACTTCCAAGATCTTCTTAGAACACTTCAAGCCTAAGTGTTATTGATAAAAAATATTTGGTAAATTTCTGAAAGAAGTTGGACTTTGATCTTTTCAACTAAAGATTTAATTGACTAAGTCAAGCATCAAGTTCCTAGTGTAACTTGAAAAATTCACTCTTTTGACTCAAAGAAATGCACAAGAATTGCATTCACGATTAGGAGTCAAAAAGATTGAATATGATCTGAACTTAGTCTCAAGTGAAGCATTATTTGAATACAAAACTCATCAACATAACCTCAGTGGGTCGACACACTGATGTTGGTTACCACACTAGTATCTTGCGGTTGGATGATGTTTTTGATTTGCTTTGAATCTTTTTGAGAAACTAGCTTATTTCTCTTAAAAAATAAAGACAATGCTTCAATATCTTGTTGAAATAGATTGTTGAGAAGTTAAAGTCCTGAGTCAACTAGACTTTGACTCATAGCAAGTTTATGTGTGTTCGAAGTTTGAATTGGTTGTACAGAGTTTTAATTATTTCTTTCCGCTTTCCAAATCTTTTGGAATTGGCTCAGACATGGTATCTGATTCCTTTTGCAAAAGACCAGGGTTAGCCGGTTAGAATAAAATAACTAACTTGAACATCCTAGATAGATGTTATGTACAAGAACCTTTTCAATCTTCAAAAGATGAGAAGTCTAAGAGGATTTATTCATTTGAGTTTGCTTCAAGTTATAGCATAAATGATTTCCTAGAGTCTAGTATACTCTAGAATAGGGAAGTTAGGAATTGCTCATCAGATTGACAATTCCCAAGAACTTTCAGTTAAAGTCTTTGAGAAAAATGTCCTAAGTTGGACAAATTTCATTATGGATTTGTATTGGACAAGTTATAGTATGGTTGACTCAAAGAAATGGTAAACTTTCTCCTACAGTTTACAAAGGATTTTTAAAACTCATTAGGACAAAGTAGTCCTCTAGTTGGGTGAAAAAATCAAGTAACTGTTGGATCAAAGTAAACCATTATACAAACATCTAAGTTAGATGTTTGGGACAACCAAACTTCAAGTTCTCCAAAACAAATTCAAGTGAATCAAGAATTCTCAAAGTCTTACGAGGGATAAGAATCTCACCTTCATTACTAAGCCCATGCACCAGTTATGCCTAGAAATGGACTAGTAATTTGAATCCACCTAGTTCACATGTTTGTGCCTAGATCGCACATCCAGAAACTGTGAATTAGCCAGGGATGTCATTAGATCCACCCTCATTATTCTTCACTAGTTTGTACTTTGTCCCGTTCATCAAAGTACAAAAACAGATAGTGTTTTGAATCATTTGGGCAAGGATGCCACCACAGAGATGAGACATGTTCTTCCAGTTCTAGAACATGACCATGTTCTTCCAGTTTTAGAACATGAGGCTCGGGGGTTGCCTATAGTATGTATATAGCTCTATTTTCGAGGACAAAAATATTTTCCAAGGGGGAAAGAATGTAATAAAGTAAGTCTATGATCCAAGGGTCTCGCCGGTTCAGACAGATCTGAAATCGGATACCGTTTGGTCATCCGTGTGTATGACCAAAGATCTCGAGTTTAGACTTACTAGGAGGTCTTGTGCTCTTGTGAACAAGTGATCCACTTAGCTTAGTGGTTAAGTCTCAAGGATGTAAAGGAGGAGGTCTTTGGTTCAACCCCCATGGGGTACATGGGGAGAGTGTTTTGCCCAAAGAGCTCTAGAGCCTTCTAGAAGCATCCACTTGAGTTAACTCGAGTTAACTGGGACACTTGGCGCACATGTAGTTACATGGCTGACACTTGGATGGTTAGTATCCACCTGCCCAAGAAGGCAGTCCCTTGGAGAGAGCTATATATAGAGGCATTTGGTTGGGAGGAGAGTCATCTCTCAAGCATGTGGTGGTCGTAATCCTTGTTCTCTTGCAACAACACACATCAATACCACTATTAACTATGTCGACAACACAATCATTCTTCACATACCCCATGGACATCTCACCACTTGCCACACTCCCCCCTCCACTATTCCACCTCCCCTATCCCCTATCCCCTATCCCCTATTCTACCACCACCACCACCACGAATCCCACGCATAGTCACTTCCCCATCCCCTATCCCTTTCCCTTTAGGATTCAATATTCCACACCCTATATCAATGCTTAAAAATCTACTTTTTTTCCACAATGGGAATATAGAATATTCTTGCATAATTTTTCTCATGTATGAGTCAAGTCTGGGAGTTCTATGCCTCACTAGAACAATGAAACTAGAATCTTGAAGAACATGCGAATGCTCTCTATATGCAGCTAAATTTGCTTATGGTGGAGAATGACACCTTAAATGCATGCTACAATAGTTTTAAGGAAACGCACACAATTTTAGAAACACAACTCGAAGAACAAAATGAGGAGATGATAAAACATCTTGAAGTCAACCTCATGATTAACATGGAACATAACATAGAACATAGCTTCAATATGGGCTTATTACATGGCCATTTTGCTGCATGTAGAGAAGAGAACACGAGATGACAAAGAAAAAACAAGGAAAACTTGGAAAAAGCAATGGAACTTAATGTGACGATGCACATGATCCCCTCATGATTCCAAGAACTGCTCCTTGAATGTATCATAATCATCTTGGAAAATTAAACGAATTTACAAGAAGCCCATGACAAGCTCATCAGGACATTGATAACCCTCAAGGCAAAACAAAGAGCAAAGGAACATGTAGGTCTCGCACCCAACAATACCTTTACTAATATATCTCCCGGAGTAATGATAGAATTGGAAAACCTTCAAAAATACATACTAAAGATAATTGTACAAATCTAAGAATGAGCTCACATTGCAGTTTTCCCTAGAATGACTAGGATCCATAACATCCAAAACCTTAGGAAGTATTCTCTATACCCCTCGATTGTTTCTATGAAGAGGAATGTGAGCCATAAACAACAATAGGTGGCCGAGTCATGGGAGAGGGATAAGATGTCTTTGAGTTACAACGTGCAACTTGGTTGAAAGAAATCGAAGAAATTGGAAAGACCCATTGAGATCTAGTGGAAGTACAACAAGCGGCTTTGATGATATTTAAATAATTTAATTTTAAATGAACTTAATTCCAATGATTGGCAAAGGTAATAAATTATTAGGAATGAACTGCAATACCATCCTTATTCATATTACTAGGAGAATATAATACAGAGGTAAAAAAATCAAGTAGGAAAAACACGGACATTTGCTACATAATTTGAATATGAAGAATTTACTCATGGTTGCCCAAAGAGACACTATTTTTCAACCTAATTTGCACACAAAACTTATACATTATTATGAAAAAATGGCACAAGCTTAGAGAAAGATCCTTTATACATAAATCTAAAATCTTTTCTATGGCCTAATTCCTCATAGACGGAATTGGAAATTGTTTGCCATCAAGGTAAAGAATGACCCTAACTTTAGCAAGTGAATGATTATTTGTTTCTGGCACCAACACAAGGGCCATCCAAGGCAATGTATGCAATACGGAAGAAGATAATTTTGGGATCATTGAAGGGAACTTCACGAGACTCCTGAGGACCTCGAACCCCCTCTCCCACCATAGAAGGGACTGCATGGTAGCCATATCTAGGGTTTCCCCCCACAGGATACCACTCAACCTTCGTTCACTGCTTGATGCCCCTATCTCAGAAGCAGAAATCATTGAGGTCATTGATGCCCTCCCCTTTGGTAAAAGCCCGGGACCCGACGGGCTCACTAATGAGTTCTTTAAATCCTTCAAGTTGGTGGTTGCCACCCCTCTTCGTCTGGTTTGGCAAAAGGCACTCAAGTTTGGCACCCTTCCATCTTGTCTCAACAATGGCATTATCAAGTTAATACACAAAAAAGGGGAAAAGAACAGAATAGAGAACTGGCATCCTATTACGATGCTCCAAATGGGATATAAGATCATTGCCAAAGTCATTACGATGCTCCAAATGGGATATAAGAGCATGGTTAAGCGAGGACCAAAAAGGTTTCATCAAAGGTAGGTCAATTTTGGAAACCATTATTGATATCTGGGAAGGTCTTGACTTTGCAAATGAGTCTAAACAAGATGTGATATTCCTCAAAATTGACTTTGATAAAGCCTACGATAGGCTAGAATAGGACTATATCCTGCAGTCGCTTCAAGATCTTGGATGTAGTCAAAAGTTCACCAAGATGATCGCGACCCTTCTCGGAAACGCATCGACTCAAATTAACATTAATGGCAAACTTTTGAAGGTGATCAAACTTAGAAGATCTATCAGACAAGGGTGCCCACTAGCTCCCCTTCTCTTTGCCATTGCCACGGAAGGGCTTAGCAAGCTGGTGGAGCATCAGGTGGAAGCTGGTAATATCAAAGGCCTCCGTTTGCCTCATGACCACGGCCAGATCACCATGAGACTTTTTGCAGATGATATGAACGCGTTTGTTCACAATGATAGCACCAGCCTAGAGACATTCTGGAGGTGTCTGGATACTTTTTGTGAAGCCTCTGGATCCACAATCAACCACTCTAAGACCACCTTCAGAGATATTGTTGGGTCACAACCTGACTTTCTCATTGATCATGGCTATCAAATCATTCCGTAGGGCCAAATTTTTTGGCTTCTTGGGATTCCATTGGGGTTTGGTGTCTCTATGGAACATCGGTGGAACTCGGTGCTGGCCAAACTCGAAAACAAGTTAAACTATTGGAGAGGTATGCAAATCAATCTCCCTGGTCATGCTATGGTTATCAACACGTTCCTCTTATCATCTACCATTTATTTCCTTTCTTGTTGGAGACTGAAAGAGCAAGATCTGTCCAAACTCGATAGTATTTGTAGAAACTTCCTTTGGACGGGCGACCACAATAGGAGGGGGGTGCCTAAAATCAAGTGGTCCATCTGCACCAGCCATAGAGATAGTGGGGGCCTTGGTATCTTGGACATTGGGTGCATGGCTAACAAACTGGCGGCCAAATGGATGATTAAGGCTTGGTGCAACGGGGAGGCCTCGTGGGCCAAGTTGATCTTCAAAAACAAGAATGAGTTGGCTCTCATGGGTTTCCCAAATTGGAAGAATCTTGACATCTTGACCTTGTTGTTTTCCCCTATCCTCGTCTTCCCGAAAGGCTCAAATCGTGTGTGCTCCCTATGGAAGAGTTGGAATAAAGTCAAATGTTACACAACAATAAGTGAAGACTGGAAGTGGGTAGCCGGTATCAGACAAAATGACTCTATCTGGTTTCCGATCCATGGCATCCGGAGTGTGGATTCTTGGAACATTCAAAATGCCAAGAAGCTATGGAACAAAGGCTTCAAAAAACGGAAACATCTCTGGAAACAAGACACCAACCGATGGATCAACTTTGAGGATATTGACCCTAGCATCAACATTTTGTTCGAAGAATGGAACACTTTGCAAAGCAGATGTCTCGCTTGGGACCGCCACACGTCGAGCTCGCTTGGTCTCAAATGGCACAATGGGAATAGCCTATCAAAAATCCCAAACATCAAAGAAATGATTGACTATCATGTTAACCTCAACAAGAAGTGGTGCGTGTCATGGACGCGGCTTCGGTGGGACATGAAGTTCACGGCTATCTGGCACCCCCTCATAGAAATCAAAAAGTCTGTCCTCTTATGGCAAATTCTTCATCATGGAATCTGGACCAACCTTAAGGCTATAAAATTTTGTGGGATTCCTCCTTGGTGCAAATGCTGCTACCGGTCTATCGAAGATGTTTCACACATCTTCTTTACCTGCCCCAACTCCAACAGACTCTAGCAGACGGTTGGAAAGAAAATTAAACTTCAGAAACATCTCAGTTGGAAGCAAGCCCTGCTGGGAGAAGCGATCGGCTGCTCCGGGACTCTCTGGAACGCCATCAGAGGGGAGGTCCTATGGAAAATATGGCGGGGAAAGATCTGCTTTTAACTTCGGCAACTCCCCCAAAGAGTGGTAAATTGAGAAATCGTTGTTCCTTCTTGGCAAAAGGATCGTTAACTGTAAGAAATACCCCCCTTCAAGCATCGTCAAGTACTCCTTTTGATCAATAAGAAGCTTAAACCCAAGTGGGCCCCACATGAGGGTGATGAGAGGGTGATTAACCTTCTTTGTAATGCCATCTAAGCTCTATAAAAGCTTCCCCTGCTTTGTGGGATTTGGGGGGTCCCGTGGGTACTAGTCCCCTTCTCTTGTACTTTTCTTTATTTAATTCAAGTCCGGGAGAGTAGGCTAATGCCGAACTTCCTTTAAGAAAAAAAAGGGCCATCCAAGGCTCATAAATGATTCCTACTATAAGACACTAGCTCCCATGATTGTCAAAGATTCTTGACATTGCCACCCAAATGAATGCGCAAATCTTTGGCATGATGCTGCCTATTTTCAAGGTATTCAAGAAGGTCAAGGCACCACACATGAATGCACGAGGATTCAAGAAGGGAAATTTAGATATGGTATATGATATGAGTACCACACCTTTGTTAAAATTCTGCTATGCTTGAAAGTACAACATAAATTACCTCCCGACATGCTACAAACACACATTCCAAGACATCTTTGCAATAGGTTTCTAGGAATACCACTCAGAGGTATTTCGTTCCAAGACCACAATTTATTACACCTATTTGCTTGAAACCATGCAATATTCAGAACAATACTGCATGTTCCTACTAGATAATCCATGTGCCATTGATTGACAAAGTCTTGAAGAAGACATGGTAGGAGGATACACATTGTAGAGCACACTTTGGTCCTATATATTATCCAAAATTACATCAATCATCCTCGGGACAAGAGTTTGCCAGGGAGTGAGAGATGCAAGAGGGAGGGGAATTTTGGCCAAAAACCAAGCAGATCATCAAGCAACAAAAGTGGAGGGCATGGCTCAAGCAGGCACAAACAAAGAGGGAGCCCCAAAGTGCAAAATAAATAAAGGTAGACATCTTTTTCACACATAGTGATTTTCATCACTAAAAACATTATAGAAATCCCACTTTTATATATACAGGATCCATTTTCTAAGCTAAGGATTCCTCTAGTTTGAGGAGCTTAAGTAGAAGCCACATATCAATTTTTATATTTTTAGATCTAATTTGAGTTTGAGGAGCTTAAGTAGAAGCCACATGTCATTTTTTTTCTTTTTAGATCTAATTTGAGTTTGAGGAGCTTAAGTAGAAGCCATATATTAATTTTTATATTTTTAGATCAAATTTGAGTCTCGAAACTAGATAGAGAACCTATCTTTTAATTATACCAAAGATTGGATGTAAAACTATGCAAAGCTAGTCCAAAAATTATAAATAGAGCTTGTAGGCTGATTTTGAGAGATTAATATGTGCTTGAAATTAAGACGTGGGCTTGTTAGAGATTATAAACCTTTTGAGTAATAGAAGCTTCCATTGTTTCACTCTACCTCCTCTTCCTTGTATGTGTGTGTGTGCACCTTATGTGCTTCTCACCTTCACATATGTGCACATCACTTGCTCACAATCATCACATCACCCTCATGTCTCCATGGATTGACAATTATGAGGTGAATCTTCTTCATGTTAGTGCTAATGATTGTTCTATCAGAGATAAGGTTCCACTAAAGTATGTGCCTAACCTTGTTGTCTCCAAGAGAGGCTTCAAGTTGGCTGAGTTTTAGAGGCCTTTGAACTCTTGTGTGAAGAAATGGAAGCCACTCCACTTATGATCAAGCTCAAGCTTTGCTTTCAAGATATAAGTGATGTTGCCTAAGCTTCCTATTAATACTTGGAACCAATGAGACTTAGGTGTAATTTTTTTCATTGGTGGATTCTTGATTGGGATCATGCTAGGTTCCGATTCCTCCCCAAACATTGGAGGTAGGGGCACATGATAATCCTCCATGCAAATGGTGCATATGTCAATGCAATGCTTCTATGGCGCTTTCACACTAAAGATAGAATAAAAAAACTAATAAGACAAGGAAAGCACATGTTGATATTGTCACATACACGTGATCTCAATATGGTGGGAATGGTCTCTTTCCAATACTAATACAAGCTCCTAGTACTTGGCACTTGATGTGCTTGGTGTGATTGGGCTTACCTCATGCATGTCGCTAGACCAATCTTATATGCATACTATGGATGTGCAAATCCTCATTCATGCATGTAGTCTAGGGGAAGCTTATCTAAGTTCTACATGGTTTAGAGTTAGTTTTACAAGGATTATGTGTGAACTTGGATAACAAGAATAAGCGGAGGCATTTTAATTATAACTATTTTGGATTGAGGTAGATTTATGAAACGATGTGGGTACTTGGACATGAGAAGGCTTGGGTTGATGTGATGTATGGATATGATCATGGGGCTCTTTAGGTACCCATTTCCAAACAATTGGAGAAGTGGGAGTACAAGGCTTATTTTTTGATTGAGATCAAGGTTTAATTGATGTTTGAGCACGAGAATATTGCCTATGTTTCTCTAGGTGGATTTTTAGTGTGATTGACAATTGGGATTTTAAGAAAGCTTTTGGCACCATGATGCATGAGGCATTGGGGCGTGCCCTCAAAAATTGCTTAGATATCTAGATTTAATGTGCCTTTTGTTGGTGCAAACCAATAAATAATTGGTGATTATGAATTGAAGCAGTTCAAAGATCAAAAGAAAGTCAAGAAGTTCAGGGAAGACATAGTCTGTACACATATGTACATTATGAGTGAAAATTCTTGTAATATAGCCACAAATACTTATAAGAATGATAAAGATTCATGTAATAGATATAGGATGAGTACAAATGTACATATATCAATCAATGATTTTAAGAAAATAAGAGAGTAGAACCAATAGAGTTCAAGTCTATGAGTGATAGATGTGCAGAGAGTCTTCTTCTCAGAATAGCATCGAGTCTATCTTAGATTTCTCTTAGTTTGATCATGTGGATCAGAAAATCTTTTGTATACATCTAATGAGAAGTTAATAAAGCTATGACCAAAGTATCATTATCTAATTCTCTTCATGTTGTGTGTATGACAAGTAGGAACATTCATATGTAAAAGTCTATAAGTGAAGTTCTTAGAATCGTGCATTTTTCTGTTCAAAGATTTACTTGGATATCAGTGCTCAATTTAAAGTTTTTATGATTGAGCACTTAAAATTTAAGTTAGAAGATAGGGAAACTATGGCTAAAAGCATTTAGCAAAATGGGTTATACTTTAAGAGAAATCAGCTTATGAAGTTGACCATGTCAAAGTTGCCATGTAAGGAAGATAGTTTCTGATATACATTTGATCTAAGTAACCAAATCAAAGATTTAATAGTTCTTTTAGAGAACTAATGATCATTATAGTTGTGCAAAGGTGGCGTGAATGTGTGTGCATCATTTGAATGATTAAATTTGAAGTTACGTGTAGATATTGAACTCTATTTCTGAAGCAGACTTTTTGAAGTTGAAGAAATTATATAGAGAGAGAAGTATTTTTTCAATGATCTTGAAGACTAATGCAAATTTTCTGTAAAGTTTGGTTTATTCTTGATATAAAGAAGGTCTTAAATCAAGGTCTTAAATCAAGGAGATTTAAAGGTCTCGAGCAGTGGTATTAGAGCTAGAATATCAAATTAAGATAAAAGAGAAGCAAGGAAAATCTTGACTATTGCAAACATTAAAGCTCTTGTTAATTGGAGGTATCAAAGGTTAACGTCTTGAAGAAAACTTGAAGAAGTACAAACTTTGAGTTCAAAAGGATTAGAAAAGTTCAAAGCTTTATATCAAAGGTACATTGTATCTTCATAAATTTGAATAATTGCAGACATAGAGATCAAAGAGATGGGAGAAAGCTTGCAGATTGATAAGCTTGATAGAGAGAACTATCTAGCATGGTCCATGAGGATGGAGGCACATCTTATGAGCAAATATTTGATGACATTTATTACAAGAGAAGAAGAAAATCGAGAGTTTAAGGATCCTAGCTGTAAGGAATTGAACTCACAACCTCTTAGTTAGGAATGTGATGGGCTAACCACTTGCCCCAAAAGCCATGGTTGAGGATTACTTCCTAATCCTCTCTCTTAGGGTGTAGTTCAACCATCTCCTACTGGGATTATGTTACATTCTTCCCCCCTTGGTCAATCATTGTCCTCAATGATCTACTCTTGTATCCCACTAGCCTCGGTGATCAGTCCCTTGAACTCCCTAGGTGTCCTTGAATTGATGTTCCTCAACCTCGCACAGTTTCTTGAACCTTGTTCGCAACCTTGGTCTCTTGAACCCTTTCTCTCAACCTTGGTGTCTTGAACCTTCTTGTTCGCAACCTTGGTGTCTCGAGCCCTTGTTCTCAACCTCATTCTTGAACCTTGTTCTCACCCATGCTTGGTATCTTGAACACTCAATCAAGTGCCACCCAAGGATTCCCAAGGAATTCACACTTCCAACCTAGCTCATTGGAAAGTTCGTTCCGAGAGCTTTCCAACGGTTTATTACACGCCTCAATCTGACCTACGGATTGAGAGATACACCTGAATCTTTGTTAGGTCCATCCTTGAAACCGACGCGCGCGCCTTCCACAATTCCTACCCTTTCACATAGAGGATGCCCAAGCGCCTTTTTTAGAGGCCATTGGGTCATTCCACATTGCCCAAGCCTACTTCCTAGGCTCTGATACCAATGTAAGGAATTGAACTCACAACCTCTTGGTTAGGAATATGATGGGCTAACCACTTGCCCCAAAAGCCATGGTTGAGGATTACTTCTTAATCCTCTCTCTTAGGGTGTAGTTCAACCATCTCCTACTAGGATTATGTTACACTAGCATTCCAACAAGAGAGGAACTTGCATATTTGAAGAACTGGATGAAGAAAGATGCTCAAGCTAGGAGTATCATTTACATGACTATAAATGTTTATCTTCTACCACACATTAGAGGATTAGAAAGTGCAGTAGATGCATGGAATGCTTTGGAAGAACACTTCCAAAATACAACCAAATCAAGGAAGGCTTCACTATGGGTTGAGTTCACAACTTTCAAGAAGAAAGGTTCTCAGTCAATTTCTGATTATGTTACAAGGATGAAGGATATTGTAAATAGTTTGGGAGCAATAGATGAAGATATTGAAGAAGACAAGCTGGTAAGGAAAATACTCACACTTCTAAGAGGAGATGAAAAGTGGAAGCCTTTTATATTGTCTACAAAATTATCATTAGATCATTTTACTCTTGATCTTAATCAACTGCTAGGACATATGTTAACATTCGAGCAGGACATTACATGAGAAAATGACAGAAGCTCAAGTCAAGCAATGTATCCAGTGAATTTCACAAAAGGGAAGATTAATTTTGGAGGTAAAGGTAGATGAGGTAAGAATAAAGAAAATGCTAAAGCTTGTTGGATTTGTAGTAGGAAAAATCATTTGGCAAATGATTGTTGGTATAATAGTCAAAATGGTGGAAATTATAATCATAATTTCAGCCCAAAAGGAAGAGGAGGTAGAAATCAAAGAGGCAATTTCAAAGGAAGAGGTGGTAGGAATTCATTTGCTAGAGGAGGTAGAAGGAATTTCCAAACTCAGTCCTACAACAATACTTATTACAATTATGCATCAGATCAGAAGGAAGACTTGACTCTCATCTTGAATGCAACACATGAAGCAATTAATGAAGATCAAATGGTGTTTTATATTGACTCAAGATGTAGCAATCGTCTACGTGGTAATATCTCCTTAATGAATGATATGGAAGCTAGAGTGAATGGACATACAACTCAAATAGGAGCAACACCAAACATAAGGTTGAAAGCATTGGATCAATGAAGACAAAGTGTGGAAGAACAGTTGTAAGTAAGGTAATTTATGTTCCAACAACCCCCAAGAATTCGATAAATTTAGGACAAATTGTTGAGAAGCTATATGAAGTCAGATTCACAAATGATGGTGTTTATGTTGAAGATCCAAGTTAGGGATATAAAAGCATTGTTACATGAAAAATAGAAGGAAGGCTATTCACTCTCAAAGTCCAAGGTAATGTGGGAAATGCATTGTTCACTTATGGAATTAAGGGATGTCTTAATTGAACCTATGGCATAAGATGTTAGGACATTTCAATGAAAGAGGGATAAAGGAGATGACAAAGAATGGTGTAGTGCTTGGTCTACCAAATATTGAAGGTCAACATATGATATACAAATTTGAGGCTTGTCAATTAGGTAAAGCTCACAAGAAGTCATACAATAAGCAAGGATATAGGTATTGAAATACGCTTGAAGTGGTTCATACAGATGTATGGGGTCCTTCAAAGGACTTTCGCATAAATGGATCTAGGTATTATGTGTTGTTTGTTGATGATGCAACAAGGTGGATTACTCTATATGTAATCGAGGATAAATATGAAGTGTTTGAGGCATTTAAACACTATCATGCTTATACAGAAATAATTACAAGACAAAAGCTGAAGAGATTGAGATCAGATGGAGGAGGAGAATATTTTTCTAAAGAATTTGATGATTATATGTGGAATGCAGGTATAAAAAGAGAAGTTACTTGCAAGAACTCCCCACAACAAAATGGAGTTGCAGAAGAAGAAATAGAACTCTTGTAAAGTTTGCAAGATCAATGATGAAGAAAAAGAATCACCCTAATTACATGTGGGTAGAAGCAATCAACACTACAACTTATCTTGCGAATAGGCTACCTTGCAAAGTGTAGCTCAGTGATGAGTAGCACCTCCTTTAATGTCAATCCGGGAAGACGTGAGGATGGTATGAAGACCTCGAGCAAGTGGCGGCACAAATGCGTGAGTGAGAAGTACACAAGCATGCACACACATACACACACACGCACACGCACGGCAAGACAAAGAGAGAGAATCAATGGAGTTCTTTAGATTACTTTCAAAAGCTCTTACAAGTTCGTTTCAATTACAATCTAACCTCAAAAATGAGCTCTCTAGCTCTTTTTATAGTTTTTGACTAGCTTTTGGCCCTGTCCAGACCTAGTGTCCGGCCTAGTTAAAAATTAGGTTCCAGGGCTTATTTGGGGGCTCAAACGAGATCTACAAATTACGAAAATTGGTACGCAACTACTTCTAAGGCTCCTCAAGCTCAAGGACTCCTTGGCTTGCACAAAATGGAGCTACAAAAATGTGAAATGATATTTACAATGATTGTTAGTGATAAAGATCACTGTTGTTGTAGGGATTTCTTCTAGTGATCTGCCATACATATCTTCGAGCTCCCTACTTGCTCTTCCTCCCTGCATGTCCATCTCTTTGATTTGCATTAATGTCTTGAAAAAATATTGGCCTACTTGCCAGATCTTCTTTGACTGCCCTGTTTGCTTGTGCTGTCCCTTCGCTCTGACTCCCTTCTTTGACTTTCACGTCTTGTAGGTCCTGGTGTACCAAGGCTACTGCCAACACCCCCCCCACTCTCGCGTCTGTCGCCCCTGATAGACCCTTGTCTAGCTGCTTTTTGGACGTAGTATTGTACAACATCAGCGGCGAGGTGGTGTTCTTCTAACCTGAGTCCCCTTGCTAGATCTGTCAGCAATGCATCCCAATTGACTGGCCCTGGGACATCTGGATGTGGCACCCGTAACTGTTCTGAGTGAATGGTTCGCTCCACAGCAAATAAATGGAGGAGATGTGAGGGTCTGGGTACAAATATTTCTGAGTGGTATTCCCAGAACCCTGTTATGAACATCTCTTCGAATGTTTGTTTAAAGCAGGCTGGGAGGTATTTTATTCTGGCGTGCCAAGCATATATCACCTCTATGGAAGGAGTGGTGCTCATGTCATAAACTAAATCTTGGTTTCCTGTAAGGAATCCGACGCCTGAGAAGTGTGGGTCCTTGATATTCTTGAATGTCCTGAATGTAATAAGCATTAACTCAAAAATTTTCATGCACATCTGGGCCATTACATCAGGGGTATTCCTTAATCGGATGCTCCAGTGCCGTATAGTGGAAATCATGTAATTGACGGTGGGAGGCCCTTGAGGGGGTGCTAGATAGACGTAGTTTAACCATTTGGCGCATCCCTTGATATTCTTGACTGCAATGGTAAACTCTGGCCATGTGCGTCTGCGGAGTACAGGAACATAACAAGGGTTATATTTAATAAAAAGAGGCATATTCGTCCAAGTGCGAACCATCTCCGGGTAGGTTTCGAGGAGTCGGATCCTCCAAGTGGGTTGATGAATAGATCCTTTTTGAGCGCTCTCTGGGATGTCATCTGGCCCAAATTGTGTAGCAAACGTTGGAGGTTTGCCACATCTTTGTTGGATTTCTGCATTGTAGTCCGCCAGGAGTATACAATATGGCACGTATTGATCATCATTGGTTCCGATCCATCTATGGTGAGACATGCTGCGGAAGTATTCTGATTTAATAATAGTGTCCTCTATCTTTGCCATAGATTGGATTTGAACTGCCACTCGATCTTCATGAGTTGATGTTGTTTTCTCTAGTGTTTGGAGCCACTCAGGTACTTCAATTTCTAACGTATCCATTCCTTCTGCGGTTTGCGCACCACCTGGCATTGGCATAGGAACGTATGGTTCCTCATACGTCTCATCTACCTCGATGGTACCAAATCCTCGGGTTCTGGTTCGACGACTGGAGAGGGCTGCGTTTCGTGTGTGAGTAATCTTGCCTGTAATTCGGCCACCTGCTCTTTCAACGCCTTGACTTCCTCTGAAGTCGTGGTCGTTTCTGTGACTTTGGGTGCTGTCTGTTGCTCTTGGAGTTGATTGCGCAGCGCATCACGTTCCCTTTCCAAGTCATCATGAGCTTCTAATAGATCTGCATAGCTGTCCAAGATGGTCTTCATTGTCTCTGAGGGCACAGCTTTAAACTGCTCTGGGTCAATTTCGTGGGGAGAGCCTTCCATTGCTGCTTCTAGATTTGCTTCATTTTGCTGCTGCAGTCTCTTGTTCTCTTCAAGGGCGGCTGCCATGTGTTTTCTGAGAAGTGCCAGGTTACGCCGGACTTTGAGATTATCGGCTTGGTATACTTCGAGCAAAGCTTCTAGTTGTTTGACACCCGATTCTGTCGATGGTTGGGGTGCCTCCAATAATGTTTGGTGAGCCTGCTCAAGGGTCGTGTAGCGTTGATTCAGTTCTGCATTTTCTGTTTGTAGAACGTGAAATTGTCTTTGTAAGTTCTGATGGTGCGTTTCCAGTTGTTGATACCGGTTGTCCAGCGCTTTGTACTCATTCTGGAGCTGGTATACACATTGATTTAATGCTAAAAATATGCTATTTACATTAAATAATGCTGGGAGGGGTGAAGATGCAGGGGGAATGGGGGCGGGAATGGGAGATGTGAATGATGTGGATGCAAGTGGAGAGGTTGGGGGAGGGGGTATGGGAGATGAAGGTGGCATGGGGGGAGGGAGCGGTGCTGTGGCAGGTGATGTTTCCATCGTGTCAACTGTTTGAGTGACGGTGTAGATGGGAATCGTGGGTGGAGTGGATGTGACATCGGTGAACAGGGTGGTGAAGGTGGGCATGGTGACTCCCCCGAATTGGATTCCCGGAGAGAGTGGGATGCCCATGACAATGGTGGTGGTAGTGGACGTGGTAGTGCTAGTGTCCTGTGGTGGAGTGAATTGTGTAGTGCGAGGTGGGGATGGTGGTGACAACGGTGCTTCCTGATATTCTTCCGTTTGCGCTGTCTCGCCTGGTGCTGATACATTGATGTGAATTTGCTTCCCGGACCTCCTGGGACGAACGGGAACCCTTTTCTCAAACCTGTGAATGTA
Organism: Ceratopteris richardii; assembly: GCA_020310875.1. Taxonomy (NCBI): domain Eukaryota; kingdom Viridiplantae; phylum Streptophyta; class Polypodiopsida; order Polypodiales; family Pteridaceae; genus Ceratopteris; species Ceratopteris richardii. The sequence continues at coordinate 184,416,187 of CM035407.1, forward strand.
GGCCACTACCTCATGAATGGCCTCATCCAGTCCTACGGCGTCGGCATGAAGGTTCATGGACTCAATGAACAACTCGTCCACACCTTCCTCAGCTAGCAAGTCGTTCATGAGTCTCTTGCCCTGTTCTAGAGACATCTTATGCTGTTCCTGAACCAGTCGCATGGTTCGATATAGTCTCTTGATTTGTGCCGAATATGCTGGGGCACTTGCTAACTCGGAGAGTTCGTCATATTCTTGATATTGTTCTTCGTCGGCTTCTTCTTCATCTCCTCCTGCCTCTTGTTCATCTACCTCGACTTCTACAACTTGTGGTTGGGTGGGGGCCGATGTTGTTGTTTGGGGTTGTGGTTCCTGAGCTCGCTCTGCTTCAGCTTCTAGGTTAGAGTCATAGATTAACCTGGCAATTTCTTCATCCGTGAGGTCCTCAAGAGTAAATCCCTGTGGAAATTCCAAATCTGATGGAATGGGTGGAAACACCAGATTAGGCCCCTCTGTGCTTGGTCTTGGTAGCCGGATTGTGAATGGCCTAACTCGTCGTGTCTGGGGAGGGGTGATTTCTGGTGTAGTGGTAGCTCCCCTTGGTTGAGCACAGGGTAGTTGGACTCCCCCCCTCATCTTCTTTGATGGGGGACCTGCTGCTGATAGTCTTCTCTGGAATTCTTGGACTCGGGACCATACGAGTGCCCGCTGAACTGGCACGTCATAAGCCAAGCATCTATAGATTATTCTGGTCAGAGCACAACACCCGTGGAGTACATTTTTCTGCTTCTTGTTCCACCTTTGATGGGCTAGGTGGATCTGATCTATGATCCAGTGTGGCACATTGATGGGCAGACTTTCTGTCTCTGCTAGATACAAGCTGAACCATATTTTCTTCGGAGGCATTGTGAATCGTTCTTGGGCGGGAAAAGCAAAATGTTGCATGATGGTTCGCAGGTGAAGCGCAATGGTAGGTGTCATCGCTACCATATCCTTCAACTTATTAAGATCCTTGTGCTTCATTCGCCCTGGGACCATGGTTTCCTTTTCTGTTGGGATGTGCATGCCATACATACCCAATGCTTCTCTTACCAGATTGAGGGTCAACTTGAATCTTTTAAGCTCATTACCCGGCAGCAGTGATGGCAACACAAAGGTGCTGTCGCCTCCCTTGGCCCTGCTTGGCGTGATGGTACTGATCAGATATGAACATCGTAAAAAATCCGGCTTTGGTAAGTGAGTCCTGAAATAACTGTCCACACCCGCTTTGATCCAAACTGATCTCATGACTTCGGCATTTTGATAGCTTTCAAACTCGCGTGTGAAAAAGTGGTATCGCCCCCATTTGCCATTGAATTCCAATTCTGCTTCCCAGAAATAGGTTCCATCGCCCAGTGGTCCCGCAACATCACTGAACCAATGCGCATGCTTACCTACTTGAGAAGTGTGCCCTTGAGGAGGATCCTGAATGGGGAGCACATGCACGGCTTGAAGCTCTTGCGGTCTTGCGGTGAGACGAGGCTCAAGGAGAAGTGTTTCTATGTCCACAATCTGGGCACCAGATCCGGCTTGAGAACTGGTACCTACTTCTGCCATGGCCCTGTTCGCTGGTTGGTTCTGTGAGAATATAGAACCAAGTGTTAACATCGTAATGGACAGAATAAATCTGTTGTTGTCCCCGTTACAACATTAACATGAGGTGGATGGTGAGTTAGTGGTTAGTAAGTGCATGAAGACAGTGTGTGTAGTTAGTGCTTGTGTTGTCCTAGGAGACTACTGCAATTAGTAAGTGGGTATGAATTTACAAATTGGGGTCGGGGGGTTTATTACAGGCCCTAGGCTGCCAAATGCAGTGAGTGGGCTTTGCCTTCGGTTTCAGAGAGTCTCTACAGAGCCTTCTCGGTGTCGTGGTTTGAAAACGAGGCCTTTTTGGGACCCATTTACAATTGATTACATGTACGCTCTTGGGTTTTGGTGTGTACATGAGTGTCGAGAACGAGTGAAATCTGGCAGTATGCGTAGCTGCGTTATGCTGTTTAGGTTGTGGCCTCAGCGTAGCTACTTGTGCCATCAAGCAAGCCTTAGGCACCCAAATTTGTCTTGATTGTGGGCTTGCCTTCATCGACTTCTTGGGCACCCAAATAGATTTTACTTTAGCAGAAGAATTTCTGAAAAACTTCTTATTAGCGTCGTGTTGTTGGTCACTAATAAGAGGCTTTGCCCCTGTAGTTGACGGTGGTGCAACCGGTTGTTCGCCTTCCCGCACCCACACCTGGTTTATTTTCTGGGCCATTCTGCTGCGCAGGTACTTTTGATCTCGGACATAGGTAGTACTCTGCTTCTTCTGCCTTTGATCCACCTTGGGTTGCTGCCTCCTTCTAGCCTTTGGAAAAGAAGGGAGTTCCGTTGCAATGTCTCCTTTTTTGCGAATATCATTCCTCTGCAACACATAGTTTTGGACAAGAACAGCATGGTCATCTTCATGTGTACCCCTGGAAGGACCAGGAGTCTGTGCCTTTCCTAGTTCCTTGAGTGCTCCATTGTCTAATTCTACTGTAACTCGACTATGATTGATCCAAACCTGGAGAAGTCCACTTCTTAGGTTTGAATTGACTGCTTGGTCATAGATCCAATCTTGACCCAAGATAAGAGGTTCAGTGAGATCCTCATCTTGACACACTAGTACTTTAACTGTCATTGCCTCATCATGAATGTAGAGGGGAAGTTCCACCTCGCCCCTACAAGGGGTTTCCACGCCTCCCAATCCTATAAGATATGCCTCCACAGGATTGACAGTTAACTGTAACTCTTGACAGTAAGACATTCTAACAGCACTAGTGGCTGCACCTGAGTCAATCAAGGCTCTTACAGTCCTTGCACTTTTTCCTTGTCCTATATCTAGGGTTACGAAAGGACGTCGATCAGTTATCCTAGGTGAGCTGGTTCCTGCGACTTCACACATTGCCATATGATATCCTTGATCTGCATAGTCATTTGTCCTAGGCTGCTCTCTACCTTGCCTACGTAATTTCATCCTTCTAATGCGTTCTAAAGCTTCTGCTTGAGCTTCTTCTCGCACTCGCTTTTCTTCCTCTTTGCGTTTCTTAGCAGTGTTGAGTCGGCTAAGCATTTCCTCCGTGAGGGGTTCCTGATACAACTTGACTCTGCAACCGCTAATATAATTTGGGAGAACATCACCCTCTAATGTGGCCAATTGTACTGCTCCACTTGTGGAGATCCTATTGATGATCATAGGTCCGTAGCCTCTCTTTTCTAGCTTCCTCGCGTGTTGTTTGAGTGTATAGACTAGGACTAGATCGCCTGCTTTCAAGCCTTTATCCTTCACATGGGCATCGAAATATGCCTTCTGTCTCTTCTTGGCTGCATATATTCCTGCAGCGGCTCTTAGTCTTGTTTCCCCTAATCGCTCAAGGTCAAAGATCCTAGAGGAGAGTTCGTGACCTGTCCATTCGTGCTCTTGTGCTACTCTCAATGTAGGAATCAAGAAGTCCAAGGGTAGCACAGCATTTTGGCCAAACACCATCTGAAAGGGAGTGGCTTGGAGTACCGTTTTGTAGGCCACTCGGTATGCCCAAACAGCATGGTGTAGCTGTTTGTCCCAATCAGAGCGTTTAGTGTTCACTAATTTCGTCAATACATTGCATAAAATCTTATTAGTGCTCTCAGCTTGTCCATTAGCTTGAGGGTGATAAGGGGCAGACTTCTTGTGTATTACCAAGAATTCTTGGAGTAGATTTTCAATCACTTCGTTCAAAAAATGAGTGCCTCTATCACTTACAAGCTCTATAGGTAGCCCGTATCTCGTGAATACATTCTCAAACAAGAATTTGGCAGTGGTTTGAGCATCGTTCTTTGTCGTAGCCTTTACCTCTACCCACTTGGTGAGATAATCTGTCGCAACAATGATGTATTCCGCATGAGAACCCTTGGCTGGGGGATTAATAGGACCTACGAAGTCTATTCCCCACTTAGAGAATGCACGTCCACCCATCATAGGTTTCAGTGGCATCTCATCTTTGCGTATAGGATACTGAGTCCTCTGACAGACATCACACCGTTTCACATAGGTATGTGCATCCATGTGAAGGGTAGGCCACCAGAAGCCCGCAAATAGTATCGCCTTGATCACCCGATCTGGTCCAAAGTGTCCTCCTGCTACACCTTGGTGAGCAGTTTCCAAGATCTTCAGATATTCACTTTCGTGGACACATAGTCTCAGGTAACCATCTTTACCACGCTTATATAGATTTTCACCAATGAGTGAATAATCCCGGGCTTCTTGTTCTAAACTCCTTTTCCTCGCCAGAGTCATGTCTGGAGGGAATGTGTTTGTCCTCAGGAATGATACTAGTGGTTCGCTCCAATCTGGCACAATGGATACTTGATAAAGAGTGGCATGTTCCACTGGTGGTTTAGCGCAACAGATTGGGCAGTCCTTGCACAATTTTTGGACATCCGCTTCCATAGTTGGCCAATGCACTCCGAATCTCTTTAGAGTCTGTAACGTTCGTTGCTTTGAATGGTGTTGCTCTAGTGCACCTACATGTGCTAGTTGCAACCACTTAGCGTACTCATCCTCTTCTACACAACAAGCCAAGATCCCTTGATCTGTGTGCTTGTACATACTTCCTGCCATGATGTGGTACTTTTGGGCTTTTACCACCTCCCTATTCCGTGTGTTTATCACTGGATGATTAGGCCCGTATGTCAATACTGGTACCAATGGCTTAGCCCACTGCGGTACAACTTCCAAATTAAACAAGTAAGCATTAGGAAGGTCATCTGACACTCCTTGTGGGGCTTCTCCAGATGTGAGCCTAGAGAGGTGATCTGCTCTCAAGTGAGTCCTACCCTTTCTTACCACAACCTCAAAATCATATTCCATTAGCAAGAGAAACCATCTTACTAATCTTCCTGTATTGCATGGCTTGTTTACAAGATATAACAATGCCTGATGATCAGTAAAAAATTTAAACTTATTTGCAAGCAAATAGTGTCTAAATTTCTTAACTGCATATACCATGCCTAATCCTTCTCGTTCGGTAGTGGTGTAATTCCGTTCAGCCGCATTCAACTGTCTACTGGCATAGGCAATTGGAAGATCCATATTACCTTCACCAGTAGGTTGTGCAAGCACACATCCAATAGCATAATTGGATGCATCCACATGAACATGGAATGGCTTATTCCAATCTGGTGTGGTCAAGATTGGTGCTGAACATAATCTTCGTTTAAGCTCTTGGAAGGAATTCTCACATTCATCCGTCCACTCAAAGTTTGTCAGAAGTCCGTACATGGGCTTTGCGATGACCGCATACATGTGGATGAAACGTCGGTAATACCCACAATGCCCCATGAAAGCTTGTACTTCCTTGACATTCTTTGGCCTAGGTAGCTCTGCTATGGCCCTCACTTTTTCTTCGTCGGTAGATATGCCATTTTTTGACACTATATGTCCTAGAATCTTGCCTTGCCTGACCATAAAAACACACTTTTCTGGGTTCAGGCAGACCTGATATTCTCTACATTTGTCAAAGATTTGTCTGAGTTCAGGAATATGGGTTTGTCTAACATTGGAATGAGCACAGAGATCATCAACGTAGACTTCTAAACTCTTCCTCAGGAACTCCTTAAACACATGGCACATCAGCCTCTGGAAGGTAGCTGGTGCATTGGTAAGCCCAAATGGCATTACTCTAAAAGCAAAAATGCCCCATTCTGTGGCAAAGGCTGTCTTATGCTGATCCTCTGGAGCTATGGCTACTTGATTGTAGCCCGAAAATCCATCAAGGAAGCTGTACACTTCCTTGCCTGCCACTCTTTCTAAGAGATGTTCTGTGATGGGAAGCGGATAGTTATCTCGAATCGTGGCGGCATTAACCTTTTTCAAGTTAATGCACACACGCAGCTTGCCATTCTTCTTGGGCACCACTACGATGGGGGATACCCATTCAGTGTGCTCAATTTCATAGATAAATCCAGCTTCGACCAGTCTATCTATCTCTTCCTTGATCTTAGCAGCGTAATTATCGTTATATGTATAAGGCTTTTGCTTAGAGGGTTTGGCATCTGAGGTCATGGGGATGGTGTGTGAGCATATGTCCGGGTCAACACCTTTCAAATCCTTGTAACTCCAAGCGAATACATCTCTGTATTCTCTTAGCAAGGCAATCAATTCGTGCTCTTCTTCCGCTGTTAGGTCATGACCTATGTACGTACATCTCTCCTCTCCTTCTTCTAGGGCCACTACTATTTTCTTGGTGGTTTCTTTGTTATCATAGGCCTCTCCTGATTGTGCCTCTCGTTTAGGCATTCTTATCATGACTCTCCTGTCATCTATCTCATACTTCTTAAAATTTTCTGGGACCTCAAACAAAGATTCTTCCTCTTCTGGTAAGGCTTCTCTCTTCTTTCGTTTCTTTCCTTCTTCCTTAGGGGTCATATGCGTTGCTAATCTTACATCATTTGTAACCTCTCCATGCCTCTGGGGTTGAAATTCTATTTCATGGAAGTATTCTTCATCTGATGCAAATGGTGGGTTCATAATGATTGACTCTAGATCGGAGTCACTTGCATCCTCAAATGCATCAAGGCTAGGTTCGCATTCTTCTAAAACTGCCTCTCCCATGATTGGCTCTATGGAGAAGACTGAAATGTCATAGCCATCCTGATCACAGTGAGGTGTCCATTGTTCTTCATTGATGGCTACGTCCATTGTTGCTAAAATTTCCGCCCAACCGTGAGGTTCAAATTCTTCGTCTGGAAAAACTACAGGTGCATAGGCTGGGTCTTGGATTGATCTATGGGTTTCTTTCGCACCTACCTCTCTGGCTTTCTCTCTCTTCTCTTCTTCTACTGCTACCTTGCACATCCATAAGTGAGTGTCTTCATGCATCCATGAGGATCCAGACCCTAGGGAATGCACCGATTCTGTATCATCTTTGGCTCTATGGATGGGATTCCATTGGATAGGAGGGACATCTCTGTGAGAATAATCTTTGAGATTGACTTTGGTCGTGACACCTAAGTGTTGCAGGTACAAAGAATTGGTCCCCCAATCCTGCACCACTTGCAACTGTCGCATAAATGGTCTTCCCAAAATCATCTCATAGGCATGATTTTTGCTGAAGTCACATATAGCAAAACTATGTTCAAACTCGACACCACAAGTGGTGAGAGTTATTCCTTCTAGCAATCCTAGGGGTCTCTCTATGTGACCATCGGCCATTTGCAATTTCATTCTCGTTGGCCTGAGTGCTGGCTTGCCCCAACGCTTCCATAAGGAGGTAGTGGCAATTGCAACTCCTGCACCTGAGTCCAAAATTGCCTTCGTGGTGTAGTCCTGGTAGGTGATGGGAAGATAGGTGTTCCCTTCTTCACCTTCACACATATCCCCTATCTTATCCAAGGGAATTTCTGGCACTGTCCTATGGGATCCTACCTGGGAACGAGGTTTTGCTATCTCTGGTACTTGTTTGGCTACATGTTTCCATAATTCAGGTCTAACCTTGAGTAGCTCTTCTAACTTGAGATTACACTGCACGTTAGTGTTCTTCACTACCTCTGGTTCCTAGGAATGACTGAGTCGTCGTTCCTTACCATGACTGTGGGTGCTCTCATACATGTGGACTTTGCTTCCCATGGGCCTGTGAAGTGGGGTAGTTCTTGTATGGAATTCGACTCAAAGTCTAATCTCTCGTGAGACTGAACACTCTCATGCTCCCCGTAAATAGATGGGATGTCTTGTGGGAATTGGTCATGTGCATCGTCCACAAGTTCAAAAGGAGGGGCGACCTCGCTTTCGTTTTCCCATTTGTCTTCTTGAATCTCTCGTAGGAAGTCTGGTGCAAACCGATTCATAGAAGAAGAAGTGTCTGGCTCTGTAGAATTAGGTACATATGCTACCTGGGAAGGAGGGCTTATTCTATCGTTGGCTCTTTCCTCGTTCTCATAGATAGCTGGAGCACAAGCTTCTTGGGGAGGATTACTTATGCTATTACTTTTCCGAACAGGCTCATATGCTCTCTGGGACGGAATGTGGGTTACCTGTGGGGGTACATAAGCTTTCAAGGGAGGCTCCTGTGACCTTTGGGGGGGAAGATAAGTTTCTTGGAAAGGCACGTGGGCTTCCTGAAGAGGCTGGCTTTTCCGTTCTCTTGCCCTTTCCTTTCTTTGAGGGGTAGGTTCCTTTTCTGACTGTGCAATTAGCCTCTCTAACCTTTCTAGGGAGGGAAAGGTGTCTGGTTTAGTGGAATTGGCCACATACACTTCTGATGGGGAATGCTTTAGGTTTTTGCTTGCTTTATCTTTTTCTTGATTTTTTTCTACCTTGTCAGTTCTTGCAATTATTTCCTCTAACTTCTCTAGGAATCCATCCAAGTGTAATTGCGTTTTGGCTGAGCCCGAGTAATTGAAAAGGCGGCTGGCTTCAAACATAGTCTGAGCCAATGCGACCATTTTCGCGCACAGTTTGGTTCTTTCTATCTCTAGGTCAGCTCTAGGATAGCACTTGGCATGATCCGTGACGTTCGGCCCGTCTTGGATTCTGGCCTGATATGCTTTGAGCATCATGTCTATGTCTTCAGGAGTGGGATCAGCTAATACTGATCCTACCCTAGGGGGTGGTGGAATCGCATGGCGTGGGTTGGAAGGTGGCGGTTCGGAGGGCGAAGGGGGTGGTGGTGGTGGAATTGTGTGAGAGGGGGTTTGAGAGGTGATTTCAGTTATCCTAGCTTTGGTTTCTCTTATGCTTTCCTCAAGCTCACTCATCTTTTTAGCCCATTGTCTTTTCATTCTTTCCCGACTATCTTTCCATGCTCTAGTCCTTTTCTTTGTCACGCTCTCGGTTTCACTAGCCTCTGGGCCCTTTTCCTGGCTTGCCTCTTGGTTTTGCTGCAATGCCTGAGCTCTAGTAACCACCTGCACTGGTGCAGTGGAAGTGACACTTCCTGAGGCATCCACAACCAACCCAATCACATTGATAGGAGTGATTTTTGGCATATTATTGGGGTTCTTAGGGCAATCTCGTAAGAGATGTTCTTTTCCACAATCTTGGCAGAAACCTTGGATAGTCACTGACTGGGGTTGTGTAGGTGGAGGTAAGGGACAATCACGAATGAAGTGATCCCCCTGACATCGGTAGCATGGTCCTCTAGGAAAGGGTGGTCGTACCTGCCTAGGTTGAGGCCTAGGGTTGGGGTTTGCATACATGACGTTCGTGTAATCTGACTCCCAACTAGGTTCACTTGGTTCTTCACTATAGTAGGACTCACCATGCTCAGGAGACTGCATGAAGTAGGCCTGGGGGCTATCAACATGTGTAGAATCAAAGCTATGGTCACTCGGGTCACTTTCTGAGATCAATGGGGTTACTGGTACTATGGCCCTATTCAGGTTTTCTTCTGCAACAGCATACTTTACTGGAATCACGTTAGCGGGGTTTGGAGGCTGTTGAGCTAGCACCGGTTGGGGTCTCTGTTGGGCCTGATATTGTGGTTGGTAGGTTTGTTGGGGTCTAGCATATTGTGGTGGTGGATTTTGGTTCTGGTATCGGCCTTGTTGGTAGGGCTGCGGATAGGGTTGCCTAACTGCCTGCTTGTTGTATGGGCAATCTTGTGCGGTGTGATTGGTGTATCTCCGTTCTATGGTGCAGTACTGGCTACTAGGGTTTACTTGGGGTTGAGCCATAATAGGGCAGACATTCGCCATGTGGTCGCCACCACAAGTATAGCATCTTTTCACAGGGGCGAACCTAGGAATTTGTTTGCTAGAGACGCCTAGTTTTTGTGCCACTTTCTCTGCGAGTTCCTCAATTGATGTGGATTGCGTGGAAGAGTGACTAGAAGCACTATCTGAATCTTTGTAGATTTTGGAAAGCTCTAGTTCCTCCCCTAGGTTATCTTCAATGTCAATGCACATGCGTACACACTCTTCTATAGTCCTAGGGTCCTTCAGATACACGTAGGATCTCAATTTCGTACTCAGCAATCCATCAAGGAATAAGGCTACTTGTTTAGCAGATGTGGGTAGCTCCGAAATAGGACACCTTTCCAGGTATTGTCTAAATCTTCTTCCTGCAAGTCTCACGGTCTCTTGAGGGGTTTGCTTGAAGTTGTGAATCAATGATGAGGTATTGTGTCTTATGCCACTCTTAGAGAACTCTACAATGAAAGCCTCTAGGAGTTGGTCTATGCTCCTGAACTGACGCTCATCCAATGGTTGAAACCATGTAAGTGCCGTATTCCTCAGGGTTAGACCGAAGGCATTATACTGCGTGAACAGATCCTCAACCTGTTCAGCTCTCAAGACTTGCTTGAACTCCGCCACATGATCATAGGGATCTCCTGTGCCGTCAAAGTAATTCTTCATGGACTTCACTAGCTGGGTCGGTCTCAGAGTTCTTGTGTGCTCTCTAGGCCTCGGCAGAGGGAATCCATCTACATTTCTTTGGTTCCTGTGGGCTCTAAGCATCTCAGGTTCTACCCTATTCGTCTCCGTCCTCGTTCTTTCTCTGCCTACTGGGTTGGCAAAACTTACTTCTGGTCTATCTCTACTTCTGTCTCTTTGCGTACCATGAGCTTGAGAAGTTACAGCCCCAGGGTGACCATAGGATACATTCGATCTTGGTTGGGGGAAAATAAATTCACCCTTCCAAGTGTAGGCATGCCTATCATTTTCTGTCACCACAAAGATCCTCTCTGAAGTGTGGTCTAAGTAGGTCACTCTACCTGGGCTATCCGGATCCTTAAACTCATAGATCATGATATTTCCTATGTCTGTTGGCTGATTAGACTTGTACCTCCAAAAGGCTTCATCAGTTTCTCGATTGAGGAGCAACTCTATGCTCTTGTTGTCTTGGGGGACCCATTCAGGCGTGATAATCCTAGTGAGAACTGATTTACCTCGAGGGGTTCTAGGTTCCGCACCCATGTTCCCTTGTTCCAGGTCCCCTAAGTCCGCTTCTGAGATTACATTCCCAAAGTCATCGGTCCTATCAGGGTGACTAGTGACTACATATATAGTTCCTTCTTTGTCCAGGTATGCACCATTTTCAAACTTGACAGCTGGGTGTTCTAGTCCTATGGATTGGTCAGGGTTTTTAATCTGGACCACAGATCTTCCTAAGCCGTCCTCATAGATGCTAGCACCTAATCGGTTGGTCCTAAGATATTCCAGCTGTGTTTTGTAAGGGCCTTCTACCCTGTACAAATAAGGCACTCCTGAACTTCCCGTAGGTCTGTCCCTGCCTTGAGACATTTCTGACTCACTGGTCTCAGAGCTAGGGTAGTATGAGTGGTGGCTCAACTGCTGGGCCCAAGACCTTGCAGTGTGATTGACACTAGCCTCTGAAGACCTAAGACTTTGTCTCTCTCTTGCTAGGTGTCGTCCTGATCTAAGGTTCATATGCCTAACTGATTAGCCCAAATTTTTGCCCAGAGTACAACCTCGTCGCCGATCAATTGGTATTAGTTACTTGATTCTTTTTAGTTATTTCCCGTGTTTAAGGTCTTATCTGATATTACTTCGTCCGGAATACTTGAATGTTCTTCGTGCTTTCAGATTGATCGTTCCACGTTAGGTTCTTTTCCTTTAGGTTATCGACAGTACAGAGATTATGTTTCTAACTTGAACTTGAGTTTTTAGGTAGTCTTCACTTGATAACTGCCTATCGTCAACCTGACTTACTCCTACCTCTACTTGTTCTTAGCTTGAGCTAGGAAATGACAGAGGGAGTTGAGAATATTCCAACCTTACTTGTTGATCCCTTGCTTTATGGTGCTCAAGAACCCGGTTCTCAAGCTTGCAAAGAAACCTTGCTTGTACGCTCTCAGTTGCTCTCAATGGACCTATAGAAATCCCACAGTTAGCTCAATGCTTAGATTCAAAGGACAAAACCAACTACTTGCATTCATGTAACATAAACACACATGTGCATTCTGACTTTTAGGAAAATAATTCTAAAGACCCCTGACTTTGATCCCCCTGGGTATGGCCAACTTCAAAATACCCTCTCTGAAAATCAATGCATTATCTTTATAAAAAACAGTTGAGGGCGTGTAGTATATGCCACGAGCTTTCCAACAAGCCCAAGAGCTCAAAAATTGGATTTCGTATGAAAAAGTTAGGACTGTTCAGGGTTTAGGGAGTTAAATCAGAATTCAACACAAGCTAACAGTCAAACAGGAATACTTTAGTAGCTTGTGGCACGGCCTCGCGATGCAATACTACCCCCTAGTGTTTGTCCCACACTCAATCAAAATTTAGACCAATAATTTTGCCTTGGAAATTTGACCTAATTTGCCCTTCTACCGCGTTCGCAAAGTCTGTCGGTCGCGATTGACAGGTCAGTCGCGATCGACGTGTCGATCGCGATTGACAGGTCCGTCGTGGCTGTCAGTCGCGATTGACTGGTCAGTCGCAATTGACACGTGGCCGAAAAGTCAATCAATCGTGGTCAAGGCGTCGTTGACTCTGTCGGTCGCGATTGATGAGTCGATCGCGATTGACAGGTCGGTCGCGAGGGTCTGTCGATCGTGGTCAAACAGTCGTTGACTGTGTCGGTCGCGATTGATGAGTCGATCGCGATTGATGACTCGATCGCGATTGACACGTGTCACGCGTGTGGTCAGTCGGTCGTGGTCAATCGGTCGTTGACTCTGTCGGTCGCGATTGACAGAGCCGTCGTGGGCTGTCGATCGCGATTGACGTGTCGATCGCGATTGACAGATCTGTCCGTCGTGGTTTGTCGATCGCGATTGACAGAGCGATCGCGATTGACAGAAATCTGTGGAATTTCAAAAAACTAAACACATTTTTGGGAAGCTCTAGGCCTGTAGGTCATGGATATGCACTTTGTTTAGCAATTAGAGCAATTTTTCTGTCGGTCGCGATTGACAGAGCTCGGCGACACACAGACAGTTACTCAGATTTCCGTACCTGCGCAGAGTGCTGGGGATGATGATGCGGCCTGTACCTGCAGAATGCTCACAAAACATGCAAAAAATAGCACATGCAAATTCGCTCTCTCGCTCTCTCTCACAAGTGAAATGAGGGAAATGAGGTGGAGATGGGGATATAGTCAAAAAACTGAAATTTTCGCGATGATGGAGATGGACGTGGGAGATGGTGATGATGATGATGGTGATGAAGATGGTGAAGAAAGTAAAAGAAAATCGATGAGAGTGAAGAAAATACCTACAACTCCAACGCGTCAACTCTACGTCTTACCATCACACGCTCGTCCTCAAAGCTCGATCCCCGGCAACGGCGCCAAAATTTGGTGTAGCTCAGTGATGAGTAGCACCTCCTTTAATGTCAATCCGGGAAGACGTGAGGATGGTATGAAGACCTCGAGCAAGTGGCGGCACAAATGCGTGAGTGAGAAGTACACAAGCATGCACACACATACACACACACGCACACGCACGGCAAGACAAAGAGAGAGAATCAATGGAGTTCTTTAGATTACTTTCAAAAGCTCTTACAAGTTCGTTTCAATTACAATCTAACCTCAAAAATGAGCTCTCTAGCTCTTTTTATAGTTTTTGACTAGCTTTTGGCCCTGTCCAGACCTAGTGTCCGGCCTAGTTAAAAATTAGGTTCCAGGGCTTATTTGGGGGCTCAAACGAGATCTACAAATTACGAAAATTGGTACGCAACTACTTCTAAGGCTCCTCAAGCTCAAGGACTCCTTGGCTTGCACAAAATGGAGCTACAAAAATGTGAAATGATATTTACAATGATTGTTAGTGATAAAGATCACTGTTGTTGTAGGGATTTCTTCTAGTGATCTGCCATACATATCTTCGAGCTCCCTACTTGCTCTTCCTCCCTGCATGTCCATCTCTTTGATTTGCATTAATGTCTTGAAAAAATATTGGCCTACTTGCCAGATCTTCTTTGACTGCCCTGTTTGCTTGTGCTATCCCTTCGCTCTGACTCCCTTCTTTGACTTTCACGTCTTGTAGGTCCTGGTGTACCAAGGCTACTGCCAACACAAAGCTTTGGATGGAATGACCCCTTATGAGGCATGGTGGGGTAAGAAACCTACTCTTGACCATTGCAAAATATTTGGATGTTTGGCATATGCTTATGTTCCATCTCAATTGAGACATAAGCTAGAACCCAAGGCAAAAAAGTATGTATTTATTGGGTATGATGATACACATATGGGATACAAGTTGTGGAATCCATCCACAAAACAATTTCTTGTTTCAAAAGATGTCACATTTGATGAGCAAAGCACATGGTATATAGGGCTAAACAATGAATGCAGAGATCCTGAAGAAATGAAAAGGAAAGGGAAGTCAAAGATGAAGGTATATTAAGAGGATAATGATGCTGATGTTTACAAAAATGAAATATAGGATAATGATGAAGATCGATCAAAATTTGATCTAGAACAAAATGAAATAGAGAATTCAAGGAGTGTAGAGATTAGAAGGTCATCAAGAGAAAGGAAGCAAACTATCAGGTATAGCTATGATACTTATTTCTTGACAACCAAAGATTATGCTTACATTGTGAAGATAGATGAAGATCCATCAACATATGATGAAGCTAAAGGTAAACAAAACTACGCGAAAGCAATGCAAGAGGAGTATGATGCTCTACTTGAGAGCGAAACATGGGAATTGGTGCCAGGACTAAGAAATCAAAAGGTAATTGGATGTACGTGGGTGTATAAGACAAAGAGGTTTGCAGATCGAAAAGTGTCTAGATACAAGGTTAGACTTGTGGTCAAAGGATACACCCAAACACATGGAGTGGACTATGATAAAACCTTTAGTCCAGTTGCTAAGATGTCTACAATTAGAACTCTAATTGTTATTGCAACATTTAAAGGTTGGAATATATCTCAATTAGATGTAAAGAATGCAATTGTAAATGGATATATTGCAGATGAGGTGTACATGGAGCAACCATAGGGTTTCAAAGAGTCAAATGGATTAGATTATGTGTGTACGCTCAAGAGAGCTTTGTATGAATTGAAGCAAGCTCCAAGGGCATGGAATTATAGACTTTTCAAGTTCTTGAATGAACTTGGATATCGAGCTTCAAATGTGGGTTGTAGTTTGCTAGTGAAGGCAAGTGAAAATGGGTACATTTATGTTTGCATTTATGTTGATGACATTATTGTCATAGGTACAGATGCTCAAGGAATCAAAGAGCTCAAGAAGCAAATGGAAAAGGAGTTTAAAATATTTGATTTGGGAAATTTGTCTTATTTCCTAGGGATGGAGATTGTGTATACTCAACATGGAGTATATGTTACACAAGAAAGGTACTTGAAGAATCTTCTGATGAAATTTAATATGGATAATTTTAAGCCTTCAAACACACCTTTGGAGGTAAATCACAAATTGAGAAGGTATGGAGGAGAAGAGTTCAAAGACATGGAGACATATCAGAGTTTGGTAGGTAGTTTAATCTATGCTACATTGACAAGACTAGATCTTTCATATGCAGTTGGTGTTTTATCACAATTCATGCATTGTCCAAAGAAAACCCATTAGATTGCAACACAAAGAGTGCTAAGATATATCAAAGGAACTCTGAGTTAAGGTCTGTATTATGGATTTACTTCTACCACTAGAATCAAAGTGTTTAGTGATGTAGATTGGGTAGGTAATTCAGATGATAGAAGGTCTAGTCATGGTTAGTTGTGTTATGTTAGCGATAAGCTAATGTCTTGGTGTTCAAAGAAGCAACATACAATGGCTTTGGCATCCACAGAAGATGAGTATAAAGGAATGGTGGAAGCTGCAAAAGAAGTAATATGGTTGAAGACCTTGTTGGAAAGTCTTGGAATTGATCAGAGTACTCCAATCATATTTGGAGATAACATGAGTTCATTATATTTAGTAGTTAATCCTATTTTTCATGGCAAGACTAAACACATAGAGATTAAATATCATTTTTTAAGAGAAAAGGTGCTTGATAAAGAAATTGAAGTCATTTATACACCAGCAAAAGAGTAAGTGGTAGATATGCTGACAAAAAGCTTGGATGGACCCAAGTTACAAAGGTTTAAAGAGATGGCAGGCATAAAGAAGAATGAAATAATCACAATTAATGATTGGGAGGGATCTGTTGGTGCAAATCAATCAACAATTGGTGATTGTGAAGTGATTGAAGCAGTTCAAAGATAACAAGAAACTCAAGAAGCTCAGGGAAGACAAAGTCTTTACACATATGTACATTATGAGTGAAAATTCTTGTAATATAGCCATGAGTACTTATAAGAATGATAGAGAATCATGTAGTAGATACATGATGAGTACAAATGTACATATATAAGTCAATGATGTTAAGAAAATAAGAGAGTAGAACCAATAGAGTTCAAGTCTATGAGTGATAGATGTGTAGAGAGTCTTCTTCTCAAAATAGCGTCGAGTCTATCTAAGATTTCTCTACCTAATCATGTGGATCAAGAAATCTTTTGTACACATCTAATTCAGAAGTTAATCAAGTTATGAATAAAATTTCATGATCTAATTCTCTTCAAGTTGTGTGTATGACAAGTAGGAACATTCATATGTAAAAGTCTGTAAGTGAAGTTCTCAGAATCGCGCATTTTGCTCTTCAAAGATTTACTTGAATCTTAGCGCTCAGTGTAAAGTTTTTTATGATTGAGCATTCAAAATTTAAGTTAGAAGATAAGGAAGCTATAGCTAAGAGCATTTAGCAAAACGGGTTATACTTTGAGAGGAATCAGCTTATGAAGTTGACCATGTCAAAGTCGCCATGTCAAGAAGATAGTTTCTAATATACATTTGATCTAAGTGATCAAATCAAAGATTTAATAGTTCTTTTAGAGAAATAATGATCATTATAGTTGCAAAAAGGTAGCTTGAATGCGTGTGCATCATTTGAATGATTAAATTTGAAGTTATGTGCAGATATTGAAGTCTATTTTTGAAGCAGACTTTCTGAAGTTGAAGAAACTTCACACAGAGAACTATTTTTTCAATGATCTTGAAGACTAATGCAAATTTTGCGTAAAGTTTGGTTTATTCTCTATATAGAGAAGCTATTAAATCAAGCTAGATCAAACATTTGGAGATTTAAAGGTCTCCAACACCTTCATGGGTTGGTTTCCTTGAAGTTTGGTACTCAAATTGTTGATCTTGTTGGTGTGACTCAATTGTCGCTTATTAGTGGAACAACTAGCAACTCACCTTTCTTGACCCAAATTTGCTTCATCTTTAGTGCTTCATGAATCTTCTTTAAGTTTTGGGGGTCTTTGTTGATGCTCGCACCTTTGCGTGGTGTTTTTATGTGGTTGCTTTCAGACAATGAGTCACTCAAGTGTCATAGGTACACTCAACTTTGGAAAAGAAGAGCGCTCCTGTTGGCATACAAAGCAATAAAGGAGTCATGCACAATACGGCAACAAGGCCAGATCATTTTTTCCCATAGATTATGTACAACCCAAGTGATTTTGATCACTACACAAACATTGTAAATCCCGTTTTTGGTAGATTAGACTCCATTTTGTGCAAGCCGAGGAGTCCTCGAGCTTGAGGAGTATTAGAAGTACCATCGTACCAAATTTCATAATTTTTAGACTTCGTTTGAGCCCTCAAATAAGCCCTGGAACCTAATTTTTAACTAGGCCGGACACTAGGTCTGGACAGGGCCAAAAGCTAGTCAAAAACTATAAAAAGAGCTAGAGAGCTCATTTTTGAGGTTAGATGGTAATCGAAACGAACTTGTAAGAGCATTTTGAAAGTAATCTAAAAAGCTCCATTGATTCTCACTCTTTGTCTTGCCTTGTGTGCGCGTGTGCGTGTATGTGTGTGCATGCTTGTGTGCTTCTCACTCACGCACTTGTGCCGCCACTTGCTCGAGGTCTTCATACCATCCTCACGTCTTCCCGGATTGACATTCAAGGAGGTGCTACTCATCACTGAGCTACACCAAATTTTGGCGCCGTTGCCGGGGATCGAGCTTTGAGGACGAGCGTGTGATGGTAAGACGTAGAGTTGACGCGTTGGAGTTGTAGGTATTTTCTTCACTCTCATTGATTTTCTTTTACTTTCTTCACCATCATCATCATCACCATCTCCCACGTCCATCTCCATCATCGCGAAAATTTCAGTTTTTTGACTATATCCCCACCTCCACCTCATTTCCCTCATTTCACTTGTGAGAGAGAGCGAGAGAGCGAACTTGCATGTGCTGTTTTTGCATGTTTTCTGAGCTATTTTGCAGGTTCTTTGCTGTACCATCATCCCCAGCAGTGTGCGCAGGTACGACAGGCTCTGCACAGGTCCCGGGACGACAGTCTCTGTCTATCGCGACAGACAGAAAATCTTAACATTTTGTGAATGCATGATTACCACTGTAACCTACACCTTGTGGGCACTCTAGATCACTAGAAGTTTTTCAAAAATTTGCATTTTTTCAGTCTATCGCGACAGACACTGTCTATCGCGACAGACACCGTCTATCGCGACAGACACCGTCTATCGCGACAGACAGAAATCCACGATAGACACCGTCTATCGCGACAGACACCGTCTATCGCGACAGACACCGTCTATCGCGACAGACAGAAATCCACGATAGACACCGTCTATCGCGACAGACACCGTCTATCGCGACAGACACCGTCTATCGCGACAGACAGAACTCCACGATAGACACCGTCTATCGCGACAGACACCGTCTATCGCGACAGACAGAAATCCACGATAGACACCGTCTATCGCGACAGACACCGTCTATCGCGACAGACACCGTCTATCGCGACAGACAGAAATCCACGATAGACACCGTCTATCGCGACAGACACCGTCTATCGCGACAGACACCGTCTATCGCGACAGACAGAAATCCACGACAGACACCGTCTATCGCGACAGACAGAATTTCACGATAGACACCGTCTATCGCGACAGACACCGTCTATCGCGATAGACAGGCATTTTCGGCAAAAAATTAAGGAGTGAATTTTTGGAAATTTAGGCTAAATTTTGGGCATAATTGCACTTTCATGTACTCATCTACTTACGAAGGCCTTAGAAAATGCATTAAAACCCCCCGAAAGGTTCTGTTTGTCTAGTTAACCCCCTAAACCCTGAACGGTCATAACTTTTTCATACGAAATCCATTTTCTGAGCTCTAGGGCTTGTCGGAAAGCTCGTGACATATACTACACGCCCTCAACTGTTTTTTATAAGAATAACGCGTTGATTTTCAGATAGGATATTTGGAAGTTGACACACTGAGGGGTAGGAACACCAAGGGAGCTCTAGAGTAAATTTCTAACAATGCAAAAGGGGGAACAAGGGTCATTAAAAAAGTGTCTGAAATAAATTATCTGTCAATTGAAAGGTCTACTTGGAGCTAATCTTGGGATTTATGCAGGCCTATTGAGAAGCAATTGAGAGTATTCAAGCAAGGGTGTGGCACACGCTTGAGAATCAACTTCTCGAGCACTAAAGAGCAAGGTTCGGCAAGAAAGGTCGGAATATTCTCAACTCCTCTTCGTCAATTCCTAGCCTAGGCTAAGAGCGATTAGAAGTAGGAGTAAGTCAGGGCGACGATAGGCCACTATCAAGTTGAAGACTACCTAAAAACTCAAGTTCAAGCTAAAAACTTAATCTCTGTACTGTCGACAACATAAAGGAAAGAACCTAACGTGGAACGATCAACCTGAAAGTACGAAGAACATTCAAGTATTCCTGACGACGTAATAGCAAACAAGACTTTAAACACGAGGAATAACTAAAAAGAATCAAGTGACTGGTACCAATTGATCGGCAACGAGGTTGTACTCTGGGCAAAAATTTGGGTTAATCAGTTGGGCATATGAACCTTAGATCAGGACGACACCTAGTAAGAGAGAGACAAAGCCTTAGGTCTTCAGAGGCTAGTGTCAATCACACTGCAAGGTCTTGGGCCCAGCAGTTGAGCCACCACTCATACTACCCTAGCTCTGAGACCAGTGAGTCAGAAATGTCTCAAGGCATGGACAGACCTACGGGAAGTTCAGGAGTGCCTTACCTGTACAGGGTAGAAGGCCCTTACAAAACGCAGCTGGAGTACCTTAGGACCAACCGATTAGGTGTTAGCATCTATGAGGACGGCCTAGGAAGATCTGTGGTCCAGATTAAAAACCCTGACCAATCCATAGGACTAGAGCACCCAGCTGTCAAGTTTGAAAACGGTGCATACCTGGACAAAGAAGGAACTATATATGTAGTCACTAGTCATCCTGATAGGACAGATGACTTTGGGAATGTAATCTCAGAAGCAGACTTAGGTGACCTGGAACAAGGGAACATGGGTGCGGAACCTAGAACCCCTCGAGGTAAATCAGTTCTCACTAGGATTATCACGCCTGAATGGGTCCCTCAAGACAACAAGAGCATAGAGTTGCTCCTCAATCGAGAAACTGATGAAGCCTTTTGGAGGTATAAGTCTAATCAGCCAACAGACATAGGAAATATCATGATCTATGAGCTTAAGGATCCGGATAGCCCAGGCAGAGTGACCTATTTAGATCATGCTTCAGAACGGATCTTCGTGGTGACAGAAAATGATAGGCATGCCTACACGTGGAAGGGTGAATTTATTTTTCCCCAACCAAGATCAAATGCATCCTATGGTCACCCTGGGGCGGGAACTTCCCAAGCTCATGGTACGCAAAGAGACAGAAGTAGAGATAGACCGGAAGTAAGCTTTGCCAACCCTGTAGGCAGAGAAAGAACGAGAACAGAGACGAATAGGGTAGAACCTGAGATGCATAGAGCCCACAGGAACCAAAGAAATGTAGATGGATTCCCTCTGCCGAGGCCTAGAGAGCACACAAGAACTTTGAGACCCACCCAGCTAGTTAAGTCCATGAAGAATTACTTTGACGGCACAGGAGATCCCTATGATCATGTGGCAGAGTTCAAGCAAGTCTTGAGAGCTGAACAAGTGGAAGATCTGTTCACACAGTACAATGCCTTCGGTCTAACCCTTAGGAACACGGCACTTACATGGTTTCAGCCATTAGATGAGCGTCAGTTCAGGAGCATAGACCAACTCCTAGAGGCATTCATTGTAGAGTTCTCCAAGAGTGGCATAAGACACAACACCTCCTCACTGATTCACAGCTTCAAGCAAACACCTCAAGAGACTGTGAGGCTTGCAGGAAGAAGATTTAGACAATATCTTGAAAGGTGCCCTATTTCGGAGCTACCCACATCTGCTAAACAAGTAGCCTTATTCCTTGATGGACTACTGAGTCCAAAATTGAGATCCTACGTGTATCTGAAAGACCCTAGGACCATAGAAGAGTGTGTACGTATATGCATTGACATTGAAGATAACCTAGGAGAAGAGCTAGAGCTGTCCAAAATTTACAAAGATTCAGACAGTGCATCTAGTCACTCTTCCTTGCAATCCACATCAATTGAGGAACTCGCAAAGAAAGTGGCCCAGAAATTAGGAGTAACTAGCAAACAAATCCCAAGGTTTGCCCCAGTGAAAAGATGCTATACATGCGGGGGTGACCACATGGCGAATGTCTGTCCCATTATGGCTCAACCCCAAGTGAATCCTAGTAGCCAGTACTGCACCATAGAACGGAGAGACACCAACCACACCGCACAAGATTGCCCATACAACAAGCAGGCGGTTAGGCAACCCTACCCTCAGCCCTACCAACAAGGCAGATACCAGAACCAGTACCCTCCACAACCATATGGCAGGCCACAACAAAATTTCCAACCTCAATATCAAAACCAACAAAGGCCTCAGCCTGTGCTAGCACAACAACCCCCAGCCCCAGCTAATGTGATCCCGGTAAAGTATACTGCTGCAGAAGAGAACCTGAATAGAGCTATAGTCCCAGTAACACCCTTGATCTCTGAAAATGACCCCAGTGATCATAGCTTTGATTCTACCCATGTTGATAGCCCCCAGGCCTACTACATGCAGTCTCCTGAGCATGGTGAGTCCTACTATGGTGAAGAGCCAAACGAACCTAGTTGGGAATCAGATTACACGAACGTCATGTATGCAAACCCCAATTCTAGGCCTCAACCGAGACAGGTACGACCACCAATTCCTAGAGGACCATGCTACCGATGTCAGGGGGATCACTTCATTCGTGATTGTCCCTTGCCTCCGCCCACACAACCTCAGTCCGTGACTATCCAAGGCTTTTGCCAAGACTGCGGAAAAGAGCATCTCTTACGAGATTGCCCTAAGAACCCCAATAGCATGCCTAAAATCACCCCTATCAACGTTGTTGGGTTAGTGGTAGACTCCTCAGGAAGTGTCACTTCCACGGCACCAGTGCAGGTAGTCACTAGGGCTCAGGCATTGCAGCAAAACCAAGGGGTAGACCAGGAAAAGAGCCTAGATGCTAGCGATACTGAAAGCCAAAATAAAAAGAGAACAAGAGCTTGGAAAGATAGCCGCGAACGCATGAAAAGGCAATGGGCAAAGAAGATGAGTGAACTTGAGGAAAGTCTACGAGAAACCAAGGCTAAAATCATAGAGATCACGTCTCAACCGCACTCTCACACATTCCCACCGCTACCATCCCCATCACCCTCCATCCCTTCACCCTCTAAGACAGCCCACACAACCCACCCGCCACCCCAAACAGGATCAGTATTAGCTGATCCCACTCCCGAAGACATAGACATGATGCTTAAGGCATATCAGGCCAGAATCCAAGAAGGGCCAAACGTCACGGATCATGACAAGTGCTATCCTAGAGCTGACCTAGAGATAGAAAGAACAAAACTATGCGCGAAAATGGTCGCATTGGCTCAGACTATGTTTGAAGCCAGTCGCCTTTTCAACTACTCAGGCTCAGCCAAAACGCAATTACATTTGGATGGATTCCTAGAGAAGTTAGAGAGGATAATTGCAAGATCTGACAAGGAAGAAAAAAATCAAGACCAAGAAAAAGCAAGCAAAAACAGGAATCATTCCCAATCAGAAGTGTATGTGGCCAATGCCCCTAAACCGGACAACTTCCCCTCCTTAGAAAGAATAGAGAGGCCAATAGCACAGCCAGAAAAGGAACCTACCCCTCAAAGAAAGGAAAGGGCAAGAGAACGGGTAAGCCAGCCTCTTCAGGAAGCCCATGTGCCTCCTCAAGAAGCTTATCTTCCCCCCCAAAAGGTAGATGAGCCTCCCTCGAAAGCTCAAGTACCTCCACAGGTTGCCTACATTCCTTCTCAGGGAGTGTATGAGCCTGTTCGGAAAAGTAATAGAATAAGTAATCCTCCCCAAGAAGCTTGTGTTCCAGCCATTTGCGAGAACGAGGAGAGAGTCAACAATAGAATCAGCCCTCCTTCACAGGTTGCTTATGCGCCCAATTCTACGGAGCCAGACACTTCTTCTTCTATGAATCGGTTTGCACCAGACTTCCTACGAGAGATTCAAGAAGACAAATGGGATAACGAAAGCGAGGTCGCCCCTCCTTTTGAACTTGTGGACGAGGCACACGACCAATTCCCACAAGACATCCCATCTATTTACGGGGAGCATGAGAGTGTTCAGTCTCACGAGAGATTAGACTTTGAGTCGAATTCCATACAAGAGCTACCCCACTTCACAGGCCCATGGGAAGCAAAGTCCACGTGTATGAGAGCACCCACAGTCATGGTAAGGAACGACGACTCAGTCATTCCTAGGAACACAGAGGTAGTGAAGAACACTAATGTGCAGTGTAATCTCAAGTTAGAAGAGCTACTCAAGGTTAGACCTGAATTATGGAAACATGTAGCCAAACAAGTACCAGAGATAGCAAAACCTCGTTCCCAGGTAGGATCCCATAGGACAGTGCCAGAAATTCCCTTGGATAAGATAGGGGATATGTGTGAAGGCGAAGAAGGGAACACCTATCTTCCCATCACCTACCAAGAGTACACCACCAAGGCAATTTTAGACTCAGGTGCAGGAGTTGCAATTGCCACTACTTCCCTTTGGAAACGTTGGGGCAAGCCAGCACTCAGGCCGACGAGAATGAAATTGCAGATGGCCGATGGCCACATAGAGAGACCCTTAGGATTGCTAGAAGGGATAACTCTCACCACCTGTGGTGTCGAGTTTGAACATACCTTTGCCATATGTGACTTCAGCAAAAATCATGCCTATGAGATGATTTTAGGAAGACCATTTATGCGACAGTTGCAAGTGGTACAGGATTGGGGAACCAACTCCTTGTATTTGCAACACTTGGGCGTTACAACCAAAGTCAATCTCAAGGACTATTCTCATAGAGATGTCCCTCCTATCCAGTGGAATCCCATCCATAGAGCCAAAGACGATACAGAATCGGTGCGCTCCATAGGGTCAGGATCCTCATGGATGCATGAAGACACTCACTTATGGATGTGCAAGGTAGCAGTAGAAGAAGAGAAGAGAGAGAAAGCCAGAGAGGTAGGTGCGAAAGAAACCCATAGATCAATCCAAGACCCAGCCTATGCACCTGTAGTTTTTCCAGACGAAGAATTTGAACCTCACGGTTGGGCAGAAATCTTAGCAACAATGGACGTAGCCATCAACGAAGAACAATGGACACCTCACTGTGATGAGGATGGCTATGATATTTCAGTCTTCTCCATAGAGCCAATCATGGGAGAGGCAGTCCTAGAAGAATGCGAACCTAGCCCTGATGCATTTGAGGATGCAAGTGACTCCGATCTAGAGTCAATCATTATGGACCCTCCATTTGCCTCAGATGAAGAATACTTCTATGAAGTAGAATTTCAACCCCAGAGGCATGGAGAAGTTACAAATGACGTAAGATTAGCAACACATGTGAGTCCGAAGGAAGAAGGGAAGAAACGAAAAAAGAAAGAAGCCTCACCAGAAGAGGAAGAATCTTTGTTTGAGGTCCCCGAAAATTTTAAGAAGTATGAGATAGATGACAGGAGAGTCATGATAAGAATGCCTAAACGAGAGGCACAATCAGGAGAGGCTTATGATAACAAAGAAACCACCAAGAAAATAGTAGTGGCCCTAGAAGAAGGAGAGGAGAGATGCACGTATATAGGCCATGACCTGACAGAAGAAGAAGAGCACGAATTGATTGCCTTGCTAAGAGAATATAGAGATGTATTCGCTTGGAGTTACAAGGATTTGAAAGGGGTTGACCCGGACATATGCTCGCACACCATCCCCATGACCTCAGATGCCAAACCCTCTAAGCAAAAGCCTTATACATATAACGATAATTACGCTGCTAAGATCAAAGAAGAGATAGATAGACTGGTTGAAGCTGGATTTATCTATGAAATTGAGCACACTGAATGGGTATCCCCCATCGTAGTGGTGCCCAAGAAGAATGGCAAGCTGCGTGTGTGCATTAACTTGAAAAAGGTTAATGCCGCCACAATTCGAGATAACTATCCGCTTCCCATCACAGAGCATCTCTTAGAAAGAGTGGCAGGCAAGGAAGTGTACAGCTTCCTTGATGGATTTTCGGGCTACAATCAAGTAGCCATAGCTCCAGAGGATCAGCATAAGACAGCCTTTGCCACAGAATGGGGCATTTTTGCTTTTAGAGTAATGCCATTTGGGCTTACCAACGCACCAGCTACCTTCCAGAGACTGATGTGCCATGTGTTTAAGGAGTTCCTAAGGAAGAGTTTAGAAGTCTATGTTGATGATCTTTGTGCTCATTCCAACGTTAGGCAAACTCATATTCCTGAACTCAAACAAATCTTTGACAAATGTAGAGAGTACCAAGTCTGCCTGAACCCAGAAAAGTGCGTTTTTATGGTAAGGCAAGGTAAGATTCTAGGACACATAGTGTCAAAGAATGGCATATCTACTGACGAAGAAAAAGTGAGAGCCATAGCGGAGCTACCTAGGCCAAAGAATGTCAAGGAAGTACAAGCTTTCATGGGGCATTGCGGTTATTATCGACGATTTATACACATGTATGCTGTCATTGCAAAGCCCATGTACGGACTTCTGACAAACTTTGAGTGGACGGATGAATGTGAGAATTCCTTCCAAGAGCTTAAACGAAGATTGTGTTCAGCACCAATCTTGACCACACCAGATTGGAATAAGCCATTCCATGTTCACGTGGATGCATCCAATTATGCTATTGGATGTGTGCTCGCACAACCTACTGGTGAAGGTAATATGGATCTTCCAATTGCCTATGCCAGTAGACAATTGAATGCGGCTGAACGAAATTATACCACTACTGAACGAGAAGGATTAGGCATGGTATATGCAGTTAAAAAGTTTAGACATTATTTGCTTGCAAATAAGTTTAAATTTTTTACGGACCATCAGGCATTGTTGTACTTAGTAAACAAGCCATGCAATACGGGAAGATTAGTAAGATGGTTTCTCCTGCTAATGGAATATGATTTTGAGGTTGTGGTAAGAAAAGGTAGAACCCACTTGAGAGCAGATCATCTCTCTAGGCTCACATCGGGAGAAGCCCCACAAGGAGTGTCAGATGACCTTCCTGATGCTTACTTGTTTAATCTGGAAGTTGTACCGCAGTGGGCTAAGCCTTTGGTACCAGTCTTGACATACGGACCTAACCATCCAGTGGTAAACACACGGAATAGAGAGGTTGTAAAAGCCCAAAAGTACCATATCATGGCAGGCAGCATGTACAAGCACACAGATCAAGGGATCTTGGCTTGTTGCGTAGAAGAGGATGAGTACGCTAAATGGTTGCAATTAGCACATGTAGGTGCACTAGAGCAACACCATTCGAAGCAACGAACGTTGCAAACTCTAAAGAGATTCGGAGTGCACTGGCCAACTATGGAAGCGGATGTCCAAAAGTTGTGCAAAGAATGCCCAATCTGTTGCACTAAACCACCTGTGGAACATGCCACTCTCTATCAAATATCCATTGTGCCAGATTGGAGTGAACCTCTAGTATCATTCTTGCGGACAAACACATTCCCCCCAGACATGACTCTAGCTAGGAAAAGGAGTTTAGAACAAGAAGCCCTGGATTATTCACTCATAGGTGATAATCTATATAAGCGCGGTAAAGATGGTTACCTGAGATTATGTGTCCATGAGAGTGAATATCTTAAGATCTTAGAAACTGCTCACCAAGGTGTAGCAGGAGGACACTTTGGACCAGATCGGGTGATCAAGGCAATATTGTTTGCGGGCTTCTGGTGGCCCACCCTTCACATGGATGCACATACCTATGTGAAACGGTGTGATATCTGTCAAAGGACTCAGTATCCTATACGCAAAGATGAGATGCCACTGAAACCTATGATGGGTGGACGTGCATTCTCTAAGTGGGGAATAGACTTTGTAGGTCCTATTAATCCCCCAGCGAAAGGTTCTCATGCGGAATACATCATTGTGGCAACAGATTATCTCACCAAGTGGGTAGAGGTAAAAGCTACAACCAAGAACGATGCTCAAACAACTGCTAAATTCTTGTTTGAGAATGTATTCACGAGATATGGACTACCTATAGAGCTTGTAAGTGATAGAGGCACTCATTTCTTGAATGAAGTTATTGAAAATCTACTCCAAGAATTCTTGGTAATACACAAGAAGTCTGCCCCTTATCACCCTCAAGCTAATGGTCAAGCTGAGAGTACTAATAAGATTTTATGCAATGTACTGACGAAATTAGTGAACACTAAACGCTCTGATTGGGACAAACAGCTACACCATGCTGTTTGGGCATACCGAGTTGCCTATAAAACGGTACTCCAAGTCACACCCTTTCAGATGGTATTCGGCCAAAACGCTGTGCTACCCTTGGACTTCCTGATCCCTACATTGAGAGTAGCACAAGAGCACGAATGGACAGGTCATGAGCTCTCCTCTAGGATCTTTGACCTTGAACGATTAGGAGAGACAAGACTAAGAGCCGCTGCAGGAATATATGCCGCCAAGAAGAGACAGAAGGCATACTTTGATGCCCACGTGAAGGATAAAGGCTTGAAAGCAGGAGATCTAGTCTTGGTCTATACACTCAAACAACACGCAAGGAAGCTAGAAAAGAGAGGCTACGGACCTATGATCATCAATAGGATCTCCACAAGTGGAGCAGTGCAATTGGCCACATTAGAGGGTGATGTTCTCCCAAATTATATTAGCGGTTGCAGAGTCAAGTTGTATCAGGAACCCCTCACGGAGGAAATGCTTAGCCGACTCAACACTGCTAAGAAACGCAAAGAGGAAGAAAAGAGAATTAGAGAAGAAGCTCAAGCAGAGGCTTTAGAACGCATCAGAAGGATGAAATTACGAAGGCAAGGTAGAGATCAGCCTGGAGCGAATGACTCTGCGGACCAAGGATTTCCCATAGCCATGTGTGAAGTTGCAGGAACAAGCTCGAATAGAATAATTGATAGACGTCCTTTCATAACCATAGACATAGGACAAGGAAAGAGTGCAAGGACTGTAAGAGCCTTGATTGACTCAGGTGCTGCCACTAGCGCTGTTAAGTTGTCTTACTGTCAAGAGTTACAGTTAACTGTCCATCCTGTGGAAGCATACCTCATAGGATTGGGAGGCGTGGAAACCCCTTGCATGGGCGAGGCGGAACTTCCCCTTTACATTCATGATGAGGCAATGACAGTTAAAGTACTGGTGTGTCAAGATGAGGATCTCACTGAACCTCTAATCTTGGGTCAGGATTGGATCTATGACCAAGCAGTCAATCTAAACCTAAGAAGTGGACTTCTCCAGGTTTGGGTCAATCATAGTCGAGTTACAGTAGAATTAGACAATGGAGCACTCAAGGAACTAGGAAAGGCACAGACTCCTGGTCCTTCCAGGGGTACACATGAAGATGACCATGCTGTTCTTGTTCAAAACCCTGTGTTGCAGAGGAATGATATTTGCAAAAAAGGAATCAGGGATGCAACGGAACTCCCTTCTTTTCAAAAGGCCAGAAGGAGGCAGCAACCAAAGGTGGATCACAGGCAGAAAAAGCCGAGTACTACCTATGTCCGAGATCAAAAGTACCTGCGCAGCAGAATGCCCCAGAAACTCAACCAGATGTGGGGGCGGAAAGGCGAACGACCGGTTGCACCACCGTCAACCACACGGGCAAAGCCTCTTATTAGTAGCCAACAACACGACGCTAATAAGAAGTCTGTCAGAAATTCTTCTGCTAAAGTAAAATCTATTTGGGTACCCAAGAAGTCGATGAAGGCAAGCCCACAATCTAGACAAATTTGGGTGCCTAAGGCTTGCTTGCGGGCACAAGTCGTTAAGCCAAGGCCGCAACCTATGCAGCATAACCCATCTACGAGTACCACCAGAAGTCCCTCGTGCTCAACACTTAGGAACACACAAAGACCCATGAATATGCATGTAATCACTTATAAGTGGGTCCCTAAAAGGCCCCACTCCCAAACAGCGACACCGACACAGCTCTCTGGAGTCTCTACGAAACCGAAAGCAAAGCCTATCCACTGCATTTGGCAGTCTAAGATCTGTAATAAACCCCCCGACCCCGATTTGTAAATTCACCCCACTTACTAACGGCATTAGTCTCCTAGGAATACACAAACGTTAACTACACTCACTGTCTTCGTGCACTTACTAACCACTAACTCACCATCTACCTCATGTTAATGTTGTAACGGGGACAACAACGGATTTATTTTGTCCATTACGATGTTAACACATGATTCTATATTCTCACAGAATCAGAAAGCAAGAAGAAAAATGGCAGAAGCGACAGGTTCGGGCTCACAAGTAGGGATACTTACTGCAGGAATTGATGTGGATAGCCTACCTGTGGACGTGCCCCCGACTGAACGACCAGTGGAGATGCAACACCTTCAGCAACTCCCGGTGCCAGACCCACCTACAGGAATCACGGAAAGAGTTCATGCCAACTCTCATTGGTTCAATGGCATGCCCGGTCCATTAGGAGAGGCTAAGTATATCTGGGAGTCTAAATGCGAGTATGACAGATCATGGGTGCGTTTCCAATTTTTCTCCAAGGAGTTCGAGACTTTACAGAACACCGAAGACCTCCAGATCATATGGCAACGAGCAGGGTTGGCGGAATATTTTGAAGCCCCACTACCTAAACCCGACCTCCTCCGATGTTACTATCTGGTCTCTACATTACAAGCTCATGAAGATAAGGACCAACCCGGATCATTTGTTCTCCCCTCATTGCTGGGCAACAACGAGTTGAAGAGGTTTGAACTTACTGTGGAGCTGGTGAGTGATGCTTTAAAGATGCATGGCATGCATGTACCCTCAGAAAAGGATGCTCTCGTTCCCAACAACATGAAGGACAGGAAAGTAGTGAAGCTGAAAGACATGGCAGCCCTCACCCCAAATGTGTCAATCCCTCTCCGCATGTGCATGCAACATTTCGCCTTCCCCGGTCAAGACCGATTCACGCAACCACACAAGAAGATCTGGTTTGCTCTCTACTTGGCGGAAGCAGGTGCGCTACCTATTAAGCTACCAGTGTGGATTATAGATCAGTTGTATGAAGCGAACAAACGGGCTTCTAGGAAATTAGTGGTGAACGGATGCTGTGCACTCACACGCATCATTTACCGATGCTTAGCATATGATGTCCCCATTGAGCGTGCCTTAACTTGGGCACAATTACAAATGTTTAAAAGGCTCAAGACATCCACACATCAGTCCAAGCGCATGAGGGGCGCGATTCCGTGTGTCCAGACAAGGGAAGTCCTGACTACTCCTGAGGCATCACCATTAAGAGAGGGCACTGTACCTCCTTTTACCATTAGGATACCCAGGTCGGAATCTGACACTACGACACAACCCACCCCATCGGCTCCTCCGGTTACACCTGAATTCGAATTTGCTGCCACTGGAGAGGCTGAAGGACTGGACCCCCAGGATTTCGAAGCATTCCTACAAAGCACACAATTCTCTGATGTGGAGTTTTATTCAGAGGCAGAGGAGCAGGGCACATCCTCACGGAGAAGAAGAAAGTCTACAGACGGTAGACATGTCCATTGGAGTGACGCTCAACAAAGTCAACAACACGGACAACCGGAAGAAGAAGAAGCGTATGAAGAAGAGACCACTGAAGCCCCAGCATATACAGCAGAACTCCGAAGGCTGTATCAGATTATGGAAAGAGTACGATCGCAGCAATTACTCACTGAACAGAGCAGCAGAGTACTTATGACTCAGTTGTTGGAAGAAGCGGGAGTTGACTCAGAGTACAGGGAAGGTCTCTTACTGATGGCAGAAACATATGGAGTTGTAGAAGCTGTGCGCACTGCCATTCAGAGGCCTTCAGTTCAATATGACCCACGAAGGTTCCAGACACGGCCTCGCTCAGGTAAAAATATCCAAATTCCCGTTACAGTTGCAGAGGAGCCAACTACTACACCAACCTACCAAACAGCTAGTCAACAGCACCCCGCCACCCATGAGGAGTCCACCGAACCACTACCACCTACTCCCCCACCATCACCTCCGAGATCAGAGACAGTGGAAATCCCATCGACCACTCAACCCACTGACCCAACCTTCATCTTTCGTACTCCCATCTCTAGTGCCACCCTATTCTCTACCACTGATAACCCGACCTTTGAAGCAAACCCCATCACTACACAACCCACCGAAACCCTTCCCGAGCCTGCCCTAGGACAACCATCTCCAATGCCTTCAGCCACGGGTCATCCTGACCCCAGATCCACATTCATGGGTTTCCCTACTACCATGCCACCCTTTCCACCCTTCTCAAATTTACGACCCCAACCCCCGATATCCCTTTCTCCATTTCTACAATCCCTCCAGGACATCTTTGCTAGGGCTTTCCAACCAGGCCCTCAACCATTCCCTGTCTTTTCAGCTCCCCACCCCACTTCACATCTATTCACCACTTCCACAC
Source organism: Ceratopteris richardii (assembly GCA_020310875.1). Taxonomy (NCBI): domain Eukaryota; kingdom Viridiplantae; phylum Streptophyta; class Polypodiopsida; order Polypodiales; family Pteridaceae; genus Ceratopteris; species Ceratopteris richardii. Next base: position 184,448,006 of record CM035407.1, read on the forward strand.
ACACACCACCTACCATACCAGTGTATATGGCAGGCCCCACACTAACACCCACTCCAGAAGGGATGGACATTTCACCACCCACGGCACCTCCACCCACGGTTTCACCTCCTCCCATTCCCCCTCCACCAATTTCACCCACACACACAACTTTTGTAGACACATCATTCACTGTCTCCCTTCCCCAATTCCCTTCCCATGCATCTTCCACGGTAAACACCCCCCACTCATCTATAGGTAATGCATTGGACACCATGTTGGCTTGTATATCAAATTTAAGAACAGATTACATTCAGCTCCAGCAACAAAATGCACGCCTGCAAGAGCACTCAGCGACACTACAGCTCCGCCTTGCGGTACTAGAAGAGGAGAACGCTCGCCTTCACACACAGTTCCAAACCCTCCAAGACGCCCATAATATATTGGAAGTACAGCTACAGAACGTAGATCAGGAAGCAGTGCAGGTGGTAGAAGGTCACCTACGGACACAGCTGGAACGCAACTCAAAACTTCAGCGAAATATGGCGCTACTTAAACGCCATCTTGCGGCTGCTCAGGAAGAGAATAGACGCCTGCAATTACAAAATCAAGAGAACCTGGAAGCAGCTATTGAGAGCACACCGGGGGCACCCATCAGCCCATCCAAGTTTCAAGCAGTGACCCCCGATAATATAAAGATTATATTGGAAGATTATGCCATGTTGCTCGAAGCACATGATAAGCTATCAGAGGAGCTAGGACAACTGAAGCAGGAACACCAACAAGGCCCAACAGCTGCCCCTCCAACCACCCCCTCTGCGGCTTCGCTTCCCTCAGACGCAGAGGCCATCAAAGATCTCCAGGAACAGGTTACTGAATTGCAGACACGCCTACTACAATATGAGAGGCCATCTTCCCCTCCAGAGGCTCCCACGGACGAAGAAGTTGTGCAAATTCCTGTGGAACAAACGTTTGATGAAGAATATGATCCGCAACCATTCCCAGGAGGCCAACAAACAGAAGAAGCGCAGGACACGTTCGAGGCACCACGGCCTCCATGGTTACGACAAGTGGAGGAAATAGGGACCTCGCATGAAGAGCGCACTGTAGTGCAAAATCAGGCTATGAGGGTCATAGAAGAGACTGTTTTACAATCAGATTACTTCAAGAACTTGTCATCGAGACGCCTGATTCTCTCATCGGAACTCCAGTACAGGCCATATTATATTCTCCTGGCTGATTATAATGCTGAAATACAAAGAGTCACGGGTCAGATTCCTACTTTTGCGACCCAATTTCAACCCGAAGACCTTCCTCCAGAGGTGCGAAAAGGCAAGATTCGTCAACCAACATGGCGGCAGAAACTTTTAGAGACTTATCCAGAAATGCTACGCACATGGAACAGCGCGCCGCTGCACCTCCTGTACAACCCATGCTACGGTCCAGTCCCCCGCCGCAGGTCGTGGAAGGCATTTAATATCAAGGTACAGAACAATGCGCAATGCAAGGAATGGCTGAACTACCCGTACATCGCGCCACCACAAGGACCACCATCGGTAGCATATATGATGGGGACCATTCGCCACTGGATGCCGCGCTTGAAGCCCATGCAAGATGTAGCAGCGCAAATGATGCTTAAAATCTTAGATATGATGCAAGTGGTGCTGAAGACCTTTAGAAATGCAGCCGCACCACAGGTACGCCTTCCGGGGTTTAGCAATGGAAATTACGACTTGGTGTATGACATGAGCACCACCCCCAGTATCCGTGTGGCTTACGCTTGGCATGCACGCATCAAATACCTCCCCGCCTGCTACAAACAGACCTTCGAAGAAATATTCAGATCAGGGTTCTGGGAGTACCACTCGGAGATTTTCGCGCCAAAGCCGACACATCTGCTTCAACTGTTTGCTTGTGAACAAGCAATGTATTCAGAGTACTACACCACCCCGCAACCAGAGACCCCCGGTGCAATAAATTGGGAGGCATTGGAAGCCGATCTAGCAAGAGGCTTAAGGATAGGAGAACATGAACTGGCCACCAATGTCATCCAATACTACATCGACCACCCGAGGGAACAAAGGTCTGTCAGGGGCGACAGACGCTAGGAAGGGGGGAGTGTTGGCATACAAAGCAATAAAGGAGTCATGCACAATACGGCAACAAGGCCAGATCATTTTTTCCCATAGATTATGTACAACCCAAGTGATTTTGATCACTACACAAACATTGTAAATCCCGTTTTTGGTAGATTAGACTCCATTTTGTGCAAGCCGAGGAGTCCTCGAGCTTGAGGAGTATTAGAAGTACCATCGTACCAAATTTCATAATTTTTAGACTTCGTTTGAGCCCTCAAATAAGCCCTGGAACCTAATTTTTAACTAGGCCGGACACTAGGTCTGGACAGGGCCAAAAGCTAGTCAAAAACTATAAAAAGAGCTAGAGAGCTCATTTTTGAGGTTAGATGGTAATCGAAACGAACTTGTAAGAGCATTTTGAAAGTAATCTAAAAAGCTCCATTGATTCTCACTCTTTGTCTTGCCTTGTGTGCGCGTGTGCGTGTATGTGTGTGCATGCTTGTGTGCTTCTCACTCACGCACTTGTGCCGCCACTTGCTCGAGGTCTTCATACCATCCTCACGTCTTCCCGGATTGACATTCAAGGAGGTGCTACTCATCACTGAGCTACAGCTCCAAAACTTGCATGGATTGTGTGCAAGAGATTGAGGTGTTATACACAATAGAACTTGAAGCACATGCAAAATATGCAAACATGGAACAAGATGGGTTGTAACCTTGCAATTCAATGGTAATGCATTTCTTGTTGACCCAAACTTGTGGAAGTATTTTCCTAAGGTTCAATTCTATTGGATGATCATATATCGAATCATGGCCCAATACGAAAGGCTTTGTAAGATCATCATCATGGCAAACCAAGAGTTTGGTATTCAAAGATATATAATGAAGGAGAAGGGAAACTTCTATGTCACCTAAGCAAGGAGTTTTGATACTTTGCATTCCCATGAGGTATGCTTCCATTAGATTGACATGTATGTATGCCTCTTAACAACAAGAATACCTAATGGCATTTGTGGCTTCTCCAAGATCAATAAAGCTTCTAATCATCTTGATTGTAGTGCCCATTCCTAGCATGACATAATGAATGGCATGCGTGCACACTTGGAAAATTGCCATGTGATAGGACATGAGGATTGTGTATCAATACTTGACATCAGAATTTGATTTTTCTAATCCACTCTACAGCCTCCACTTGTGATTATTCCCTAATTCTCTATTACTCTTTCTTGTGATTCTTCATCCTATTCAATCGTGAGATCACCTCATCGATTAAGGGCTCTGAATAGAGTTTGACTTTACATCCAGTAATGTCGCAATACTTCACCTTATAACATGGCTAATGAAGTGCACTATTTGTGGAAATTCTATGGATAACCATGGGTCGATATTTGTGCTTTTCCATTTTAGGAGCATGTTATTTCAATGTGTAGACTAATACTAAGTTTCCAGCTTTTAAAACTTTCTCCTTAATATGAGCATCAAAATAAACCTTTTGCATCTTCTTGGATGTGTATATTTCTACTACCTCACATAATATCATCTCTCCTAAGCATTCTAGATCCATAATCCTAGAAGATAATTCATGTTCATCAAATTGATATTCTTGTACTTATTTTAATGTGGGGATCAAGAAATCCAAGGGTAGAACCACATGCTACCAAAAAACCATCTAAAAGGCTTCACATAGGTATGTGTATCCATGTGAAGGATGGGCCACCAAAGACTTGACAATAAGATGGTCTTGATCAAAATATCGAGTCCATAGTGTCCACATACAACACCACTTTGTGTAGTTTCTAGGATCTTCACATACTCACTCTCATGTACACATTGTCTCAATAAACCTTCTTCAGCTCATTTGTATAGATTATCACTCATCAAAACATAATCTTGCACTTCTTGTTCTAGAATTTTTTGTCTAGGTAGGGTACCATCAAGTGGTAAGGTTTTTGAGTTTAAGAAGTCCATAAATGGAGTGCTCCACTATAGTGCTAATGAGACATGGTATAGAGTTGCATGCTTCACTCTAGGTCTAGTCAAACATGTAGATATGGACTCTAGGTTCATGGGGATTTGATGAGAAGTTATTTTAGGGTCTTCCCTTTTCAAGTCTTTGTACATCTAGGAAACTATGCCTGGATATTCTTGAAATAGTCCTATCAACTCTTGCTCTTCTTTTGGGCTTAAGTCATGACCTATGTATGTGCATCTTTCCTCTTGGTCTTCAATTTCAGCTACGACTTTCTTTATCCTCTCCTTGTATTGTAGGCCTTGCCCATCGAAGCCCCTCTCTTAGGCATATGCACTAAGTTTTTCCTTTCATCAATATCATGCTTCTTAAAGTTTTCGAGCAGTTAAAATAGTGATCCATCCTCTTTTAGAGTGAACTTCTTACATTTTTCTCCTCTTTTTTTTTGACTTCGTTGGTATTGGGGTCATGGCTTCTTCAATCTTGGTTGTATCTTCTTCTAGATCCTTTGCTTTTACTAAATATGAGAATTCCTCTTTAGATTCACTAGAGATATCCAACATAATGGATTCCTCTCCTTCCACTTCATTCTTTTAATCTATCATAGGTTCACACATGAATCAAGATACATCATAATCGTACACCATAATGAGGGGTCCATTTTTCCTCATTTGACAACTATGTGCATGGTTGCAATCATTTTTTTCCCAACTATGAGGTTCAAAATCTTCATCTAGAAATATCATCAATGCACATGCTATCTCTTCTAGAGGTCTAGCACTCATAGATTTCCCTAGTTCATTGGTCTCCAAACTTTTCTCTTCCCCTTGAGCTACTTTATATATCCATATATGGGTGTCTTCATCGATCCATGATGGCTCCCAAGTGTTCACAAAGTGTATGCATATCAAGTCCTCTTGCATCATATGGACGGGATTCCACTATAGGGATGGGACATCTGTGAATGTGTAATATTTTAGGTTGACTAAGTGTACAAGTCCTCTTGCATCTTATGGATGGGATTCCACTTTAGGGGTGGGACATCTTTGAATTTGTAATCTTTTAGCTTGAACTTAGTCATAACCACTAAGTGTTGCAAGTAAAGAGTTGCTACCTATGTTGCATTTATTCGATCAAATAATAGAAAAATACCAAATAAGTTAGTTTATTCAAGGATTTTTGAATATATCAAATAAAAATTCAGGTGGCATTACTTCTTTCATTGAAATCACTTTGGATTGAAATATATTTTGATTGATCGTTTTTATCAAAAAGCTAATCAGACGTAAATAATATGTAGCTCTACATTTGATTGAAAGCCACTCATTTGAGTGATTTTTTTGAATAAAAATTTATGAGGCAGACCAAAGAGCACAGTAGAGTGGAGTCTTGTGAGCTACTTCAGCATAACATTCATACATTGTTTCTTCTTTCATTTATTTATTTTTTAATGTTATTATGTTTGTTATGTATCATACACATGTTATGATTTGCATATGCATCTCTTACAAATGTGTGATTGTGTTTTTCTAACTATTATTGTTGTTTTTAATTATTGTAAGTATACATGTTTTGAAATGCAAAAGTATTCCTTACTTGTATACTTTGATTAATTAAATAAAAGATGCAATCAACTACTATGATTGACAGACTCATTGCATTGATGCTTACTCTCATAATGGTAAATGGATAAAGATATTATATCTATTCTGATTGTTTGAATTGTCGCCTTGATTCTTACTCTCTCAATAGCATAGGGAGTGTATATGGAGTATTATGATTGTTTGATTCTTTGACTCTTACTCTCATAGTGGTCACATAGATTCACTTGAGGATAATCATATATAGCATAGGGAGTGCATAAAAATATTGTGATCCTCTGATTCTTTGACTCTCACTTTCATAATAGTGATATAAATTCATAAGATGAGAATCATACATGAAAGAAGATGGGAGAGATTTGGAGAAGCTAGGAGTTGGTTTGTCAGATGATGAAGATGGCTCAATTAGCTTTCTGGAAAATTAATAAAAATAGATTGATGCAAAACAGATGAATTGTAGATTGACCAGTTCATAGAAAACTTTGCTAAATCTAAATTGAAGTTATGATTGAAAAATAATCAAATCAGAAGCACAATTACAGATTGAGAAATTCCTCTTAATGAGGTGTCATACAAAGTTTTAGTTTTCTATATTTCATAAAGGCATTGATTAACAACAAATAATGATGTAGCAATCAACTTAACTCTCATTGATGCTCATTCCTATTTTTCAAGAATGTGCAGATGATGACCCCGAGATTGAAAATCCAGGATTTCTTTGAACATGATAAAAGAAATGACTTGAAAATTTATACACATAAGCTAGACAATGATACCTTTCCAATGAATCCTTAATCACTAGAGTTGGATCTCTATAGAGAGAGCAACAACCTCTGCAAGTTGATTGTGTTTTCAACCATTGAATAGGGGGAACTACTATGACATAGACAAGTTATTGTAAGCCTTCATAATTGTATTCTCTAAGAGTGAAATCAGGCATAGCACATAATCATTGATGCAAATTTTCAAATTGACCCCCAACAAATAGTAAGGTTAGCAAGATGTAGATTCAAGAAGTATATTGAACAATGCCCTGTCTCTTAGCTACTACCTAGGCAAAGCAAATGTCTTTATTCCTAGTGTTGGAGTTCAACGATTGTGAAAGCATATGAATAGCTTAAGGAAGAAGGGGAACATATGAAGGTGGTTGCTATGCACCCAATGTTTGTAGGGATACTAGTGGATTGTTGTAACGATTCCACAATCATAAGCTTCCAATCACTCAAGAATAGTAAAAGAGAGTAAAATCTTTCACTAAATAAGGGAAAATATGATGTAATAGATTAGACAATATGTGATGCAGAAAAAGAGAAGATCATGTACCATATTTTTGAAACGGATTCAATAGCTTCTGCAAAATATCTTCGTGATGAAGCCTCAACCTCTCGACTAGCCCTGAGCTATCTCAATCTCATTCACATTGGCACTCTCAATCACACTCTCAATCAGAATCATAAGGAAAATCTTTTATTTGCGGCCTCCTCTTGTAGTAGGTAGTGATTTCCTCAAAACATATTTGATCCTCTTTCCTCCAAGAAGTGTGTGATCTCCACCAAATTAAGCAAGCATCGCATCTCTCTATGTTGAATGAAAAACTTTCATAAAAAGCATGCATTTTGATGGTGCTTTGCTTTCTTTAGAGATACTGTTATCGAGATCTTCAGTGCACGCACACACAGAGGTAGACAGAAGACAGAATAGGAATCATAAACACAAAGACACTCAACGCGATATTGGGTGCAATCTCCCCCCATGTACTCTGATGGACGAGTCTATCAGAGTACCCGTATTTATAGGTTTATTTCTATTACATCTTGAAAATAGAAGTTACATGAGAGCCATCGCTTTTAGAAGTGACTTTTAGGAAAAACTACTTTATTTACAAAACGCGTCGCTTTCTAAGCGAACCACTACTTTTACAACCTAAATATAACTTATTCTAGAAGTCTTCGATTTAATCTTCAAATTTATTTATTTATATGCATCCACTTGTATCCACGCTCTCATGCTTCTTCACCTACTATATCAAACACAACCACATTAAAACCTTCTGGACATTTAAAACATTAAGAATCCATTTAACCTTCCATGATTCCATAATATACAACATGCCTCCCAGTTGACAAGCAACTGACCTCAGTTGATAAATAGAAAAACAGACATGGATGATCAGTCGCATGTCCCATCACTGAACAATAGTAAGCATGAACCATGTAAAACACATGCATGGAATCAAAAACTTGAAAGTTTAATGTAATTGGGAATGATATGCAGCAATTAAATGGTCATAATGAGGTGATAAAGAAGTCTTATGTATCCATTGTGATTCTTCAAGTGAGTTGTAGCTCAAGCATAAGCACCACCTCCTTTACTTGTCAATCCGCGGAGACGTGAGGACCGGTATGAAGACCACGAGCAAGTGAAGGCACAAGTGTGTGAGTGAAAGCACACCAACATGCACACACATACACACACACACGCACACAAGGCAAGATCAAAGAGAGGAACAATGGAAAGCTTTGATTGCAAAAGAGTTCTCTTACAAAAGCTCTATTCTCTAACAAGCTAACCTCAAAAATGAGCTCTCTAGCTCTTTTTATAGTTTTTGGACTAGTTTTGGCCCTGTCCAGACCTAGTGTCTGGCCTAGTTAAAAATTAGGTTCCAGGGCTTATTTGAGGGCTCAAACGAAGTCTAAAAATTATGAAAATTGGTAGGATGATACTTCTAATACTCCTCAAGCTTGAGGACTCCTTGGCCTGAACAAAATGGAGTTACAAAAATAGAAAATGGTATTTACAATGGTTTTTAGTGATGGAGATCACTATTTTTGTAGGGGATTCTTCTGAAAATTTGACATACACTTCTTGGAGCTCCCTACTTGCTCTCTCTTCTTCTATGTACACTTCTTTGATGTGCTTCCATGTTTTATGCTTGACCTTGAGTTCCAACACTCCCCCCCCTCTCGAGTCTATCGTCCCTCACAGACCCTTGTTGTAGTGGTTTTTCAATGTAGTGCTTTGAGAGGTAGTATCCATTCTGTATGAACAAGAGCCATCTATCTTCCAAATTTGCCAGCGTTGGTTGTCCAGTTCTTCATTTGTCACTGCAAGCCTTTGCAAGTCGTACTCCCTTGGTATGTGCTTCTTTCGTGGATTCCAGCATGAATGCGTCGTTGTGAGCTTTCAGAAATTGCGAGTTGCTCAAAAGAGGTTGTCAAGATTGAGCTGGAGCAATTGCTAGCTTCGAATTGCTTCCTAGGTATTAATGTTGTCCCCATGATGTCCTCTAGTGCTTCTAAAGATGATGTTCAGAGTACTCATGCCAAGTACTCATAACCCATAGTGAATGATGGTAGTGTGTTTGTGCATGGGTTGAGGAAAATATGTGCCTCATGCACGGCCTTGTAATGTAGCCCTATGCATGATTACTTGGAAAATGCATTGGAAGAATTATGGTGTAAAAATTGGAGGTCTTGAGCTAAGTGCTCAAGGGTATGTTGACGAAGAGGTTGCCTAATCTATCATGTTTATGGTGTTGCCAAAGTAAAGATACTTACCATGGCGAAGGTTCGATCGATTTTTATCTCTTTGTGTTGTACACCCGACATTTGTGATGGAACATTGTCGATGAATGTCCGTGTTGATGATCCACTAATGAAAATTTTATGAGTGTCTGGTCCTGTCTCCTCTTTTCAAAGCAACATTTGCCAAATACTGAGAATTGAATTTCTTTATATTCCGGAATGATCTCTTGTAGATATCTCCTTGGATGCTCTCGTACATACAATAGTTAAGCATCGCTCAAGTTGCGGACCTTCAAGCTCTTCCCTCCTACCATGGTAAGGAGAAACAATAGTTGTGGGTGTCATGTTCATGCCAAGTGCTTGACATGTACCAGATAAGGTAGCAATAATATCATCTGCTAGTTGAGACACACTTCTATCGAAACTGATAAATGTCTAGTAATCAATGGTTCCACCTTCAACTAACCATGACTCATTCACGTTCCATGAACCAAACCTGGGAACAAACTCTCTCTCTCTTTCTTCTCTCTTTTTTCTCTTTTTTTTTTTTTGGAACAATGTCACCAAACAAGACGACAGATGTTAGTATCAGAAAAAATAATTGACATATGTCAATGTGCTCTTGTGCATGGGACTCTCAATGTGTCTATGTACAGCCGTGTAATAGGGCCCTATATTAATGCATACTTTGGAAGTGCATGACCCGAATGGTGCAAAAGATAGGGTTGTGCAAGAAGCATATGGTTGTCGCTCATCGAGGCTTTTGATGTTACTTGTAGATGTTGACGTCGGCTTTGGTGGAGGTATCCATTGGATCTTGAAATGATGTAATCCTCCTTATTGGGGTCCATCTTAGAACATCATTTGGCACTGTAGAGATCACTTCAGGCGTCTTCATCTTTGGATGGTTTCTTAAATTTTGTATCCCACATGGTTGGTTCCTTGGTTTTGTGGCGCCTGCTAGTGTTTTTGGCTTCCAGACCCATACCATTGTGGCTGGTCTTCTAACCCTTGTTGAAGAGGCGAGTTGATATGGTTTTAGTCTTGGTGTTTGGTTCTGACCCTTGCTCCATCTTGGCTTCTTTGTTGCAACTTTTCTCATGTGGGAGAGCATAGATTGTTGTGTATGTAAGAGCTTCTTGGGTACCCATAATTGCAATTGTGCTTGTTGAGCTACAGCTAATTTCTTAGGCACCCAAACTTGTCGGATATCTTGTGGCTGAGTTTGTCCTAACTTCTTCAGTCGTCTTCTGGTTTGGTGGGAGTCCCTGGAGGGGAATTGTGGGGTTAAGGCCGGTGGTTGCTCTCCTTTTCTTACCCAGATCTGCTTCATGCTTGGCACTACTTTCCTTTGGAAATCCCGTTGTCTATTTGATATAGCAGTTGTCCTGTTCTGTTGTGCTTGCCTTGTTAGTTGAGTTGTAGTGGCGGTATTAGTCCTTGCACTAGAGGAGGAGTCCGCTTGTCTTTGAGCCTGTTCTTCCATGATTGAGTTCTCCTGCAACATAGAGCTTTTGGCGCATACAACATCTCTTTTGCTAAGATTAGTCCTAGGAGAACTACAAGATGTGACATTTGGATTTGTGAGCATGCCATTTTCTAGTTCTAATGTAAAGCATTGTTCCTGGACCCAAACTTGAAGAAGTTGACTTCTTAGGTTCAAGTTGACTGCATTGTCATAAATCCAATCTTGTCCTAAGACAAGTGGTTCTGTAAGGTTCTCATCTTGACACACTAGAACTTTGAATTTCGTTGGAACATCTTGAAGGTAGATGGGAAGTTCCACCTCGCCCGAACAAGGTGTTTCCACACCTCCCAATCCTATGAGATAAGCTTCTATGGGATTGATGTCCAACTGTAAGTCTTGGCAGTAGGAAAGTCTAACTGCACTACTTGCTGCACCTGAGTCAATCAATGCTTTCAGAGTCCTTGCACCCTTTCCTTGTCCTATCTCTATGGTCACAAAGGGACGTCGGTTAATGACTTGAGAAGTCGCTATGCCTGATTCTTGGCACATATCCATGTGATATTTTGGGGCTTTTGAGTTGAAATCTAGGCCCAATCGCCTTAACTTATTTCTCCTTATTTGCTCTCTAGCCTCTGCTTGTGCTTCCTCTCTGACTCTCAACTCTTCTTCTTTGCGTTTCTTAGCAGTGTTGAGTCTCATTAACATGTCCTCTGTAAGAGGTTCTTGATATAACTTGACTCGACAACCACTGATATATTTTGGCAAGATGTCACCTTCTAAAGTAGCCAATTGAACCGCACCGCTAGTAGAAAATTCGATGAATGATCATGGTTCCATATCCTCTTCTTTCCAACTTACGGGCATGTTGCTTTAACGTATAAACCAACACTAGGTCTCCCTCTTTTAATCCCTTGTCCTTGATGTGCGCATCAATGTATGCCTTTTGTCTTTTCTTTGCAGCATAGATGCCTGCCGCCGCACGTAGCCTTGTCTCACCTAAGCATTCTAGATCAAAGATCCTAGAGGACAATTCATGTCCATTCCACTCATGCTCTTGTGCTACCTTTAATGCAGGGATTAAGAAGTCCAATGGTAGCACCGCATTTTGTCCAAAGACCATCTGAAATGGGGTGGCATTGAGTACCATTTTGTAGGCAACTCGGTAAGCCCAAACAGCATGATGAAGCTGTTTGTCCCAATCAGAGCGTTTATTATTTATCAATTTAGTCAAGACATTACATAGGATCTTATTTGTGCTCTCGGCTTGTCCGTTAGCTTGTGGGTGATAGGGGGCAGACTTCTTATGTATCACCAAGAATTCTTGGAGAAGATTTTCAATTACCTCATTCAAGAAGTGTGTGCCTCTATCGCTCACTAACTCTATTGGTAGCCCATATCTTGTGAACACATTCTCAAATAAGAACTTAGCCATTGTTTGAGCATCATTCTTGGTGGTGGCTTTGACTTCTACCCACTTTGTAAGGTAATCTGTGGCTACAATAATGTACTCTGCATGGGAGTTTCTAGCTGGGGGGTTAATAGGGCCTACAAAGTCTATACCCCACTTCAAGAATGCACGTCCTCCCATCATTGGCCTCAAAGGCATCTCATCTTTTTTAACCGGATATTGAGCACATTGGCATGTGTCGCATTTCTTCACATAGGTATGTGCATCCATATGAAGAGTAGGCCACCAAAGTCCTGAGAAAAGAATGCTATTGATCACTCGGTCAGGACCAAAATGCCCACCTGCAACACCACTGTGTGCAGTCTCTAAGACCTTTAAATAGTCTGATTCATGAACGCACAGTCTTAAGTAACCATCTTTGCCTCTTCGGTATAGGTTGTCTCCTACTAAGGCATAGCCTTGAGCCTCTTGCTCCATGCTTCGTCTTCTTGCTAGGCTAGCCTCTTTGGGTAATCTTCCCGACCTCATAAACTCTACCAATGGAGTACTCCAATCTGGAATTAATGACACTTGATAAAGGGTTGCATGCTCCACTGGGGGTTTTTCCTGGCACACAGGACAATTCTTAATCCACACATGAATTTCTTTGTCCATGCTAGGCCAATACACTCCTAAATGTTTTAGATTCTGCAATGTTCGTTGTTTAGAATAGTGATTTCCTAGAAATCCTTCATGGGCTTGTTGCAACCAGCTAGTATGTTCATCATCCTCGACACAACAAGCGAGTACACCCTCCGTATCTTGTTTGTACATGCTTCCTGCCAATATGTGATATTTTTGTGATTTTACAATTTCTTCTTGTGAGGTTTTCACATTCTTATTTGCGGGTCTGAAGGTGAGGACTGGTACCATTTTATTTGCCCATTTGGGAACAACTTCCAAATTGAACAGATAAGCATCAGGTAGTTCATCAGACACTCCTTGCGGTGACTCTCCTGAAGTAATGCGAGAAAGGTGATCTGCCCGAAGGTGGGTTCTACCTTTCCTGACAACAACTTCAAAGTCATATTGCATTAGTAAGAGGAACCATCTTACTAAGCATCCAATATTGCAAGGTTTATTGACCAAATATAACAAAGCTTGATGATCAGTGAAAAACTTGAATTTGTTGGCCAATAAATAGTGTCTAAACTTCTTCACAGCATATACCATGCCTAAGCCCTCTTGCTCAGTTGTGGTATAGTTTCGTTCAGCTGCGGTGAGCTGTCTACTAGCATATGCTATGGGCAAATCTAAGTTTCCTTCACCTGTGGGTTGTGCTAGCACACATCCTATGGTGTGATTGGATGCATCTACATGGACATGGAATGGTTTATTCCAATCAAGAGTGGTTAGTATTGGTGTTGTGCACAAACGTTTCTTCAGTTCATTGAAATAATTCTCGCATTCGTCGTTCCACTCAAAATTAGACAACAAGGCATAAAGGGGTCTAGCTATGATCGCATACATGTGGATAAACCTATGGTAATATCCACAATGGCCCATAAAGGCTTATACCTCCTTAACATTCCTTGGCCTTGGCAGCTCTGCTATGGCTCGTACCTTATCTTCATCTATTGAGATTCCATTCTTAGAAACAATATGAACTAAGATTTTACCTTGACGCACCATGAACACACACTTTTTTGGGTTCAAACACACTCGATATTCTCTACACTTGTTAAAGATTTGTCTGAGCTCAGGGATGTGAAATCTTCTTTCTTGGGAATGAGCACATAAATCATCCACATACACTTCTAAGCTCTTTCGCAAGAACTCTTTGAAGACTTGACACATGAACCTTTGGAATGTTGCAGGTGCATTGGTGAGCCCAAATGGCATCACACAAAATGCAAAGATTCCCCAATATGTGGCAAAAGCTGTTTTGTGTTGATCTTCTGGGGCAATGGCTACTTGATTGTAACCTGAAAATCCATCAAGGAAGCTATAAACTTCCTTGCTTGCAACACGCTCCAATAGGTGTTACGTGATTGGAAGTGGATAACTATCTCTGATCGTGGCGGCATTAACTTTTTTAAGGTTGATACACACTCGCAACTTCCCATTCTTCTTGGGCACCACTACAATGGGGGACACCCATTCAGTATGCTCAATCTCATAGATGAATCCAGCTTCAATCAGCCTATCAATTTCTTCTTTTATTTTGGCTGCATATGTATCATTATATGTGTAGGGCTTCTGTTTGGTGGGCTTGGCATCAGTAGGCATGGGGATAGTATGAGAGCAAATTCTTGGATCTACCCCTTTCAAGTATCTATAGTGCCACGCAAACACATCCCTATATTCCCTTAATAGAGCTACAAGCTCCATTTCTTTTCTTGCACTTAGGTCATCTCCTATATATGTGCATCTCTCTTTGTTTTCTTCAATGGTCACTACAATTTTCTTGGTCTTTTCTTTATTATCATATGATTCTCCTATGATGGCCTCTCTCTTAGGCATTCGTACCAAAATTTTGCGATCATCAACTTCATATTTCTTGAAGTTTTCTGGTACTTCAAACAATGATTCCTCCTCTTCATGTTTCACTGCTTTTCTTTTCTTTTTCTTTTGACTGCTCTAACTTCCATCCTTTGAATTTACTGTTTTAATGCTTGTGAGAGGTTCTTCTTCTTTCTGGTTAAACACTCCTACATCTTCTAAATAGTGCTTCTTTGCGTTAAAGCAACTATCCATCACAATGGACTCTAGATCATCATCATTCTCTTCTTCTTCTATGACATCACTAGGGTCACATTCTTCTAGCAAGGGCTGACACATGAACACTGAGATATCATAACCCTCCTCATCACAATGAGGTTTCCATTGTTCTTCATTGATAGCAATGTCCATGGTGGCTAAGATTTTTGGCCAGCCATGAGGCTCAAATTCCTCATCTGGAAAGATCATCGGTCTAGAGGCTGGGTCTTTAATTGGTCTATCTCCTGGCGAAGTTCCTTCATCTCTTGCCTTTAAACATTTTTCCTCTTCCTCTGCGACCTTGCACATCCACAAATGAGTATCTTCATGCAACCATGATGGATCAAGTGAACTTTCAGAATGCACACAGATAGAATCTTCTTTCGCTTTGTGGATAGAATTCCACTGTAGGGGTGGTAATCTCTGAAGGTGTAATCCTTCAAATTGACCTTGGTGGTGACCCCTAAGTGTTGTAAGTACAAGGAGTTGGTTCCCCAATCCTATACTATTTGCAATTGTCGTAGGAAGGCTCTTCCTAGGATCATCTCATAGACATTATTTTTCTCAAAGTCACATATAACAAATGTATGTTCAAACTCCACACCACAAGTGGTTAGAGTTATCCCTTCGAGCAATCCTAGAGGTCTTTCAAAATGACCATCGGCCATTTGAAGCTTCATTCTAGTTGGTCTTAATGTGGGTTTGCCCCATTGCTTCCACAATGAGGTGGTCGCAATGGCAACACCAACACCTGAATCTATGATTGCTTTGGTTGTGTAACCTTGGTAGGTGATTAGAAGATAAGTATTACCTTCTTCACCCTCACACATGTCCCCTATTTTGTCTAGAGGTATCTCTGGAACTTTTTGCTTAGAGCCTATTTTTGGCTTATTGGAATCAAGTTCTGGAACCTGATCCTTCACATGATTCCATAGCTCAGGTTTTACCTTGAGCAGCTCTTCTACAGTGAGATGACATTGAACCTTAGCGTTCTTCACTACATCAGTGTTCCTTGGGATCATTGAGTCTTCATGTCTGACCAGTACTGTGGGAGCTCTGATCTGAAGAGATTCAGATTCCCATGGGCCTAGAAATGAGGCAGTTCTTCTAAGGTATTAGATTCAAAATGTAATCTTTTGTCTTCTTGTTGTTCTACTTCAGCTCCGTGAATAGATGGAATGTCTTGGGGAAATTGATCATGAAGATCATCAATCTCAAGAATAGGAGGGGAATTACCCTTCTCCTTGGTCCATTTCTCTTCTTGTATTTCCCGCAATAACTCTTGAGAGTACTGTTGAATTGAAGGAGGTATTCCAGCATCCATGGAATTAGGAACATAAGCTCCCATTGGTGGTGAGCTTCCTCTTTCAATAACTGGTTGAGCATGTGGACGTAAAGAAACTTGTGGTTTGTTTACCAACTGCTCTAATCTTTCTAGTAAGCCTTGGAAATGCAAATCTGGTTTGATAGAGTTTGTTTGATTGAACTTTTGGCTAGTCTCAAGTATAGCTTAAGCTTGTTCTACCATTTTCATGCACATTTTCATTGGTTCAATCTCTAAATTTGCTCTAGGGTAACTCTTGTCTAGGTTTGCATCTGTTGGCCCTTCTTGAAGTCGAGCCTAGTAGGCCTTGAACATCATGTCCAAGCCTTCTAGGGTTGGATCTGCGAGAACAGACCCTGGTTGCGATCTATTTACAATGGGTGGTGGGGTGGGATGAGGTGGAGTGGATGGAGTTACGGCATACGAGGGGCTTTGAGATGCAATGTCTTCTATTTTTGTTTTTGCTTCTTTTAAGCTTTCTTCTAGTTCCGATAACTTTTTATTCCACCTGCGATTGGCCTTTTCTCTGGTATCTTTCCATGTTCTTGTTTTCCTCTTACTAGGCTCTCCTGATTCACTTGACTCCGATTGTTCTGTTGGTTTATCTTCTTTTAGTGTTTGTGCCCTAGTAACTACGTGTACAGGTGCCACATTATTGCTACTGGCACTTGAATCCGCCACTAAGCCTACCACATTAATGGGTGTAATCTTGGGTGCACTGGAGGGGTTTCTTAGAAAATCTTTGGGAAGATGGTCTTTTCCACATTCAGGACAAAAAGCTTGTATTGTGATAACCTGACCTTGACTCGAAGATGGTGGCTGGGGACAGTCACGAATGAAACGGTCACCTTGACATCTGAAACAAGATCCTCTAGGGGCGTGTGGTCTCATTTGTCTCAATTGGGGCCTAGGGTTAGGATTTGTGTACATGACATTGGAGTACTCTGGCTCCCAATTTTGCTCCATAGGTGGTGCCTCATATTGATACGAGTAAATCTCACTATGCTCAGGCGACTCAGTGTAATAAGCATGTGGACTACCTTCATGGGAGTAGTCTGAACTATGAGCATGAGAGTCATTATCTGGTATCAATGGGGTTAGTGGCACCAATGCTCTATTTGGATTTTCCTCTCCCACAACATACTTGACTGGAATCACGTTCGCAAGAGTTGGTGGTTGGTTTCCCAAGACTGGTTGTGGCCTATATTGTGCCTGATATTGCTGTTGTGGTCCATACTATGGTTGTTGGTATTGGTTCTGATACCTACCTTGTTGGTAAGGTTGTTGATAAGTTTGTCTAACAGCCTGCCTATTGTAAGGACAATCTTGAGCTGTGTGGTTTGTGTATTTTCTCTCAATAGTGCAATATGGAGCATTCCTTTCTCTAATGTTTTGGTTTTGCATTGGGCATACGTTACCCATGTGGTCGCCTCCACAAGTGTAACACATGTTCAATGGGGTGACTCTTTGTGTTTGTCTATGTTGGACTCCCAGCTTCTTGGTAACTTGCTCAGCTATCTCATCTATTCTCGTGGAGATTTTTGAAGTATGACTAGTAGAACTATCAGAATCCTTATAGAGTTTGGACAATCCTAACTCCTCACCCAAGTTATCTTCTATGTCAATGCACGTCCGCACATACTCTTCTATGGATCTGGGCTCTTTCAAGTACACATATGATCTCAACTTTGTGCTCAGTAAGCCATCTAAGAACAAAGCCACTTGTTTGGCTGGTGTGGGTAACTCGGGAGCAGGGCATCTCTCTAAATACTGTCGGAATCTTCTACCTGCTAGACGCACTATTTCTTGGGGTGTCTGCTTGAAGCTGTGGATCAGGGATGATGTGTTATGCCTGATACCACTCTTGGAAAATTCTACAATGAATTCATCTAGCAATTGACCTATATCGTGATAGTTGCGACTACTCAGTGGCTGAAACCAAGCTAAGGCAGTGCCCTTAAGAGTCAAACCAAATGCCTCGTACTGGGTGAACAAATCCTTCACCTGTTCAGCTCTTAAGACTTGTTTGAACTCGGCCACATGATCATAAGGATCTCCTGACCCGTCAAAATAATTCTTCATTGCCTTGATCACTTGAGTGGGTCTAAGGGTTCTTGTGTGCTCTCGGGGTCTAGGCAATGGAAAATCATGTTCATCTCTTTGTTGCCTATGTGCTTGATGTCTCTCTCTTTCAGGTCTTTCATTTTCATATCCTGCTCTATTTCTGCCCACACGGTGTACAAAACTTACCTGAGGTCGCTCTCTAGTTCTTTCTCTCTGGGCTTCATGAGCTTGGGATGGTCCTACTCCTTGGAGGCCATGGGAAACATTTGATCTTGGTGGAGGGAAAATCAATTCACTCTTCCAAGTATATGCATGTCTATCATGTTCTGTTACCAAGAATATGTTCTCTGATGTGTTATCCAGGTACACAACTTTGCCAGGTATCTCAGGATCTTTGAATTCATAGGTGATACTATGCCCAGTTGGCTAGGTTGATCTGGTTTGAATCTCCAAAAGGCTTCCTCTATTTCTCTATTTAGGAATAGTTCTATGCTTTTGTTGTCTTGAGGGATCCAATCTGGAGTGATCACTCTGGTCAAAACTGACTTACCTCTAGGCGTCCTGGGTCCTTGTCCTACATTTCCTTGTTCTAGGTCTCCTATCTCATTCTCATGAATGATATTTCCAAACTCATCGGTCCTATCTGGTAGGTTGGTGACCACATACATGGTTTCTTCCTTATCAATGTATGAACCCTCTTCGAACTTGACCACCGGGTGTTCAAGTCCAAAGGGTTGATCTGGATTTTTGAGTTGGACCACTGATCGCCTCAGGCCATCCTCATAGATGCGAGCACCTAATCGTTTGGTCCGAATATATTCCAATTGTGTCTTATAGGGACCTTTTGGTGTTTGTAGATGGGCAGTTTCTGAGCCACCTGCTGGTTTCCCCATGCTAAAAGACATTTCAGAGTCACTTGTGTCAGAGCTTAGTACGTAAGGACAACCACTTAGTTGTTGTGCCCAAGACTTAGCTGTATGGTTGACACTAGACTGAAAAGATCTAATGCTTTGTCTATCCTTGCCTAGGTGTCTACCAGATCTCAGGTTCATAAGCTTTGGCTAAGAGTCCAAAAATTTCCCCTTGGTATGGTTCAAAAATTCTTTGGAGCCCCCTTGGTTTCCTAGTCCCACTTGAAGCCCAACTTCAAATTATCCTATCTAAAAATCAACGTGTTATTCTTATAAAAAACATTTGCGGCCATGTAGGATTCGAAATGAGCTTTCCAACGAGCTATAGAGCTCAAAAAATGGACTTTGGATGAAAAAATTATGTCAAATCAAGCTCCTGGGGGTCAAAACAGGCAAACAGGACCTTTTTGGAAAAAATCGCCATTTTGTGAAATCAAGAGAATCACGATTTTGTGAACTTCAAGAGAATCACCATTTTGTGAACTTCAAGAGAATCGCGATGCTGTAACTCTCTAGAGAATCGCGATTTTGTGAATCTCAAGAGAATCGTGATGCGGTGAATCCCAAGAGAATCGCGATGCGGTGAATCCCAAGAGAATCGTGATGCTATGAAATCAGAGAATCGCGATTTTGAGCAGAGAATCGTGTTTTTGAGAATCGTGATTTTGAGTAGAGAATCTTGTTTTCATAGAATCGTGTTTTTGGCTGAAAATCGTGATTTGTGAGAATCGCAATTTTGAGCACAACCACAGAATCACGATTCTGAGAATGACCTCAGAATCGTGTTTCCACAGAATCGTGTTTCCACAGAATCGTGTTTCCACAGAATCATGTTTTCACAGAATCATGTTTTCACAAAATCGTGTTTTTGCTGAAAATCGTGATTTGTGAAAATCACGATTTTGAGCAGAGAATCGTGTTGTTGAGAATCGTGATTTTGAACAGAGAATCGAATTTTTGAGAATTGCGATTGTCTGCAGAGAATCGTGTTTTTGAGAATCGCGATTGTCTGCAGAGAATCGTGTTTTTACAGAATCGTGTCTTCACAGATTCATGTTTTCATAGAATCGTGTTTTCACAGAATCGTGTTTTGAAAATCGCGATTTTAAGCACAACCACAAAATTGTGATTCTGAGAATGACCCCAGAATCGTGTTCCTTTCAAAAGGCTTTTAGGCGGGAAATAGAGAATTGTGATTTTCAAAAAAATTTGAATTTTTCACAAAATCGCGAGTTTCATCACAGAATCGTGATTTTTGGTGGGAAATTCAAATTTCTGAGTGCCGAGCAATGGGGAGCTCCATATGTGCAAAAAATCATGAAAAAACACAAGCGCTTGCTCTCTCTTGCACTTCCTAACTCCTTCCCACACAATAATGTATGAAAGATGGTATGAAAATGGTGAAAATGCACTAAAAAACAAGAAATTTCTATGAAGAAGAAGATGGAGATGGTGATGATGATGAAGATGAAGAAGAAAAAACAGAAAATGAACAAAAATGATAGTTTTTTTACCTTCCAACGTCGCAAATCTACGATCTTACCATCACAACGCTCGTCCTCGAAGCTCTCTCCCCGGCAACGGTGCCAAAATTTGGTGTAGCTCAAGTGTAAGCACCACCTCCTTTACTTGTCAATCCACGGAGACGTGAGGACCGGTATGAAGACCATGAGTAAGTGAAGGCACAAGTGTGTGAGTGAAAGCACACCAACATGCACACACATACGCACACACACACAAGGCAAGATCAAAGAGAGGAACAATGGAAAGCTTTGATTGCAAAAGAGTTCTCTTAGAAAAGCTCTATTCTCTAACAAGCTAACCTCAAAAATGAGCTCTCTAGCTCTTTTTATAGTTTTTGGACTAGTTTTGGCCCTGTCTAGACCTAGTGTCCGGCATAGTTAAAAATTAGGATCCAGGGCTTATTTGAGGGCTCAAACGAAGTCTAAAAATTATGAAAATTGGTAGGATGATACTTCTAATACTCCTCAAGCTCAAGGACTCCTCGGCTTGAACAAAATGGAGTTACAAATATAGAAAATGGTATTTACAATGGTTTTTAGTGATGGAAATCTCTATTTTTGTAGGGGATTCTTCTGAAAATTTGACATACACTTCTTGGAGCTCCCTACTTGCTCTCTCTTCTTCTATATACACTTCTTTGATGTGCTTCCATGCTTTATGCTTGACCTTGAGTTCCAACATGAGTGATTCTTATATTTGACTAAGTATCTATGATATTGCTTACCAGTTCGTGTAGTGGTAACATCATAATCTATGAGTTTCTCGGGAATAAATATTTCCGCATCCTCTTCAAGTAAAGGAGGATCATCTAAAAGAGGCGTGTGTGGGAAAGTACCTTGAAAAGATTTCAACAAACTTATATGGAAAGAATTAGGTATACCCCAATGAGAAGGTATATCTAAACGAAAATAATTTTCACTTATTTTCTCAATAATGCGAAAAGGTCTGTAATATCGTGGGGCAAGTTTTACCTTAGGATGTTGAGAGATATTCTTTAAACTTCTTTTAATGATTCATAACCAAACTAAATCATTGTTATTAAATTGTTTGGCTATTCGCTTCTTATTAATAATATGCATGTAACGTGGTTGACTCTTCCTAATATGCTCATGCACTTCAACAAGTGTAGAAATATGATCTTGTGCAAAAGAATCAGCCATAGGAATGTCAGTTTGAGTGAGACTCATAGGAGTGGGAAGCTTTCTTCCATAAACAATTTCATATGGTGCACGACCTATAGTAGTATGTGGGGTGTTATTATATGCAAACTGAAGTAAAGGAAGTTTGTCATCCCAATTACTTGGACTGTCGAAAGAGGAACAACGCAATAAATCCAAGATAGTACTATTTGTAGCTTCACTCTGACCATTACTTTTAGGATGAAATGTAGAACTAAAATCTATTTTGGATCCTAAATGTTGAAATAATGCTACCCAAAAATGGTTACAAAAACAAACATCTCGATCTAAGAGAATAACTTTAGGAAAACCATGATGTGGAAAAATACATTTAATAAATAACTTAGCAGCTTGAGGTGTAGTTAAAGTCTTTTTAGAAGGAATAAAATATGCATTTTTACTAAATCTATCAACAATTGTCCAAATCATATCATTGTGAGATGCAGTTGTCGGAAGACTAGTAATGAAATCCATAGAAATCTGTTCCCATGGTCTATCAGGTATAGAAAGTGGCATTAATAATCCGAATGGTTTACCATGATGTCGTTTTACACGCTGGCAAATAATGCAGTGAGAAACATATTGTGCAACATCTTTTTCCATGTTAGGCCAAAAGAAGAAATCTTTACATGCAGAAATAGTACTTTGTATGCCCCTATGACCCATATATGGTGGTTCATGTATCTCTTTCATAACAAACTCTTTGAATGTTTGTGTAATGCATAACTTGTGTTGAAAATACAAAAAGCCATTATGAAAGGTGTAATGATCCTCATGATGTGATGTGGAATTATTGAAAGCAATCCATGCTTGTGAAAAATATAGGTCCGATGCATAAGTGGGAATCATATCATTAAATGAATGAATCTAAATAGCAGAAATATTATTTATTGAAATAGTATTTGTTTGTGGGGATGGAAGACGAATTAATGCATCAGCTACAACATTAGCTTTTCGTGGTTGATATTGAATCAGAGGTTGAAAGTTTTGTAGAAATGAAGCCCATTTAATATGTCTATCAGAAATCAATGGTTGATGTAATAAATGCTTAATAGCTTGTTGATCGGTTTTAATTAAAACTTCCAAACCCATAAGGTAATGTTTCCAAATTTTCAATGCATGCACAACAGCTAATAATTCCTTATCATATGTACTAAAATTGCGTTAAGAAGGTTTAAGTTTCCTACTTTCAAATGCAAGAGGATGATCATTTTGCATTAGAACAACACCTATTCCAAAACCACTAGCATCTGTAACTACGTGAAATGGTTGTGCAAAATCAGGTAATTGCAGAACAGGCGCATGAGAAAGTACATACTTAAGTTTAGTGAAAGATTGTTGTTGGGCTATTCCCCAGATAAATTTTAGAGTTTTCTTCAATAATAAAGTAAGGGGAAGAGCTATATAAGAAAATCCCTTTACAAACTTTTGATAAAAGCTAGCTAATCCTAAAAACGAATGGACATCATTCACTGATTGAGGTGTAGGCCATTCTTCAATTACTTTAATCTTCTTGGGGTCGACATGAACGCCATGACTAGAGACGATATGTCCAAGATACTCTATCTCATTTTGGAAGAAACAACTCTTTTCAGAATTAGCATAAAGTTTATTTTTACGTAACAAATCAAAGACTGTTGCTAAATGAGTTTCATGTTCACTGTCATTCCTACTATAAATAAGTATATCATCAAAGAAGACAAGAACGAAATCTTGGTATTCAAGGAAAATATTATTCATCATGCGTGCAAAAGTGGCAGGTGCATTGGTAAGTCCAAAAGGCATAACCATGAATTCAAAATGGCCGTGTTGAGTTCTAAAAGCAGTTTTATAAATGTTTTGTGATGTCAGTCTTATCTGATGATACCCAGATTTGAGGTCAATTTTACTAAAGACACATGCTCCATGAAGTTTATCTAGCAAGTCATCTATCTTAGGGATAGGATACCTATTCTTAATGGTAATTTTATTAAGTTCTCTATAATCAATGCACATTCTATATGTCTTGTTTTTCTTTTCAACTAAAAGAACATGAGATCCAAAAGGAGAAGAGCTAGGCCGTATTAGTCCTTTATTGAGTAAATCTTTAACTTGTCTAGCTATTTCATTTTGGTATAAAGGTCCATGCCTATAAGGTGCTTTATGAGGAGGAGAACTACCAAGAATTAAATCAATCCTATGGTCAAGAGATCCCCTAGAAGGTGGTAATGCAGAAGGAAAATCAACCATAAAACAATCCTTATACGAATCCACAAGTGTCTTATGTGCACTCGGAATTGTATGCATATAATCAGTTATATGATTCACAAAGACAACACGAGTTATAACCTTTCCTAAAAGCTCGTTTGACTTGCATATGGCTAATGAACGAAAAGGGTTGAAAATTATTCATTGCAGACAATGAAACATCTTTATTTCAAATTTGAAAGTAATCGTGTGTGTGTTATAAACAATGCAGGGGTTGTAATTATGTCTAAATGGCATGCCAAGTATAACATCATATGACTACAATGGAGCAAGTAAAAATGAACGTTCATCTACATATGAGCCTATACAAATTTGAACATTATGTACCTCCTTCGTAACATTATACCTATTCCCTATAAACGCAGCCTTAACCTTATACGTAGAAGGATGAGTGGTAAGGTTAAGATTTTTAACTAACTTATGAGAAATAAAATCATGTGAACTACCATCGTCGTGTAAAACATTTACTACTATGCCATTAATGGTGCCATGCATGCAGAGAAGAGAATGGTTAGAAATTTCGTTACCCATGGTACTTAATTCTTGCCCTAATACTTCTTCAGACCAGTTAGGTTCAGTGTCAGCAGGAACAACCTCCATGTTGTGTACTTGAGCTTCAATGGTTTGCCGTTTAGTAGATCTCATCTAACAGGCAGCTTTGGTATGACCAATCTTTCCACAATTCCAACAAGTTATACGGGGTCGTTTTTGTTGAGCATTCGTCGTCGTATTTTGAAGAGTGACAGGTTTGTAAAGCTAGCCAAAAGTTGGTTTGTTGGATGGTACTGAATGGGATTGAGGAGGGCGTTGGAAAGTACATGAAGCGAATGTAGGAAAAGGATGCTTATAAGGAAAATTGGCTTTGACGAGTGGTTGACGTTGACAAATTTGTTGTAAGCAAAGTGTTTTGGTGATAGATTGAAACTCCTTTTCAGCATCATGTGCAAAAGAGATAGCTTCATACAAGGTTGTAGGTCGGAGGGTATGGAGCTTTGCTTGGATTCCCATTTCCAATCCATCTTCATATTTTCATTGCAGACTTTCTTCAGGAACCTGTTCAAGTGAATGAAGTAATAAAAGACATTGCCAAAAATGTTCAGTATAAATGGATACATTATCTCCTTCTCTCCATCCAAAAGTTGTCCATGTACGACGCGCATGTAGATGGAATTGGGAAGGAAGGAAAGATTCCTTATTTTTTTCCTGAAATGCATCCCATGTGGTAGGACGGTTGGAACTATTCCGTAAAACATTCCACCATAACTGTGCTTTTCCTACCAAATAATTGGTAGGAAACTTGACTTTCTCATGTTCTGAATATGACTCATTGGAGTAGAGATCATCGAATTGAGAGAGCCATGACAAAACAAATTGGCCATCCTTTCGTCCATCGAAATTGGAAATTCTTAGCACCGATCTTGGAACTTGCACCTTCTTCTTGTGCAGTGATAATCGATTTCACCACTCTGATTAAGCTACAATCATCACTTTGTACTTGTTGGAGCATAGCATCACGCTCATGTACAGCGTGTTGAGTTGCTTGAAGTCATTGTCACATAATCTCTAATTGTTGCTCGAGTGAAGCTCTAGGTAAAGGTGAATTGCTAAAATCCTCCATCGTTGTAGAGTCTATAACTAGAAAACAAAATCCCTCTTTCAAAATATGTTGGATTCTAAATCTAATAAGATAACTAAAAATCTTGTTCCGAGAGCTTGCCAACGATATATTATATGCTAAAATCCGAGTTATATAGTGAAAGCTATGCCCTTTTTATGATGCACTTTTCTAGGAAAATCAACGGGCACTTCCACATGTGTGAGCTTAACTTGGGACTTGGAAAAGGAAGAGGGAGGTGAAGTTGATGTTAAATAACACAAAAGAGAGATAGAGTGATAACTCAAAGAGATGGAGTAGTGGTTAAAGTACTTCCCTTGTAAGTAGGAGGTTGTGGGTTCAAATCCTCCTGCTTAGGGAGTCTAAAACTCTCTATTGCCACTCCAAATTAAAATTGCCTCGCGTGTAGCCAACGGCTACCAACGGTCACCAAGGGAGCCTTGGGTGCACCTTGGAGTAATTCGTAGGTGTAAACGCAGGTATAAATGCAGGTGAGGTGTACACGCAGGTATAAACGCAGGTATAAATGCAAGTCTGGTTTTGGAACTGAAACTGAAACAGAGACAGAGGCAGGGGCAGAAGCAGAAGCAGATTCGGATTCAGATTCGGATTTGGATCCGCGAACAAAAAACGAAAACTATCCCCTCGGCAAACAATCTCCTCCGAAGTGATACGTGCCAAGCTCTAATACCACTGTTATCAGGATCTTCAGTGCACGCACACACAGAGGTAGACCGAAGATAGAACAGGAATCATAAACACAAAGACACTCAACGTGATATTGGGTGCAATCTCCCCCCGTGTACTCTGATGGACGAGTCTATCAAAGGTCCCGTATTTATAGGTTTATTCAAATCTTCAAATTTATTTATTTATACGCATCCACTTGTATCCACGCTCTCATGCTTCTTCACCTGCTATATCAAACACAACCACATTAAAACCTTGTGGACATTTAAAACATTAAAAATCCATTTAACCTTCCATGATTCCATAATATACAATAGATACCTATCAAAAGTAGAAGATCGTGTAACAAAAATACATATACGTCAACAACTAAAACATGCATAAGAACATGTATGCACCATAATCATGAATTCGAGAAATAAAAGAATTTTTGGGACCTAGTAACTCCAAGACAGTGCAGAATTCCAAAATGCTTGTGAGACAAAAAAATGTTCAGTTTTTCAATCTACACAATAATGTTAGTAATTTCCTTACTCCAAATCGGGCGTTATTGTATAGTGGACTAATTTCATAGCATGAAACGAGATACCTAAAGCATGATTCATAGAAATGTTTTAGGGACTGTTGCTCTAGCACAATGGTGAGAACCACGTTAAGAAGCGCCACCTCCTTAATGTCAATCCGCGGAAGAGATAGGAGTGATATGAAGATCGTGAATATGAGATGAAGTGACAGTGATGGTGAGAAGCATAGAGATGCACACACACACACAATGAAGAGACAAGCAAGACACAATGGAAGGTAGGAAAATAGACTCTATTACTCAAGAACACTCTTACAAGCTCAAAATAGCTCTAATCTCTTCTCTTACTCATACAAGCTAACCTCAAAAATGAGCTCACTAGCTCTTTTTATAGATTCTAGATTAGTCTTGACCGGTTTCACATCTAGTGACCGACATAGTTTAAAAATAGGTTCTAAATGCTATTTGAAAGGATAAACGGTGTCTAAAAATAACCAAAATTGCAACGCTCATTCTACCTAAGCTCCTCAAGCTCAAGGACTCCTCGGCTTCCACAAAATGGTACTATAAATTACAAAAAGGGGTTCTCTATGTTACATATGGTACAAAAGTGATGAAAATCACTGTTGGAGGTTTTTGAAAAGTATTTTGAAATATATTTGTTTGAAAAAATGATTCGACTGGCTCCCTGCTACTTCATTATGCTCTGTCTTTACATGCTTCCTCGACATCTATGCCTCTGGCTACTGCCAACACCCCCCTCCCTCTCGCTTCTGTCGTCCTCGACAGAACCTTGTTGTGGGGTCTATGGGATGTAATTCTGTAGGAGGTCCTAAGCGTGGGTGTGCTTTGATACGCGAATTCCTCGGGCCGGATCTACCTCGAATTTCTCCCAATCTATTGGTTGCGGTTCATCTCATGGCGGGGGTCTGTAGTGTGTGGAGTATACCATCTATTCACACGCAAATAATTGAAGCAAGTTCGTAGGCCTTTTGATGAACACTTCTAAGTGATATTCTCAAAAACTGGTTGTGAACATTTCTTCGAAGGTCTGCTTATAGCACGCCGATAAGTATTTGATTCAAAAGTGCCAGGCATAACACACCCGCAGCGATGGTGTCGTACTCATGTCATAAGCTAAATCTAGACTGCCATGCTCGAAACCTAGGGTGTTTACATGTGGTGCCTTGACGCAGTGGAAGACTTTGAAGACCATTTGCATCATGTCAAATATCTTGACAGTCATATGCGCTGCTACATCGTCCATTCGACGTAAGCGAGGGAGCCAGTGGTGAATCGTTGCCATCATGTATCCAACTGTTGGTGGTCCTATGGGTGGCCTGAAATAAGGGTAATTGAGCCAATCCTGGCATTGCTTGTTGTTCTGTACTTTAATGGCAAATGCCTTCCAGGAGCGGTGATGTGGCACGGGTCCCCAACATGGGTTTGTTGGAGATAGACGTCTGCAGAAGCACGTGAACAGCACAAGGAAGAAGAAGAAGCTTGGAGCACAAACACACAATACTGAATGTATTACTAGAGAATGTACAAAGATAAGTAGCCCATTAGGGCAATAGGCGTATGTACAAGACGGGGGAAAAAAACCTCCTAAAGAGGGAAAAAAGTGCCCCGACGGTCCTAGAGTGTTCACACACATCACTACCTATATATATCAACAAATCCCCCCTAGGAGTGATGCAGTGAACAAGGAGCTGGCACTCATGTATAAGGAAGTGCCAAGCTATGTGGAAATCACTCCACAAAAGGAAGTAAGCCCAAAGCTTTGTGGAAAGCTTCAAACTTCTCCCTAGGCAGAGCCTTCGTGAAAAGGTCTGCAATGTTCTCCTGCGTGGGCACATATGCCAAGCTGATCTCCCCAGCAAAGAACCTCTCCCTCACATAGTGATAATGCACCTCAATGTGCTTAGTGCGAGCATGGAACACAGGGTTCCTCGCAACTCCCAATGCGCTCTGACTGTCAGTGAAGATGGTGGTGGAAGAAAACTGGCCAACACCCAAATCAGCCATAAGGCGTCTGAGCCACACACACTCAACAGTCGCTGTGAAAGCTGCCCTATACTCAGCCTCACAACTGGAAGTGGCCACAGTAGGCTGCTTCTTGCTCAAACAAGATATACATGAGCTACCAAGCATGAAGCAAAAACCACTGGTGGACACACGAGTGTCATAGCAACCAGCCCAATCTGAGTCAGAAAAAGCATGCAAATCTGGCGGTAGTGATCCCCCCTTGGGATAAAACAACCCAAGTAGCCGAGTACCACTCAAGTAGCGAAAGATGCGCTTAACCGCTTTCCAATGCGTGACTCTTGGGCAATGCATAAACCTGCTCATCTGTGAGACAGCAAACTGAATATCTGGCCGAGTAATGCATAAGTAAATCAAGCATCCAACAGCTTGCTGATAGAGAACAACATCAAATGCATCTCCAACATCATGAAGACTCAATCGTAAACCTGTCTCCATAGGAGTGGCAATAGGCTCACAGTCTTCAAGGCCAAAACGCTGCAATAATGTGTCAATATATTTCGTTTGACACAAAGCCATTCCACCATCAACGTGCATAAACTGAATGCCCAAATAGTGATGCAAATGCCCCAAATCAGACATCTCAAATGAGGCATGCAAATCAGCCTTAAAATCAGCAATATGTGTCTCAATAGGACCAGTGAGCAGCATGTCATCAACATAGACAACAATGATCAGAAGCACATCATTAGCACGTTTAACATATAAGGTGCTTTCAGTTGGACTGTTCTCAAAACCATGTGCAATCAGATAGGCATGTATCTTTTCATACCAAGCACGTGGTGCTTGCTTTAAACCATATAATGCCTTCCTTAACCTGCAAACCTCGTTTTCATGCCCTTTTTGCATAAAGCCACGAGGCTGAAAAACATACACTTCTTCATGCAAGTCACCATTCAGAAATGTTGTTTTAATGTCCAACTGATGTACATTCCAACCATGATGGGTTGCAAGTGCACAAATGCTCCGAACAGTAGTCATACGACATGTAGGTGCAAAGGCCTCATCAAAATCAATGCCTCTTTCCTGTGCATAACCCTTTGCAACAAGCATAGCCTTATACCTATCAACTGTACCATCAGGTTTACGCTTCAGCTTGTATACCCACTTAGTGCCAATGGCCTTCTTGCCAGGAGGCAAGTCACATAAAGACCATGTACCATTCTTCATTATAGCATCATATTCAGATTGCATAGCAGCCATCCAATTTTATAAATTTTGTGCTTCATCAAAAGAAACAGGCTCATTCTCATCACAGAGACTAGATGCAGCCATAGCATAGCAATCTGATGCAAAGGAGGCACTATGAGAGCCTGAACGAGTACGATATGACAAAGGTGCATCTAATTTGCTGTCACGCAAAGTCTGCACCAGCCATTTTGGCATAGTTTTTGCCTGCTCAATATCAGCTCTCTCATCAACAAGTGCATCATGTAAATCTGCATTAGAAATGGAATGATCTGCATCATCATATGAAACCTGCAAAGGTTGAGAAGTTGCCTCATTAGGACCAACACTAGCCTGTCCACCTGTAAAAAGAGGCATCAAAGTATCATACATGTCTTTGGAGCTAACATATGTCTCCTTAGTACATGAAAGCAATGGATGAATAGCATCTTCCACAAAGACAACATCACGGCTAACCAGAATGCGTTTAGTCTGTGGATGATACAGACGATAGCCTTTACTTTCAGAACTGTACCCAACAAAAATACATTTTACTGCCTTATCATCCAATTTTCTGCGATGTTGTTCAGGCACTAATGCATATGCCAAACAACCAAAAACACGCAGATGAGCAACAGATGGCTTGCGGTCATGCCAAGCCTCATATGGAGTGATAGACTGCAACGCTTTAGTGGGACACCTGTTCAGTACATATGCTGCACACATGATAGCCTCAAGCCAGAAACTATGTGGTAAAGCCTGACTTTTGACCATGCACCTCGCCATCTCCATGAGTGACCTATTCTTTCGTTCAGCAACTCCGTTTTGTTGAGGTGTATACGGCACTATACACTGGTGTTTTATCCCACGTTCAGCCAGAAATGCATTAAAATCTGAAGACATATATTCCCCCCCTCGATCAGAACGGAGGGTGCCCATTTTATATGCTGACAGATTTTCACCCAAAACCAAAAACTGTTTGAAGCACATGAACACTTCGGACTTTGCTTTGAGTGGATATACCCATGCATGCATGGAAAAATCATCAATGAAAGTCACGAAGTAAAGGTAATTTCCAAAAGAGGGTGTCTGCATAGGACCACAGACATCACTATGTACAAGCTGCGATTTCTGCGTAGCCCGAACTGAACCATCTTTTGGAAAGGAAGAACGCTGCATTTTGCCCAAAATACAGCCTTCACAAACATGTTTTCCAGGTGCCTCAAGCTTGGGCAAAGAGGACACCATTTCAGATTTGTGCAGGCGTAACAAACTAGCAAAATTCAGATGACCAAAGCGTGCATGCCAAAGCTTTGCATCTGACATAGCCTGAGAATCATGAACTGCACATGCCGAATCATTCACAGATCTTTCATAGTCTATGAGCTTATACAGCCCACGACATAAAATGCCAGAAGCAATAATCACATCGCCATTTGAGAGATCATGGACTGTACACCTGTCATCAACAAATTTCACAACCAAGCCAATCTTGGCTAATGCAGAAACTGATAACAGCTTCTTTTTGATCCCTGGCACAAATAAAGCATCTGACAAAGTGAAAGAACTACCATCAGCAGTAGTCAGAATGATCTTACCAACTCCCATAACAGGATAAGAGGAGTTATTGGCGCATGTGACAGTATTCCCTGTAGTGGCAGGCTCGAGTGAAGAGAAGAAACTGCGCTGCGAGGTAATATGTTTGGTCGCCCTGTCAAAGTACCAAACATCTGAGTCTACTGCAGACATGCACTGATCATGAGAAGATGGGTCAAAACTGCAGATAGTAGTAAACGCCCATTCTTCTTCCTGCACAAGATTTGCAGAGACGCTTAAACTGGCGAACAGAAACTGGTATATACCTTTGGCACAAAAGGACGAAATAGCCTGCACAAGCGCTGCGATAGTGCATTCGGAGGCCAAAACGAGCTCAGATCGCAATTTCGGCACCCAAAAACGAAGCTGTTTTGATCTCGGAAACACCTTGAGTATGCTCACCAAATTTCGTGCAAATCTGAGACTGCAAACGGAGGAGTGTCGACAGCGCCCTAGAAGAAGCGACGACCTGCTCTGATACCAATTGTTGGAGATAGACGTCTGCGGAAGCACGCGAACAGCACAAGGAAGAAGAAGAAGCTTGGAGCACAAACACACAATACTGAATGTATTACTAGAGAATGTACAAAGATAAGTAGCCCATTAGGGCAATAGGCGTATGTACAAGCCGGGGGAAAAAAACCTCCTAAAGAGGGAAAAAAGTGCCCCGACGGTCCTAGAGTGTTCACACACATCACTACCTAAATATATCAACAAATTGTACTTCAAGTGAAGAGGGGCCTTGACCCAAGTGCTCATCATTTCAGGATATTCTTGTAATAGATCCTGGCACCAAGTTGGTTCAAAGATGGCTCCTCTCTGCGCTTCCTGTGGCAAGTCTTCAGGCTCAAACTGGGTAGCGTGAGAGGGTTTCTTGCCTGTTTCTTTTTCTATGGCCAGCTGATATTCTACCATTAACATAAAATAAGGCTTGTATTGTAGTTCATGCCCAGATATATATCTGCGAGGGGCCAAGTCAGTAAAATAAGGAGACTATAAAATTCTATCTTCTATCATTGCCATTGCGTGTAACTTCGCCTCTACCCATGCTGAGTGGGTTCTTCCAAGCTCTTCAACCATCTTCATCCATGCGGGAATGGGAAGTTCAAAAGTCATCTGGCCTTCGGCCGTGACTCGTCCGCCTGGGATGGGTTGGGGTTCATATGCTTCTTCACAAGTTTCCTCCACCCGAATAGTCACGTTTTCTTCCTCTGTTGGTATTTCCGGTGGGGAGTCTAGCCTGGGGGATGCTTCATATACTGCTATCCATGATTGAAGAGTCAATACCTGGGCCCATAATGCGTTGAGTTCCTCGATGATGTCAGGAGATGGGTCCACAAGAGCTGGTAGTCCTTGTGGTACAGGTGCTCTTAACTGTAATATCTTGTGTTCTTCTTTGAGCTTCTAGAACTCCTCGTTCATGTTGTCGTATTCATCCAACAATTTGACATGATCATCTAGTAACATTTTCATAGATTCTGAAGGAACACCTTTAAAGGGAGTGGGGCTCAACGGTTGGTCTAGTTGATCTAGAGCAGCTTCCAAATTCTCTCTGTTCTGTTCCTACAGATGTTGATTTTCTTCTTTAGCTCTTGCTAAGTGTCGTCTGAGTAATCCCATGTTTCTCGTAAGCGTTGCATTCTGAATAGTCTGAGCCCTTAACAAGTTGTCTATGTCAATGATGGCCTCTTTGGTCTTTGCTTCACTTTCTAGTTCAAGTTTATGATATGCCTCTCGTAGCTCTTGGTAGCGGGTTTTTACTGAGGCATTCTCGATCGACAATGAATTTAGCTGCGACTGTAAATCGTTAGTGGTCTTCTACAGCGTCTGGTAATTAGTTCCAAGAGATGCAAATTCATCTCTCACTTGAGTCATGCAGATGAACATCTGACGAAATGCGATGTCTATAGTGGGTGATAATATTAATGGTGTGCTAAATGAAGATGCGGTGGGTGTGGGTATTGATGCAGGGGGTAAGGGAAATGGGGAGGCAAATGTGGATGTAGTGGTGATTGTGGAAAATATTGGGGTGCCTAAATATGGTGGTATCATGAAGGAAGTGAGCGGTGGTGCAGTGGGCGGTGATATATCCATGTCACTGGATGTGGTATCAAGTGCGGTAACCGTGAATAGTGGGGTGACAGTGGGTGTGTGCGTGGGTGTAAATGCAGGATTTACAAAAGTGGTAGAATAATTTATAGAGGGGTTCTCTTGGACTGCTTGGTGGAGAGGAGAAAGAGGAAATGCGGTGGGTCGGGGAGGTGAGATGGGGGAGAAGGTCAATGGAGGTGGGAATGGGAAAAGGTGTCTTGGAGGTGTGGGGAAGGATGGGAAGGAAGGATGGAGAAATGGACTGGATAGAAAGGTGGATGTCTGAGGAGGTAGGTTGGGTTGCGTAGGTGCAAAAAGGGTTAGAGGAATGGATGCAACAAAGGATTCTGCTACCTTGCTATCCAAAGATGTGGATGTTCTAGGAGAAGTAGGGTGTACGGGTGAGATTGGATGGATGGGAGGTGAAGGAGGCTCTGTTGGGGTGGTGGGCACTTCGGTAACAATGGTGGTATGTACAGTAGTGGTGCGAGGAGGGGAGCCGATCATGATTGTTTCTATTGCCAAAGATTCGTCAGGGATGAGACGAGCTTCCCTGGCCTGTTCTGAAGATTGGCCATCTGTGGGTACACGAATGTACTGCCCTGGCTTTGATAATAGTCGTACTCGTCGGGGGTCAAATTGCGGTAGTGGTTTTTTCTGCAAATATCTTAATGCTTTGTTAGATCCCATTGATTTAACAAGTTCCCTGAAACCTTTGATGTATACTTCTTCGAAACTGCCTGTGACGAGTTCCTGTTCTATAAGTGCTTGGCTTTCTTCCTCAGATAGCTTTCTACGTGCCCAAACTTTTTCCATTGTGCAATATAACTTCTTGATTGCCAAGGTGTATGCTGCTGCTTCAAATGTTTCATCTTCATGCATGCTTGTGTCACCTTGGGTGTCGGTTTGCTGCCCTTGTTCATCTGTCTGCACATTCTCTTGGGAGTCATGAGTGCCCTGGCTGGCTTCATCATCACCCTCGTCATCATCTGTTTCTGTTCTTTCTTCTTCTGAGCTGGATACCACTTGTCCTTATTGTTGATCCGGGGGACTGGTAGGGTAGCTTGGTCGTTCATATTCCTGAGAGAAAATCTAGCCTTCAAAAAACTAAAATTCATTTGAGAAAGCATCCGGCATTTCGAAATCAAACGTTGTATCTATGGGTTCCGCTTCCAGGTTAGGTATCAGAAAAGAAAATGCTTCCGCACCAATAGTGGTGGGAACTTCTGCTGCAATGGTGGTAGGTTCCTGAACTGATGTTGGTTGTGAGGTAATCACACTAGTAGTGCCTTCTGTAACAATAGGTCGTGATAATCGTATGTGAATAGGTTGTATAGTTACAAGGGCTTCCGTCGGAGACTGTTTTGGAGAGGGTTGCGGTGACGGTGATTCCGGAATTTGTAGGCATGGAATGGTTCCTCTCATGCACTTTCCTGCTCGTCCTTTGCTAGCCTTCCTAGCTTTCTTTGTTGTCCCTTTAAATGCCTTCAACTCCTTGCTTGTCATTGCACGCTCGATTGGCAAGCCGTATGCCAAACACATGTATACAATTCTCGTAAGAGCGCAGCATCCATGGATTACCTTTTTTCTTTCCCATCTATGTTGTTCTAAGTACAACTGATCAATCACCCAGCTTGCAAGATCAACAGTCTGCGGTCCAATACAAGACAAATATAGTCCAAACCAGATGCGTTTGTGGGGCATGGTGAATCGATCATGAGTGGGGAATGTGAAATGTTGCATACATATCCTTAAGGGTTTAGAGAGCTCAGGTGTGATCAATGAAATATCTTCCCACTTGATGACATCTCCACATTTCATTGGCTCTCGAACCAGCCTCTCTCGATCTGTCGGAGTGTGCGTTCCATGTATCTTAATAGCAGCTCTAATCAAATCTTTTGTCAAATAAAACCTTTTGAATGGGGGGTCATGTGGGCAATCAACAATTGATGTTTTGATGAAGAGTTGAAGCCAAGGACTGAAGAAAAGATCAAGATATGAAGTATGAAGGAAGTGTATATACAAAAGATGAAGATGTGTACACATATGTACATTAATTCAGAGATAGTTTACTTATACTTTTGTATAGTCAGGAGCTTGTAAATATTTACCTATATATACAAGGAAAAATGTCGGGGCAAATATGAGAGAGTGTAGAATACAAGAATCTAGAAGAATTAGAAGTAATTAGACTCTTGAGAAGCATGAAAATTAGCTCTCTCATCCAGATGTAAAAGTTCTCTAGTAATGAAGAAAAATTACGCCCGGTGTTTCTGTGTATTCTCCTTCTGTGCTTGATCATTTCAAGAATCCTTTTGTAGATGGCTAATTCCATAGTTAATGAGTCTATGGTTAAAGTTTGAGAGCCTAATTATAAACAGGCTGTGAGAATTTTGAATAGGAACATTCATATGTGAAGAAGTGTTCACTGTTTTCTGAAACAGGCGCAAAATTTGATGCTAATGTTTTGGTCAGTTCTCCTTGCACAGTGTAAAGTTTTGAGCAAGCAAACACTCAATCTTTAAGTTGGAAGGTAAGCTACATGTGGCTAAAAGCATTTGCATAAACAAATTCTAGATTGAGAGAAGCAAGTGTTAGAAGTTGTAGATGTCTGAATCTACTTCTCAGAAGAACAGTTTTACACTTGTTAAGTTCATTTCTCAAGATCTACTGAATCTTTTGAAGTGATTTAACTTGGAGAAGGTGTACAAACTATAGCCGACACCTTATGCAAATTTTTATAAAAAATGTTACACATTTGATAAGTCAATGAGAGAGATATGTGCAGCAGACTTTCTGTAGAATCATCTTCTTCACAGTTTATCCAAAATCTTTATAATTGATCATTAATCCTCCAAATTGGGAAAGGTCTTGAGTTACTCTTGATATAGAGGCACTCTAATTTCAAGAGTAGCTTGTTCTTTTGGAGATTAACACTCTCCATCAGGTCATTCACCAAGGACGGCAAAATGAATGTGCCTAGTAGATCCTTGTTCTCTGAAGCCGTCAAAGTGGTTACTAGATAATAACATCTGTAGAAATCTGGTTTAGACAAAGGATCACTAAAGTATTCAGTGAAACCTGCTCTAGCCCACACATGCTTTAAGTCTTCTGTGTTTTGTAATGCTTCAAACTCTCTTGAGAAAAACTGGTACTTGCCCCACGTACGGGTATCAAAAGTCAAGTTGGCCTCAAAAAGGAAATCTGCATCCGCCAATGGGCCTGCTAAACCTTGGAACCAATGAGAGTTGTGATGAATGTTTTCAGTATATCCCCTAGGAGGATCATCAATGTGCATCGGTCCTCAGAATCCTTGAAATTTTGGGGGTTGAGCCGTAGGATGTGGTTCAGTTAGTAATTCGCCTGTATTTGTAGTGGGTACACTAGGGCCAGCTTCAGATGGTCCTTCTACCTGCATGATGAGTGATGCGAGTTTGTAGCAGATCTGCTACAAAAGATTAACACATTAGTATGGAAATTAATCATGATCCCATTAAAGTGAGACCGCAAACCCTTTCCATAACTGATGTGTAACCCGTGTAGCCGAGTGTTGTGATGTGGTTTATGGAATGATTGTTGCAAAACTAATGCTGGTCTCTAGACACCTACATGCTTTAGATGATGCATACATTTCTTGATGAGATGTTATTACAAGTGATGTTGGGTTATAGTGTGTAGATTTGTACAAGGTTTAGTCATGAATGAGTTATTACAAGGGTAGTGTTTAGTCGGGATGGGAGTAATGTTAGATACGGGGGTCAGAGAAGACATCTGGATACGTTTTGGTATCCATTTCCTAAGAGTTTCTGAGTGGGTGATATGTTTCTGCTGAGGGACAAAAGGTGATGTCGGATGTGTTGGTATTGAGGGGTGAAAAGGTATCTGAGTAGTATATATTACATGGCTTGAGGGTTGAGCTATAATACATTGTTTGGGTACCCACATCTGCATGGGTGTGGGTCGATTTGTTAGGTACTTCTTAGCGGTCCAAATCTGTTGAATGTTCGTACTCATAGAAGAAGGTCGAGGAGATGTTGAATATTGACTCTACTTCTGCCTTGACTTCTTGTCATTGTCAGCATTGGTGAAATTTGTTGGCGGTTTCTGTCCTTTTGGCACCCATATTTTTCTTGTGCCGCTTGCTTTGTGATACTGATACTGCTTTTCTCCTTGTATCATCTGATATTGTCGTCGGTCTGGGTTCCTTCATTGGGGTTGACTCCTTTGTGGTTGAGGTTGAGAGGTCGGATGGACACTCTGCTTTGGAAAAGAAGGAAGGTCCAACACTTGCGAAACCTGCCCATTAGAAAGTGCTCCATTTTGGACTATTAATCTAGGCCAGTCCGCAGTAAGTGTGGAAGGATGGGCACTGCAGGGTGTTTTTCCCATGTGGCTGTTGATGCAGTCCACCTGACCGTTGATGTAACCCACCTGACCCATCTGTAGGGTGCTGACCCCTTCTAGTTTGCAGGAAGACCAAGGGAAAATCTCCTGACGTCCTTCTGAATGGCAATTGTCCATCACCAAGCCCGCGTGGGTTGGGGTAGATGTAGCGTGACTTATTTGACCAAAGATCTTCCTGTCCTCCATCGCATGCAAGTCGTATGGTCTAGGGTTACATACCTCAGGCGGAGTGTTGTTAGGGAAGTCAAGTGGTATCACTCGTTGCTGATCTAAGGTTCCAATCTGCAAGGAGCCTTGTCTAAGATTTAGGTCCACTGAGTGATCGTATAGCCAATCTTGGCCAAGGATTAGGGGTTCTATCAGGTCCTCGTCATGGCACACTAGTAGCTTTGCTATCATGGTCACTTCATTTATGAGGATAGGAAGGTCCACCTCACCCATGCAAGGGGTTTCCATGCCTCCTAGCCCTATGAGGTATGCCTCAATTGGCCGCATTTCTATTCCTGAGTCCTTATAGTGGGACCATCTAATCACACTAGTCGCAGCTCTTGAGTCAATTAAAGCCCTAAGCTCTGGGCAAGGGTTGCTGTGCTATAGCCTGACTGTAATGAATGGTCTCCGATCCACTATGCTAGGATGAGTACTTGACTTTGCTTGAGACATGGCCATGGGGTATCTGGGTGTTGTTTCCAGATGGTTATAATGTTCTCTCCCTAGTCCTTGTCTTCTTAGCTTCATGTGCTTAATGTGTTCTATAGCTTCTGCCTGAGCTTCAACTCGTATTCTATTTTCTTCCTCCTTACGCTTCTTTGCCAATGTGAGTCATCTAAGCATATGCTCAGTAAGAGGTTCCTGATATAACTTGACTCTACAGCCACTAATGTAATTAGGCATTATGTCTCCTTCAAGGGTGGCTAATTGTACTGCTCCACTTGTCGAGAGCCTGTTAATGATCATAGGTCCATAACCTCGCTTTTCTAACTTCCGTGCATGTTGTTTCAGCGTATATACTAGGACTAAGTCTCCTTCTTTTAAGCCTTTATCTTTCACATGCGCATCGTGTTGATATATTTAGGTAGTGATGTGTGTGAACACTCTAGGACCACCGGGGCACTTGTTTTCCTCTTTAGGAGGTTTTTTTTCCCCGACTTATATATACGCCAATAGCCCTAATGGGCTACTTATCTTTGTACATTCTCTAGTAATACATTCAGTATTGTGTGTTTATGCTCCAAGCTTCTTCTTCTTCCTTGTGTTGTTTGCATGCTTCCATAGACGTCTAACTCCAACAATTGGTATTAGAGCAGGTCGTCGCTTCATCTAGGGCGCCATCGACACTCCTCCGTTTGTAGTCTCAAAATCGCATGAATTTTGGTGAACATACTCAGCGTGTTTCTGATCTGAGCTCGTTTGGACCTCCGAATGCACTATCGCAATGCTTGTGCAGGCTATTTCGTCTTTTTGTGCCAAAGGTATATACCAAATTCTGTTCGCCAGTTTAAGCTTCTAAAAGTCTGCTACAGGTCTAGCAGAACTCGTCTGGGCAGCTCTGTTCAACTTTTTGAGATACAGTCAATTTTCTGCATCAAGGTATTTTAGTCACCGGCCATGGCTTAAAGCAGTGATGTGTTCCGTATGTTCGCTGTTGAGGATAAGTTGGATGGTACCAACTACCCATTATGGGCTTATATGATGCGACATATATTGGTTGCAAAAGGATTGTGGAACATTGTGTTGGGTGTTGAAAGACGTCTTGTTACGTACTGCAAATACAGGTGTTGGAGCTG
Organism: Ceratopteris richardii; assembly: GCA_020310875.1. Taxonomy (NCBI): domain Eukaryota; kingdom Viridiplantae; phylum Streptophyta; class Polypodiopsida; order Polypodiales; family Pteridaceae; genus Ceratopteris; species Ceratopteris richardii. The sequence continues at coordinate 184,487,936 of CM035407.1, forward strand.
ACGAAGATGGTGTCAAAGATGATATTTCGTAGGTTCTTGTTCGTGTTGCTATTTCTGCTGCACCTACTGCAGAGCAGATTCATTGGGATGGCAGAGATGCCCAGGCATATGCATTGATAGCTTTCTCTGTCAAACGTGCCATTATTCCTCACATTCGCTCTTGCAGAATAGCTAAGGATGCTTGGGATACACTTACCACATTGTACCAAGCTAGGAATGAGGCTCGTGTTGCTTACCTCCGAAAATAGTTGGAGAGTGAGCGCATGAATGAAGGTGATTCTATGGACAGTTTCCTAACAAAGATCAAAGAATTGAAGGAACAATTGATTTCTGCTGATGAGGTTATACCAGATAGCTCACTTGTGCAGACCGTTTTGAATGGTCTTCCTAATTCATATCAGAGTTTTGCTTCTACTCTTCGTTTGATGGTGAAAGGCAATCCGAATGCCTTATCATTTGAGGAGTTAGTCTCTGTTCTGTTGTAGGAAGATCAGTCCAGGCAGAACAGGTCCATTATGTGAGTTGCAGATCAAGCTTTCCTGGCTAGTCAGAAGGGCAAAGGAAAATGGAGCTCTTCAACTAGTAAGCAGAAATCTGCTAATTTTGCATATTCGAAGAAGGAAGATAAAGATGAGAAGAAATCAGAAAATCAGAAATTGTTTTGTAAGTAATGTAAAGGGAATGATCATATCATAAAGAACTGTCCAAAAGTGGCTGCTAAAGAGGCAAAGAAGAAAGAGGCTGGAATGGTTGTTGCAAAGGTCTCTACACCAAAAACAGAGTCTGCAAATCTTGTGCAGGAAGAAGAATGGGCGTTTACTACTGTGTGCACTTTTGACCCATCTTCTCATGAACAGTGCATGTCTGCAGTAGACTCAGATGTTTGGTATTTTGACAGTGGGGCAACCAAACATATTACCTCGCAGCGCAGTTTCTTCTCTTCACTCGAGCCTGCCCCAACAGGGAATACTGTTACATGCGGCAACAACTCCTCTTATCCTGTTATGGGAGTTTGTAAGATCATTTTGACTACTGCTGATGGTAGTTCTTTCACTTTGTGAGATGCTTTGTTTGTGCCAGGGATAAAAAAGAACCTGTTATCAGTTTCTGCATTAGCCAAGATTGGCTTGGTTGTGAAATTTGTTGATAACAGGTGTACAGTTCATGGTCTATCAAATGGCGATGTGATTATTGCTTCTGGCATTTTATGTGGTGGGTTGTATAAGCTCATAGACTATGAAAGCTCTGTAAATGATTTGGCATGTGCAGTAAATGATTCTCAGGCTATGTCAGATGCAAAGCTTTGGCATGCATGCTTTGGTCATCTGAATTTTGCTAGTTTGCTACGCTTGTAGAAATCTGAAATGGTGTCCTCGTTGCCCAAACTTGAGGCACCTGGAAAACATGTTTGTGAAGGCTATATTTTGGGCAAAATACAGCGTTCCTCCTTCCAAAATATGGTTCAGTTCGGGCTACACAAAAATTGCAGCTTGTACATAGTGATGTCTGTGGTCCTATGCAGACACCCTCTTTTGGGAATTACCTTTACTTCGTGACTTTCATTGATGACTTTTCCAGGCATGCATGGGTATATCCACTCAAAGCAAAGTCCGAAGTGTTCATGTGCTTTAAACAGTTTTTGGTTTTGGCTGAAAATCTGTGAGCATGTAAAATGGGCACCCTCCGTTCTGATCGAGGGGGGGAATATATGTCTTCTGATTTTAATGCATTTCTGGCTGAACGTGGGATAAAACACCAGTGTATAGTGCTGTATACACCTCAACAGAATGGAGTTGCTGAACGAAAGAACAGGTCACTCATGGAGATGGCGAGGTGCATGGTCAAGAGTAAGGATTTACCACATAGTTTCTGGCTTGAGGCTGTCATGTGTGCAACATATGTATTGAACAGGTGTCCCACTAAAGTGCTGCAATCTATCACTCCATATGAGGCTTGGCATGACCGCAAGCCATCTGTTGCTCATCTGCATGTTTTTGGTTGTTTGGCATATGCACTAGTGCCTGAACAACATCGCAGAAAATTGGATGATAAGGTAGTAAAATGTATTTTTGTTGGGTACAATTATGAAAGTAAAGGCTATCGTCTGTATCATCCACAGACTAAACACATTCTAATTAGCCGTGATGTTGTCTTTGTGGAAGATGCTATTCAGCCATTGCTTTCATGTACTAAGGAGACATCTATTAGCTCCAAAGACATGTATGCTACTTTGATGCCTCTTTTTACAGGTGGACAGTCTAGTGCTGGTCCTAATGAGGCAACTTCTCAGCCTTTGCAAGTTTCATATGATGATGCAGAGCATTCCATTTCTGATGCAGATTTACATGATGCACTTGCTGATGAGAGAGCTGATATTAAGGAGGCAAAAACTATGCCAAAATGGTTGGTGCAGACTTTGTGTGACAACAAATTAGATGCACCTTGTCATATCGTACTCGTTCAGGCTCTCATAGTGCCTCCTTTGCATCAGATTGCTATGCTATGGCTGCGTCTAGTCTCTGTGATGAGAATGAGCCTGTTTCTTTTGACGAAGCACAGAATTCAGAAAATTGGATGGCTGCTATGCAATCTGAATATGATGCTATAATGAAGAATGGTACATGGTCTTTATGTGACTTGCCTCCTGGCAAGAAGGCCATTGGCACTAAGTGGGTATACAAGCTGAAGCGTAAACCTGATGGTACAGTTGAGAGGTATAAGGCCAGGCTTGTTGCAAAGGGTTATGCGCAGGAAAGAGGCATTGATTTTGATGAGACCTTTGCACCTACATGCCGTATGACTACTAATTGGAGCATTTTTGCACTTGCAACCCATCATGGTTGGAATGTACATCAGTTGGACATTAAAACAACATTTCTGAATGGTGACTTGCATGAAGAAGTGTATGTTTTTCAGCCTCGTGGCTTTGTGCAAAAAGGCATGAAAACCAGGTGTGCAGGTTAAAGAAGGAATTACATGCCTATCTGGTTGCACATGGTTTTGAGAACAATCCAACTAAAAGCACCTTAAATGTTAAGCGTGCTAATGATGTGCTTCTGATCATTGTTGTCTATGTTCACGACATGCTGCTCACTGGTCTTATTGAGAAGCATATTGCTGATTTCAAGGCTGATTTGCGTGCCTCCTTTGAGATGTCTGATTTGGGGCATTTGCATCACTATTTGGGCATTCAGTTTATGCAAGTTGATGGTGGAATGGCTTTGTGTCAAACGAAATATATTGACACATTATTGCAGCATTTTGGCCTTGAAGACTGTAAGCCTATTGCCACTCCTATGGAGATAGGTTAACAATTGAGTCTTCATGATGTTGGAGATGCATTTGATGTTGTTCTCTATCAGCAAGCTGTTGGATGCTTGATTTACTTATGCATTACTTGGCCAGATATTCAGTTTGCTGTCTCACAGATGAGCAGGTTTATGCATTGCCCAGGAGTCACGCATTGGAAGGCGGTTAAGCGCATCTTTCGCTACTTGAGTGGTACTCGGCTACTTGGGTTGTTTTATCATAAGGGGGGATCACTACCACGAGATTTGCATGCTTTTTCTGACTCGGATTGGGCTGGTTGCTATGACACTCGTGTGTCCACCAGTGGTTTTTGCTTCATGCTTGCTAGCTCATGTATATCTTGGTTGAGCAAGAAGCAGCCTATTGTGGCCACTTCCAGTTGTGAGGCTGAGTATAGGGCAGCTTTCACAGCAACTCTTGAGTGTGTGTGGCTCAGACGCCTTATGGCTGATTTGGGTGTTGGCCAGTCTTCTGCCACCACCATCTTCACTGACAGTCAGAGTGCATTGGCAGTTGCGAGGAACCCTGTGTTCCATGCTCGCACTAAGCACATTGAGGTGCATTATCACTATGTCAAGGAGAGGTTCTCTGCTAGGGAGATCAGCTTGGCATATGTGCCCATGCAGGAGAACATTGCAGACCTTTTCATGAAGGCTCTGCCCAGGGAGAATTTTGAAGCTTTCCGCAAAGCTTTGGGCTTACTTCCTTTTGTGGAGTGACTTCCACATAGCTTGGCACTTCCTTATACATGAGTGCCAACTACTTGTTCACCGCAGCACTCCCAGGGGGGATTTGTTGATATATTTAGGTAGTGATGTGTGTGAACACTCTAGGACCACCGGGGCACTTTTTTCCCTCTTTAGGAGGTTTTTTTCCCTCGGCTTGTATATACGCCAATAGCCCTAATGGGCTACTTATCTTTGTACATTCTCTAGTAATACATTCAGTATTGTGTGTTTGTGCTCCAAGCTTCTTCTTCTTCCTTGTGTTGTTCGTGTGCTTCCGTAGACATCTAACTCCAACACATCGAAATATGCTTTCTATCGCTTCTTTGCTGCATATATTATTGCTGCTGCTTTCAGTGTGGTTTCTCCTAATCGTTCCAAGTCCATTATCTTGGCTGATAATTCATGCCCGGTCCACTGATGTTCTTGTGCAACCTTAAGGGTCGGTATCAAGAAGTCCAAGGGAAGCATAGCATTCTGAACAAAAACCATCTGAAGGGAGTTGCATTGAGTACGGTCTTGTAGGCCACCCGATATGCCCAAACAGCCTGGTGTATCTGTTTGTCCCAATCTAAACATTTGTTGTTCACTAGTTTCGTCAGTACGTTACAAAGGATCTTGTTAGTACTTTCTCATTGACCATTGGCTTGAGGATGATATGGTGCGGATTTCTTGTGAATCACCATAAAATCCTGTAACAAATATTCAATGACTTGGTTTAGAAAGTGAGTTCCTAGATCGCTCACTAACTCTATAGGCAATCCATATCTTATAAAGACATTTTCAAATAAGAATTTTGCAGTCGTGTGTGCATCATTCTTTTTTGTGGCCTTGGCCTCTACCCATTTGGTAAGATAATCTGTCGCAACAATAATGTATTCATCATGTGTACCTTTTGCAGAGGGGGTTAATGGGTCCTACAAAGTCTATACCCCACTTAGAAAATGTACGTCCTCTCATCATGGGTTTCAATGGCATTTCATCTCTGCGAGTAGGAAACTGAGTTCTTTGGCACACATCACATCTCTTAACATAGGTATGTGCGTCCATGTGAAGAGTGGGCCACCATAATCCTGCAAAGAGGATGGCTTTGATTACCCTATCAGGGCCAAAATGACCTCCTACAACACCTTGGTGTGCAGTCTCTAGTATGCTCAGATAATCACTTTCATGAACACATTGTCTTAAGTATCCATCTCGTCCTCGTTTGTATAGATTGTTGCCAATAAGTGAATAGTCTTGAGCTTCCTGCTCTAGACTTTGTTGTCGTGCTAAATTCATTCCTTGAGGGAATGTTTTCGTCCTCAAGTACGTCACTAAAGGTTCACTCCAGTCTGGTGTGAGAGACACATGATATAATGTAGCATATTCTACTGGTGGTCTTTCACAACAAACAGGGCATTCTTTACACAACTTGTGGACATCTGCTTCCATAGAAGGCCAATATACTCCTAATCTATGCAGAGTCTACAATGTACGATATTTCGAATGATGTTGCTTTTAATGCACCTACATGTGCTAATTGCAACCAATTCGCATGTTCTGATTCATCTACACAACAAGCAAGAATCTTTTGATTATCTTGTTTATATATACTTCCTGCTATTATTTGATATCTTTGAGACTTGGTAATCTCTCCTTCCTTGATCCTTATCCTAGGATTCTTGGGTCCATATGTTAGAATAGGGATAATAGGCTTAGCCCATTTTGGTGCTATCTCAAGGTTAAACAAATATGCATCGGGTAATTCATCCGCTATTCCTTGAGGAGCTTCTCCTGTGGTTAATCTTGAAAGATGTTCAGCTCTAAGATGTGTCTTCCCTTTCATGACTACTACCTCAAAGTCATACTCCATGAGTAATAGAAACCAATGTATCAATCGTCCTGTATTACAAGGCTTATTGACTAAGTACAATAATGCTTGTTGATCTGTAAAGAATATTAACTTGTTTACCAACAAATAATGTCTGAATTTCTTCACCACATAGATCATTCTTAATCCTTCACGTTCCGTAGTGGTGTAATTTCTTTCTGCTGCGTTCAACTGTCTGCTTCCATAAGCTCTGGGGAGATCTATATTACCTTCATTCGTAGGTTGTGCTAACACATATCATATGGCATAGTTGGATGCATCCACATGTACATGGAATGGCTTACTCCAATCCGGGGTTGTCAATATAGGTGCTGAGCACAAACGTCGTTTAAGTTCATTGAATGAATTCTCACATTCATTTGTCCAATCAAACTTGGTCAAAAGAGAGTATAGAGGCTTGGCTATGATTGCATACATGTGTATGAATTGTGTGTAATAACCGCAATGACCCATAAATGCGTGTACCTCTTTTACGTTATTTGGCCTAGGTAGATCTGGAATCACCTTCACTTTTTCTTCATCTGTCGAAATTCCATTCTTTGACACAATGTGTCCTAGAATTTTGCCTTGTCTGACCATGAAAACACACTTTTCTGGGTTCAGAAAAACTTGATATTCTCGACATTTTTCAAATACTTGTCTTAACTTGGGGATATGTGTCTACCTGATATTCGAATGAGCACATATGTCATCGACATAAACTTCCAAACCCTTGCGTAAGAATTCCTTAAAAACATGACACATGAGTCGTTGGAAGGTGGTGGGTGCATTTGTGAGCCCAAATGGCATCACTTGAAATGCAAAAATGCCCCATTTTGTGGCAAAAGCCATCTTGTGTTGATCTTTTGGAGCAATGGCTACTTGATTATAGCCTGAGAAACCATCAAGAAAGCTATAAACTTCCTTGCCCGCAACTCTGTCCAATAAATGTTCCGTGATAGGAAGAGGATAACTGTCTCTAATCGTAGCGGCATTAACTTTTTTAAGGTTAATACACACATGCAATTTTCCATTCTTCTTGGGCACAACCACAATGGGGGATACCCATTCGGTGTGCTCAATTTCATAAATGAATCATGCTTCTATCAAACGATCTATTTCTTCTTTAATCTTTGCAGCGTAGTTATCATTGTACGTGTATGGTTTTTGTTTCGTAGGTTTTGCATCTGGAGTCATAGGGATTCTATGAGAACATATATCTGGGTCTACTCCTTTCAAATCTTTGTAACTCCAAACAAAAACATCTCTATATTTGCGCAATAGGGCAACTAATTCTTCTTCTTCTTCATTCGTCAAATCATGCCCTATGTATGTACATTTTTCTTCTTCTCCTTCTATGGCGACTATGATTTTCTTGGTTTTCTCATGGTTATCATGTACTTCTCCAACGTCAGCTTTTCTGTTAGGCATTCATACCATGATTCGTCTATCTTCTATTTCATACTTGTTGAAGTTCTCAAGAACCTCAAACACAGATTCTTCTTCCTCAAACGTGGTTTCTTTCTTCTTTCTTTTCTTTCCTTCACTTTTGGCAGTCACTTGTGTGGCTAACCTCACCTCATCCATAATTTCTTCATGTCTATGAGGGTGAGTTTCTACTTCATAGAAATATTCTTCATCTGATGCAAAGGGTGGATCCATAATAATTGACTCTAGATCAAAGTCGCTTGCATCCTCGAATGCATCAGTGCTAGGTTCACATTCTTCTATAATTGAATCACACATGATTGGCTCTATTGTGAAGACTGAAATGTCATAGCCATCCTTGTCAAAGTGGGGTGTCCATTGTTCTTCGCTGATGGCTACATCCATGGTTGCTAGGATTTCTGCCCAACCATGGGGTTCGAATTCTTTGTCTGGAAATACTACAGGTGCATAAGCTGGGTCTTGAAGTGTTTGTGGATGTTGTTCTGCACCTAAGGTTCTGGCTTCTAACCATTCTTCCTCTTGTTTTGCTACCTTACACATCCATAGATGAGTATCCTCGTGCAACCATGAGGGATTTGATTCCAATGAGTGTACATATGTTGTTTCTTCTGTTGTCTTATGAACGGTATTCCATTGTATTGGGGGTACATATCTATGGGAATAGTCTTTAAGATTGACTTTCGTAGTCATTCCTAAATGTTGCAAATACAAAGAATTAGTTCCCCAATCTTGTACAATTTGCAACTGACGCATGAATGGTCGTCCTAAAATCATCTCGTAAGCATGATTTTTTGCAAAATCACAAATGGCAAAAGTATGCTCAAACTCCACACCACGTGGTGAGAGATATGCCTTCTAATAAGCCTAATGGTTTCTCTATATGTCCGTCAGCCATTTGTAGCTTCATCCTGGTGGGTCTTAATGTTGGCTTACCCCAACGTTTCCATAAAGCGGTGGTAGCGATCGCTACTCCGGCTCCTGAATATAATATGGCTTTGGTGGTGTAGCCTTGATGGGTTATTGGAAGATAAGTGTTACCTTCCTCTCCTTCACTTACATCTCTGATTCTTTCTACGGGTATCTCTGGTACCTTCTTGTGTGTTCCTATCTGTGAGGGAGTAGTAGCAAGGTCACAGAATTGATTTCCTACATGTTTCCACAATTTTGGTTTAACCTTCAACAACTCCTCTAGAGTGAGGTGACACTGTACTTTGGTGCTCTTTACCACTTCCGTGTTTCTAGGGATTACTGATTCTTCATTCCTCACTATTACCGTGGGTCCTCTCATGCTAATAGACTTGGCTTCCCAAGGTCCTGTGAACTGAGGTAATTCTTGTAAGGAATTGGATTCAAAACCTGTGTGTTCACACAGTTGCTCTTCCTCTACATCATTGTAGATAGAGGGGATGTCTTGGGGAAATCGCTCCTACAGGTCATCTATTTCTTGAATAGGAGGATGGGTTCCTTGTTCTTTTCTCCACTTCTCTTCTTGGATTTCTCTTAGAAATTCATGTGAATATCTATGTATGGAAGACAGGTTGTCTTCACCCGCTGTGTTGGGTACTTGGGACAAGGATGGTGCATTCCTTTCCTGTGTCTCTGAGGCAATAGGATTCCTATACTAATCCTTTCTCTCCCTGCTATCAATCAAGTATTCTAGCCTCTTTAAGAATCCTTGAAAGTGTAATTACGGTTTTGCCATGTTATTCCAATTAAGATATCTAGAGGCTTCGAACATTGCTTGTGCTAATTCTACCATCTTCATGCAAAGTTTAGTTCTTTCAATTTCTAAGTCTGCTCGAGGGTAATTCTTGCTCATTTCAGCTATCTGGGGTCCTTCTTTTAATCTAGCCTGATATGCACGAAACATCATGTCTAGGTTTTTTGGTATGGGTTTCGCTAGAATTGATCCTGATTTCTGAGCCAGGTTCTCCTAATTTGATTCTTGCGAAGTAAATTCTAGGATCTTGGCTCTCGATTCCTTCAAACTTCCTTCCAACTCAGTTATCCTTTTACTCCATTTTCTCTTGATTCTTTCTCTAGATTCTTTCCAAGATTTCGTCTTTTTACTGCTAGATTCTCCAACTTCACTAGTTTCAGCTATTTTCTCCTGATTAAGCTGTTGATTCTATAAGAGCACCTGAGCTCTTGTTATAGCTTGGATAGGCACATATGTAGGGTTGGATCCATCGGCATTGTTCACAATACCTATCACATTGATGTGTGTCACATTTGAAGCATTAGCAGGGTTCTTCAGACAATCTTTTATGATATGCTCTTTACCACAGTCGGTACAAAAGCCCTGTATGTTATAGTATTGTGACTGTCTTGCTATCGGGGGATGTGGACAATCCTTTATGAAATGGTCTCCTTGGCACCTAAAGCATGGTCCTCGAGGGCCCTGTCGTCTTTGCTGTCTTAATTGGGGTCGTGCATTAGGGTTGGTATACATCACGTTAGCGTAGTCAAGCTCCCAACTGGGTTCCGATGGTGGACTATCGTATTGATATGTTTCCACATGTTCCGGTGACTCTGTGCAGTATGCGAGTGGACTATCTACATCAGTAGAGTCAAAACTGTTAGAGTTCGGGTCACTCTCTGTGATCAAGGGTGATGAAGGCACTAAAGCCCTATTGAGGTTGTCTTCTGCAGCAGCGTATTTAACTGAGATGACATTCGCTGGTGGGGGTGGCTGCTGAGCTAAGACAGGTTGTGGTCTCTGTTGAGCCAGATAAGGGTAGTTTTGAGGAGGCCTATAGTAATGAGGCTGAGTATTATATTGACCTTGATACCTACTTGGCTGTGCGTATGCTTGCAGGTAGCTTTGTTTAACTACTTGTTTGTTGTATGGGCAGTCTTGAGCCGTATGATTCGTGTATCGTCTCTCAATCGTACACTACTGGCCACTAGGGTTGGCTTGCGGTTGTGTTGCATTGGGACACACATTTTCCATATGATCACCACCACAGGTGTAACAACGCTTTTTTGTTGTTAACCTAGGCATCTGTTTACTAGAAACTCCTAGTTTTTGGGCCACTTTTTCTGCTAGGTCTTCTATTGAGCTAGACAATTTTGAGGATGCTAGAGATGAACAGTCTGAGTCCTTATAGACCTTTGAGAGTTCCAACTCGTCTCCTAAGTTGTCCTCACTGTCTATGCAAATTCTTACACACTGCTCTAGCATTCTGGGTTCCTTCAAGTATACATAGGAGGGTAGTTTAGAGCTCAACAAGCCGTCTAGAAACAATGACACTTGATTGGCCTGTGAGGGTAGCTCTTGCATTGGACATCTCTCCACATATTGTCTGAAGCTACATCCTGTGAGTCTAACTGTTTCCTGAGGGCTTTGTTTAAAACTATGAATCAACGAAGACGTGTCATGCCTGATCCCACTTTTAGAGAATTCCGTGATGAATGGCTCTAAAAAGTGATGGATGTCTCTAAATTGCCTTTGTTGCAATGGTTAGAACCAAGTTAAAGTTGTGTTCTTTAACGTTAGTCCAAATGCATTATATTGCGTGAACATGTCTTCTACTTGTTCTGCTCGTAGCACTTGCTTAAATTCTACAACATGGTCATAGGGATCTCCTGTCCCATCAAAGTAGTTTTTCATGGACTTTACTAGCTGAGTGAGTCTTAATACCCTTGGGTGTTTGCGTGGTCTAGGTAGAGGAAAATCATCTCTACCACCTGGTATTCTAGGCTCTCTTTGTCTTTCCATTCTATCTGTGTCCGTGTTCGTTCTATCTCTCCCTATAGGATGAGTGAAACTTACTTCCGGTCTTTCTTTGTTTTTCTCTCTTTGCATGCCATGGGCTGAGGATGTTCCCCTTGTTGGCTCGCATTTACATTTGTTCAAGATGGAGGGAAGACTAAATCACCTCTCCATGTATAGGTATTTCTCGCGTGGTCTGGTACTACAAATACTCTTTCTGAAGTTTCATCCAGGTATACAACCTTTTCGGGTGTATCTAGGTCTTTGAGCTCGCAAACCATGATGGAGCCTACCTCACTAGGTTGTTCCATTCTGTACCTCCAAAATGCTTCATCTGTCTCTTTATTTACGAATAATTCTATGCTTCTGTTATCCTGAGGGATCCACTCTGGAATTAGTACTCTTGTTATTACAGATTTCCCTCTGGGTGTCCTAGGTTCTTCTAATGGTTCTTTTCCTTGGGCTTTAGCTTCTGTCTCTAACTGAATTACACCAAATGCATTGGTATTATTTGGTTGAGTACTTATGATGTACATCGTTCCTTCTTTGTCTATGTATGTGTCTCTCTCGAATTTCACCACTAGATGTTCCAATCCAATGGGTTGATCAGGATTGTGCATGTGAACCACTTGTCTTCGCAAACAATCCTCATAGATGCGAGCACCTAAGTGGTTGGTTCGGAGAAATTCTAATTGAGTTCTATAGGGTCCTTCGGGTCTTTCCAAATATGCTATGTTTGACCCTCCTTCTGGTCTTTCCGTGCTAAAAGCCATTTCCGATTCACTCGTATCTAAGCTCAACTCGTAGGGATAACTATTATTCAATTGTGTGCCCACGATCATGCAATAGTTCCTACACTTGCTTCTGATGATCTAAGGCTTCATTGGTCTGACTTATCTATATTATTACCCGATCTAAGGTTCATGAATTTACTTCGCGATGATTCTTACTTTCGTACTTCTGATCGTCAATGATTCTTTTTTCTTACTTTCTTGATTCTTTTTAAAATCCTTTAGATTCTTGTCTAGATGTATGCATCAGGAATCGACTTTCCGTGGTACTTTTAAGTTCTCATTCCGTCAGACTTAAGTTCTTTCCTTTAGTTTTTCGTATCACACACACCTTTACTTTAGTCTTGGACTTGAAAAATTAAATCTCTTGAATTTGATGCGTTCCTATTGTCGTTAATCCACAATGCTAATGTTTAGCTTAAGGTAGTAATTGACTGAGGGGGTTGAGTATTCTTCCAACCTCAAGTCAGCTGCTTTGAGTGCTCTGATGCCCAAGAAGTCACACTTCCCAAGCCCTACGTTCTTTACTACTTTGCCTTGATTGCCCTTGATTGTCCTTGCTAGACTTGTAAAAAGCCAACATTTAGACCAATTCTCAAATGGCTATTCAAACACCTGAATATATACACCTTTCAGTCCTTTCTCCTTGACCCAAATTTCAATGCCCCCTAGCTTTCTAGTCCCTAAGATGGTCAGCCTCAATTGGTCTACAACAATCACGATGGTTTGGGACCATCGCGATGGCTCACGTGAACCGTCGCGATGGCATGGTACAATCGCGATGGTTCGAAAGCGCGAACTGTTGCGATGGTCTGAAATGAACTGTCGCGATGGTGCAAAAATGAATCATCATGATGGCTCGATCGGCAAACAATCGCGATGGTGTCGATCAACGGTCAACGCAACAATCCCGATGGCATGAGATCGTTGCGATGGTCATGAGGCACGATGGCATGAGCCAATCACGATGGTCTGATTTTGAATCGTCGCAATGGCGTACCTGTATCATCGCGATGGCATGAATAGTGAGCAATCGTGATGGTCTGGCTTGACACGTGGCAGCGTCGGCACGATGGCATGGGGTCGACGGGATTGTCGCGATGGTCAAGGACCGTCACGATGGCTCAAGTGAACCGTCACGATGGCGTGAGACCGTCGCGATGGTCCGACCGAGCTGTCATGATGGTGTGAGCCAATCGTGATGGTGTGACACAATCGCGATGGCGTGAGCCAATCGCAATGGTCCACCAAAATGCAAATTTTTGAAATGCAACAATGGATTCGTGTATGCGCTTGTGTCGCCTACCTTGTGGTGTGGTCACTTACCAAAAATGCCAAAGTTGGCAGACCATCGCGATGGTCTGACACACACGGTAGATTTTTGACAAAAAGTGGTTTTTCACCTGTAGGAAGCCTTCCCGATGCTCTGGAGCACTGTACTTGCAAGACAACTCAAAAGCACAAAAGCACATACAAGCACAAAAGCTCTCTCTCTCTCTTGCATGCACAAATGAGGGGAAATGAGGAGAATGGGTGGATATGGTGGATTTTTTGATTTTTTTGGAGTGGAAGATGATGATGCGGTGATGAAGATGGAGTGTGGGGGAGGTGAAAAACACCAAAAACTAAGTAAAAACAACAACAAAAACTGAAATTTTTACCTTCCAACGCCACTTCTTGCTATACTCTTACCATCACACATTCGCCCTAGACTCGATCCCCGGCAACGATGCCAAATTTGGTGTTGCTCTAGCACAATGGTGAGAACCACCTTAAGAAGCTCCACCTCCTTAATGTCAATCCGCAGAAGAGATAGGAGTGATATGAAGATCGTGAATATGAGATGAAGTGAGAGTGATGGTGAGAAGCATAGAGATGCACACACATACACACACAATGAAGAGACAAGCAAGACACAATGGAAGGTAGGAAAATAGACTCTATTACTCAAGAACACTCTTACAAGCTCAAAATAGCTCTAAGCGCTTCTCTTACTCATACAAGCTAAACTAAAAAATGAGCTCTCTAGCTCTTTTTATGGATTCTAGACTAGTCTTGACCGATTTCACATCTAGTGATTGGCATAGTAAAAAAATAGGTTCTAAATGCTATTTGAAAGGGTAAACGGTGTCTAAAAATAACCAAAATTTGTACACTATAAATTACAAAAAGGGGTTCTCTATGTTACATATGGTACAAAAGTGATGAAAATCATTGTTGGAGGTTTTTGAAAAGTATTTTGAAATATATTTGTTTGAAAAAATGATTCGATTGGCTCGTTGCTACTTCATTATGCTCTTTCTTTACATGCTTCCTCGACGTCTATGCCTCTGGCTACTGCCAACAGGGACACTTTTATTCTACAATTTGTACTTTAGCTTTCTCTCATACATCAGTGTTCCTGATTCCTTCATCTTCGTATTCAATTTCCAACTAGAAAACATGATGTAGATAAGGTTGAGAGAGATAATGTAAAAATAATCATCCCTAATTTTTTTTCCATATGCATAAAATGACCTAAGCACTCATTCTTAACAATATCCACACAATGTATAACAAAAAACTCAAAATGAATTATTTCACTATCAAAAGGCTTAATATAATTCTTTGATAAAGAATTAAAGTTTTGAGAAGATCCAAAAATGCTTTAAATCTCCGATGTGGGACTATAGTGGTATGAGTTCTAAAACCCATGTCTCACTCACCTTTAATTCTGATAAATAGAGAAAACGAGAAATTATTACAATGAATTTATTAACTTGAAAAGTGTGCTTGTCATTTGCCTGTAGAGCAATTGGTCTTGTAGAATGCGTCTTTTTCTTTTCCCCTTGTCGATTCCTTATCATCTATATCGATGGTATCATCAGTACAAACAGAAATATTGACACATATATTTTCTGTAAATTTTATGTAATATGTTCGTTTGAAGGTGTATGTGGCATGATTTTTTGCATATGTATTTATGTTCTTTTCTTGCATGTATAGGTAGTATGTTTTTTGCAAGGGATATGAATGTTTATTTTTGCAAGTATATGTAGTATGATTTTTTACAGGTGTATGTTGCACTTGGATGCAAAAAAAAAGAATGGCTTAATGTGTGTATTGTTTGCTTATGGCCCATGTGCCTAATGTGCTTACGGCTTGCATGCCTTATTATCTTTTGTTATATTTTCCTACTCTACGGGAAATGCTACCAAATTTTTTTAACATCATAGTTTTACATAAGTACTTGCATACGTACATACATACATACACGCATACATACTTACATACATACATACATATATCTATACATACATACATACATAGATACTTACAAACTTGCTCATATACAAACATTTACTTAGTTACATACATACTTGCATACTTACTAATAAACATACATACATACAAACATAAATCCAACATACATACATACATAATTACATACATACATAAGTGCATACATACATATTTACTTACTTATGTACTTACTTACATACTTAATTACTTACTTACATACTTAATTACTTACTTACTTATGTACGTACTTAATTATTTACTTACTTACTTTCTTACTTACTTCGTTAGCTAATGTCAATCGCAAACAATAAGGAAGCCACCCCTCTAATTTAAGTTAAAAAACAAGTGAATTAGAGATTGTCCAGTGGATGGAGAGGCATAGTACTAGTTGTAGGTTGGTGTATCTAGAAACACTTAAGAGACCATATAAAACTCAATTGGAACACATCCAAGATAACCAATCAGGTGCTTGCATCTATCAAGATGGGTCCCAAAGATCAGTTTTTCAATTGAGAAACTTTGAACACCCCTTTGGTTTCATCATCCTGTGGTCAAGTTTGAGGATTGTTCTTACATAGAGAAGAAAGGGACCATCTATTTGGTAACTATCTTCCTAAATAGGTGAAATGAATTTGGAACAATCATTCCCGAGTCTAAGATAGGAGGAATCAAAGAAGAGGTTTCCATGAATGAGAGTCTTAGTACTCCTATCGAAAAAGTTTATATTGCACTCAAGTTATAATTACATCAAGCGTACATCAGCATAATGTAGCACATAGCTATTTGCAAACAAGGCTATAAAAGAAGCCTTTTGGAGGTTTCCACCACCAAGATCCTACACCAAGGATGATTACATGATGTACAAATTCAAGGATCCTGAGAAACCTCATGACGTGATCTATTTGGATCACAATTTTGATAGATTGTACCAAGTCAACGATCTTAGTAAACAATCACATATGGAAAGTAGAGAAAGTGTTTCCCTTCAAATAATTGGTTACTTCACACAAGCAAGCATGTGCTAGGCCCTCAAACCCATTAACTTCTCATAAAGAGAATCAGAGCAAAGCACTAACTGACCTGAAAGAGAGAGCCAAAGAGGGAATAGGACACAAAGATATAGAGGACTTCCCTTCACCTGGACCTAGAGAACATTCAAGGACTTTGATGCCCTCTTAGGTAGTGAAGGTTATTAACAATTATTTAAATAAAACATGATATCCCTATGATCATGTGGCATAGTTCAAACAAGTTCTTCAAGTTGGATAGGCAGAAGATTTGTTTACTCAATTTGAGGCCTTTGGATTAACTTCGAAATGCACAACTGTTGCTTGGTTTCAACAATTGAATAGAAGGAACTATTGTGACATAGAAAAGTTATTGGAAGCCTTTATAATTGTATTTTCTAACAGTGGAATTAGGCATAACACATCATCATTGATTCATAGCTTCAAACAGATCCCCCAATAGATAGTAAGGTTAGCACAATGTAGATTCAAGAAGTATATTGAATAATGCTCCATCGCTTAGCTACTACCTAGGCAAAGCATGTGGCTTTATTCCTAGTGTTGGAGTTCAATGAGTGTGAAAGCATACGAATAGCACAAGGAAGAAGATGAAGCTTGGAGAACAACATGACACTGATTGTATTACCAAGTGAATATAGGAAGATCAGTGACCTAATAGGGTTATAGGCGAGTATACAATCTAGGGGGGACCTCCTAAAGAGGGAAAAAATTGCCATGGTGGTTAGAGTCTCTCCCTAACATAATGACAGTGCACCTCAATGTGCTTTGTGTGAGCATGGAACACATGATTTCTCACAACTGTAATGCACTCTAAATATCAATAAAGATGGTGGTAGTAAAAGGCTGACCAACACCCAAATTAGCCAAAAGGCATCTAATACACACATTGAGCAGTCTCTATGAATGATGCCCTATACCCAACCTCACAAAAAAGAGTGGCCACAATTTGTTGCTACTTGATCAACCAACATATGCATGAGCTACCACACATGAAGAGAAAACCACTAGTGGACACACACATGTCATAGCAACCATCCAATCCGAGTCAAAAAAAGCATGTAAATATGGGAGTAATGATCCCCCCTTGCGATAAGACAATCCAAGTAGTCGAATACCAGTCTAGTAGTGAAATATGCATAAGTAAATCAAACATCTAGCAACTTTTGATAGTGAACAACCTCAAATCCATCTCCAACATCACAAAGACTCAATCCTAAACCTTTTTCCTTAGGAGTGGCAATAGGTTTGCAATCTTAAAGGCCAAAACACTACAATATGTGTCAACATGTGTTGTTTGAAAAAAGTTATTATCCCATTAGCTTGCATCAAATTGAATGCCAAAATAATGGTGCAAATACACCAAATCTAACATCTCAAAAGAGGCATGCAAATCAACCTTAAATTCAATAGTATGCATCTCATTAGGACAAGCAAGTAGCATAAAATCAAAATATACAACAATGATCAGAACTACATCATATGCATGTTTACCATATAAGGTCTCTTGAATTGGAATCTTCTCAAATTCATGTGCTAGAAAGTATTTTTTCATATAAGCATGCCATACTTGCTTCAATCCATATGATGCCTTTCAATCTACACACTTTTTTTTCATACCCTTTTTGCATGAAATTACGAGGTTTAGATACATACAGTTCTTAATGTAAATCACTATTAAGAAAAGCACTTTTGATGTCCAAGCATTATACATTCCAACCATGATTAGGTGCAAGTGCACAAATTCTATGATCAGTGTCCATTTGGCACATGGGACAAAGGTATCATCAAAATCAATGCCCTTCTCTTGATCATAACCTTTGGCACTGTAATAATATTTCGTGGGGAAATCCATTGAAGAACTGGATTTTGATGCTCATACCCTAAAAAGGATCCAAGGGATCAAAAAAAATATAAATAATAAGCTAAACTCTTTGGAAGTCTTTTCTTAAGGGATTTTTTGAGTTAAGCACTGAATTCTAAAAAAGAGTTGGAAAAGTCACTGAATTCTAAAAGAGATAACTGATTTTTCTTGATAATAGTATATTATTGCAATCAAGGAATACATTTAATTTTAATAACCAATGGACCAAGTGCAAATAATAAACAATGGACCAAGTGCTAATAAGATCAAATATGCATACAGCCAATGTGACTCACACATGATATTCCCACTTTTTTTGCTTTAATATTATGCATGAACTTCATGCTTCTTGATTTAGCTTTGGAAGTGGAAGACTACGACGTTTTTTGCGGTGAACTTTTAGTGAGTCATTCTAAAGTAAACTAGAACTAAATTTCACATGCGCTAACATTTAGTTCAAGAAAGAAAAAATATATACTACGTCTATTGGGCATGGTCAAGTCTCTCAAGGTCTATGTACAAGCTCAGCAACAAGTTGGCATAGAAGAAGAGGGAGTATGTGGAAAGAAAACTCACAATTTTTCTTAAAGAACCATTATTAATCTCAAAATAGTGATTTTTATCACTACCACTTTGTAAAAAAGCCCATTTCATTAAATTCTAACCCCACTTTGTCCATGCCGAGGAATGTCAAGGTTAGGAGGCTTAGCTAGAAGGAGCATACCACTTCTCATAATTTTTGGAGCTTATTTGAGCCACAAAATTAGTCTTAGAAGTTATTTTATAACTATGCCAACCAGTTAAAGCTAGTTCAAAAACTATAAATAGACCATATAGGCTCATTTGGAGAGGTTAGATGGTGTGAACTTGTAAGAGATTTTGAGCAAAAGCTTGTAATATTCTTGTTTTAAATTGAATAGACTCCATTGTTCCGCTCTATTGCTTCTTCCTTGTGTGTGTGTGCATCTTCTTGCTCCTCACGTGCTCATTTGCATGCATCACTTGCTCACTATCTTCATATCACCCTCATGACTTCTTGGCTGATGATTTGACGTTGGATCTTCATCCACAATGGTTCTCACCATTTTCCTATGAAGAAATGCCTTTTTGTCACTATTGTCGAGGAAAGCTCCTCAAGGGACGAGCATGTGATGGTAACAATAGAAGAGAAGAGAGGTTGGAGTCCTTGGTAAGTTGTTTTTTTTTATTTTCTCCATTTTTTGGATTTTTTTTTTCACAGAAATTTGCACTCCTATCACCTCCATTCATCCACCCATACCTCCCCTCTTCCATATCCTTCATCATGGAAAAATCACCCTAGGATTTAGATGCCTCACATTCCCCATTCATTCCTCATTTGTGTGTGTAAGAGAGCAATCGTGCATGGGAATTTTTGTTTTTTTGGTTTTTGTGTCATTTGCAAGTTGTATACATCTCCAGAAGGCCTGACATGCATCACAAAACTCTACATGGCTCTACAATGCACTAGACGCATCATAGAAACGCAAAGTTTTTCACTCTATCATCATAGAGCCAATCTATCGTGCAAGAAGTCTATTGTGAAAAACTCAGTCTATCACGACAAACTCAATCTATCATGAAAATTGAGGCTGTCACAAAGACCCCGTCTATCATGAAAAATGCACCTTATCACGATAAACCAAGAACCCTCACAAACCTTCTTGCCATGAGTAACCACCTTATCGTGATAGAGTGCTAAAATATACCAGAAATTTGACAAACCCCTTTATCGTGATAGAACCTATCTATCATGATAGAGCCATCCATCACAAAAATCCAAGACCATCACAAGGTCCCCATTATGAGAAAATCATCACAACTGACCCACTCTATCATGATAGACAACTCTATCATGATAGACAACTCTATCACAATAGACCTATATTATCATTGATCATAAACTATTGCAATAGATACAATCTATTGCAACAGACTCAATATATCATGAGAATCCCACTCTATCATGATAGATTGCCCTAGCATAATAGAAAAACTATCTACTTTTTTTTTGGGTTAACGTTTTGGCAATTTTAATGGGTTTTTTTGTGAATGTCAAGGGCTATTGAGCCAAAAAAGAGTGTGCAATTGGTTGTGTGCCCTTACAAATTGGTGTTTGAATGCAAACCAAATCTCTGAACATTCATTTTTAACAAGAATGAACCCCTAGGGGCAAGAAATGTGACTACATACATACATAGATACTTACATACTTACTTATATACATACATTCATACATACATACATACATACTTTCTTGCTTAGTTACATACATGCATGCATAGATACATGCATACGTACATACATACATACATACATAATATATACATACATACATACATACATACTTTCTTGCTTAGTTACATGCATACATAATTTCTTGCTTAGTTATATACATACATACATGCATGCATAAATCCATACATACATACATACATACATACATACATGCATACATACATATGTACGTACGTACATACATACATACATACATACTCTCAACAAAAGTGATAAGATTTCCAATTTTGAAGTCTCAGTGTAAGATAACAAACCTTTTCTTTTGCAGATTAACAGAGGCTTCTCCATCCATGCTTCATTTATAAGTTCAGGTCACGTCCTCACACACAGAGAAGTGACGCGGTTCACCTCCCAGCCACATTCGAGTTACTTGCGTGAGTCCCATACATGAGACTCCCTCCTTGCTTTCTCATAAGAGATAATAATCTCTTATATGAGATAATCTTCTATCCCCTCTTCTACCCATACATATGGAAAGAGCTTCCATTTGATTTCATGTGGTGAACTCCTCTCAAGAGGTGTTCCCACCAAGACCCATACATATGAAAAGAGCTTCCATCGGATGTCATGTGATGAACTCCTCTCAAGAGGTGTTCCCACCATGACCCATAAAGTGATAGGAAACTCAGCTTGCTACTCAGATTGGCGAATCCCATCATTGGAATAAGAAGATTGGGGATGAGATCTGGTGTATTGAGGACTGCTAAGTAATGTTGAAACCCAAGTTGATAGCTCTAGCTTAATTAGAGCATGTTAATACAAGTACACATATATTTGTGCTTGTAATTATAGAATTTCATGCTAGATAAATTGAGAGAAAGAAAAACATATAGAGAACGAGAGAGAGAGAGAGAGAGATAGAGAGAGAGACAAAGAGAGAGAGAGAGAGCAAGCAGGAGAGCTTACACAATGGCAAAGAAATTTCAATATGAAAAGTCGACATTAATTATCTTATCACATGTTTGTAAGTGATTGTGATCATTGAGCTTGTTTTTATATATATTTTAAAAATAATTATAATAGAAAATCATAATAGCAACCCTTGCATTCAAACATACATAGACACACAAAATAATTCAGTCATACACACAAAACAATAATGATTTGTCATAATAATATTTACTATGGGCTCCTACTTCTAATTTTTCATCAACTCCATGCTTCCTCATTTCAAACTACCTAGCCTTCTAAGCCACAAACTCCGATAACGGATGCTGAAGAAAAGAATTTGCACATAGTCTGTTGGGATTGTGGCAAACCTAGACACACCAAAGCAAAGTGCAAATAACCTTCTTCCAACATGAAGCCTGTAGTAGCTCAAGTCCTAAATGTTGAAGCAACTCAAGAGGAAGATTTTCTTGCCTGGATGAATGAAGGATTGTTAAATGATATAGGTAACTTGGGTAATATAATCTCAATGCTTTCTTTCCTCTACATGTATGGAACAATTAATGACTATATTGTTATTTTTTTTTGCATCAGAATGGAAGATTGCATTATTTTGTTTCATATGACCTACTTTAAAAAGAACCAATAAGGCCTAGTTCCTCTCCATGTGGAGCACCTATTCTCTTAATTGAGGAAAATAATAAGATTTATAGGATTTGTATAAACTATGGGGATCTTAACAAAATCATCATTAAAAATTGGTATCCAATTCTTCAAATAAATGACTTCTTAAATAAACTTTTAGGATCTCATGTCCTTAGTAAAATTAAACTTCGAATCTAGACATTATCGCATACACATGAGAGAAAATGATACTTATAAGACAATATTTAAGACTCAAAATTATTTACCACTTACAAATCTATGTGATGCCTTTTGGATTCACTAACACACTTGCCACATTTGCATGCCCTATGAGTATTTTTTTCTTAATTTTCAAGATTTTGTTCGTCTTCTTTGATGATTTATTTATTTGTAGTAAGAATGAAAAGCACCATAAAAATCATTTACAAATAATTCTTCATCTATTATGTAAAAACACACTTTTGTGAAAACACTGAACAGAGTTTCTTCTTTCAAAGAGAATTGGAGTATATAAGACATACAATTTCTAGTCATGGAATATTTTCAATAGAAATCTTGTAAAAGGTTATTCATACTTAGCACTTCCAATAACTTTATATTGAAGAAAAAGGTTAATTTTTCATGGGGGTTGCAACAATAAAAGTGATTTGGACCACTAAAATATGCACTTTCACATGCACCTATTTTATAATTACTAGGTTTTGGCCAACCTTTTCATGTAGTTATAGTGCTTGTGGCTCAAGTGTAGGTGTAGTTATAATGAAATATGTTCATCCGATTGCATTTAAGATTAAGATGCCTAAAGATTTTGAAATTAAGTATAGCACATTTGATAAAAAACATTGATTTGTTATGCATGCATTGAAAATTTGGAAGCACTATCTTATCAATTTTGGTATTTTAATCAAAATTGACCAACAAGTCACTAAATATTTATTAATTCAATTGCTAATTTTTCTTAGACACATTAAATGGGTTTTTTAATCCAAAAGTTTCAACCTATGATTCAATATCAATTGGTCAAGGCTAATATAGTTCTTGATGCTTTGTTGCTAAACTTCATAGCAATCACATTTTGTTCAAGTAAAAATATTTCTACCATTAGTATTCACTCATTTCATGATATGATTCCCACTTAGGCATTGGACTTGTATTTCTTATGTGCATGGTTTTATTTCTAGAATTATGAACCACAAAAGCACTATATCTACTTGTAAAGATTTATTCTTTTGGATGCATATGGAAAATGATATTGCACAATATGTTTCACAATGCATTGTGTATCAATGTTTTACACATCCTCACAAAAAAGCATTGGAATGAGCCATGGGAAGAAATTTGTATGGATTTCCTTATTGGTGTTTGTAACATACACTTAAACTATGTAGGATAGATGAAGCATCTAACTCACCACCCAATCATCCTTACATAACTCTAGCAAAGGGGACTATTTTCGGGTACGTACACACATGTATACCGTGCAGCCGAGATCTCTAGAGTTGACTAGAGTGGTAAGTCCACGATGTGTTCTAGTATACTTGAGTTAATTTGAGTATGCTTCTAGAAGGCTCCAGAGATCTTAGGGCAAATACTCTTCTATCAGTCTCATAGGATTTGGACCTAAAGCCTCTTCCTTCCCATCCATGAGACTTAACTACTAGGCCAAGACATTTATGATGTGAGTTATGCATATGGATATGCAATTCTGATCCTATTGGTGATAGAGTATTGTTTCTAGTCTCTTGTCACATTGTTAGTGTATTTCTCAGCATGGTGTCTTCTTAGTTTGATGGCATTGACTTTACGAGATGGAAAGCTAAGTTTTACCATACATTGGTTTGTGTAGGGTTACACATGTATGTGCATAGAGATGCATAGAGGTCTCATGAAATGTTGGATCACATATGGATGGATATGGATGCATTATGGCAAAAACTACATTATATCTATGAAAGTCCATTGACTCATGTGAGATGTAGATCACATTGAGGTCTTTGATGTTGGCACTGTGGCCATGGACATAATCGATTATTTTTCTTTAGCCGGATGAGATGATGACATCAAAGACATGCATATGATGCAAGTCGGGTAGTGGTTTTAGGAGAGCCTATGGTTATTGATTATGTTGATCATGTTGATGTCATTTTATCCTATAGTTCATCTCATTATCCCTATTTTCATTGGATAGCACACATATGCCTTTGTTTCTTGATGCATTAGCCACTTCTCATGTTACATCACATCGTGAGTGGGTTTTTCAAGGAGGCTTAAGAGGTAAAAGAGACTACAACAACTATACAGACGATCAAGAAGGTTCACTACTACTCATGAATATGATAGCCAAGCAAGGTAAAGAGGATGAGTACCTATTCTATATTGATTCTGGTTGTTCCAATCATGTGGCTAGAAACATAGCATTGTTATCTGATCTTGAAGAACCTAAAGGAAAGCATGAAGTCCAGACAGGTGATGACAGTGTTGGGTAAGTAAGTAAAGTATTATATGTGCCAACAATAACAAAAAACCTAATCAGTGTTGGGTAGATTGTTGAGAAGGGCTTACAGGTTAGATTCACAAGGCATGCAGCATATGTGTAGGACACTCAACTAGGCTTCAAGAGGAATGCAAGAGGTGAGAAATATGGTAGAATATTTACATTTGCAAGTTGAAGATACAAGGAACATTTCTCTCTTCAATTACAAAGATCAAACCCTATCTAAATTGGAGATATGGCACAAGAGACTAGGTCATATAGGGGCGTGCCAATTTGACAAATGTGGGGCATGCCAATTTGACAAATCACATAGGCAACCATTCAACAAAAGAGGATACATGTATGAAGACTACTTGGAGCTTGTACACATAGATATGTGGGATCCTAGAAAAGATCCATCAATTTTATGGTCAAGGTATTATGTTTCATTCATAGATAAAAAATGAATTCTTCACTTGTTTCAAGAAGTATTTGGAATTGGTTCAGAATTAAACAGGTAGAAGCTTGAAGCGGCTCAGATCTGATGGAGGTGTTGAGTATTTCTCACATGAATTTGAGTCATTCTTACAAGATAGAGGCGGTACACTCCTGAACAGAATGGAGTGGCAGAGAGAAGAAATAGACTAATAGTAGAGGCTGCAAGATCAATGTTGAATGACAAGAAAATTCCAAATTACTTATGGGTAAAGGATGTTTCCACATCTACATACCTAATTAATAGTCTTTCATCCAAATCCTTGGATGGAATGACACCTTATGAGGCATGGAATGTCAGAAGACCTTCCCTAGATCATTGCAAAATCTTTAGAAGCATTGCTTATGCACATATACCCTTACAGATTAGAGGGAAGATTGAGCCAAAGGCTGAAAGATGCATGTTCATTGCCTATTACCAAAATTAGAAAGGATATAGGTTGTATAATCCCACTAACAAAGGATTTATAGTTAGTAGGGATGTGGTGTTTGATGAAAATAACTCCTAGTTTGAAGATGATTGCAGGAAAATAAAGCTACCGTATGACTTGGAAAATGATTTTCCAACTTTGACTCAAGAAGAACCATATATATCAGAAGATGTCAACTAAGAAGATGAAGAACAGATTGACTTCAAAGCTTTGAAGTCCAAGTGCAAGACAAAATTCAAAAAATTGGAAGACATCCAAATTCATCCAATCAAGCACTTAAAAGATCTCAAAGGGAGAGCAAGAAACCCATAAGGTATGGCTATTACACATCACTAGTCACCAAGCATTCTATATACATGGCTAGAGATTCTATGGTAGAAGAGCCTTCTTCATTTGAAGAAGCAAATAAGAAGGAAGAATGGAGAGAAGCTATGGAGGAAGAAATTGAAGCACTTCAAGAGAACAACACTTGGGATTTGGTTCCCAAGAAATCATGCATGAAGGGAATAGGATTCGGATGGATTTACAAAGTAAAGAAGAATTCAGATGGTTCAATCAACAGGTATAAAGCAAGCCTAGTAGCAAGGGGTTTTGCTCAATCCCATGGAGTGGATTACGAGGACACCTCCTCACCTGTAGCTAGGATGCCAAAAATGTGAGTTTTAGTAAGTATTTTTGCTTCAAAGAATTGGAATGTGTATCAATTAGATGTTAAAAATCATTCCTTAATGGATGGATCTCTGAAGAGGTCTACATGGCTCAACCACTAGGCTATGAAGACAAGGACAAACCTAATTTTGTATGTAAATTGAGGAATGCATTGTATGTATTAAACCAACCTTCTAGAGCTTGGAACTATAGGCTTGTCACATACATGCAGGACTAAGGCTTTGTTGTAAGCAAAACAGATTCTTCATTATTTGTTAAGAAGACTAATTCATATATTATCTACCTATGTGTTTATGTGGATGCCATTATCATTACAAAAGATGATCCCAATGACATCAAGAAGATCAAAGCTCAGATGAAGGAAGAATTCAAGATCAATGATCTTGGATTGCTTACATATTTTCTTGGCTTAGACATTGTGTATTTAGAATCTGGTGGTTTTATTACTCAAAGAAAGTATATTCATGATATGCTTGTTAAGTTCAAGATGGAGAATGCAAAAGTTGCAGGTACACCTATGGGACTAAATCACAAACTTGTTCTCATGAGGGAGAACTACTTGAAGATATTACACGTTATTAGAGGCTTGTTGGGAGTCTCAAGTATGCAACCCTAACAAGAGTGGACATATGCTATGGAGTAAGCACATTAAGTCAATTTATGCATACACCAAGAAAACCTCACTTGGAAGCTGCCAAGAGGATCTTAAAATATCTAAAGGGTA
Source organism: Ceratopteris richardii (assembly GCA_020310875.1). NCBI lineage: Eukaryota > Viridiplantae > Streptophyta > Polypodiopsida > Polypodiales > Pteridaceae > Ceratopteris > Ceratopteris richardii. Next base: position 184,514,589 of record CM035407.1, read on the forward strand.
CCATAAATGAAGGGCTATTTTATCCATTCACATCTGACTTGGATATCAAGCTATATTCTGATGCAGATTGGGATGGCTCAAAAGATCATAGGGGGAGCGCTTCGGGTTACTTATCTTTTGCAGGTTCAAAGTTAATTTCATGGTCATCAAAGAAACAACCAACTATGACATTATCATCAATTGAAGCTGAATATAAGGCCTAGCAAATGCAACACAAGAAGCAATGTGGTTAAAGCTACTCTACTCAGAATTGGGGATGCATACCTACATTCCTATGATCTTTGGAGATAACACTAGATCACTTCATTTGGCTTCTAATCCTATATATCATGCAAGGACTAAGCACATTGAAGTGCGTTATCATTATGTGAGACAGAAGCTACTTAGCAAGGACATATAATTGTCCTATGTATCAACCAATTTGCAATGTGCTTATATGCTAACCAAATCTTTAGATGGAACTAAGATGAGCAGGTTCAAGATGATGATTGTATTGTAGGAAATCAAGGAAGACCAAGCATGATAGGCTTGAGGGGGAGCTATTGGTGGAAATGAGTCCAAGCCTACATATTTGGACAATTAGCATTCACTTCATAAAATCACATATGACTATTCTCTTGTAAAAAAGCATTTACTTTTATCCTTGTAAAAGTGCATATGTTATAGCACTTACTCTCACGTGGAATTAGGAGGAATCAAATCATGAATTATTTGGTAGGTGATTCATGGGAAAGCAAGCCCTAAAGTTCAAGATTCACTTTATGGTAAGAGTTTGAATTTGAATTCAAAAAAATGGCTCCAAGTCTAGCTATAAAAAATGGATCAAAATCACGCATCAAATGAGCCCGATTTGAAGATAATTGAAGAGGGATTTTTAGTGCTTAGTGAGCTCATTCTATAGCTCCATCACTACCCCCTCATTGTGCAATTACACATTTCCAATGTCATTGTAGTTCTATGCGAGTTAATACATATACATTTATCATATCTCTACTTCACTTCTATGTCATGTTTAACTCCAAATTGTGAACTTCTCAGACTTTCTTCAGTGCATACTTGATCGTTTGATGTGATGTAAGTTGATATAGATTACTCTATGTTTTCTTTCTACAAAGTTTCATTATCATTGCTTTAGTAAATCTCCAGATATCTTCAAAACTCTACTCATTGGTTTGCATACTATTGGGACCTGAAATTGTTGAGATGAACCCCTAACTTGTGAAGTATAATTTTTCAAGTACACTTGATCATTTCAAGTGAAATTACTTGTGATTGGTAGCGTTCTAATTTAATTAGATAATCCCAAAAGGAATTTGATCAATTGCTAGCTGGTAAAGATAACTGTTCTATTTAATGAGCAGGTGTAGTGACCAAAATAGTAAGCTTTTGTTCACTATGAATATTCCAAGTCATCTGTTTTGATCCATTGATTAGAGGATCATACTACAAAGCACTTAGGTGATTATTTGTGGTTGTTGGGAAGCTCAAGAGGTCTATTTTACACTTCGCAACTTTTTCTTGTCTGGTGTGAAGCAGGGATTTGCAACACCATCTCATTTCCAAAATCTATCCACCATCTCCTCCAACATGTTTCAAGACTCCCACGTATGTTTGCACATATATCCTCTCCTCTTCCCTGCATCTCCTCCTTTGACTTCTTGGTCAGCCCACCAAAGGTCTTCAATTCACAATCAAATTAAATTGATCTATGTCATAAATGGATCTATGTCTCCCTTTTCACATGGAACATGCTTATTTTCTTTCATTGATGGGACATGTGTTGAGTGTGTGAGAGAGTGAGGAAGCACGAATAGAGGCACATGATGGAGAGTGTTAATCTCCAAAATAACAAGCTACTCTTGTAGTTAGAGCACCTCTATAACAAGAGTAACTCAAACCTTCACCGATTTTAGAGGATCAATGATCAATTATGAAGATTTTGAAAAACCTGTGAAGGAGATGACTACACAGAAAGTCTGTTGCACATATCTCTCTCATTAACTTATCAATTGTGTAAATTTTTTTATAAAACTTTGCACAAGGTGTTGCTACAGTTTGCGCACCTTCTCCAAGTTGAATCATTCCAAAAGATTCAGTAGATCTTGAGAAATGATCTCAACAAGTTACCTATGTCTAAAACTGCTCTTCTGAAAAATCGATTGAGACACCTGTAACTTCTAACACTTGGTTCTCTCAATCTAGAATGCGTCTATACAAATGCTTTTAGCCATAGGTGGCTTACCTTCTAACTTAAATTTTGACTCCTTACTCATGCAAAACTTTAACCTGTGCACTGAGAAATGATCAAATCATTGACCATCTAGATTGCGCCTATTTCAGGAAACAGTGAACATTTTTTTACATATGAATGTTCCTACTCATAATTCTCATAGCCTGTTTACAATTAGGCTCTGAAACTTTAACCATAGAATCATTAACTATGGACTTAGACATCTACAAAAGGATTCTTGAAATGATCAAGTATAGAAGGAGAATGCACAGAAACATCGGGCGCAATTTTCTTTCATTCCTGAAGGAACTTTACAACTGAGTGATGAGAGAGATTCTACTCACTTCTAAGATGTCTAATGACTCATACAACTACCAATTTCTCTATTCACATGCTCTCACATATTTTCCTTGACTTTTTACTTATATATATAGCCATATATGTACAAGCTTATGACCATACAAAAGATATATATGAGTTGTGTCTAAATTAATGTACATATGTGTACACATCTTCATCTTCTGAATATGCACTTCCTTAATGCTTCATGACTTGGTCTTTTCTTTAGTCCTTGACTTCAATTCTTCACCCAAAACTTCAATTGTTGATTTCCCTGCACCAACAGCTCCCCCTCAATCATCAATTGAGGTTTTCTCTATCTTCTTTATACCTGCCATGTCTTTAAATCTTTGTAGCTTTGGTCCATCCAAGCTTTTGGTTAGCATATCAGCTATCTGATCTTTTGTTGAAGTATGTATGACTTCAATCTCTTTATCCATCACCTTCTCTCTTAGGAAATGGTACTGAATCTCAATGTGTTTAGTCTTGGCATGAAAAACAAGGTTAGCAACTAAATATAATGAACTCATATTATCTCCATGAATAGTGGGTGTACTCTGAATGATATCAAAACTCTTCATAAGATTCTTAAGCCATATCACTTCCTTTGCAACTTCAACCATCCCTTTGTATTCTGCTTCTGTAGATGACAAAGCAATTGTGTGTTGCTTCTTTGAACACCAATAAATTAACATATCTCCCACATAACACAAGTATCCATATGTTGATCTCCAATCATCAGGATTACCTGCCCAATCTGTATCACTATAAATCTTGATGTTTTTATCTGATGTAAAACCATAATACAAACCTTCTTTGAGTGTACCCTTAATGTACCTCAACACTCTTTGACCTGCAATCCAATGTTCTTTCCTAGGGCAATGCATGAATTGAGATAATACTCCAACTGCATATGACAAGTCAGGTCTAGTTAATGTAGCATAGATCAGACTACCAACCAAACTCTGATATAGTTTCATGTCCTTGAACTCTTCACCTCCATATTTGCTCAATTTGTGATTCACCTCCATTGGAGTAGGTGCTACCTTGCAATCATTCATCTTAAACTTGATCAACAAGTTTCTCAAATACCTTTCTTGAGTTACATACACTCCATGTTGAGTGTATGAGATCTCCATGCCCAAGAAATATGACAAGTCTCCCAAGTCACTGATTTTGACTTCTTTCTCCATTTGCTTCTTTAGGCTTTGATTGCCTTTCTCATCTGTACCTGTAAGAATTATATCATCAATATATATGCACATGTATACGAACCCATCATCACTTGCTTTGACAAGCAAGCTACTATCTTCTTTAGATACTTGGAATCCAAGTTCTTTCAAGAACTTTACAAGTCTATAGTTGCATGCCCTTGGGGCCTGCTTCAAACCATAAAAAGCTCTCTTGAGCTTACATACATGATCTGGATACCTTCCATCTCTGAATCCTTGTGGTTGCTCCATGAAAACATCATCTAAAATATAACCATTTAAAAAAGCATTCTTCACATCTAATTGACATAACTTCCAACGTTTACATGCAGCAATAGCTATGAGTGTCCTGATAGTTGTCATCTTTGCCATAGGACTATAGGTTTCATCATAATCTATACCATATGTCTGAGCAAAACCCTTCACAACAAGTCTAGCTTTATACCTAGACACACTTCCATCTGCAAACCTCTTTGTCTTGTAGACCCATTTGCATCCAATAATCTTCTTACTATTTGGTTTAGCAACCAAATCCCTAGTCTCATTCTCCATCAATGCATCATACTCTTCCTGCATAGCTTTCTCCCAATTTTCCTTACCTTTTGCCTCTTCATATGTAGAAGGGTGTTCATCTGCCTTTATCCTATAAGCATAATCTTTGGTAGCCAAAAAACAAGTGTCAAAGCTATACCTTGTAGGTTGCCATTTGTGTCTTGATGACCTTCTAAGTTCTCTACTCCTTGAGGTTTCTAGTTCATCACATTCTGGATCAAACCTTGGCACTTCTTCAACTTCAACCTGCACTTCATTGTTCTCCTCTTCATCAAATATCTGAACCTTTGATTTACCTTTCTTTTGAGTCACAACTTCTTCATCACCTGCATCAATATTAATTGTACCTGCATACCAAGTACCTTGCTCATCAAATGTTACATCTTTAGATACAATAAATTGCTTTGTGGATGGACTCCACAACCTATATCCCATCTGCTTATCATCATATCCAATGAACACATATTTTTCAGCTTTAGGCTCCAATTTATGCCTCAATTGTGATGGCACATATGCATATGCCAAACATCCAAATACTTTGCAATGGTCTAGAGTAGGTCTCTTACCCCACCATGCCTCATATGGTGTCATACCCTACAAAGCTTCACATGGTAACCTATTGACCAAATAAGTAGCTGTATTTACAGCCTCAACCCACAAGTAATTTGGGCATTGACCTTGCAAACTCAACAAGAGTTCCATTTCTTCTCTCTGCTACACCATTTTGTTGAGGAGAGTACCTTCAAGTAATTTCCCTTTTTATACCTGCATTACACAAGTAATCACTGAAATCATTAGAGAAATACTCTCCCCCTCCATCTGACCTTAGTCTCTTCAACTTATGACCTGTAATTCTCTCTGCATACGCATGATAATGTTTAAATGTATTGAACACCTCTGACTTATCTTTGATCACATAGATAGTGATCCATCTGGTAGCATCATCAACATAAATCACATAGTACCTTGAACCATTGATACTAAAATCCTTTGATGGTCCCCACACATGTGTGTACCAACTCAAGCTTCTCTGAATACATAAAACCATGCTTGGAATAAGATTGCTTATGAGCCTTACCTAATTGACATGCTTCACATTTGTATGTCATATGTTGACCTGCAACATTAGGCAATCCAAGCACTAAACCATTGTTAACCATATCCTTGATACCTCTTTCATTAAAATGTCCAAGCCTCTTATGCCAAAGATCTAACTCGGAGATCTTATGTCCACCATAAGTGAACAAGGCATGACCAACATTACCTTGAATCTTCACTGTGAACAATCTTCCTTCTTTCTTCCCTGAAAAAATTTGTTTATACTCATTGCTAGGGTCTTCCACAAACACTCCTTCATTAGTGAACCTAACTTCATAACCTTTTTCAACAATTTGTCCTACACTTATCATATTTTTAGGAATTGTAGGAACATACAAAACCTTACTCAAGAGAGTACTTCCATCGTTGGCCTTCACTGATCCAATTGACTTCACATTGTGCTTTGTATTATCACTTGTTTGAAGTACATGATTAGTTACCTTATTTTCCAAATCAGTCATCAAGGCTATGTTACCACTCAGATGATTACTACATCTTGATTCAATGTAGAAGACTCTTTGATCTTCACTTTGCCTTTCACAAGTTGCATTCATTATCAATGTTGAATCTTCCCTCTGATCTAAAGCATAATTGTAGTAGGTATTGTTGTATTGTTGGCTTTGGAATCCTCTACCTGCATTTCTTCCAAAGTAACCTCTACTACCTCTACCTCTGAAATTACATCTTTGATTTTTGCCATGTCTTCCTCTTGAATTAAAACTCTGATTATATCCACCATTACTCTGAGTATTATGCCAACAATCATTAGCTAAGTGATTTTTCTTACCACAAATCCAACAAGCTTTGAATCCTTCTTTATTACTCCTGCCTCTTCCTCTACCTTTGCCACCTCCTCTTCCTCTTAGGAAGTTAGCTTGGCTAGTTGTACCTTCATCCTCATTTGCTTGTTTCTATCCTTTGATATTCTTCTTCTTATCCTTTGAATACATTGCATGACCTGTACTCTTGTCACCTTCACCTTTGACATTCTGCTCAAAGGTTAACATATGTCCTCGCAACTGATTTAAGTCAGGAGTAAAATGATCAAGTGATAATTCAGTAGACAAAATGAATGGCTTCCATTTGTCATCACCTCTCAAACCTGTGAGGATTCGCCTTACCAATTTATCCTCCTCAATGTCTTCATCAACTGCTCCTAATGCATCTGCAATTTCCTTCATCCTTGTTACATAGTCTGAGATGGATTGAGAGGCCTTCTTCTTGAAAGTGGTAAATTCTGCCCACAAGGATGCCTTCCTTGACTTTGTGGTGTTTTGGAAATGCTCCTCCAAAGTATTCCATATATCACTTTCACTTTAAAGACCTCTAATATGAGGTATCAAGTAGCCATTGACTGCCATATAGATAATGCTCCTAGCTTGAGCATCTTCCTTCATCCAATTCTTCAAATCTGATAATTCCTCCCTAGTTGGAACACTAGGATCTTAGAACTGAGGCTTTTCTTCTTCACCTGTAATATAAGCTATCAAGTCTTTGCTCATAAGATGAGCTTCCATCCTCATTGACCATGCTGGATAGTTCTCTCTATCCAACTTCTCTATTTGAAGAGAATCTCCCATCCTTTCTTCACCTGTGTATTGAATTCTTCAAACTTTATGAGTAATAGATGTACCTTTGCTTCAAATGATACTCCTTTTGTCTTCCTTGATGGCGTATGGCCTCGTTCTCAAGCTTTGCTCTTAAGCTTTCACCTTTTGAACCTTCAGATGTTGAATTCTTTATGACTGCAGCAATCAAGATCCTCCTTTCTTCAATTCTGATGCTTCCTGCTCTGATACCACTGATGGAGAGTGTTAATCTCCAAAAGAACAAGCTACTCTTGTAGTTAGAGCACCTCTATAACAAGAGTAACTCAAACCTTCACCAATTTTAGAGGATCAATGATCAATTATGAATATTTTGAAAAACCTGTGAAGGAGATGACTACACAAAAAGTCTGTTGCACATATCTCTCTCATTAACTTATCAATTGTGTAAAGTTTTTTATGAAACTTTGCTCAAGGTGTCGGCTACAGTTTTCGCACCTTGTCCAAGTTGAATCATTCCAAAAGATTCAGTAGATGTTGAGAAATGATCTCAACAAGTTACCTATGTCAAAAACCCGTTTATACAAATGCTTTTAGCCATAGGTGGCTTACCTTCTAACTTAAATTTTGACTCCTTACTCATGCAAAACTTTAACCTATGCACTCAGAAATGATCAAATCATTGACCATCGAGATTGCGCCTGTTTCAGGAAACAGTGAACACTTCTTCACATATGAATGTTCCTACTCATAATTCTCATAGTCTGTTTACAATTACGCTCTCAAACTTTAACCATAGACTCATCAACTATGGACTTAGAAATCTACAAAAGGATTCTTGAAATGATCAAGTACCGAAGGAGAATGCATAGAAACATCGCATGCAATTTTATTTCATTCCTGAAGGAATTTTACAACTGAGTGATGAGAGAGATTCTACTCACTTCTAAGATGTCTAATGACTCATACAAGTACCAATTTCTCTATTCACATGCTCTCACATATTTGCCCCGACTTTTTACTTATATATATAGCAATATATGTACAAGCTTATGACCATACAAAAATATATATGAGCTGTGTCTAAATTAATGTACATATGTGTACACATCTTCATCTTCTGAATATGCACTTCCTTCATGCTTCACGACTTGGTCTTTTCTTCAGACCTTGACTTCAATTCTTCACCCAAAACTTCAATTGTTGATTGCCCTGCACCAAAAGCACACACAAGAGCAAAGAGGGATATTGATGCACGAAGAAAAGGTGATGGCTGGAAGATCTCTCTATTGATAGATGATGAACAATGATCAGTAATATGCGAATGAGTGAAGTGAGAGCTATAAGTGAACTCCTAAATACTATGTACCACCACATACAAGTATATCATGTATATGTGGTTACATGAAGAAAAACAAACTCTAGCCAAAATTAGAGCAAATAGTGCCCATGTATAGGGCATCGTTCACATCAAAGATACTCAAGGGACTTATAAATGTAAAAAATCCCCTTGAAGCAAATGATGCTATACTTATGTGCTTCTCAAGTAGGTTTTGTGTGAACAATTTTCCTATACATGGGCACTTTTTACTCTAGTGCTAGCTAGATTTTTCCCCCATGTAACCACATATACGTGATATAATCATATGTAGTGGTACATAGTAATTAGAGATTCACTTATAGCTATCACTTCACTCATTCTCATATTACTAATCATTGTTCATCATCGATCCATAGATACCTCTTCCAACCATTGCATTTTCTTCGCATTCTGATCTACTTCTTTGCTCTTGTGTGTACTTTTATTTGTGATTCCACACTCTTTCACACACCCAATAGTGGTATCCAAGCAAGTTCAACTCCTTCTCAACTTTTTGTTTTTCACGTCCACCACTATGGACACTTTATAATTGAAAATTGGTTCTAGAGCATAAAAGTACAAGGTTCAACACTTAGAGATATGTTGCACTGAATTCTTACCCCTCTTCTCAATTCATTCATGCAGTTAGAATTGCTATTGAAGTTACAAATTTGAGCTACATTTTAGCTTTGTTGAATTTCATATCTTGTTACTTTTGAGTTTTTTGGTGCAATGGAAAGCGTGAAGATAATGTTAACAATACCAACTATCTAATGTGGTATGACATGATGAAGCAGGTTCCTATTGCAAAGCAACAATGGAAAATAATGAAAGATGTTGACAAGTAACTTAGCGGTTCTCCTATTACACAACCTATTGTGATAGATTCAGGTTCTTCTTCAAGTATAGTGACTATGACTTCTCCACCTATATAAGAGCAACTTAGATGGGATTGAAAGGATGCTCAAGCTAATCCATTGATTGTTCTTTCTATGGAGTTCTATACATCCATTCATCACTAATGTAAGAGAAATATGGGATACACTTGCTTCTTTATATGTAGTGTGTATTGAGGCATGAACATCTGTATGCATGGCTAGAAATGAGTGAGTGGATGTATATGTTACATGCATAAAGGATTTTAAGGAGAAATTGTCAAACATAAATAAAATCATTCTAGATGCATCAATCATTTCTAGATTACTCAAAGGATTGCTGAAAATCTCTTCAAAGATTTGTTGCTGGACTTTGTTTGGTTGCAAAAGGAAATCCAAAGATGTATGCTTTTGATGAGTTTTGTCTCTTCTTTTGTAGGAAGAGCACTCAAGAGTGAATAGAATTGGTTTTCTTGAGGGAATGCAAGCACTCACTATTACACACAAGGTTAAAAGCAAGTAGGGTTCAGCTTTGGGTTCATCAAAGCGAAGGTCTCAAATTTCCTCTCTTGATGGTGATCTGCAAAAGAAAAATACATGCAAGTATTATTGAAAGGTTGGGCATACCATTGATGAATGTATAACGCTTTCCAAGCATAATGAAAAGAAGAAAGAATATGTCATGTCTATTATTGAGAGTACATGCAATACAACACTTCATTATGATTCATCATCACATTCTATATGTATGATTGTGAATGAGGCTCATTCATATTGATTTCTTAGTAGCAGTGTGTCAAAGCATATCACTGTATGCAAAACAAAAATTGTATCTTCGAAAGATGCACAGAAGGGAGGACATGATGTATGTGAAAAGAATGCTTCTTATCCTATTATTGGAATTGGAGAAATTCAGCTTATATTTGCAAATGGAGGTATAATGACTCTGACAAATGCATTACATGAATCCTCTTTCAAGAAAAACTTGATTTCACTTATGAATTATGTATCAAGAAGAAATTGATTTTAGCTATGAATTATGTATCAAGAAAAACTTGATTTTAGTTCTTAGTATTACTAATGCAGGATTTCATGTGCACTTTCTTGATATCAAATGTAATGAGATGTCAACTGGAACATGTGATGATTGAGGATGACATGTATCACTTTTTCATCTTTATGACATATAGTGGTGATGTTGATATATGTCAGGGACACTTTTAATGTACTATACCAGATTTGTCTATGCAGAGTGATGACACATTTGTGTCAATTCACTCATTCGTGCACATTAGGGTTTTCTTATTTATATATTGTAATGGTTGTCTTGTTGTTTTAGGCCATTCTTGTATATTCTCTTTAAGCAACATAAGAAGAAGAAGAATAAGATCATTCTTCCTTGCCTCAATCTGTTTATATGTGAGAGTGTGAGAGAGCTCTCTTCCTTATCTCCTTTCTCTTGACATGGTATCATAGCCAATGTGGCTATAGAGAGTTTTGTGGAGAAGGTGGACAGTAAAGAGTACAAGAGAAAGTGTGGAGACCGTGTGCTTCACAAACAATTTCAGATTGCTAGAAAATATAGTGTGAAGGTGGAAGGTGTCAAGATATTTTTGAGAGTTCCCTTTTGGCTCACTCCTTTTGCTCAGATTTCAATTTTAGAGCCATATCGACCTCCGTTTCAAGCCCACAAGGTGAAGCCCGCAAAAAGACAAGTCACTTTGCAAAATTCTAACTTGCTTTTTGCTTGAAATATCAATGATATTCCAAATCCAAAATTTCAACTGATTTCGTGTACCGTTCATACATGAAAACTGTGTTTTTCTAAGATCAAACTATCAAATCATAGTGGACAGTGTTCAACTAGAAGTAATGCTTCTATGTTTTTGTTATATTGTGAATTCACTATAGAAATGGAAAATGGTGATGGAATGAGTCAACTTTTGGACAAGAATGTTGGATTTTGAGGTCTCCAAAAGCACGCAAACAACATAAGGAAGAAGAAGAAGAATCTTGGAGCACAACACATAATACCAAATCTATTAACAAGAGAATGTAAAAAGAAAAGTGACCTATACAAGTCGGGCGGAAAAAACCTCCTAAAGAGGGAAAAAAGTTCCCCGATGGTCCTAGTGTGTTCACACACATCACTACTTAAATATATCAACAAATCCCCCTGGGAGTGATGCGGTAAACAAGGAACTAGCACTCATGTATAAGGAGGTGCCAACCTATGTGGAATCAATCCACAAAAGGAAGTAAGCCCAAAGCTTTGTGGAAAGCTTCAAACTTCTCCCTATGCATAGCCTTTGTGAAAAGGTCTACAATCTTCTTCTGTGCGGGCACACATGCCAAATTGATCTCTCTAGCAAAGAACCTATTCCGGACATAATGATAGTGCACCTCAATGTGCTTAGTGCAAGCATGTAACATAGGGTTCCTCACAACTACCAATGCGCTTTGACTGTTAGTGGAGATGGTGGTGGCAGAAGACTGACCAACACCCAAATAAGCCATAAGGCATCTGAGCCACACACACTCAATAGTCATTGTGAAAGCTACCATATACTCAGACTCACAACTAGAAGTGGCCATAGTAGGCTGCTCTTTGCTCAACCAAGATATGCATGAGCTACCAAGCATGAAGCAAAAACCACTCATGGAAACATGAGTCTATCCTCCCTTGGGATAAACCAATCCAAGTAGCTAGTTACCATTCAAGTAGCAAAAGATGCGCTTAACCACATGTTAATGCTTGACACCTAGGCAATGCATAAGTCTTCTCACCTATGAGATAACAAACGAAATATTTGGCCAAGTAATGCATAAGTAAATCAAGCATCCAATAGCCTGGTGATAGAGAACAACATCAAATGCATCTCTAGCATCATGAAGACTCAATTGTAAACCTCTTTCCATAGGAGTGGCAATAGGTTTGCAGTATTCAAGGCCAAAACATTGCAATAATGTGTCAATATATTTTGTTTGACACAAAGCTACTCCACCATCAACCTCCATAAATTGAATGCCCAAATAATGATGCAAATGCCCCAAATCTGACATCTCAAATGAGGCATGCAAATAAGCCTTAAAATCAACAATATGCTTCTCATGAGGACCAATGAGTGTTGTAGCATGAAAATCAACAATTGATTATTATATTAAGCTTAGGAGTGAAGACTTGAAGAAAATATTGAAGCCTAAGAGCATGAAATGATGTAGAGGTGCAGAAAGAGATGATCTATATACACATGTATATTAGCCTTGTAAATACTTCACAAACACTTGAAGTAATTATGAATCCACACTCATATGTATATATATACACTTGTATATAGTCGTGATATATATGAGAGATGAAGTATAGGTGAGATAGAGAGGAGTAGATCATAAGTTAACTGAGTATCATCCATCAGATGTAAGATGAGTTGAATAGAAGAAGTTTTTCAGAGAATTCTACATCGACCTTTTCTCCATTTCTCCTTCTGTGTTTGATCATTTCAAGAATCCTTTTGTTGATGTCTAAGTCCATAGTTAATGCATCTATGATCAAGATTTGAGAGTCTAATTGTAATAAGGCTGAGAGAAATGTGAGTAGGAACATTTAGATGTGAAGAAGTGATAAGTGTCTTATGAAATAGGTGCAATCTCGATGATCAAAGAATTGATCAGATCTCAGTGCATAGTGTAAAGTTCTACACAAATGAGGAGTCAAAATCTAAGTTGGAAGGTAAGCCATCTGCGGGTTATATTTTGTGAGAACCAACTGCTTAGGGTTGCATATGTAAAAGTTGCCTGTAGAAAGTGCTTGTTTCAGAAACAGGTTTAGTTATTGAAGTAAATCTAAAGTTTTGTAAGTTCTTTTGAAGAACTTTAACTTGGAGTAGTTGCACAAACTAGAAGAGTGTTGTATCAAAGTTTCATAGAAAACTTTAACCATTTCATTAGTCAATTAGTGAATTTTGTGAGGTAGACTTTTTTGAGTGAAGCTAGCTTTCATAGAGAAGCTAACTATTCATGTTTTGGTAAAAGATCTCAAAATTGGTGAAAGTTTTGAGCTATACTTGACATAGAGCTGTTCTAAACTCAAGTGTAGCTTGTCTTTTGGAGATTAATCATCTCCATGAGTGGTATCAGAGCAAGAATAATCAGATCTAAAGAAAAGGAAGACCCCGACTAGTGCAAACATACAAAATCAAGAAGTCTTCACAATCAATATCTGATTATGTGACAAAAATGAAAGGCATTGCTAATTCCTTAGGTGCAGTTGACGAAGACATTGAAGAAGATAAATTGGTATGACAAATTCTCACAGGTCTAAGAGGAGATGAGAGGTGTAAGCCTATCATATTGTCTACAGAACTTTCATTTGATCATTTCACTCCTGATTTGAATCAATTGTTAGGACATATGCTAACTTTTGAGAATGATATCAAAGGAGATGTTGATAAGAGTGCAGTTCATGCAATGTATTCCAAAGACAAGAAGAAAGCTATCAAAGGAAAGTAACAATCAGTTGAAGATGAAGGTACTCCAAGCCAAGAAAACTTCCTAAGAGGGAGAGGAAGTGGCAGAAGTAGAGGAAGAGGCAGAAATAACAAAGTCTCGTCATTTTTACTTAAGTTTTAGTAGTTTTCTTTATCCATTTCAGGCTTGTTTCTTGAGTTTTTAGCAAATTTAGAAGTCATTTCATCAAATTTGCAAAGGTATAATTTTTGGAATTTTTAGGAATTTTTTCAGAATTTTTTGAGCATTTTTTAGAATTTTTTCTAGCATTTTTCTCCTTTTTTCATGTGTCTTTTTCTTGCCAAATTTGAGAAATAAAGGAAGCTCTCTGTGGTTTTGAGTGATGAAATTGGCATAAACATGTAGGAAATTTTTTCAGAAATTTTTGAAGATTTTTTGGATTTTTTTGCCATTTTTTTGGATTTTTTATGTATTTTTCTTCAGTTTTTTGCATAATTTATTATAAAAAAAACCCAGACGTTTTTTTCCCAAATTAAAAAAAAAAAAATCCCCCCCCCCCCCCCCCCCGCCCCCCCCCCCCGCCCTCCCCCCCCTCTCTCCCCCCCTCCCCCCCCCCTCCCCCCCTCCCTCCCCCCCTCCCCCCCTCCCTCCCTCCCTCCCCCCCCCCCCTCCCTCCCTCCCTCCCTCCCCCCCTCCCCCCCCCCCCCACCCCTTCCCCCCTCCCTCCCCCCCTCCCCCCCTCCCTCCCTCCCTCCCTCCCCCCCTGCCCCCCCCCACCCCCGGTTTTGAAAGCCCCCCCCCCCAATTTTTTTTGTTTTATTTCATTCTTTTTATTTATTTTTCTTTTTCATTTATTTATGATTTTTATATTTTATTTTTGTTTTTATTTTTCTTTTTTTTTATCCGCACAGGCGTTAGCCAAAAAAAAAAAGTCAATTTACTTTATTTTTGTTTTCTTTTTATATTTTAATATATATATAAATCTTTTTTTATTTTTTTTATTTTTTTGGCTCAAAGCTTTTGGCTCTGGATCGTGCCTCGGTTGGCCGTTTTTTACAAAAATGGAGTCATTTTCATGTATTTTGGCACCTCTGGACTCAGTTTTTGGCTTTACTTTCCCAAATTCCAACTTTTTTTCTCACTTTTGTTCAAAACCCACATGTTTGGAGCACATTTATCATATGTTTTTATTTCACAACATTGTCCACATGGTCTATTCTCACCTCATCTTCCATTAAGTTTTCATGTTTCCCATATGTACCCTCTATAGCCCTCCAACTTGATAATTTTAGCCCCCTACAGACCCTTGATTCCTACTCCCAATCCCTCCCTTTACCAATCTGCCCAGCCACATCCTTAACCCTCCCTGCCCCATCCATCTCCACACCCTCAGCCCTCCCTACCCCTTCCTTACTACCCTCCCATTGCAACCCTTTGGTTTTCCATGGCAAATTCCAATTTTTGGTTCTTCTCTGGTGCTTGTTCTATCCTGCTTTTGGTGGAATTGGATGTTGCTTGAATGTCCTCTTCAAGTTTTGCAGCTACATTATCATAGTGTCCTATATGCTCAGAGTTTTGGTTATAGCTCTCCGGGACGGAGAGCACATTAGGCAGTGGGCAACTGTTGAGCCATAAAAGTCATGTTGGTCAAAGTCAACTATAGTCAAAGTCAAAAGGTCAAAGTCAATAGGTCAAAGTCAAAAGATCAAAGTCAATAGGTGCAAAGTCAAAATGCTAAAGTGCAGGTGTCAAAGTGCACAGGTAGTGCACAATTAATTGTCCACAAAGGGTAAATTGGAGAAAGTGGGTTGCAGGTTGCAGAGGTATTTTCTCTAATTTCCCTAAGGTTCAAAGTGTGTTTTAAAGTGTTTTGAAAGGTTCAGGTGAACCCCCTCTTATGTGCAAAAGTGAAGACTTAAAAGGAAAATGTGAAGGTATGTGAAGCGGCAACGTACGCATAGGTGAAAGTATGACCCCCCATTAAAATTTTGGGTTTTAGTCTAAAGTCACTACTTGACAAAACAGTGAGTCGTTGGCTGCCACTTGTGAAGACAATCTTGGGACATCAAAGTGAGCACCAAGATACTATTGTAGTTAGGAGCGTACGTGATCAACACACTCAAATCAAGGCAAGGTGTATTCTTGGACCAATCTTAGAGTAAGCAAGAGAAGCATAGTCTAAGTGAAGAAGAGAGAGAAGTGCAAGAGTCACTAGTGTGCGACGCAGAGAAGTGGAGTTGAAGGAGGGCATAGAGAGTGACTAAGGGATTGTGCAGAGAGTGCTAAGCTAGTCCCCCAAGGATCTCAAGGTCTCTTTGCAGTGTGTGCGTGCCGACAGAAGGTATTCATTCCTCCCCCTTAGTGGAAGCTTGGTGCAAGGTGTGCACAAGGATAAGCTTGAAGCAGGTGGAGGTCTGGTGCAGAGGAGGCCGGCGGCAAGAAGACTTTGGGATATTTGGTATTTTGTAATTGAGCACTCTATGTGATTGTGCACAGAAGTATTGGCTTGTATTGTGCTTCAAACTTTGTAATTGTCTTACTGTAATCAATCGACAGAAGCTTCCAAGGTGTATTTCCTCTTCTAGTCTTTTCCTTTTCTCCTACAAACCCTCAAACTCCTTCTTGTCTAAGAAACCCCCAACAGTAGGCATGTATCTTTTCATACCAAGCACGTGGTTCTTGCTTCAAACCATATAATGCCTTTTCAACATGCACACTGTTTTCATGCCCGATCTGCACAAAACCACGGGGCTGAGAAACATACACTTCTTCATGCAAGTAACCATTTAAAAATGTAGTTTTAATGTCCAATTGATGTACATTCCAACCATGATGAGTTGCAAGTGCATAGATGTTATGAAGAATAGTCATTGGGCATGTAGGAGAAAATGTCTCATCAAAATCAATGCATCTTTCTTGAGCATAATCCTTTGCAAATAGCCTAGCCTTATACTTGTGAACTGTTCCATCATGCTTATGCTTTAGCTTGTATACCCATTTAGTGCCAATGGCCTTCTTTCCAGGAGGCAAGTCACATAAAGACTAGGTACCATTTTCATAATAGCATCATATTTTGATTACATAACAGACACCCATTTTTCTAGATTTTGTGCTTCATGAAACAAAATAAGCTCGTTCTCATCACAAAACTAGAGTCAGCCATAGCATCTAATGCAAAAGAAGCATTATGAGAGCTTAAACAAGTAGGATATGACACAGGTGCATCTAATTTATTATCTCGCAAAGTTTGCACCAGCCATTTAGGCATACTTTCATTTTTGGTTGAATGTGGGATAAAACATTAGTGTACAGTGCTATATACACCTCAACAAAATGGAGTTGATGAAAGGAAGAACAATTCACTCATGGAGATGGCAAGGTGTATGGTCAAGAGTCACGCTTTACCACATAGTTTCTGGCTTGAGGCTGTTATGTGTGCAACATATGTACTTAATAGGTGTCCCACTAAACCATTGCACTCTATCACTCCATATGAGGCTTGGCATGGTTGGAAGTGATCTATTCCTCACCTACATCTCTTTGGTTGTCTGGCATATGCATAAGTTCCTGAAAAACAATGCAAGAAATTGGATGATAAAGCAGTGAAATGTATTTTTGTTGCATACACTTATGAAAGCAAAGGTTATCATCTATATCATCCAAAGATTAAATGCATTTTGGTCAGCCATGAGGTTCTTTTTGTGGAAGATGCTATTCAGCCATTACTTTCATGTACTAAGGAGACATCGATTAGCTCCAAAGACACATATGACACTTTGTTGCTTCTTTTTAATGTTGAAGAGTCAAGTGTTGTACAAATGAGGCAATTTCTTATCCTTTACATGTTTCACATGATGATGTGGATCACTTCATTTCTGATGTATATTTACATGATGCACTTATTGATGAGAGAATCGATATAGAGGAAAAATCAGAAGACATGTATTCCCCCACCCCCCTCGATCAGAATGGAGGGTGCCCATTTTACATGATAGATTTTCAGCCAAAACTAGAAATTATTTAAAGCACACAAATACTTCCGAATTTGCTTTTAGTGGATATATTCATGCATGGCTAGAAAAATCATTGTTGGAACTCAAGGTCAAGCACAAGCATGGAAGCACATCAAAGAGGTGGACACACAAGAAGATGGAGCACGTAGGGAGCTCCAAGAAGTATATGTCAAATTTTCAAAAGAATCCCCTACAAAAATAGGATTTTGATCACTCAAACCATTGTAAATATCATTTCACCTTTTTTGAACTCCACTTTGTTCAAGTTGAGGAGTCCTTGAGGAGTATAAGAAGTGTCATCCTACCAATTTTCATAGTTTTTAGACTTCGTTTGAGCCCTCAAATAAGCCCTAGAACCTAATTTTCAACTAGACCAGACACTAGGTCTAGACAAGGCCAAAACTAGTCCAAAAGCTATAAAAAGAGCTAGAGAGCTCATATTTGGGGTTAGCTTGTTGGAGAGCGATCTTGTTGTACATTTGAGCTTTTGTAAGAGAACTCTTTTGTAATCGAAGCTTTCCATTGTTCCTCTCTCTGATCTTGCCTAGTGTATGTGTGTGTGTGCATGTGTGTGCATGCTTGTGGGCCTTCACTCACACACTTGTGCATTCACTCACTCGTGGTCTTCATACCAGTCCTCACGTCTCCGCAGATTGACAAGTAAAGGAGGTGGTGCTTACGCTTGAGCTACACGAAATTTTGGCATCGTTGCCAAGGAAAGAGCTTCGAGGACGAGCGTTGTGGTGGTAAGATCGTAGATTTGCAACATTGGAAGGTAGAAAATAGTTATTTTCTGTTATTTTTCTGATTTTTCTTCTTCATCTTCATCATCCTCATCACCATCTTCATCCATCTTCATCTTCATAGAAATTTCTTGTGTTTTAGTGCATTTTCACCACTTTCGTACCATTTTTCATGTACTATTGTGCAAGAAAGAGTTGGGAAGTGGAAGCACTCAAAATCCCATTTTTCACAATTCTCACTCAAAATCCCATTTTTCACGATTCTCACTCAAAATCGCATTTTTCATGATTTTCACTCAAAATCGCATTTTTCACGATTTTCATTCAAAATCGCATTTTTCTTGATTTTCATTCAAAATCGTGATTTCCGAGGTTGTTCAAGATTGCAATTTTCAGTCAAAATCATGAATTTCTCATAACCTCCTATTTCCAAAGTTTAGCAAACACAAAGGGGAATTCTGGGACCAGAAGACAAAGCTTATGAACCCTGTAGGTGGCTCAGGAATTGCCTATCTACAAACACCATAAGGTCCATATAAGACACAGTTTGAATATATTTGGACTAACGGATTAGGTGCTCGCATCTATGAGGATGGCTTGAGGCGATCAGTGATCCAACTCAAAAACTCAGATCAACCCTTTCGAAGAGGGTTCATACATTGATAAGGAAGGAACCATGTATGTGGTCACCAACTTAGCAGACATGACCGATGAGAATGAGATAGGAGACTTAGAGCAAGGAGATGTAGAACGAGAACCCCAGACTCCTAGAGGTAAGTCAGTTTTGACCCGAGTGATCACTTTAGATTTGATCCCTCAAGACAACAAAAGCATAGAATTATTCTTAAATGGAGAAACAGAGGAAGCCTTTTGGAGATTGAAGCCAGATCAACCTAGCCAATTGGGCATAGTCATCATCTACGAGTTCAAGGATCCGGAAACACCAGGCAAAGTTGTCGACCTGGATAAGACGTCAAAGAAAATGTTCTTGGTAAGAGAACATGATAGACATGCATATACTTGGAAGAGTGAATTGATTTTCACTCAACCAAGATCCAATGTTTCCCATGGCCTCCAAGGAGTAGGATCATCCCAGGCTCATGAAACCTAGAGGGAAAGAACTAGAGAGAGACCTGAGGTAAGCTTTACACACAATGTGGGTAGAGACAGATCAAGACGGTGTCATAGGCCCCTACCCCTCGGAAGAGACGAACAAATGTGCATATGCGTAAGACCATAGGCATCGATAATGAAAGAACCCAGATACAGCACTAAAACATGGAATTCACCAGATCGATGTGCAGACAAAGCTCAATGATACGATGCAAATATAGCTGAAGTCGTCGAATGAAATCTCAATGATACAATGATTCCTGCTATAGTGTGGGTCGGTGATACAGAAAGCCGCTACAGTGCAAATCAATGATACAATATGGCATTGCTATAGTGCGGATCGACTAAATATAAGGTAAACTTCTTGCTACACTGTGAGAAGTCGCCCAAGATCTTCGGCTTCGGTCTTTGCGGTCCAAGCTTTACTTCAAGTCTTCTCTTTACTTCATATATCCACAGTAGCCTCCAATGATCAGTAATCCTATATAGAAGAACCACACAAATGTCCAAGGGGTGGGGGGGGGAGTAACATAAACTCAATGTCAATTAGTATATTAAAAGTAAGAAATCCTCTTTTAAAACAATATCCCTCTTTCACTTGTTTCTCGTAAAAACACTAAAATGTTACTCGTTAAATCACTTCATTCAAGACACATGCCTCATGCTTTCATTTTATTTTACTTATACACCAATAATCACAACATAAATCCCTTTTTATGTAACAATTGGCACCATGATTTATGAACGTCTAGAGATAATCATTCAAAAGAAACCCAAAGTATTTCTTTCTTAAGCATATGAATGACTATTTCCATAGAACTTGAGAATTTTTATGTTTTTTAAAAACTTTCCATTCGAATCAAAATCCTTATGTAAATTAATCTCTCTCTTTCTCTCTCATCTCATCTCTATTGCTTCCTTTCTATTGTTACTACTGTCATCATTCGTGCTCCAAGAAAAGTGGAGAAAATTTGAGTTTCTTTAGTCAAGTGCCCGCTCATTCTTTGAGGAATAGAACAATTCTCGTGATAATTTCTTGATTTCATGTGCCTACTCGCCTAAGCAGATGAATCAAACATTATAACACACCCCCATAGAACCTCTATCCTCATCATTCTTTCTCTCCTTCTCTCTCTCTCTCTCTCTCTCTCTCTCTCTCTCTCTCTCTCTCTCTTCTATCTGTCTCTCTCCTCTCTCTCTATATGCATCTATGTGTCACAGATGCATGACAACTGGCATATTTTCTTGTTCTTGGTCAGGTTTAGAAACGAATACACCCTTCTGTCTGAAGGGGCTATTGATAGGCCTCTCTCTCTCTCTCTCTCTCTCTCTCTCTCTCTCTCTCTCTCTCTCTCTCTCTCTCTCTCTCTCTCTCTCTCTCTCTCTCTCTCTCTCTCTCTCTCTCTCTCTCTCTCTCTCTCTCTCTCTCTCTCTCTCTCTCTCTCTCTCTCTCTCTCTCTCTCTCTCTCTCTCTCTCTCTCTCTCTCTGAGGCTCTCTGCCATCGACCCCCATAATCCTCTCTCTCTATGTTAGTTCTACTGCACGGATCAGGCTTCTCTATGAAGCTCTCTCCATGTGCATATATCCATCCACATGTGTGCGTCGACCTTGGCTGCCCACTTGACTCTCTCTCTTTCTCTCCCAAAATCATCTGCGACAGCGTCAACCTTTGCCACTTCTCCTCTATTTGTGCAATAATATCATCAAGCAACTCTTTTTCTGCGTTGTTAACTTGTTTATCAGATTTTATATCTTCTTGGGTTTCTTCTTTACTCTTTTCTGGTTCAATCTGTTTATCCAAGTCTAAATGAGACTACAATTTTGTAATTTTCTCTTGATCAAATAGATCCTCATTAGTCAAAAGTTTGGGATCAAATGAAACATATACCTCCTGGTCTTTCTTTGATTTCTCCCTGATTTTTCTATCAAATTCTCTTTTATGATCTATTTCCATGTGTTCTCTCAATATCTGCTCAATATTTTTTTTCTCAACCTTTATCTGTCTACTTCTGGTTTCCTCAATAGTTTTCTCTTGACTCTCAATAGATAGCATTCTCATTTGTTCATCAAATCTATAACCTTCGTGTCTTTTTGGTCTCCACATCTTTTGAATTGGCTTTGATCTAGTCTTGGTGTGTTCAAAATATTCTTTTATGCCACCTTTTCCTACATTCAAATGCAAAGGTATCTCCTCTTGATATTTACAAATTTTTCCTTCATGCTCACTTACAAATCTATGTCTGCATGCACTCTCATATGCTAGACAATCCCAGAATATATGCCCAAACTGATCGCACCAAAAACATCGCATAGGTCTCTTCTCAGCCCAACTTGATTTCCTAGGCATCGCTCTAGGCATGGATCTTCTAAGACCTAATGATTGTTTATTTGTAGATATGATTTGAACTTTTACCTCATATTCATTATAACATTTCAATGTTTGTAGGTCATTAACATGTTTGGTCAACAACTCAACCTTATGTTTCAATTTAGAAATCTCAGAATCCATTTCATTTTTTACGTCTTTAATACTTATGCCCATTAGTTGGATGGTGTCAGATATTGCATTTATCGTTTGCATTAAGGTCATCATGATACCAAATTTCAATTTTATAGATTCATTTGTGTTAAATTCCATTTCCTTAAATCGCTCTTCATATTTCTTAAACTGTTTCATTTTGTTCATTTTAGTTTTCCTCTTCTTATGATCTAAGCTGAGAAGTAGATTCTTAATCTATGCGTCAATAGACTCGTATGATCAAAATTGATGAAAAAAATGGATGATCAAAGTCAGGCAGTCAAAAGCAATCTTTCTGTTTAGGTGCGTGGAACGATGCAAAGAATTGAAAGAACTTGAAATGCTAGTACCTGGAATATCTGATTCAATGTCGAGGTTCTTGTTTCTCTTCTCAAGGAGTGGGTGGCGTGTCGAGGATCATCGGGCAACCGCCTCACTTCACATCGGGTTCAGGTGTCGGGAAGGAGTCAGGTGATGGGAAGAGCTGGTGCGGGGTTGGATCAGGCCCCTGTGTGCACCATTCCCACATCCGACGACCGGCGTCTAAGTGCTCGACGCCTTGCCCCCACTCTCTAGTATGGCGATCATCATAGGCCCCTACCCCTCGGAAAAGATGAGCGGATGTGTGTATGCATAAGATCATAGGCATCGGGAACGAAAGAATCTAGATACAACGTTAAAACACGGAAGTCACCGGATCGATGTGCAAACAAAGCTCAATGATACAAATCAAATATAGCTGAAGTCCTCTAACGAAATCTCAATGATACAATGATTCCGGCTAGAATGCGGGTCGGTGATATAAAAAGTCGCTATAGTGCAGATCAGTGATACAATGTGCCATTGCTACAGTGTGGATTGGCCAAATATAAGGTAAACTTCCCGCTATAGTGCGAGAAGTCACCCACGATCTTCGGCTTCAGTCTTTGCGGTCCAAGCTTTACTTCAAGTCTTCTCTTTACTTCATATATCCACAATAGCCTCCAATCACACAGTAATCCTGGATAGAAGAACCACAAAAATGTCCATGGGGTGGGGGAGTAGCATAAACTCAATGTCAATTAGTATATTAAAAATAAAAAATCCTCTTTTAAAACAATATCCCTCTTTCACTTGTTTCTCCTAACAACACTAAAACAATACTCTTTAAATCATCTCATTCAAGACATATGCCTCATGCTTTCATTTTATTTTACTTATACCCCAATAATCACAACATAAATCCCTTTTATGAACGTCTAGAGATAATCGTTCAAAAGAAACCCAAAGTATTTCTTTCTTAAGCATATGAATGACTATTTCCATAAAAGTTGAGGTTTTTCGGGTTTTTTAAAAACTTTCCATTCGAATCAAAATCCTTATGTGAATTAATCTCTCTCATCTCATCTCTATGGCTTCCTTTTTGTTGTTACTATTGTGGTCATTCTTGCTCCAAGAAAAGTGGAGAAACTTCGAGCTTTTTTAGTCAAGTGCCCACTCATTCTTTGAGGAATAGAACAATTCTCCCAATAATTTCTTGATTTCATGTGCCCAGATGCCTAAGCAGGTGAATCAAACATTACAACACACCCCCATAGAACCTCCGTCCTCATCATTCTTTCTCTCCTTCTCTCTCTCTTCTCTCTCTCTCTCCCCTCTCTCTCTATATGCATCTATGTGTCACAGATGCATGACAACCAACATATTTTCTTGTTCTTGCTCGGGTTTGGAAATGAATAGACCCTTCTATCTCAAGAGGCAGTTGATAGGCATCTCTCTCTCTCGTTGAGTCTCTCTGCCACCGACCCCCATAATCCTCTCTCTTTATGTCACTTCTCCGAAGAAAAGAAAAGTTCTGAAGACTACCGAGGCTCCTGGGCCTCTTCTCGCACTTTAGTGTGAAGTCTACGTTATACTTGGCTGATCCGCACTGTAGCAGCGGCATATTGTATTACCATTCCGCATTGTAGCGGTTTGCTATATAACCAATCCGCACTGTAGCAGGAATATTTGTATTACTCATATTTTATTGGATGACTTCAGTTCCATTTACATTGTATGATTAAGCTTTGTCTCCACATCGATCCGGTGACTTCCGTGTTTTAGCTTGGTATTTGGATCTTTTCCTTCTCGATGCCTACGATCTTATGCATACACACATCTGCTCCTCTCTTCTGAGAGGGGTAGGGGCCTACGACGATCGCCATACCAAAGAAAGGGCGAGGTTCCCAGCACATAGACATCGCTCGTCGGACGTGGGAACGGTGCACATAGAAGCCTGATCCAACCCTGCGCTAGCTCTTTCCATCACATGACTTCTTCCCGACACCTGAACCCGACATGAAGCGAGGCGGTTGCCCGGTGATCCTTGACATGCCACCCACTCCTTGAAAATAAAGACAGGAACCTCGACATCGGAGAGAGACTCTAGGTATCAGCATTTCAGGTTTTGTGATTTTTTTTGCATTCCTCCACATACACTTTAAATAGAAGGACTATTTTGGTTGCCTAATTTTGAGCATTCAACGATCTGCATTAGCTTAGTCCATATGCATCTGCACTTTTTTTCTTGCTTAGACTAGGGATTTGTTGCTTTCATATATAAAACGTTAGAAACATTAGAAAGTTGTCATAGAAAGGGGAAATAATACATTGAACTTTTAGGAATTAAAGAGAGAAGAGTTGGATCAAATTGTGGCCTAGGGAGAGAGAGATTTAGATTGACCGCTACCTCCTGGCTAGTGACCCATCGAGTTTCTTCTCTGATCTCTACTCTGAGCTAAGAGAGATAGTAGAGCCACTCACACTAGACATCGTTTTGAGCTCTAGGATAGACTAGAGAAGAGAGATGGAGGAAGTCTTGAAGGAATTAGTGATAGAGAAATAGGGGGCTCGTGTGGTCCAAGCAGTTTTGAGAGAGAAAGGCAAGTTTATAGGTCTGAACGTGACTGAATACCTAGATGTATTTGAGGACCAGACATAGATCCATGGTCTACCTGAAGAAGTGTTTGCACATTACTTCACACGGGTAGTTTCAGGATCTATCCTAGCATCTATTACAGTGCACATTCGCTCGTCTCTTCCGAGGGGTAGGGGCTTATGATGATCGCCATACCAAAGAGAGGATGAGGCACCCAACGTGCAGATGCTGCTTGCTGAACAAGGTAACGGTGCACACAGGGGCCTCATCCAACCTCGCACCAGCTCTTCCCATCACCTGACTCCTTCCCGACACTGGGAAGATGAAAGACCTGAAAGAGAGAGATGTCAAGCACATAGGCATCAAAGAGATGAACACAATTTTCCATTGTCTAGACCCTGAGAGTACCCAAGAACCCTTAGACCCTCTCAAGTGGTCAAGACAATGAAAAATTTCTTTGACATGACAGGAGATCTGTATGATCATGTGGCCGAGTTCAAACGAGTGTTAAGAGTTGAACAAGTTGAGGACTTTCTCACCAAGTTCAAGGCATTTGGTATTGACTCTCAAGGGCACTGCCTTAGCTTGGTTTCAACCTCTAAATAGTCGCAACTATCAAGATATAGGTCAACTGCTAGACAAATTCATTATAGAATTTTCTAAGAGTGGTATCAGGCATAACACATCATCCTTGATCCACAGCTTCAAGCACACCCTCAAGAAACAGTGCGACTTGCGGGAAGACGATTCAGATAGTACATAGAAAGATACCCAGTGCCATAATTACCCACACCAGCCAAACAAGTGTCTTTGTTTTTAGATGGCTTACTAAGCCTTGGGTGAGGAGTTAGGACTGTCCAAACTCTATAAGGATTCTGATAGTTCTACTAGTCATACTTCGAGAATCTCCACGGAAATAGATGAGATAGCTGAGCAAGTTGCCAAGAAGCTAGGAGTCCAAAATAGACAAACACCAAGAGTCACCTCATTGAATCGATGTTATACTTGCGGAGGGGACCACATGGCTAACATATGCCCAATGCAAAACTCGAACATATGAGAAAGAAATGCTCCACATTGCACTATTGAGAGAAAATACACAAATCACATGGCTCAAGATTGTCCATACAATAGACAAGCTATCAGAAAAAATTATCAACAACCTTACCAATAGGGTAGGTATCACAACCAATACCAACAGCCATATTATCGACCACAACAACAATATCAAGCACTATATAGGCCACAACCAGTCCTAGGAAACCAACCACCAGCTCCTGCCAATGTGATTCAAGTTAAGTTTGCAATGGCAGAGGAAAACCCTAATAGAGCATTGGTGCCAGTGACTCCTTTGGTCCCAAAAAATGACCATCATGCTCAGAATTTTGAAAACTCCCATGAAGATAGTCCACAAGCTTATTACACAGAGTCACCTAAGCATAGTGAGACTTATACTTATCACTACGAGGCACCACCTATGGAACAAAATTGGGAGCTGGAATACTCCAATGTCATGCATACAAATCCTAACCCTAGGCCCCAGTTGAGATAAGTAAGGCCACAAACCCCTAGAGGACCATGTTTTAGATGCCAGGGTGACCATTTCATTCGTGAATGTCTCCACTCACCAACTCTGGGACAAGGAAAAAACATTACAATACAAGTCTTTTGCCCTGAGTGCGGCAAAGAACATCTTCCGAGAGATTGTCCAAGAAACCCCTCTAGTGCACCCAAGGTTACACCCATTAATGTGGCAGGCTTAGTGGTGGATTCAAGTGCTAGTAGTAGTAATGTGGCTCCTATACAAGCAGTCACTAGAGCACAAGCCTTAAAACAGGATAAACCAGCTGAACAATCAGCGTCAAGTGAATCCGAAGAGCCTAGTAAAAGGAAAACAAGAACATGGAAGGATACCAGGGAGAAGGCCAATCGAAAGTGGAATAAACAGTTACCAAAACTAGAAGAAAGCCTGAAAGAAGCGAAAACAAAAATAGAAGACATTGCATCTCAAAGTCCCTCGCATGTTGAAACCCCATCCACACCACCTCATCCCAGCCCACCACCCATTGTAAATAGACCACAACTAGGGTTTGTTCTTGCAGATCCAACCCTAGAAGGCTTGGAGATGATGTTTAAGGCCTACCAGGCTCGACTTCAAGAACGGCCAACAACTGCAAACCTAGACAAGAGTTACCCTATAGTAGATTTAGAGATTGAACAGACAAAAATGTGCATGAAAATGGTAGAACTAGCTCAAGCTATGCTTGAGACTAGTCAAATGTTCAATCAAACAAACTCAGTCAAACTAGATTGCATTTCCAAGGTTCACTAGAAAGAAGAGCAGTTGGTAAATAAGCCCCAGGTTTCTTTACCACCACAGGTTCAACCAATTGTTGAAAGAGAAAGCTCACAACCAATGAAAGCTTATGTTCCCGATTCCATGGATGATGGAACACCTCTTTCAATTCAAGAGTACTCGCCAGAGTTCTTGAGGGAAATACAAGAAGAGAAGTGGGCCAAGGAGAAGGATAATCCCCCTCCTATTCTTGAAATTGATGACCTTCATGATCAATTTCCCCAAGACATTCCATCCATTTATGGAGACCAAGTAGAGCAACAAGAAGATGAAAGATTACATTTTGAATCTAATTCCTTGAAAGAGTTGCCACAATTCACACGCCCATGGGAATCTGAATCTCTTTAGATCAGAGCTCCCACAATATTGGTAAGACATGAAGACTCAATGGTCCCAAGGAACACTGATGTCGTGAGGAACACTAAGTTTCAGTATCATCTCACCGTAGGAGAGCTTCTCAAAGTAAAACCTAAGCTATGGAAGCAGGTGGAAAATCAAGTTCCTGAACTCCATTCCAATGTGTCAAAAGCAAGCTCTAAGCAAAAAGTACAAGAGATACCTCTAGACAAAATAGGAGACATGAGTAAAGGTGAACAAGGTAATACTTATCTTCCAATCACCTACCAAGGTTACACAACCAAAGCAATCATAGATTTAGGTGCAGGCATTGCGATTGCAACCACCTCCTTGTGGAAGCACTAGGGCAAACCTGCATTAAGACCAACTAGAATGAAGCTTCAAATGGCTGATGGCCATATTGAAAGACCTCTAGGATTGCTAGAAGGGATAACTCTAACCACTTGTGTAGAGTTTGAGCACACCTTTGCTATATGTGACTTTGGTAAAATTAATGTTTATGAGATGACCCTAGGAAGACCCTTCCTATGACAATTGCAAATATTATAGGATTGGGGAACCAACTCCTTGTACTTGTAGCACTTAGGGGTCACAACCAAGGTCAATCTAAAAGACTATACCTTCAGAGATGTCCCACCCCTATAGTGGAATCCCATCCACAAGGCGCAAGAAGATTCAATCTCTATGCATTCTAGAAGTTCTTTTGATCCATCCTGGATGCATGAAGATACTCATTTGTGGATGTGCAAAGTCGGAGAGGAAGAGGAAAAATGCTTAAAGGCAATAGAAGAAGGAACTTCACCAAGAGATAGACTAGTTAGAGACCCAACCTACACACCGATGATCTTTCCAAATGAGGAATTTGAGCCTCATGGATGGCCATAAATCTTACCCACCATGGACATTGATGTCAATGAAGAACAATGGACACCTCCTTGTGATGAGGAGGTTTATGATATCTTTGTGTTCATGTGTCAACCCTTGTTAGAAGAATGTGATTCTAGTGACTTCATAGAAGAAGAAGAGAATGACGATGATCTAAAGTCCATTGTGATGGATAGTTGATTTAACTCGGAAAAGCACTATTGAGAAGATGTAGGAGTATTTAAACAAAAAGAAGAAGAACCTATCACAAGCATTAAAACTATAAAATCAAAGGAAGGAAGTGAAGGTAGTCAAAAGAAAAAGAGAAGAAAAGCAGTGAAACAAGAAGAGGAGGAGTCATTGTTCGAAGTAACAGAGAATTGAAGACCAAAAAAATTTGGTACGAATGCCTAAGAGAGAGGCCACCACAGGAGAAGCATATGATAATAAAAAAAGACCAAAAAGATTGTTGTAACCATTGAAGGGAACGAAGAATGATGTACGTACATAGGAGAAGACCTAAGCCTAGAAGAAGAAGTAGAGCTTGTAGCTCTATTAAGGGAATATAGGGACGTGTTTGCATGGCACTATAGAGACTTGAAGGGAGTAGATCCAAAAATTTGCTCTTATACTATCCCCATGACTACATATGCCAAACCCACCAAACAGAAGCCCTACACATATAATGACAATTATGTAGCTAAAATAAAAGAAGAAATTGATAGACTAATTGAAGCTGGATTTATCCATGAGATTGAGCATACTGAATGGGTGTCCCCCATTGTAGTGGTGCCCAAGAAGAATTGGAAGTTGCGAGTGTGTATTAACCTTAAAAAAGTTAATGCCGCTACCATCAGAGATAGCTATCCACTTCCAATCACTAAACATTTATTGGAGCATGTTGCAGGCAAGGAAGTTTATAGCTTCCTTGATGGATTTTCATGTTACAACCAAGTATCCATTGCCCTAAAAGATCAACGCAAAATGGCCTTCGCCATAGAGTGGGGAATCTTTGTATTTCGTGTGATGCCATTTGGGCTCACCAATGCACCTGCAACATTTCAAAGACTCCTGTGTCATGTCTTCAAAGAGTTCTTGCGAAAGAGCTTAGAAGTATATGTGGATGATTTATGTGCCCATTCCCAAGAAAGAAGATACCACGTCCCTGAGCTCAGACAAATCTTCAACAAGTGTAGAGAATATCAAGTGTGTCTGAACCCAGAGAAGTGTGTGTTGATGGTACGACAAGGTAAAATTTTAGGTCACATTGTTTCTAAGAATGGAATATCAACAGATGAGGACAAAGTCAGAGCCATAGCAGAGTTGCCAAGGCCAAGGAATGTTAAAGAGGTATAAGCGTTTATGGGCCATTGTGGATATTACCGTCGGTTCATCCACATTTATGCAATTATAGCTAAACCTCTTTATGGTTTGCTAACAAACTTGAGTGGAATGATGAATGTGAGAATTCCTTCAATGAGCTAAAGAGACGATTGTGTACATCACCAATACTAACTGCTCCTGATTGGAATAAACCATTCCATGTCCATGTGGATGCATCCAATCATGCAATAGGATGTGTGCTAGCACAACCCACAGGTGAAGGAAATCTAGATTTGCCTATAGCATATGCTAGTAGACAACTAAATGCAGCTGAATGAAACCATACAACAACTGAGAGAGAAGTCTTAGGCATGGTATATGCTGTGAAGAAGTTTGGACACTATCTATTGGCCAACAAGTTCAAGTTTTTCACTGATCATCAAGCTTTATCATATTTGGTCAATAAACCTTGCAATACAAGATGCTTAGTAAGATGGTTCCTCTTACTAATGGAATATGACTTTGAAGTGGTTGTTAGGAAAGGTAGAACCCACCTAAGGCCGGATCACCTTTCTTGCATCACTTTAGGAGAGTCACCGCAAGGAGTGTCTAATGAATTTCCCGATGCTTATCTGTTCAATTTAGAAGTTGTTCCTAAATGGGCAAATAAGTTGGTACCAGTCCTAACGTTTGGACCTACAAATAAGATCGTGAAAACGAACAAAGATGAAATTGTAAAATCACAAAAAATATCAAATATTGATGGGAAGCATGTACAAACAAGATACAGAGGGTGTATTAGCTTGTTGTGTTGAGGATGATGAACATAGCAGTTGGTTGCAACAAGCCCATGAAGCATTGCTAGGAAATCACTATTCTAAACAACGAACATTGCAAAATCTAAAATGTTTAGGAGTGTATTGGCCTAGTATGGACAAAGAAATACATGTATGGATTAAGAATTGTCGAGTGTGCAAAGAGTGATCCCCAGCGGAGCATGCTACTCTCTATCATGTGTCATTAATTCCAGATCGGAGTGCTCCATTGGTAGAATTTATGAAATCAGGAACACTACCGAACAAGGCTAGTCTAGCAAGAAGATGAAGCATGGAGCAAGAGGCTCAGGACTATGCCTTAGTAGGAGACAACCTATACTGAAGAGGCAAAGATGGTTACCTAAGATTGTGTGTTCATGAATCAGACTATTTGAAAGTCTTAGAAACTACACAGAGTGGTGTTGTAGGTGGACATTTTGGTATTGAACAAGTAATCAAAACCATTCTATTCTCAGGACTTTGGTGGCCCACTCTTCATATGGATGCACATACCTATGTGAAGAAATGTGACACATGCCAACATGCACAATATTCGGTTAGAAAAGAGGAGATGCCTTTGGGGCCAATGATGGGAGGACGTGCATTTTTGAAGTGGGGCATAAACTTTGTAGGTCATATTAACCCCCCAGCTAGAAAATCCCATGCAGAGTACATTATTGTAGCCACAAATTACCTTACAAAATGGGTAAAAGTCAAAGCTACAACAAAGAATGATGCTCAAATGATAGCTAAGTTCTTATTTGAGAATGTGTTCACCAGATACAGATTACCAATAGAGTTGGTAAGTGATAGAGGTACACACTTCTTGAATGAGGTCATTGAAAACCTTCTCCAAGAATTCTTAGTGATACATAAGAAGTCAGCCCCCTACCATCCACAAGCTAATGGACAAAGCGGAGAGAAAAAATAAGATTCTATGTAATGTACTGACAAAACTAGTAAATAATAAATGTTCTCATTGGGACAAACAACTTCATCATGATGTTTGGGCTTATCGAGTTGCCTACAAAATAGTACTCAATGCTACCCCATTTCGGATGGTCTTCAGCCAGAATGCTATGTTACCATTGGACTTCCTAATCCCAACTTTAAAAGTAGCACAAGAGCATGAATGGAATGGATGTGAGCTATCCTCTAGGATCTTTGATCTAGAACGTCTAGGTGAGAAGAGGCTACGAGCAACAACAGGCATCTATTCTGCAAAGAAAAGACAAAAGTCGTACTTTGATGCACACATTAAATATAAAGGATGAAAGAGGGAGACTTAGTACTAGTCTATACACTAAAGCAACATGCCCATAAATTGGAAAAGCACGGATATGGACCCATGATCATTAATAGAATTTCCACTAGCGGGGCAATTCAATTGGCCACTTTGGATGGTGACATCTTGCCAAACTATATTAGTGTATGCCGAGTCAAGCTCTATCAAGAACCTCTTATAGAGGATATGTTAACGAGACTCAACACTGCTAAGAAGTGGAAGGAAGAGGAGTTAAAGGTTAGAGAAGAAGCACAAGCAGAGGCTAGAGAGTGCATAAGGCAAAATAAGTTAAGGCAACTAGGCCTAGATGTCAACCCAAAAGCCCCAAAATATCACATGGACATGTGCCAAAAATCAGGCATAATTACTTCTCGAATAGTCGACCAATGCCCCTTTATGACCGTAGAGGTAGGACAAGGAAAGAGTGTAAGGACTATGAGAGCATTGATTGACTCAGGTGCATCAACTAGTGCTCTTAGACTTTCATACTGCCAAGACTTGCAATTGAACATCAAACCCATAGAAGCCTATCTCATAGGATTGGGAGGTGTGGAAACCCCTTGTTTGGGCGAGGTGGAACTTCCGATCTACCTTCAAGATGTTCCCATGAAAGTCAAAATGCTAGTTTGTCATGATGAGGACCTTATAGAGCCACTTGTCTTGGGTCAACATTGGATTTACGACCATGCAATCAACTTGAACCTAAGAAGTCAACTTCTTCAAGTTTGGGTACAGGAACAATGCATTACATTAGAATTAGACAATTGCATGCTCACAAGTCTAGATGTCACACATTCTTCTAGTTCTTCTAGGGCTAACTTAATGAAAGATGCATTCAAAAATCAATTCGAGCATGAAAATACTGTAGAGATCATCATAGAGGAACTATAAAATTTGAGATTGGGTCGAGGTGAAAAGTTCTCAGAGTTTGTGACTAGGGCCAAGGCACTAATGGCTAAATTGCCACATCCACCACATGATTTTTTTGTTAAGCTATGGTTAGCTAAGCCACTTCTAGTGGCCACCCAATGTAAAATCAAGGAATTAGTGTTGCCTACAGCCTCCATAGAGGAGTTCAACACAGCTACACGACTGGAGCAGATAAAGCAACAGTATGGAGCAACTCCTCTCAACCACCATATTCTACAGAAATGGAGGATCCAATAATCCAGCTAAGGAAGGAGCTGGAGGGCTTAAAAAGGAATAAGCCCCACAAAGAGGAGGAGAATGTTGTTACTCAGTTGAGAAGGGAGATTGAAGCATTAAAGCTCCAAAAGGAGGAGGAGGCCCAAGCAGAGGAATTGGCTCAGCTGTGACAGGAGTTGCAAGAACTCAAAGGAGGTGGCATCAAGAGTGGACTTTGGTGCACCATGTGAAGTAAGCAAGGTCATATAGTAAGTAAATGTCCTCTGTTAAGTGTGACTTGCCAAATATGCAGGAAAGTTGGCCATGAGGCCCAGGAATGCCAATAAAGAGGAATGCCTGCAACAACATATTGGACACAAGGAGGACCCCTACCACCAACAAATGTGATGGCGACTGCACCCAATCAAGGTAACAAGTATAACCGTAGACATAGGGATAACTTTGGAAATGGGCCAAGGAGGCCAATTATTTGTTTCAGATGTGGAGAATGTGGGCACTATCAAAGTAGGTGGACCCTCCCAGAAAATGCTCCTCCTTGCAAGAACTGCCCAGAGGCCAGAGACCACTATACTAATTGTTGTCCTAAGAACCAAGCATCTTCATTTGGGCCCCACATTCAAATGATTTCTGTGTGCAAAAAAGAAATGGTAGATCAAGTCAATGTGCCATCACCATCTACCAGGGGCGTGCAGTTAGAAGAAATTGAATCTTTTACAGTGCAGACAAGAAGCAAGGGGAAGGCTCAAGTGGACATAGGTCAAGAATCAATGATTAATGGATTGAACAAAGACAAAGTTGCATCTGAAGACAAAGCCACCACATGTGCAGATACAAGGCAAAAAGAAAATTTCATAGGTACCAGTGATGCTATTGGACACGCATTCAACAGGGCTCATGAGGAGTTTGATAAGTCAAATGAAGCCCATGATCTTAAGGAATCAAAAGCTTGCAGACTACTCAAGTCCATGAAAAAGGAGGTCAGTATTTTTGAATTAATAAAGATGGATGGGAAATTCAGGTCAGAACTCTTGCAGATAATTGATGAAATTTCCACAACAAGTTTAGTGGCAAAAGTTGTTGTTATGCCTAAAGATAAAAGTGCAGCACCCCTCATAGATTACAAGAGCCCTCGGCTAACATTCTCTATCAAAGGTCATAAGTTTCACGGAGTTATTGTGGATGGTGGTTCTGGCATTAACTTGATGCCCAAATATACCATGAAAAAGATTTTACTATACCCTTCAAGACCTGCCAACTTCACTGTAACACTTTACCTAATTGACAAGCTTCACACTTGTTTACCATGTGTTGACCTTCAACATTTGGCAATCCAAGCACTACATCATTCTTTGACATTTCTTTTATAGCTCTCTCATTAGAATCACCTAGCCTTTTATGCAATAGGTCTAACTCAAACATCTTTTGACTTCCATAAGTAAACAATGCATGTCCCACATTACCTTGGACCTTAAGAGTAAAAAGCCTTCCTTCTTTTTTACCTGTAATGATGCTTTTATATCCATGATTTGGATCTTGCACATAAACACCATCATTTGTGAATCTGACTTCATATCCCTTCTCCACAATTTGTCCTACACTTATCAAGTTTTTAGGAATAGTGGGAACATAAAGTACCTTGCTTAAGAGTGTGATTCCACTCTTTGTCTTCACTGATCCAATGCTTTCCACTTTATGCTTGGTGTTGTCTCCTATTTGAAATGTATGTCCACTCACCTTTGCTTCCATATTATTCATCAATGATATGTTTCCACTCAGAGGATTGCTACATCCTAAGTCAATATAAAATACCCTTTGATATTCTCGTATTGCTTCATGTGTTGCATTCAAGATGAGATTCATGTAATCCTTTTGATCTCATGCATAATTATAATAGTTGTTATTATAGGATTGAGGTTGAAAGCTTCTTACACCTCCTCTAGCATATGAAGTCCTACCACATCTTCCTCTGAAGTTACCTCTTTGATTTTTGCCTCCTCTACCTCTTTGATTGAAACTCTGATTATGACTTCCACCATTTTGATTGTTATACCAACAATCATTTTCCAAATGATTTCTTCTTCCACAAATCCAACAAGCTTTACCATTATCTTTGTTCTTACCTCCTCTTCCTTTACCTCTTGAATTCATCTTCCCTCTTGTGAAATTAACTTGGCTTGCAGATCCTTCATCATCAGTTGATTGCTTTCCTTTGACATTCTTTTTCTTATCCTTGGAGTACATATCTTGGCTTGCACTCCTGTCATTATCTCCCTTAATGTCTTGCTTCCATTTCTCATCTCCTCTTAGACTTGTAAGTATTTGTCTTAGTAACTTGTCCTCTTCAATATCTTCATCTACTGCTCCCAAGCTATCTGCAATATCCTTCATTCTTGCCACATAATCAGAAATTGATTGTGAGCTCTTCTTCTTGAAGGTTGTGAACTCAGCCCATAATGAGGACTTCCTTGACTTGGTTGTATTTTGAGAATGCTCTTCCAAAGCATTCCACACATCTTTTGCACTTTATAATCCTCTAATATGAGGTAGAAGATAATCATTTATAGCCATGTAAATGATGCTCCTAGTTTGAGCATCCTTCTTCATCCGATTCTTCAAATATGCAAGCTCTTTCCTAGTTCAAACACTAGGATCTTCAAACTTAGGCTTCTCTTCTTCTACTGTAATGAATGCCATCAAATCTTTGCTCATGAGGTGTGCCTCCATCCTCATGGACCAAACTGGATAGTTTTCCCTATCTGGCTTATCAATCTGCAAGCTTTCTCCCATCTTTGATCTTTGTCTTCTGCAAATGTTAAGGTAAATGAATATGCTTTGTACCTTTAATGTAAAGCTTCAATCTTTTAGATCCTTTTGAGCTCAATATTCACACTTCTTCAGATTGTCTTCAAAACTTTAATCTTGTGTCCACCTTTAATTTGAAGAAACTCCGATGTCTGCAACAGTCGGGACTTCAAAAGCTCTTTTCTTCACTTTATATTGCACCTTTTGATCTGATACCACTGCTAGAGACCTCTTAATCTCCAAATGCTTGATCTATATTGATCTAAGAACAATTCTATATCAACCATAGACCAAAATTTACACAAATGTACCATGATTTACAAAATCAT
Organism: Ceratopteris richardii; assembly: GCA_020310875.1. Lineage (NCBI taxonomy): Eukaryota > Viridiplantae > Streptophyta > Polypodiopsida > Polypodiales > Pteridaceae > Ceratopteris > Ceratopteris richardii. Next base: position 184,550,832 of record CM035407.1, read on the forward strand.
TCACAAACACTTCTTTGTGTGAAGTTTCTTCTTCTTCAAGAAGTCTGCTTTAGAATTTAAATTCATTACGTACACATAGCTTCAAATTTCTTCAATCTAATAATGTACATACCTCCATGCTATCCTTATGCAACCATAAAATTGATTATATCTTCAAAAGAATCATTAACACTTTGATTTGATCATTAAGATCAAAGGTATGTCAGAAATTGTCTTTTTGAACAAACGACTTTGACATAGTCAACTTCTCAAGTTGATTTCTCACAGCACAAGTCCCATTTTTCTAAATGCTTTTAGCCATAGCTTCCTTACCTCTAGCTTAGATTTTGAATGCTCATTTATAAAAAACTTTACATTGTGCACTGAGATCCAAACAAAACTCTGACACAAAAAAGTGTGCGACTCTGAGAGTTCTATCTGCAGACTTTACATATACATGTTCCTATTGATCATACACACAACCTGAAAGGAATTAGACCATGAAACTTTGAACATAGCTTGACTAGCTTTTAGATTAGATGTGTACAAAAATAATCCTGATCCACTTGATTGGGCTGAGAGAAATCAGAGAAAGACTGAATGCTAACTCAGAAAGATGATCTCAACACATCTATCACATGGACTCTTGACTTGTAATGGCTCTCTCATTTATTTCTTTACATTATTGACTTATATACATATGATTCTAGACTCATCTTGCATCTATTACATTACTCCTTATCATTCTAGTGATCATCTATATCCATTGTACAAGAATTTTCATCTATAATGTACATATGTATACAAGCTACATTTCTGAGATCTCTTCACTTTCTCGAGTGACTTCTTTGACTTCATTTTGATTTCTGAAGTTCATCATAATCATCAATTAGGGATTGATTTGTTCCAACAATAGTCTCAAATTTGTATGAAAATTGGTAATCAAACTTAGGGTTATTAGGAGTTCAAAAAGGCTTTGCTATATGGTGTCAAAATTTTGATCTGAGCTCGTCTCTGTCTCTGGACACACTATCGTAGTGCTTGTGTAGGAAATTTTCATTGTGTTGTGCCAAAAATATATACAAGTTTTGGTTTGCTAGTACAAGCACCTAAAAATCTACTACAATTTTAGTAGAGCTCCACAACATTCGCGATACACTCATTTTTTTGCATTAGGGTGTTTAGTCACTCGCCATGGATAAAAACAATGATGTATTCCGTATGTTGGCTATTGAGGATAGGTTGGATGGTAATAATTACCATTGTGCGGATATATGGTGTGTCATGTATTGTTAGCAATAGGGATTGTGGAATATCCTATAGGGTATCGAAAAGCCTTCTATTACACATACAAATATAGTTATTGAAGGTGATCCAGATGGTGTTGAAGTTGATGATCTTCAAATTCATGTTTGTGTTGTAGTTCGTGCTGCACCCACTACATAGAAACTTTGTTGATATGGTAGAGATGTTTAGATACATGCATTGATAGCTTTGTCTATCAAATGGTCCATTATCCCTCACATTCACTCTTGCAAAACAACAAAGGATGCTTGGGATACACTCACCACTTTATAGTAGGCAAGAAACGAGGCTCATGTTGCTTATCTTTGAAAACATTTGGAGAGTGAGCATATGAATGAGGGAGTGCACATATTTTTTGACAAAGATCAAATATTTGAAGGAACAGCTGATTTTTGCTGATGAATTCTTTCTAGATAGTTCACTTATGCATGATTTTTTATTGGACTTCTAGATTCATATCAAAGTTTTTCTTCTACTCTTGATTGATGGTGAATGGCAATCCTAATGCCATAAACTTTGAGGATTTAGTTTGTCTCTTGTTTTTAGGAAGACCAATCCAGATAGAGAAGGTCCATTATGCATGTTACAAATCAAGCTTTCCTAGCTAATTAGAAGGGCAAAGGTAAATGGAGTCCATCTACTAGTAAGCAAAAATCTGCTAATGCTCCATAGTCAAAGAAAGAAGACAAAGATGAGATGAAAATAGAAAAACAGAAACAATTTTGTAAATATTATAAGAGAAATGATCATGTCATAAATGTTTGTCCAAAACTGGTTACAAAAGAGACAAAGAAGAAAGAGGCTGGAATCCTTGTTGCAGAGGTCTCTATGCCTAAAACAGAGTCTACTAATCTTTTTCAAAATGAAGAATGGACATTTACTACTGTATGTAGTTATGACCATCTTCTCATGAGCAGTGTTTCTCTATAGTAGACTCAAATGTTTGGTGCTTTGATAGTGCGGCAACTAAACATATTACCTCACAACATAGTTTTTTTAGTTCACTTGAGCTTGCCAGTATAGGGAATACTGTCACATGTGCTACCAACTCCTCTTATCCATGTAATGGAAGTTGGTAAGATGATTCTGACTATTATTGATGGTAGTTCTTTCACATAATCAGATGCTTTGTATGTACGAAGGATCAAGAGTGTGGACTAAAGCAAGTATCATGAGCTTGTTATGAGAAGAGAACATGCCTACTTATAAGTACATGGATATCTGGATATTAGAACAATGAAATTGAAAGAAACTTGTATGCAAAGTGTGAATATGGTGTACTTCATATCATTGTTGATTATATAGATGATATGCTACTCATTGGTCCTAATAAGATGCATATTCAAGATTTTAAGGCTGATTTGTATGCCTCCTTTGAAATGTCAAATTTTGGGCATGTGCATCACTATTTGGGAATTAAGTAAATGCAAGTTGATGGTGGCATCTGTTTTGAGTCAAACTAAATACATTGACACTATTGCAATGTTGTAGTCTTGAATATTATAAATCTACTCTCATAGGGAAAGAAGTTTATGATTAATTCTTCATGATGTTGGAGCTGCATTTGATGTTGGGCTTAGCTATCAAATGCCTTATTTATGCATGCATCACTCAACTTGTTATTCAATTTTTTGTCTCTCATATGAGCATATTTATCCATAGTCCATGATTCAAGCATTGACAAGCAATTAAGCATATCTTTCGCTACTTATCTAATACCAAAACACATGGGTTGTTTTATCCCAAAGGGGGAGATCATTACCACCATATTTACATGCTTTTATTAATGTTATTGGGTTGTCTACTATGAGAATCACGTGTCCATTAGTGGTTTTTTCTTTACACTTGATAAATTATGCATTACTTGGTTCTAGAAGAAGCAAACTACTATGACCACTTCTAGTTGTGATGTTGAGTATAGGTCATATTTCATAGCTACTATTGAGTGTGTGTGGCTCAAACACCTTATGGATAACATGAATGTTTGTTAAATTATTTTCCCCATTATATTTACTGATAGTCAGAGTGCATTGGTAGTTGCAAGGAACCTAGTGTTCCATGCTCCCACTAAGTACATTGAAGTGCACTATCATTATGTTAGAGAGCAAATCTTTGTTGGAGATATCGGTTTGATGTATTGGCCCAAACAAGAATGTTGTATAGCATTCTACAAAGGCTCTTCCCACTACAACAGATCGATGGTATACCGAGGTTTTTACCGAGGAAAATGAACGTGGCTTTATTTGCCGTGACACCGGTGTAAAGCTCGGTTTCCGCATCGGTACCAAAGAGTCGGTATAGGCATCAGTGTAGACGTCGGTAAAAGCGTCGGTAGAAGCGTCGGTATATGCGTTGGTATATGCATCGGTATAAACGTCGGTATATGCGTCGGTAATCGGCTTCTCTGCATCGCCTCCTGGGTGTACCGACGGTTATTCCGATGACACTACTGGGAGTACCGTCGCTTATACCAACGACCATACCTGCAAAAAAATTTTTGGGCAGAATGTTTTATCTTTTGCTACAGCAACATTACCATGATGTTGCTGAATAAAAGACAATACACTCTGCCCAAAAAAAGCCGAGTACATGTGATGTGTACTCTAATGACAACCGAAATATGATTTCATGAAACAAAGTATTATTGTACACAAAAGAGATCGATAATCAGAATGAACAATGAACCATGTACAAAAGAAGTTATATATTTCAATAATGAAGCATGTACAAGAGTGTGGCAAACCACTGTCATATATGACGCTTTTACAAAATGTGGCAAAGCAATGTATTGCCATATGGAAATCAAATACAAAATATTGGTCTTCCACTGCCATACACATGCAAAGAACGTTCCATATCAACAGTCCTGCAACAAAGAGCATCAATGGAATGAGATAAATTCACATGAAAATTACAAACAAGTAAAAACCAAGTTTATAAATTAATTACCTCATCGCAAACGCTCCCATGAAACTACTGCACCGCGTCCCTCCAAGTCCTGCAATAGTGCAGTCAACCCATGACTATATCCATAAGACTCCTCCGTTCGTGTTGGAGGACGACCCATTGCCAGCTCCTGAAACAAATATAAAAAGATTAGAGAAATATATATGAGAAATTTAACACAAATAAATTCAATAAATGAAATGGTACTTACAAACTCATGACGCATCGTGTCATATCCGCCGCTGCCCAAATGTGACGGTCCAATCGTGTCTAGACGTGTGGCTGCGGTATTCCGCTGCTGGCGATATCGATCAGGAGTCTGCTGCTGCTCATCACGAATCATGTCCCACTCCTCAGCATCTAACCACACAGGCTTTGGTAAGCCTTCTCTGAATGCATCACGAGCCTTGGATCGTCGATGCGACATGACCTCACGTGCGGTATGCAGAATCCACTCTGAACTGACAATCGACTATCCATCGGCTGGTCGGAACTCCTGGTAAATCGTCTGTGTGATATAATTCTTCCGATCTTTATCCTGTTCACTCCATTTCAGCATGATGGAGTGTCCAAACTGGATGGAGCAAAGCTGTCGTATGCATGCACGCATTGCTTTGCCAGCCGCATCCATCACGGGAGCTCCATCTCGGATACTATACACCTTGGAGTCATCATGGTCATGAGCACCCCAAGGTGTACGTGGTGTACTGCGTGGTGTACTGCGTGGCATACCTACATCTGAGGTACTCATCCTAGGAGTAGAAGCAGGCGACACGTCCGTCGCACTGCCTCCACAACAACCGCCTCCTCCGCCTCCAGACCTACCTATAGATCCACTCCTAGAACCTCCTGCTCTAGAGCGTGACCTCGATCTACGAGACGGGCCAGACCTTGTATCGCGCTGAGGTGTCGAACGCACATGTCTACTAGTAGACCTAGTAGGAGATGGCTGCAAAGATGGTCGTGGTGGAGTCACAAAGCTAGGAGACATACCTCCTACGGGAGTAGCACCACCCTCAGGAGTGACACCGGTAGGAGTGACACCGGCGGGAGTGACACCGGCGGGAGTGAGGCCAGCGGGAGTGAGGCCGGTAGGAGTAAGGCTGCCAGGAGTGAGGCTGGGAGGAGTGCTACCACTAGCGATCCAATACTGTGATGCAGCGGCCATATATGCAAGAGGAACCTGAGAGATGAACTCCAAAAACTGCTCCTCTGTCATGGACTGTGGAGTGACTGGAGGACTGTCTCCCATCGTGCTCTGTAATAAAAGAACTCAAATAATTAGCATGCAATAAGAAAAATAATATAGGGAATAAACAAAAAAAAAACCAAAAATTAGTACGTACAAGTCTTTTATTCAAAAGTCCTCTATTCTAGCATCCTCTTGAAGATCCGATGCACCGAGAATATCTATCTCTAAATTGATGGCTTCTAAATCGCTTGCTATGTCGGTTTCCTCCTGATCATCATCTATTGCTTCGTCTTCTCGAACAATGACCTCTTCTTCTCGAACAATGATCTCTTCCTCCTCAACTCTCGAATGAATCTCTGAGTCCACTAGAGATGGACTTTCTTCTACATTTGCATTTTCAAAAATTTGTCTACTATGTGGAGCGACTTGTAAAACAAATAGCCACTCTGGGTCTTTTGAATCTGGTATAAAAACAACTTGCTCACAGTGTTCGGGAAGTACAAATGTATCCCTTTCATCTGTCCATAATCTTGTGGAGTCGACTTGAAGCAAACCGCTCTTATCTCGTCTCACTGTTGCGTTTCTTCCAAAGGTGACTACTTTGAACCATTTCACGTCAAAAACAAAGTAATCAAACTTTCTGAAAGATAGTTTCAAGATGTCTTGAATCACACCACAATAATCTAACTCGCCTTCTAGAGCATTATCATCTCTTGCACTCGCTCTACTTTTTTGCAAAAAATTCACCATCACTCCACTATCAAAAGTAGACCGGTTTTGATCGATTCGTGCGATTCGAAAGTGTCGTCCATGAGTCCATCTCATAAAATGCTTCAAGCATCTCTTCCATATGTTCATTCTGTGTAATATTATTAGTGCTTGCTTCTACGTCTAAGTCCCTTTTTGCTCTCTTTTGTCCATGAGATGTTACCGGTGCAATGTCGTTTGGGTCCATCTGCTCACCTGGGGGACCATGCGAATGATAGCGTAGGTTTTCCAGTCGACTCCTATCAAAGGATCCATACTCTCTAACATGTGCAGTACAAATCCATCATTCCCGATAAATTTGATACTTGCACTGTGTGCAAGGACATGCCATTCTCTCTTCAGGATCCAAAGGAGCCATCTGCTACAATATGGACATTTTAGAACATTTTAGAACATTTGTTTTTTTATTAAACCTAAAAATCTAACTCTTAAAGACCTAAATACTTGAATACCTAAAAAAACTTAAAATCCTAGTTTTAAAACCCTAATCTATATAGCTATCCTATTTTATCTATATATTCGGATTTTTTCTTGATTGATCCTATTTTATATACATATTTATTTATTTATTCAGATTTTTTTCCTCTTAATTAAGTTATACGTATGCCTAAACCCTAAAACCCTAATTTTAAAGATCTAGACCTAAATTATGTATATTTCTATACACATGTGTATATACATGTATATATATATTATATGTGTATGTGTATGTGTGTATATATGTTATGTACGTGTTAAAACCCTAAAACCCTAATCCAAATGACCTAGAACTAAAACATGTATATATATGTATGCATGTGTATATATATGTGAATATAGATAGGTATATAAGTATGTGTGTTTGTGTATTTATATATTTATTTATATATTCAGATTTTTTCTTTACTTAATTATATTTAATTTATATATTTAATTAAATAATTTAAAACACTAGTTCTTTTATATTTATTTATGTATATAATTATCTTATTTTATATATATATTTATTCATATATTCAGATTTTTTTTCCTTACGTAATCCTATTTTTATATATTTAATTATATATATTTAATTAAATTATTTAAAACACTAGTTATTTTTATATTTATTTATGTATATAATTATCTTATTATATATATATATATATATATTTATATATTCAGATTTTTTTCCTTACGTAATCCTATTTTTATATATTTAATTTTATATATTTAATTATAAATATTTAATTAAATTATATAAAACACTAGTTCTTTTTATATTTATTTATGTATATAATTATCTTATTTTATATATATATTTATTTATATATTCAGATTTTTTTCCTTACGTAATCCTATTTTTATATATTTAATTTTATATATTTAATTATATATATTTAATTAAAACCCTAATCTTAAAATTCTAGATTTGAAATAATAAACCCTAAAACCCTAATCTTAAATATGTAGACCTAAAATATGTATATTTTTGTATACATGTGTATATACATGTATATATGTATTACATGTGCATGTGTATGTGTGCATATATCTTATGTAGGTGTTATAAACCTAAAACCCTAATCTTAAAGATTTAAATCTAAAATATGTATATTTTTGTATGCATGTGTATCTACATGTATGTATTTATTATATGTATATGTGTGTTTGTGTATATATGTAATCTACGTATTAAAATCCTAAAACCCTAATCAGAAAGACTTAGACTTAAATCTAAAATACTAAACCCTAAAACCCTAATCTTAAATATGTAGACCTAAAATATGTATATTTCTGTATACATGTGTATATACATGTATATATGTATTACATGTGCATGTGTATGTGTGCATATATCTTATGTAGGTGTTATAACCCTAAAACCCTAATCTTAAAGATTTAAATCTAAAATATGTATATTTTTGTATGCATGTGTATCTACATGTATGTATGTATTATATGTATATGTGTGCTTGTGTATATATGTTATCTACGTATTAAAATCCTAAAACCCTAATCAGAAAGACTTAGACTTAAATCTAAAATACTAAACCCTAAAACCCTAATCTTAAATATCTAGACCTAAAATATGTATATTTTTGTATACATGTGTATATACATGTGTATATACATGTGTATATACATGTATATATGTATTACATGTGTATGTGTATGTGTGCATATATGTTATGTAGGTGTTATAACCCTAAAACCCTAATCTTAAAGATTTAAATCTAAAATATGTATATTTTTGTATGCATGTATATCTACATGTATGTATGTATTATATGTATATGTGTGTTTGTGTATATATGTTATCTACCGTATTAAAATCCTAAAACCCTAATCAGAAAGACTTAGATTTAAATCTGAAATACTAAACCCTAAAACCCTAATCGTAAATATCTAGACCTAAAATATGTATATTTCTATATACATGTGTATATACATGTATATATGTATTATATGTGTATGTATATGTGTGCATATATGTTATGTAGGTGTTATAACCCTAAAACCCTAATCTTAAAGATTTAAATCTAAAATATGTATATTTTTGTATGCATGTGTATCTACATGTATGTATGTATTATATGTATATGTGTGTTTGTGTATATATGTTATCTACGTATTAAAATCCTAAAACCCTAATCAGAAAGACTTAGACTTAAATATGAAATACTAAACCCTAAAACCCTAATCTTAAATATCTAGACCTAAAACCCTAAAACCCTAATCTTAAATATTTAACCCTAAAACCCTAATCCTATTTAAAACCCTAAAACCCTAATCTTAAATATTTAACCTTGAAACCCTAATCCTATTTTTATATATTTGATGTAAAACAAAAACTTCAAAATAAAAATAGGATTATATGTGTGTATGTTTGCATGTGTGTATATATGTGTGTGTATGTATGCATGTGTACATGTGTGTGTGTGTATGTATACATGTGTATACATGTGTGTGTATGTGTATGTGTGTGTATGTAGGCATGCATGTGTGTGCATGTGTGTGTACGTGTGTGTATGTATGCATGCATGTATGTGTATGTGTGTGTATGTGTATGCATGTGTATACATGTGTGTGTATGTATACATGCATGTGTGTATATGTGTGTATGTATGCATGTGTGTATATATGTGTGTATGCATGCATGCCGGTATATGTGTGTGTATGTATGCATGCATGTGTGTATATGTGTGTATATATGCGTGTGTGTATGTATGTGTGTATATGTGTGTGTGTATGTGTATGTATGCATATGTGTATATATGTGTGTGTATTTATGTGTGTATGCATGTGTGTGTATGTATGCATGTGTGTAAATTTATGTGTGTGTGTATGCATGCATATGTGTATATGTGTGTGTGTATGTAAGCATGCATGTGTGTATAGGTGTGTATGTAAGCATGCATGTGTGTACATGTATGTGTGTATGTATGCATGTGTAAATTAATGTGTATCTTCCTTTCTCTTCTCTCTCTCTTTCTTTCTCTCTCTCTCTCTCTCTCTCTCTCTCTCTCTCTCTCCTTCTCTCTCTATCAATAGCGAATAAAAGAATCACTTACAAGTATGTCTCTCTTTGAATCGTTGTCGTCAAAGCGTAATGTAGGTCGTCTCTCGTCCAATTCCAAACAATTGACGCCAACGAACTTCTGCAAAATCAACGAAAAGAGAAATTAGAAACCCTAAAGCATAGAGAAACACAAATGCTAACAGTACGCGCAGCACTTACCAAGATGTGAGAGCTAAGCCGAGAGAGAGAGAGTGTGTGTAGAGAGAGAGATCTGTGTGTGTGTGTGTGTGTGTGTGCACAAGACAATGCAGGTTCGTGCGCAAGTTCGACAGTAGACCGACAGTACTCAAACACGCGCAGAAATGTGAAGTTTTGCTCTCGGGTTCGCGATATGTTTAAAAATTCGCCGCCAGTATAGGCGCCGGTATGGACGCCAATATAGGCGCCGGTATGGACGTCGGTATACGCGTCGGTAGATGCCAGTAAATTACCGACGCTCATACCGACGCTTATACCGGCGGCTACGGGCCACACCAACGATCCGTTTAAAACGGTCATACCGACGGTCACTTGACCGTCGGTATCTCTTAGTCAGATTTTCCGAGGGCTATACCGACGCCGACTATGACCGTCGGTATATGCAGCGTCGGTATGCCCCTCATATGTTGTAGTGTCCTCATAAGAAGTTCAAAGCTTTTTGCAAAGGTTTGGGCTTACTAATTTTGTGGATTTCCCTTAGTCCATATTGGTTTCCACTTACTTATACATGAGTGTCAGCCCCTTGCTCACCAAATCAATTCCAAAGGATTTCATAGTAAGTTTCAATAATGACATGTATGAACATGCTTAGGACCGTCTGTGCACTTTTTTCCCTATTTAAAAGGTTCCCCCGTACTTGTATATATTCCAATAGCCCTATCGGGATACTTATCTTGTCTGATTTCATTAGCAATATACTATATCTTGTGCTCCAAGCTACTTTTTCTTCCCCGTGTTCTTGGTGTTTTCTCGATCCCTAAGATCCCACATTTTGTTCTCGCCCCTAAATCTATTGACAAACTTTTAACTCTCTCTCATCTAATCACAAGTAAAATGAAAGCTTTTGAGCGACATATCTTGTTCTTTTTTTCTGCCATGAGGAAAATGATTAGACAAGTTGAGAGCGATATTTCACACGAAAATTTGAAATTTTGTATTTCCGACTCCATTTTTATCTGAAAGTTATCAAGAATAGAAGTTTAACTAAAAGTTGAATGAATTTAAGAGTCACACTCAACTACAAGGATCTTTTTGAAAATTGAGGTAAATATCTTTGTCTTTGGGCTCTCTTGCAAAGTCCATTACCTCAAATGTGCAAATCACGCAAACATAAATATCATTGTCAGGAAACAACGTACATTTTCAATCTAAGTAGTTACTTGGACGGAGGCATGGAAAGCAAGATATATACATAAAGCCCAACTCAGGCATTGCAAGGTGAGAATCATCATCAACAACAACAACAATAATAATAATAATCATCATCATCATCATCCTACTACTAATCATCATCATGAACATGCTCCTAGGCTTGTGAAGGCTTATGTAAGCCTATGTAAGCTTATGCAGGCCTATGTATGTATAGTTCTTTACAGCATGAACTTGTAGAACCATGAGCATAACAGTAAAGAAAAAAACCATAACTTGCATGAAGTTTAATAGCATCATAACCATAAATGTATGCATGCATATATAACATGAACCTGCATAATTGTAATCATGCATGCTTCTGCATGCATAGGCCTATACAAATTACCTACCTAACCATAATTAGAATAATAAAACTATATTCATAACCTACATGAACTACATTAGAATCATCATAAATGTATGCATGCCCTGAAAACATGAACGTGCATAATCATGAACGTAATCATGTAGGCTTGTGCATGCATAGACATGTATAATATGAAAGTGCATAACGATAATTATAACAATTATAATATAATCCTAACTTACATGAACTACAATAGCATCACGACCACAAACTTGTGTATGCGATAAAAACATGAACTTCCATAATCACAATCATGCGGACATGTGCATGCATAGTCCTATACAACATGAAGCTATATAAACATATACATAATGACAAAATTTTAATCATAATGTGCATGAACTATACATAAGATGTAGCATAAAGTACATAAACCTTAATTAAACATCGAAATTTTAACCATAATTGTATATAAATGTCATAAAAATAAACTGAACCCGAGAATACTTCTAAAAGTAGAAGATATCATGTCATATATAAAATAAAAAATAATACATTGCATCCATATGATGTCAAAAAAGAGTTATGTGATGGTCGACATGATTGTGGTGCCATAGATGCATCATCACCACCACCTCATGAATGACAACCTCATGGTTGATCTAATGAGCCTCTAGACGATCCAATGGAGCTATGGTTCTATGATCAACTACAGACTCTAGAATTGTTGTGATACTATGGAGATGCGATACCCAGAGGTGTGGTCACCTCTATAGATGGAACAATAGGAGGAAGTGATCGAGAAGGACTTTGATGTGTGGATGCCATAAACATATGTGAGGCCATTTGCATCAACACAAGTGCCAATCAAGACAAAGTTTCCTAGAAAAGTACACATCAACAGGATTGTCAGAAAATAAATGAAGTTCAGTGAAAAAATAGTAAATAATGACTCACATAATACCTCAAATAAATAAATCAACATAGAAATATCTCTCCACTCCTTGACCTAGATCCAATTTCAATCTCCAATTTTTTTTATCATTCTCCATAGGTATCAAATATATGTTCGAGTTTATTGACCTCCAAAATATAGCAAGAAGTAGGTGGAACCCCCCTAGGAACAAGTTGACCTTCTCACAAACTTCATCACAGAAAACCAGACATCCTTGTAGAGCTTACTATTCTCTAATGGACTAGAATTTTCTAAACATCTTTTAGCCACATACTAGAGACCAAGAGCTTTCCAATGAGCCAAAGAACACTCAATTTGGATAAGTACACAAGGAGATATGACCTCTGCAAGTTTGAGGTTTAATGGAGACCTTCAGTAGAGGTGAAACCAGAGAACACACACTACTTGTAGAGAGTACTGCTCTCAGGTTACAAATCCAATGATTGTGAAAATTTATAGTATGAAATTAGACAGTAAGAGATTTTAAATGTGATATCAAACATGTAATTTGGATATATAATGAGGGAGATACAAGCTCTGCAATCTCTGCATACAAAACTACAGCAATGTAGAGATACACATATGACTCTCTTGGACTTCCCACAAGATCACGACTTTTCTCCTCTTTTTATAGCATGAGAAACTAATCTAAAACCTTCCTAATACATCTAAATTCGTGGTAGACACTTGGGTGGAGGTATTACATGACTCAAGTGCTCAAATAAACAAAGTATTGATGGACTTTGAGAACTAGCCACATCGACCTTCCACTAGGACACCACTGCAGCTCCCTTGTGACTCACTAATTTGACTCGCCATGTTCTAGAACTCACGTGGTATTTTTGCTATCTTTTATGAATAATATGAGCCTTCTTGAAGTATTTGCAGACTTCCCAAAGGTATTTACATAATTTGAAACTTGTACCCTACATAAAACAAATGTTCGCAACATTCTCCCCCTCAAGTTTCAAAGGGTATTTCCTTCATGCCAAGAATATAGTTGAATCTTTGAAGCTTCGGTCCATCCAAGGATTTGGTGAAGATATCTGCAACTTGATCCTTTGTTCCCACAAAAGAAACTTGTACTTCATTGTTTATGGCCTTCTCTCGAACATAATGATAGTGAACCTCTATATGCTTTGTTCTAGCATGAAAGATAGGATTTGAGGTCATATGAATGCTACTCAAGTTATCCCCATATATCAGTGGTACATCAACCTGCACATTCAAGTCATTTACACATTTTTAAACCACATAACTTCAGTAGTAGCCAATGCTAAACTTCTATACTCAGCCTCTGTAGAAGATAAAGCAACTATAGGCTATTTCTTTGAACTCCATGTTAATGTCTTGTTTCCTGCTATTACCACATATCCACTTGTGGATCTTCTGTCATCTTTGCTTCCAGCCCAATCAGCATCACTAAAGACTTTAAGAGTTAGATCAGCATCATGACTATAAAATAATCCTTCGTTCATGGTACCTTTCAAATACCTAAGCACTCTTTTCGCTGCATGCATATAAGGTACTCTAGGTTCATGCATAAACTGTGATAATACTCCCATTGCATAGCATATATCAGGTCTAGTTTTTGTTGCATAAATCAAAGATCCTACCATGGATCTATACACATTCATATCATGCAAATCATCACCTTCCTTTGCACTCAACTTTACATTACATTCCATTGGAGTAGAAACAAATTTACATTCCTGCATACCAAACCTTTTCAACATATCACATATATACTTTCTCTGTATCAACCACATACCTTCATCGCCATACACAATTTCAATCCCAAGAAAGTATCTAAGCAAACCAAGATTTGAAATTTTAAATTCCTTTCCCAAATTACCTTTTATCTCATCAATTGCTTTTGCATCATTCCCTGTAATCAACAAGTCATCCACATAAATGCATACATAGACACACATGCCATCTACATGTTTTACATAAAGTGAAGGATCAGCATGACTCGCTGTGTATCCTTGCAGCATAAGATACTTTACCAACCTTGCATTCCATGTCCTTGGTGCCTGCTTAAGACCATACAATGCCTTCTTTAACCTGCATACATGATTAGGACATTTTGCATCCACATAACCATCTGGTTGTGACATATACACTTCTTCATTTAACTCACCATTAAGAAAGGCATTCTTTATGTCGAGTTGATATATATTCCACCTTTTACTTGCAGCTAAATCCAACAAAGTTCTCACCATTGCCATGTTTGCTACTGGACTAAATGTCTCACCGTTGCCATGTTTGCTATTGGACTAAATGTCTCCTCATAGTCCAATCCTTGAGTTTGATTATATCCTTTTGCTACAAGTCTATCCTTATATCTTGACACACTACCATCACTATTTCTTTTAATCTTAAAAACCCACTTGCAACCAATTACCTTTTGCTTTGGTGTCTTTGGAACTAAACTCCAAGTCTTGTTATCCTGTAGTGCTTCCATTTCTTCGCTCATTGCTTTCTCCCACTTTTCATCTCCTTTTGCCTCATCATAACATGTGGGTTCATTTTCCTGCTCAACTTTTGTCATAAAAGCATAATGAGTATTCATGAAAGATTCATATGTATACCTTTGAGGTTGCTTACTCACTCTTGAAGTTCTTCTTACCTCCAACGTAGATGCTCTTCCTTTCTTATTAGGAACCTTTGATGATTCTCCATAGTCACATACATCACTAATTTCCTCTCCTTCATCATTAACTTCAACAAGTTTGAGTTTACCTTTACTTTTAACACTAGGAGGTGAATCTTTCCTTAATCTTCCATTGAAAGGTAGCTCTCTTTCTTCATCCAAACCGCTTTTCTCATCACTTAAACTTCTTGTGGGCTGAGGTAAGCACTCATCTCCTTCACCTCTATCTTCTTCATCTTCATTTATGACCTGCAAACTTTTCTTATCTACATACCATGAAAGTGATTCATCAAAATTTACATCTCTTGAAACAACCACCTTATTGGTATGAGGATTATAACATCTATATCCTCTTTGAGTATCTGCATAACCAATAAATATACACTTTTCTGATTTCACATCAAGTTTTGATCTCACTTCACTAGGTACATGTACATAACATACACAACCAAATACTTTCAAATGACTTACACTTGGTTTCCTTCCATGCCATACCTCATATGGTGTCAAATGATGAACTCCCGCAGTAGGTACTCTATTCATAATGTACACACTTGTGCTAATAGCTTCAGCCCAAAAAGAATTAGGCAAACACATATCATTTAGCATGCTTCTAGATGCTTCTGCTATGATTCTGTTTCTTCTTTCTGCAACTCCATTTTGTTGTGGAGTATACCTGCATGTAACTTCTCTTTTGATACCTTCATCATACAAAAAATCAGTAAAAGCTTGAGAGAAATACTCTCCCCCTCCATCGGATCTTAGCTTCTTAACATATCTTCCTGTTTGCTTCTCGACAAATGATTTAAAATTTTTGAAACAATCAAAGACTTCACTCTTATGTTTAATGAAATACACAAATGTCATTCTACTATGATCATCAATGAATGATACATAGTACTTATTACTAGCCAAGGATGCCTCTTTAGTAGGACCCCATACGTCCGTGTTTATAAGTTCTAGCAATCCACTGCTTACATAGCTTGAATGCTTGAAAGGTTGTCTACTCTGCTTACCCATTTGACATGCTTCACATAGATGCACCATATTTTGCTTAGTAAGATCAGGTAATCCTTCAACAATCCTCTTCTTTGATAGCTCCTCTAACCTGTGTACATTCATGTGTCCAATCCTTTTGTGCCATATATCAAGCTCTGCTATTCGATGCATACCATAAGAGAAATAGTTTGTATGATTTGGGTTTACCTTGAATGTAAACAATCTACCTTGTTTTTTACCTCTAGCAATTAACCTCCTTTGCTTTGGATCCTCAATGAAGCAACCTGCATGATTAAATCTTATTTGCAAACCTTTTTCTACCATTTGACCAACTAACATCAAATTCTTAGTGTTCATTGGCACATAAAGTACATCCTTCAAGCAATTTGTCTTGCTCTTATCCTGCATAACAACATCTCCAACCTGCATAATCTTATGTGTTGTATAATCTCCTGTTTCAACATGACCTTTACATGAAGGATTATGCATATTAGAAAACCATGAAACATCATGTGACATATGATTAGAGCAACCACTATCTACATACCATACATCACTATTGCAATTTATCTTAGTTTCTACATTCATCATAAGAAGAGAATCATAATCATCACTTTTACCTTCAACTGCATAATTTCCTTGTTGTTTACCTCTTCTTGAATAGCCTCCTCTTCGATTACCACCTTGATTATTTTCATTTTGATAACAATCTTTGGCATAGTGTCCATACCTTCCACATATATAGCAATTGTTGTTATCTTCACTCCTTTGTCTTTGATTGTAGTTGTAGTTGCCTCTCGTACCTCTCACGCTTGATCTTCCTCTTCCTCTTGTGTTGATGAAGCCACTTGAAGTCCCTTGATCATCGCTCCTTCTTCCTCGACCTATATTTGAACCTCTTCTTCCTCTGTTTCCACCTCTTGATGATCCTACATAAAGAGCTTGTCCTTGAGATCCTTTTTTATTTGAAGTAGAGCCATTTAGATTCATCTCCTCCGTGACCATAAGAGCAACAAGCTGATCAAAGTCTGGTAATTCTCCTCTAACATAAACTGAAGTAATGAATGGTTTCCATCTCTCATCATCCTTGAGTCCGTTGAGAGTATGTGCAACCAAGTCGTCGTCCTCCACATGAGCTTGAATTGATCCTAGTTGATCTGCAATCTCTTTAACCTTCAACAAGTAATCATTGACCAATGTCCTTGTATCTTTCTTTATGTTATTCAACTCATTTTTGAGTTGAATCTTCCTTTCTCTTGTACTTGTAGCATACAACCTTTCCAATGCAAGCCAAACATCTCTACTTGTGTCTAGATCTTGTATGTCTCCTACCATTGAATCTTGAATATTTTGTGATAAAATGAATATAACCCTTTTGTCTCTTTCATTCCAAAGTCTAAACTCCCTCAATTGTTGTTGATTTGGATCCTTTGGTAATATAGGTTTGATATCCGTTCCATCAATCAAACCATACAAGCCTCTACCTTGCAAGTATGCTGTGATTCTAAATCGCCATGCTTGATAGTTGTTCTTATCAAGCTTCTCTATTTGTGCATGTTGATCGCCCATTGTGTAAATACTAAACTTCCTCCTTTAACCCTCCTTTTAAATATATGTGATAAGAAGAAGTATGAGATTTACCTTTGTAATAAAGTTTATGCACCTTTCTTTGCTTGGATGTTGCTTGAGATGCTTCCTTGCTATCTCCTTCTACCTTTGTGTAGTGTCGATGATGAACCTCTTCTCCAATAGCTTCAAATTCTTCATCAAGGTATTATAACCTTCTCCAAGCTTCAATTCCTTACTCTGATACCAATGTTGGAGTTTATTGACCTCCAAAATATAGCAAGAAGTAGGTGGAACCCCCCTAGGAACAAGTTGACCTTCTCACAAACTTCATCACAGAAAACCAGTCATGCTTGCAGAGCTTACTATTCTCTAATGGATTACAATTTTCTAAAACTGTTTTAACTACATATACTAGAGACCAAGAGCTTTCCAATGAGCCAAAGAAAACTCAATTTGGATAAGTACACAAGGAGATATGACCTCTACAAGTTTGAGGTTTAATGGAGACCTTCAGCAAAGGTGAAACTAGAGAACACATGCTACTTGCAGAGAGTACTGCTCTCAGCTTACAAATCCAATTATTATGAAAATTTACAATATTAAAGTAGACAATAAGAGCTTTCAAATGCGATATTAAACATGTAATTTGGATATATAATGAGGGAGATACAAGCTCTGCAATCTCTGCATACAAAACTACAGCAACGTAGAGATACACATATGACTCTCTTGGACTTCCCACAAGATCACGACTTTTCTCCTCTTTTTATAGCATGAGAAACTAATCTAAAACCTTCCTAATACATCTAAATTCGTGGTAGACACTTGGGTGGAGGTATTACATGAATCAAGTGCTCAAATAAGCAAAGTATTGATGGACTTTGAGAACTAGCCACATCGACCTTCCACTAGGACACCACTGCAACTCCCTTGTTGACTCACTAATTTGACTCGCCATGTTCTAGAACTCACGTGCCTTCTTGAAGTATTTGAAGACTTCCCAAAGGTATTTACATAATTTTAAACTTGTACCCTACATAAAACAAATGTTCGCAACAATATATACCATCATCTACTGTAGTGTCCTCTTCCTAGGTTGTTGGAGTATCCTCTTGTGCTTGTTGAGGAGTAGGTTGTATCATATCATGCATATTATTTAAAGATAGTATTATATCTAAATCAAGTATATTTTTTGGTATATCATGATCTTCAAATATTGTTTTATTTCTTGGATCCACTTGTATGACATAGAAAAAGTTTTTATCAATGGTATCTAGCATGAAAACCATTTTTTCACATTGTTCAAATGATGCAACTATGTCATGATTCTTGGAATAGAATTTTATTGAATCTATTTTTCTGAAACCAATAGGATATTTTTGTATAATTGTATGGCCAACAATGATCAGTTTACATCATTTGACATTGAAATAAAATCATATAGATCTATTGAAAAGAAATCTTTAAGTTATTTTTTATCATTCCATAATACTCTAAATTATAAATCTGATTATTTGTATATCATGCACTTGCTCTGTTCATTTGCATGAAGCTTACAAGTACCCCATACTCCATAGTGGAATGAACTTTGTCGATCTCTCAATTAGACAATGTCTTCCATATGACCATAGTGCATTGTATCTTTGGTACCTCCAATCACATCCCAAAAGTACCTCTTTTTCATCCTCATAAATGACTTGAACTAATGCATAGGCTTTAGAAATAGATGCTTGAAGCCATTCATTGGTTGGAAAATCGAGTGACATAGCTAAATGATCTACATAAAGCCACTGTTCTTGTTCTTCTGTCATGTTGAAAAACAATTCAAAATCACTTATTAAGTTTCTTCTCTCCTTCATATAGATCAAGCCATTTTTGCATTGGGATTATCTTTAAAAGAAAAAATTACAATATGTTTTATCATAATCTTGCATCCATTTTTCGTGTATGATTATACCTTGTTCTTCTTCTCTAGCTACTTTTGGATCTTCTACTTTAGACCATAAATTTAACATTGATAGGAATTTAGATATTAATATTAATTCCTCGTGCCAATCAAAATTACAAAATAATCAGATACATTCAACATCTTCATGAAAAGGTATAAGAAGAAAAAAATGAAAGAGCTCATTGAGGTGATTTTCAATGTTGGTATCTAAGATAGGTTAGAACCACTTACATGCATCTAGAGGAATCACACTCACAGAGGGCAACCCAAAGGCAGAAGTAAATTCACACATGGATTGCCATAGACACGCGAATATGTGAGCATGGGAGCTCCAATCTCTCCCTCCTCCCTCCAAGATGGTGGAAGATTCTCTTTCAAATGGCTTATATAGCATTGCACTTCATGCTAAGAGGAAATCTATGGTATAAATGCCCCTCTCACATAGCTACTCATGTAGAGATGGTCCATGGCTAATTCATGGAAGGAGGTAAAAATTGAAGGTTTTGCATGATTTTTTTGAACATTTCAATAGGAAAATATTGAGTGAATCTACAAGCTTCCGGATAAACCAACCATACACGTATGTACTATGGGATGTGGATGATTGGTTGGGGTAAGAAAATTAGAGAAAGGACTTTATGAACACAGTTTTTTGATCTTGCAAAGTGATCTCTTCATCAATTTTTCCATTCCACAGTCCAAGACCTACATGACTATATTCCCCAAACCATAGCTTGATGCTAAAATTTTTCTAAGTGATTCTTGTCCCATTTCAAAGATACTCTCCTATGCTTTGATTAGAAACAAATAATGCTTCATTTATAGGATATTTATTAGGTCAAAAACCCTTTGAAACACTTCATAAGGAATTATTCGACCACTTTAGAGCCTTGTTTTCAAGAGTTTATCACCAGAATTCACTTATGTCACGTGGATTGGTTCATGGATCTAATAAATAGGTGTTGGGTTACTTTTTATAGAGTGACAAGGAATTTTAAGAACAAAAAATTGTTCAATTTTGTGAAATTTTGACTTTTTGGGAAATTGGAAGGTCTTTTTGGGATTATTTTCATTAGTTTTTGGTGCTAGGACCACCAATTGCACATTTTGAATCCTTGTTTGGGCCTCGCGAGGAGTGGAAATTGGACCTTTATCACTTCAAAGATCACTTCAAATTTTCTTGGAATAGCTTGGATTGTATGGAGGAAGTGTTCTTGTGTCATTTCTCTCTAGTTATATATGCAAGGGGAGTTAAACATGGAAACTAGGGATGAACCATTAGAACACACTCCTCCACCTGGGCAACAAAACCTAGAGGGATTAGACCACTCGATGGAAGAGGCTAGGCAAGAGAAAGACACCTGACAAGAGGAACAGTATTCCTACACAGAGCTTCATAACGAGTTTGTGACTCATAAACAATTCAGTGAGCTCAAAGACCAAATGCTCAGGATAGAGACAATCATTGGTAGCATGAACTCTCTTATAAGACTCAAATAGTCTCTTTGGAAACTCAAGTCACCTCTTACCTAGCTAGGATGGAAAGGGAAATTCCTACTCTTCATACATCTGAGACGACTAGGAAGGATATCATGGGATCTCCAAATGATGTAGCAATCCTCCAACTTTAAGTCTTTCAAATATATTGACACATTTTCACATCTCGACATATACCTGGCCAATAAAAAATTTGCTTAACTAACTCATAGGTTTCGATAAGACCAAGATGTGTAGCACTTGGTCCATCGTAGCATTCAGAAAGGTCTTGATTTCATATGTCCGGTTGACTTGGGACACAAAACTTACCTTTATAAAGCAAGTATTCATATTGGCGAGAGTATTGTCTAAAATTTCCCTTAGAAGTACTTGCTTCATTCATTTGGTCTTGTCGAGTTGCCTTCCATGCTTGACTATAGCTTGGATCTTCTTTGCAACTACCTTTCAAAGTTGAAATAAATTCACTTTAAATTTGAAAAGAGCTTAGGCTTTTTAGCATAGGCATCCAAATTAAGGCATCTATCATTACATTGAACTTTCCTTTCTTATAACTAAATCTACCCTTTCCATGTTCATGATTTGAAAGTCCAACTTATCCTTGAACTCTTGGATTTCAAGTTCCAAATTAGATATCATGGTGTCTCAAATATGGGTCTCTTGCCCATGCATCATTGATATTACATTTTCATGTGGCGAAGGGCTCTAAGGAAGAGCCAAATTCTTCACAAGTGCATAATTGATAAAATTATGCATGGTGGAATCATTCACCATAATCCAGACAATTGACCTTTGACCAAACCATGCAGCTTGACCAAATCACGTGGACCAAATGCTTGAGGTTTCCACATGTTTTTGGAGATCTACCACTAATGGGTACTATCACAATGCATGACATATACTTGCCTTGCACTTGAATTTTCATCGAAGTTCAAGGTCTATATCAGATGGATTTGTTTCTCCCCTATCAATAAAAGTGGCCTTTTGCTCTCTTCCAATTGGATAGGCCATACTACGATGTCCAAACTTTAAGCACGTAAAACGAAACTGGTTTATTTATGCTTTATCAAAATCTTCTTGAGAAAGCACACTTCTAAAAACACGATGCTTTTTAGTGGTGTGTTCAAATGATTTTCAACCCTTCCCCTTGAGTTTAGTGGAAATTTTCTAGAAATTACCACTATCTTGTGGGACATACATATGAGAATTTTCCTCATAAATGTGTGCAATCTTGATTGCTTCATCGAGTAATTTTGGTGCATGATGATTGACATCATTGTAGATTCATGTGTTAAGTCTTCAAAGAAAACCACGAAGGCGATGAAAATCATCAAGATTCTTTAATTTCAGAATAATTTCATGGTATTGTAAAATATAGACCCATAATGATCTTCCTTTCTTCTGGACTCGATCCCAAGCCTCCCAATTGCATTCCTTCTCAGTCTCGGGGAGAAATTCCTTCTTGAAGAGGTGGATGAATTCATCCCAAGTTGAGGGTCTTTTATGAGTCTCTAAGATACTTATCCACCACGAATAGGCCTTCATACCTAATGAAAAACTAGCTTCTACCATCCTAATAGCTTCAGGAGTATTCTTAAGTTGGTGGATGTCTTGCCACTTCTCTAAGAATGTTAGGACTACATCCTTGTTCCGATCCTTATCTTTACACGAGAACTAAGGGGGTCGGAGATCTTTCCCCAAAGAAAGATCCAATGGATGACTTACACCTATTGTTTATCTTGACATGTTGAAAAATATAAGAGTGGTAGAAGTCATCAAATTTAGATGAATCATATTACCAATTAAGGGAAAAGATCTACTTGGGAAATGGGTGAATCCTTTTCTGACAAGACAAACATAGGCATAGTCACAATCGTATGAGTATGGCTAGCTATAGCAGCCCTACCTACATCTTGGGGCCCCTCGAGTAATTCCAAAATGGCCCTAAGTTGACCCTGAACCCCTTCATAATATTGACAAAGCTCTTTGACTTTAGCCTAGACACTAGGCAAATGTCCAATGCCCTGCTCTAATGGCAACAACCTATCTTCAAGTTCTTGCCTCAGGGTTGAAGGGGCATTGATTTGATCCCCTTGTAGCATGGTACCCTCAATGTGTGGAACTACATCCATCGGTGCTATGTTCAATGAATCAGGCACATGAATTGGAATTGAAATAGTTTGTGGAGATTCACACAATGCACGTGATACTACTGGTGGACTAAGAATAAATGATGATACAAATGATAATGGTATTGACACAAACATATATGCGCTTGTACTACTCGTTATTGCAACATGGCTCATTGATGCCTCCGTCACACATAGGTTGTTCTTAACTTCTTTGGAATTAGTAACCTCAAGTGGTCTATGCTAAAATAAGAGGTTGATGCACAAAATCACAAGAGATACTCTTCTATATAATTTCTTTTTTTGTAGAATTGATTCTAGCCAAGGGTGCTAGAATTATGACATGGAAAACTCAAAGATCCATCCTTCATGTGGTTGAGAATATCCAAGAGTTGATGAAGTCCAATGCTCTGCTCTTATGTCCAGAAATTATGTGCTACTCCATGGATAACTTGACTTGAGGTAGAAAATATGCCCTTTTTTTAACTTCAAAGAAGAAAATTCCTTCGAGCTTCAATGCAATGAATAAAAATCCAAAAGCAATACCCTCCTTACTGTCAAGTAGTGCTCCGATGATGTCCCCAATTTTGGCTAACTTCTGCACGACTATCGAGTTCGACTTCTCAGAGATGAGTGCGCACGGAGATGCTTCTTCGAATGACCGCCCAGCCGTGTACCCACTCTTAATTCTTACACTCCTTAATTGGAGTGACTTGTGGCATCTTACATGAGTGCCACATGGCACTCATGTGTGTGCCCTTCTAGTGGAGCCCCAAGAGATGGTTCACACCATCTCTTCTATGGGGAATCCCTTCATAACATTTCCTTCCCCTTAAACTCCATTTTTGTCCTCAAAATGGTATTGGAAGGTCTATGAATCAAGAGGGTGGTACTCCCACTATATCCCCATGTATATAAATACATGGTCCTGTCTCCGTGTTGTTTCCCCATATCCTTCCCCTTAAGAAAACTCTTGGGAAGGTAAACTGAAACTGGGAAACCATCTCTGAAGAGTGCTAACCCGCTCCCATGTGGCACTATCTTCTGAACTATCTTTCCACTTTACTAGACACTCTTTATACAAGTGACTCCTCGTCCGTTTCTCTCGAGTGCGTAGTATGCTCTCTGGCTCATGTGGAATAGATTGAATAGAAATAGGCTCTACTACCTCACTATCAGGAATGAGGTTGTCAGATTCACCGAGCCTTTTCTTAAGCCGGCTAACATGAAAAACTGGATGGATTTGACTATTCTCTGGAAGTTGGAGCTGGTAAGCCATCTTTCCTATTCTCTTAAGTATTTGGAAAGGTCCACAATACCTAGGAGATAATTTTGGACAAGGTCCCATCTTCATGGTTTCAGATCTAGATGGAACTCTAAGATAGACTTGCTCTCCTACCTCAAAGTTGATATCTCTTCTTTGAGGGTCAGCATAGGCTCTAGCCCTATCCTGAGCTTTCCTAATGCTATCCTTAGCAAGTCTAAGCATATCATTCATTTCTTCCAAGAAGTCCTTTGCAGCTTGAACTTTTTCATTCTGCAAGCCAACTGCATAAGGAGCCCTTGGCTGAAACCCATACATAAGCATAAATGGGCTATGCCCAGTGGAAGAGTGCTTGGCACCGTTATATGCAAACTCTACTATAGGTAAGTACTCTTCCCAATTAGTTTGCCTTTCATTCACATATGCTCGAAGCATATCCTCTAGGATTTGGTTAACCCTTTCTGTTTGCCCATCCGACTGTGGATGCTCGGCCGTACTCATGCTAAGCTTTGTATCCAGCCTTTTGAAGACCGCTCTCGAAAAGTGGCTAGTAAACTTCCTATCCCGATCAGAAACTATGTCTAAAGGAAGACCATATAACCGGTATAGGTTCTCTACAAAGAGTCTAGCCAACTCAGGTGTCTTCACTGTAGTACGTGTCGGAATAAACCTAGCCATTTTGGTTAACCTATCCACAATTACCCAGACCGAGTCGTGCCCTCTCTGTGTCTTAGGTAATCTGACTATAAAGTCCATGGAGATACTCTCCCACTTCCCATTGGGAATATCCAATGGGTGGAGTAGCCCTCCAATCCTCAACCTCTCAGCTTTGTTGACCTGGCATTTATTGCACTTAAGCACATATTCTAGGACGTCCTTATGAAGTCCAGGCCAATAAAACTGCCTCTTAACAAGATCATAAGTCTTGTTAACTCCTGGGTGTCCCGCACTAGGTGTGTCATGACACTCATATAAAATATGCCGTCTCATCTCAGTATCTCTAGGGACACACACCTTACCTTTATATAACAGATATCCATCATGGACACTGTAATTCTTCCACTTGAATCCTTCTTGAGTACCCGTCGATACTCCATCCTCATTGGAAACCCGTATATCACGATCCCCATTCTCTATGGCTTCCCAAATTTCGGAATATGCAGGATCAAGCCTACATTTCCCTCTAATAGACTCAAGTAACTCACTAGTGATCTGAGTAAAACTCAGTCCATTGAGCATAGGCATGCGGCTAAGTGAATCAGCCACCACATTAAACTTTCCCTTCCTATACCTAAGCTCATAATCAAACTCTTGAGGGTCTCTGCCCATCGGGCCTTCCGACCTTTAAGGTCTGTTTGATTAGAGAGCCATTTAATGCTCTCTTGATCAAACACTATCGTAACTTTGGCACCATATAAATAATGACACCACTTCTTCAAAGCATGGACTATTGCATACAACTCCTTCTCATAGACGGAGTAA
Organism: Ceratopteris richardii; assembly: GCA_020310875.1. NCBI lineage: Eukaryota > Viridiplantae > Streptophyta > Polypodiopsida > Polypodiales > Pteridaceae > Ceratopteris > Ceratopteris richardii. The sequence goes on from CM035407.1 coordinate 184,576,755, forward strand.
TTCTTTTGAGCCGGTTCTAGTTTCTTGCTCTCAAAAGCTACTGGTGGACCATCCTGTACCAAAACCGCTCCTATAGCAAGATCACTCGCGTCGGTCTCAACCACAAATGGTTTATTGGGATCTGCTATATGTAAAAGTGGAGCTGTAGCAATTGCTACCTTCAACTTTTCCATACTTTGCTTCTGTTCGTCTCCCCAATGAAAGGCTTTCCCTTTCCCTTTAAGCTGTTCCGTCATCGGGACAGCAATTTTGGCATAGTTCTTAATGAATCTTCGATAGAAACCTGATAAACCTAGGAAGATCTGCAGCTCCTCCAGGTTCTGTGGATGTGGCCATTCCATAATAGCCCTTACTTTTTCAGGATCCATCTGGATTCCATCCTGGGAGACTATATGCGAAAGATATCTAACCTCTTTCTTGAAAAATTCACACTTTGACTCCTTAGCAAAGAGCGAATTTTCCCTTAGCACTTGAAATACTTTTCTCAAGTGTTCCAAGTGCTCTTGTTCTGATGCACTATAGATCAGAATGTCATCTAAAAAGTCTACTACAAAGTGTCCTAGATAAGGCCGTAAAACACTATTCATGAGTTTCATAAAAGTGGCAGGAGCATTGGTGAGACCAAAAGGCATCACCAAAAACTCATAGTGCCCATATCTAGTCCTAAATGCAGTCTTAGAGACATCCTCTGTCCTAATCCTGATCTGATGATATCCTGATCTAAGGTCAAGCTTGGTAAAATACCTAGCTTGATGTAACTGATCAAATAGATCTTCCAACCTAGGCATTGGAAATCTATTTTTAATAGTTACCTTATTAAGTGCTCTATAATCTATACATAGTCTCATAGAGCCATCTTTCTTTTTAACTAGGAGCATTGGCGATGCCCATGGTGAGTTACTAGGTTTGATGAAGCCTTTATCTAAATAATCCTGCAATTGCTTCTCAACCTCCTCATGCTGAGAAACACTAAGCCTATAAGGTGGTCTACAAATAGGGTTAGTGTTAGTAACAACCTCTATGGCATGGTCAATGTCCCCTCTCTCAGGTGGTAGCCCTCTAGGTAAGTCAGTGGGAAAAACATCTCTATACTCAAACATAAGATCCTTAAAACTTTTAACTACACACTCTTGCAAAAAAGAATAGTAGAAAGTCCTGTTCATATTTACATTCAAAGCATGAAAATATACATCAGATGAGCTGTCTGTACAATGCTCCATATCATGACTATACAATAAAAACATATCCTGTACATGCTGTGAACAACAGAGACTATACAACTCTAATGATGAGATGAGAGGTGCACTAGGTACATCTCTCTCTCCCTGAATATAAACTTTACTTCCATTCTTTTCAAACTCGAGTGTGTTATTTTGATAGCTGTGTTTAAGTGTATCTCCCAACCCCCATAGCCACTCTCTTCCTAAGACTAGATCTGTCCTCTCCATGTTCATAATTTGGAAGTCCATATGATCTGTATAATCCTGCATCTTGACTTCCAAATTGGATACCATAGTATCCCATATTCTTTTATCTTGCCCTTGCATCATAGATACAATGTATTTATGTGCACTAGGCTGCTGGGGAATCTTCAATTTCTTGACCAAAGCATAGTTTATGAAGTTATGAGTGGCAGAGTCATCTATCATGACTCGCACCCTAGTCCCGTATACACTACCATGTAGCTTGACCAAGTCATGTGGTCCAAACTGCGGTGACCACAATGACTGAGTCAAACAACACGTGTGCTCTATATCCTCGTGCATCACCTCCACTCCCTTGCAGCTAGAGCTGCCATGAATGGGAAGGGTCTGCACTAGGTGGACCGCCTTTTTGCCCCTTTCAGGAGCCGTACTAGACTCTGGTCCTTTCTTCTTTTCTTCCCCCTTCTTGAGTGGACAATTCCACTGTGAGTGGCTAGGGGATAGGCACCTAAAACACAGGTTCTCTCTTTTGGCCTTTTCAAACTGGTCTGTGGATAGCTTAGGCCCTTGTGATCTTTGTTTTTTAATAAAAACCTTGTTTTTCCCAAAAGGCAACTTTTTCTTAAATTTAGTGGTGCTAAGAGGTTTAAGGGGTTGATCCGTCTCCATAGGAGTATACTGAGGACGGTTATGGTCCTCATATATCTGTGCATATTTGATCGCCTCCTCAAACGTCTTAGGCGCATTCCTCCTGACTTCCCTCTTTATGGCTTTATCCAAGCCCCTAACAAACCCTCTGGTCTTTTGAAAATCATCTAGATCCTTAAGCTTCAAAGTGATCTCTCTATAGTGGGATAGATAGAATGAAAGAGGCCTGCCTCTTTGAGTAATCATATCCCACTCATCCCAATTCCTCTCCTCTTCATTTTCAGGAAGAAACTCTTTTAAGAAAAGAGTCTCAAACTGAGTCCAGTCACTAGGGATAGAGTTTGCCTCCTTAAGACTCATCCACCACTTATAAGCACGTGGGCCGAGGGAAAGACTCACCTCTAGCACACGATACTCAGGTGGGGTGCCCTTCAATTGATGCAAATCATGCCACTTTTGTAAAAAAGTGTAGATTGCATCCTTATTCCTGTCTCGGTCATCCCCCGTGAAAGTAGGTGGCTTCAAATCTTTCAGGAGGGGAGCTTCCCTAGAGCTCTCTCCTTTATGTTTACTAGGAAGAGAAGTCTCTTTCCTAGTAATCTCTAGAGGAATGGTAGGAGTCTCTCTTTCCTTCCTAGCCAGGAAAGAAGTGACACTAGTCTCAAGGGAGATCATTTGAGACTTAAGTTGCTGTATAAGAGATGTGATGCTACCCAAATCTTTCTCTAACTTAAGGGTTTGCTCTTTCAAATCAATGAATTGGTCATGAGTGACAAATTCATCTATAAGCTCTTCATAAGTATACTCTTGCTGTGAAGGCTCTTTTTCTTCTAAATTCTCTTCTATTTCTTGTCCTAACTCTACTTCTTCCATCCTAGCATCCTGATCCTCTAGTTGCTCTCTAGGTGGAGAAGTGGTCTCAACTACTTGTTTGCCTTTAGTTTCCATGTTTAAGTACCCTTCCCCCGTTTGCTAACTAGAGAGTATGAAAATGAATGGAAGTAGAGTTTAAATATGCAAGAAGAAGAGAGATGTAACACAAGAGCACTTCCCTGATACAAAGTAGAGTTGCGGAAGCTAAATCCAAGTGGTCCTTGATGCTTCAATCCGCTGATTTTGATTCCTCGCCAGTCCCAAAAGAAAATTGGAAATGTCCGCTTGGTCCGGGGAGGTTCTAGACACCATAAACCATCCAAAATAACACCAAAAGTGCGTAGGAAAAACCCCAAACGGGCAAACTGAGTGTAACTGAACAATTTCAGAGATTTTCCAATCCTCGCCAGTCCACAAATTGTTGCCCAGCACCTGCACTTCAAGAATTTGAGACAATCCCAAGTGAAAAAATTGGATTTGGAGTCCCGATGAAGAAAAACTAGGCCCGGGAGTGGCCGCCTAGTTCCTGCTGAAGCACTGCAGAGAGATTTTGGTAGGGCAAATCTCTTCCAAATCCAACAATGATGGTCTCTGAGCGAAGCTTGAAAGCGTAGCTTCGAAACTTGACCAAGATTTTTAAAATCCGATATGGTATGAAGAAGATATGCTCCGGAGAAATGGGGTATGTCACCGGTGGGAAGTGAAAAGCTTCCTCTTCATGAATAGATGGGTTTGGAAAGCTCAAAACTGAGGAATGAAAGCTTCTTTCACCAAACCAACACCCCCATCCCAAAGCCACAGCCCATAATACATATATACCTCATGATTCTTACAAAATCTTGATCTAAGTCATGGATTTGTAGCTCCAAACTTTAGGAAAAAACTCGAAATTTTCTTTTACAACTGGGAACCTCTGTTTCTTCGAAAAAAATGAAGATACCTGTCGACAGAGAGCTTTATCCCATATATGCGTGGGTTGCAGGCTTTTTTGAGGTATAATAAGAAAGCTCTAGAGAGCTTCAATCATCCAAGAGTGGGGAAGGAGGAGCAAGGCCCCCCCCCCCCCCGTGAGCTGGCGGACGCCTGCGGCTCCCCTCTCTGCGCGCGGCGGCGAATATTGGTCGTCTGGCTTGGGCGCCTCGTTTGGTGTGCCTGTGGGCCGTCTCTCGCGCGTGCGGCGTCTGCTGGCGCTGTCCTGCTCCGATACCAGTGTCAAGTAGTGCTCCGATGATGTCCCCAATTTTGGCTAACTTCTGCACAACTATCGAGTTCGACTTCTCAGAGATGAGTGCGCACGGAGATGCTTCTTCGAATGACCGCCCAGCCGCGTACCCACTCTTAATTCTTACACTCCTTAATTGGAGTGACTTGTGGCATCTCACATGAGTGCCACATGGCACTCATGTGTGTGCCCTTCTAGTGGAGCCCCAAGAGATGGTTCACACCTGGGCTCGTGAGATGGTTCACACCCCAGTTGTAAGAGCTCGTGAGAAGGAAGAACCATCTCTTGGGGCTCCACTAGAAGGGCACACACATGAGTGCCATGTGGCACTCATGTGAGATGCCACAAGTCACTCCAATTAAGGAGTGTAAGAATTAAGAGTGGGTACGCGGCTGGGCGGTCATTCGAAGAAGCATCTCCGTGCGCACTCATCTCTGAGAAGTCGAACTCGATAGTCGTGCAGAAGTTAGCCAAAATTGGGGACATCATCGGAGCACTACTTGACACTGGTATCGGAGCAGGACAGCACCAGCAGACGCCGCACGCGCGAGAGACGGCCCACAGGCACACCAAACGAGGCGCCCAAGCCAGACGACCAATATTCGCCGCCGCGCGCAGAGAGGGGAGCCGCAGGCGTCCGCCAGCTCACGGGGGGGGGGGGGGGGGGGCCTTGCTCCTCCTTCCCCACTCTTGGATGATTGAAGCTCTCTAGAGCTTTCTTATTATACCTCAAAAAAGCCTGCAACCCACGCATATATGGGATAAAGCTCTCTGTCGACAGGTATCTTCATTTTTTTTCGAAGAAACAGAGGTTCCCAGTTGTAAAAGAAAATTTCGAGTTTTTTCCTAAAGTTTGGAGCTACAAATCCATGACTTAGATCAAGATTTTGTAAGAATCATGAGGTATATATGTATTATGGGCTGTGGCTTTGGGATGGGGGTGTTGGTTTGGTGAAAGAAGCTTTCATTCCTCAGTTTTGAGCTTTCCAAACCCATCTATTCATGAAGAGGAAGCTTTTCACTTCCCACCGGTGACATACCCCATTTCTCCGGAGCATATCTTCTTCATACCATATCGGATTTTAAAAATCTTGGTCACGTTTCGAAGCTACGCTTTTAAGCTTCGCTCAGAGACCATCGCTGTTGGATTTGGAAGAGATTTGCCCTACCAAAATCTCTCTGCAGCGCTTTACCAGGAACTAGGCGGCCACTCCCGGGCCTAGTTTTTCTTCATCCGGACTCCAAATCCAATTTTTTCACTTGGGATTGTCTCAAATTCTTGAAGTGCAGGTGCTGGGCAACAATTTGTGGACTGGCGAGGATTGGAAAATCTCTGAAATTGTTCAGTTACACTCAGTTTGCCCGTTTGGGGTTTTTCCTATGCACTTTTGGTGTTATTTTGGATGGTTTATGGTGTCTAGAACCTCCCCGGACCAAGCGGACATTTCCAATTTTCTTTTGGGACTGGCGAGGAATCAAAATCAGCGGATTGAAGCATCAAGGACCACTTGGATTTAGCTTCCGCAACTCTACTTTGTATCAGGGAAGTGCTCTTGTGTTACATCTCTCTTCTTCTTGCATATTTAAACTCTACTTCCATTCATTTTCATACTCTCTAGTTAGCAAACGGGGGAAGGGTACTTAAACATGGAAACTAAAGGCAAACAAGTAGTTGAGACCACTTCTCCACCTAGAGAGCAACTAGAGGATCAGGATGCTAGGATGGGAGAAGTAGAGTTAGGACAAGAAATAGAAGAGAATTTAGAAGAAAAAGAGCCTTCACAGCAAGAGTATACTTATGAAGAGCTTATAGATGAATTTGTCACTCATGACCAATTCATTGATTTGAAAGAGCAAACCCTTAAGTTAGAAAAAGATTTGGGTAGCATCACATCTCTTATACAGCAACTTAAGTCTCAAATGATCTCCCTTGAGACTAGTGTCACTTCTTTCCTGGCTAGGAAGGAAAGAGAGACTCCTACCATTCCTCTAGAGATTACTAGGAAAGAGACTTCTCTTCCTAGTAAACATAAAGGAGAGAGCTCTAGGGAAGCTCCCCTCCTGAAAGATTTGAAGCCACCTACCTTCACGGGGGATGACCGAGACAGGAATAAGGATGCAATCTACACTTTTTTACAAAAGTGGCATGATTTGCATCAATTGAAGGGCACCCCACCTGAGTATCGTGTGCTAGAGGCGAGTCTTTCCCTCGGCCCACGTGCTTATAAGTGGTGGATGAGTCTTAAGGAGGCAAACTCTATCCCTAGTGACTGGACTCAGTTTGAGACTCTTTTCTTAAAAGAGTTTCTTCCTGAAAATGAAGAGGAGAGGAATTGGGATGAGTGGGATAGGATTACTCAAAGAGGCAGGCCTCTTTCAGTCTATCTATCCCACTATAGAGAGATCACTTTGAAGCTTAAGGGTCTAGATGATTTTCAAAAGACCAGAGGGTTTGTTAGGGGCTTGGATAAAGCCATAAAGAGGGAAGTCAGGAGGAATGCGCCTAAGACGTTTGAGGAGGCGATCAAATATGCACAGATATATGAGGACCATAACCGTCCTCAGTATACTCCTATGGAGACGGATCAACCCCTTAAACCTCTTAGCACCACTAAATTTAAGAAAAAGTTGCCTTTTGGGAAAAACAAGGTTTTTATTAAAAAACAAAGATCACAAGGGCCTAAGCTATCCACAGACCAGTTTGAAAAGGCCAAAAGAGAGAACCTGTGTTTTAGGTGCCTATCCCCTAGCCACTCACAGTGGAATTGTCCACTCAAGAAGGGGGAAGAAAAGAAGAAAGGACCAGAGTCTAGTACGGCTCCTGAAAGGGGCAAAAAGGCGGTCCACCTAGTGCAGACCCTTCCCATTCATGGCAGCTCTAGCTGCAAGGGAGTGGAGGTGATGCACGAGGATATAGAGCACACGTGTTGTTTGACTCAGTCATTGTGGTCACCGCAGTTTGGACCACATGACTTGGTCAAGCTACATGGTAGTGTATACGAGACCAGGGTGCGAGTCATGATAGATGACTCTGCCACTCATAACTTCATAAACTATGCTTTGGTCAAGAAATTGAAGATTCCCCAGCAGCCTAGTGCACATAAATACATTGTATCTATGATGCAAGGGCAAGATAAAAGAATATGGGATAATATGGTATCCAATTTGGAAGTCAAGATGCAGGATTATACAGATCATATGGACTTCCAAATTATGAACATGGAGAGGACAGATCTAGTCTTAGGAAGAGAGTGGCTATGGGGGTTGGGAGATACACTTAAACGTAGCTATCAAAATAACACACTCGAGTTTGAAAAGAATGGAAGTAAAGTTTATATTCAGGGAGAGAGAGATGTACCTAGTGCACCTCTCATCTCATCATTAGAGTTGTATAGTCTCTGTTGTTCACAGCATGTACAGGATATGTTTTTATTGTATAGTCATGATATGGAGCATTGTACAGACAGCTCATCTGATGTATATTTTCATGCTTTGAATGTAAATATGAACAGGACTTTCTACTATTCTTTTTTGCAAGAGTGTGTAGTTAAAAGTTTTAAGGATCTTATGTTTGAGTATAGAGATGTTTTTCCCACTGACTTACCTAGAGGGCTACCACCTGAGAGAGGGGACATTGACCATGCCATAGAGGTTGTTACTAACACTAACCCTATTTGTAGACCACCTTATAGGCTTAGTGTTTCTCAGCATGAGGAGGTTGAGAAGCAATTGCAGGATTATTTAGATAAAGGCTTCATCAAACCTAGTAACTCACCATGGGCATCGCCAATGCTCCTAGTTAAAAAAAGAAAGATGGCTCTATGAGACTATGTATAGATTATAGAGCACTTAATAAGGTAACTATTAAAAATAGATTTCCAATGCCTAGGTTGGAAGATCTATTTGATCAGTTACATCAAGCTAGGTATTTTACCAAGCTTGACCTTAGATCAGGATATCATCAGATCAGGATTAGGACAGAGGATGTCTCTAAGACTGCATTTAGGACTAGATATGGGCACTATGAGTTTTTGGTGATGCCTTTTGGTCTCACCAATGCTCCTGCCACTTTTATGAAACTCATGAATAGTGTTTTACGGCCTTATCTAGGACACTTTGTAGTAGACTTTTTAGATGACATTCTGATCTATAGTGCATCAGAACAAGAGCACTTGGAACACTTGAGAAAAGTATTTCAAGTGCTAAGGGAAAATTTGCTCTTTGCTAAGGAGTCAAAGTGTGAATTTTTCAAGAAAGAGGTTAGATATCTTGGGCATATAGTCTCCCAGGATGGAATCCAGATGGATCCTGAAAAAGTAAGGGCTATTATGGAATGGCCACATCCACAGAACCTGGAGGAGCTGCAGATCTTCCTAGGTTTATCGAGTTTCTATCGAAGATTCATTAAGAACTATGCCAAAATTGTTGTCTCGATGACGGAACAGCTTAAAGGGAAAGGGAAAGCCTTTCATTGGGGAGACGAACAGAAGCAAAGTATGGAAAAGTTGAAGGTAGCAATTGCTACAGCTCCACTTTTACATATAGCAGATCCCAATAAACCATTTGTGGTTGAGACCGACGCGAGTGATTTTGCTATAGGAGCGGTTTTGGTACAGGATGGTCGACCAGTAGCTTTTGAGAGCAAGAAACTAGAACCGGCTCAAAAGAATTACTCCGTCTATGAGAAGGAGTTGTATGCAATAGTCCATGCTTTGAAGAAGTGGCGTCATTATTTATATGGTGCCAAAGTTACGATAGTGTTTGATCAAGAGAGCATTAAATGGCTTTCTAATCAAACAGACCTTAAAGGTCGGAAGGCCCGATGGGCAGAGACCCTTCAAGAGTTTGATTGTGAGCTTAGGTATAGGAAGGGAAAGTTTAATGTGGTGGCTGATTCACTTAGCCGCATGCCTATGCTCAATGGACTGAGTTTTACTCAGATCACTAGTGAGTTACTTGAGTCTATTAGAGGGAAATGTAGGCTTGATCCTGCATATTCCAAAATTTGGGAAGCCATAGAGAATGGGGATCGTGATATACGGGTTTCCAATGAGGATGGAGTATCGACGGGTACTCAAGAAGGATTCAAGTGGAAGAATTACAGTGTCCATGATGGATATCTGTTATATAAAGGTAAGGTGTGTGTCCCTAGAGATACTGAGATGAGACGACATATTTTATATGAGTGTCATGACACACCTAGTGCGGGACACCCAGGAGTTAACAAGACTTATGATCTTGTTAAGAGGCAGTTTTATTGGCCTGGACTTCATAAGGACGTCCTAGAATATGTGCTTAAGTGCAATAAATGCCAGGTCAACAAAGCTGAGAGGTTGAGGATTGGAGGGCTACTCCACCCATTGGATATTCCCAATGGGAAGTGGGAGAGTATCTCCATGGACTTTATAGTCGGATTACCTAAGACACAGAGAGGGCACGACTCGGTCTGGGTAATTGTGGATAGGTTAACCAAAATGGCTAGGTTTATTCCGACACGTACTACAGTGAAGACACCTGAGTTGGCTAGACTCTTTGTAGAGAACCTATACCGGTTATATGGTCTTCCTTTAGACATAGTTTCTGATCGGGATAGGAAGTTTACTAGCCACTTTTCGAGAGCGGTCTTCAAAAGGTTGGATACAAAGCTTAGCATGAGTACGGCCGAGCATCCACAGTCGGATGGGCAAACAGAAAGGGTTAACCAAATCCTAGAGGATATGCTTCGAGCATATGTGAATGAAAGGCAAACTAATTGGGAAGAGTACTTACCTATAGTAGAGTTTGCATATAACGGTGCCAAGCACTCTTCCACTGGGCATAGCCCATTTATGCTTATGTATGGGTTTCAGCCAAGGGCTCCTTATGCAGTTGGCTTGCAGAATGAAAAAGTTCAAGCTGCAAAGGACTTCTTGGAAGAAATGAATGATATGCTTAGACTTGCTAAGGATAGCATTAGGAAAGCTCAGGATAGGGCTAGAGCCTATGCTGACCCTCAAAGAAGAGATATCAACTTTGAGGTAGGAGAGCAAGTCTATCTTAGAGTTCCATCTAGATCTGAAACCATGAAGACGGGACCTTGTCCAAAATTATCTCCTAGGTATTGTGGACCTTTCCAAATACTTAAGAGAATAGGAAAGATGGCTTACCAGCTCCAACTTCCAGAGAATAGTCAAATCCATCCAGTTTTTCATGTTAGCCGGCTTAAGAAAAGGTTGGGTGAATCTGACAACCTCATTCCTGATAGTGAGGTAGTAGAGCCTATTTCTGTTCAATCTATTCCACATGAGCCAGAGAGCATACTACGCACTCGAGAGAAACGGACGAGGAGTCACTTGTATAAAGAGTGTCTAGTAAAGTGGAAAGATAGTTCAGAAGATAGTGCCACATGGGAGCGGGTTAGCACTCTTCAGAGATGGTTTCCCAGTTTCAGTTTACCTTCCCAAGAGTTTTCTTAAGGGGAAGGATATGGGGAAACAACACTGAGACAGGACCATGTATTTATATACATGGGGATATAGTGGGAGTACCACCCTCTTGATTCATAGACCTTCCAATACCATTTTGAGGACAAAAATGGAGTTTAAGGGGAAGGAAATGTTATGAAGGGATTCCCTATAGAAGAGATGGTGTGAACCATCTCTTGGGGCTCCACTAGAAGGGCACACACATGAGTGCCATGTGGCACTCATGTGAGATGCCACAAGTCACTCCAATTAAGGAGTGTAAGAATTAAGAGTGGGTACGCGGCTGGGCGGTCATTCGAAGAAGCATCTCCGTGCGCACTCATCTCTGAGAAGTCGAACTCGATAGTCGTGCAGAAGTTAGCCAAAATTGGGGACATCATCGGAGCACTACTTGACAGAGGTGGAAATGATGCACAAGGATATAGAGAATATCTATTGTTTAGCTCAATCATTGTGTTCATTGTAGTTTGGACCACATGAGTTAGTTGAGCTTCATGGTAGTGTGTATGGGACTATGGCAAGAGTCATGATAGATGACTCCACCACACATAATGTTGTATTTTATGGAATCATGGAAGGTTAAATGGATTTTTTATGATTTAAATGTTCAGAAGGTTTTAATGTGGTTGTGTTTGATCTAGCAGGTGAAGAAGCATGAGGGTGTGGATACAAGTGGATGCTCGTAAATAAATAAATTCAAAGACTAAATCCAAGACTTCTAGAATAGTTATATTTAGGTTTATCTTGTTGTAAAAGTAGTGGTTCGCTTTAGAAATGTTGATATATTTAGGTAGTGATGTGTGTGAACACTCTAGGACCACCGGGGCACTTTTTTCCCTCTTTAGGAGGTTTTTTCCCCCCGGCTTGTATATATGCCGATTGCCCTAATGGGCTAGTTATCTTTGTGCATTCTCTAGTAATACATTCAGTATTGTGTGTTGTGCTCCAAGCTTCTTCTTGTATCATGAATCCCTTGTGCATCATGTATCCTATATGGTGACCTTGTCCAGGTATCATGTATTGCAAGAGACTCGTGTATAGTGTATCATCTCAAGTGGAGTATCATGTATCATGGAAGAACAAGTATCATGTATCGTGGGAAATTGTAAAAAACTTGGAAGTCTAGGAAAAGGAAGTTCAGTTTGGGCCAAATAAACTCCTAGAATAAACAAAAATCAGGGAGACCCACAAACCTCACTTAGGTGTTCAGTGAATGAACATATGCTCACGATGTGTTCTAGGAAGCCGACGTAGTGTCATACCATCAGGAGGAAGTGTAAATCTACCTAGTGTCAATTCCCATTACTCTGACACCTCTAGTGAGTCAGACAAAGAAGCTAGAATGGCTTCTGAAGATATGCACAGCTCTATGCCTTTGGCATGATTCATGTCCATCATTGAAGGACGATATAGGACCTTTCTTGAGTACATGAACACTAATCAGCATGATTTGCCAATCTACATAGATAGGTTAAATAGATCAATGGCACGAATGAAGAAAGTGAGGGAATCTCAAATTGTTCCTCGACCTGCGGTAAACTATGAAAGGAGGATTCTACATAGATAAAAGGGGAGTAATTGTGACAAATTGTCCTAAAACCATAAGTGAACAACGAGAGAATGAGAACATAGATCACCCTAATGGTGAGAGTAAGGAAGATAGGATTTCTACGCCCCGAGATAAGTCTAAAGTGAACAGAGTTTGGAGAAGTGACAAGATCCCTCAAGATGACACATTGATTAATGTGTATAATGTAACTGGGATGGAGAAACTACTACAAGCCCCTTCATCTTTCTGGGGAGAAAGTAACAACCATGTCATCATTTATGAGCTACAGGATTTGGAGGATCTCTCTCAAATCACCTATCTTGATAGGAATATGAGAAATTACTGGCTTGTGATGGATTTTGAAAGATCTCGATTAAGATATCAAGGCATACCTGTGTTTCCCCTAGGGACCAGGGAACAACCTCCCAGAATCCTCAAGGAACTTACCAGAGTTATACCTATCAAAACTTTGGGCAAGCTCAACAACACAGCATGCCTGTGAGGACTAATGTTCAGTTTTCAATGCCGGGAGCCAATCCCAACTATCAACCCCCATGCAATGGAGAGCCAATAAACAAAAACCCTATTCCGGAAAGACCACCCATAGGTACGAGAATTGGCATTCAAGTGAGACATCCAACCATTCCTGTTATGCCCAGACCACTAGAACCTGGCACAAGATTACAACCAATTCAAGTGTCCAAATGTATGAGGAGCCATTATGATGGGTTTGGTGAACCTTATAACCACATAGCCAAATTCAAGAAAGTGATTTGTGCTGAACAGGTGGAAGATTTCCTGGTTCAATATGAGTCATTTGGTTTGACCCTTACCGATACTGCCTTAGCCTCGTTCCAACCACTTGAACCCAATAGTTTCCCAAATATGGAACAAGTATTTGAGGAAATGATTGAAGAGTTCTCGAAGAGTGGCATTAAGAATAACTCTTTATCCTCGATTCACAACTTCAAAGAGTCTCCTACGGAGTTAGTTCATCTGGCAGCTACGAGGTTTAAGCAATATGTGGATAGATGCCCCATAGAAGAAAGGCCTACACAGTAGAAAATGATCTCATTATTTTTGGAAGGATTAGTCAATGGATCTCTAAGAGCACTAGTCTACGTAAAGAGATTCCAAACATTGAGTGAATGCCTAAAGGAGTGTATAGACCTGGAAGACAACCTGTCAGAAGACTTGAAGATCCCCAAACTAAGAATGAGAGTGAGGATAATTCTAGCAGTATCTCTAGTTCAAATAACAATGTGGAGAAGATTGCAGACTTAGTGGCCAAGAAATTAGGTATGCAGGGACAAAAGAATTACCCCAACCCCCCATTAAGGATGCCTATGCTTAGGAGATGTGTACACTATGGAGGGGATCATCCTTCTCATGTGTGCAATAGAGGAATTGTCCCACCACCCCGATATGTTTATAACAACAACCAGCACAGAATCAAGCTCAGTACTATAGTATTGAAAAGAAATACACAAATCACAATACCAAAATTTCATGTACAATAGACAACCTAGACTTGTCCACCCACCACAATACAGGCCATATGGAGACGTAGCTAGAGACTAAGGAAGGGAATTTCCTAGATATCCTCAATACCAGAACCCATCTCCCATTCAATGACCATACGACTACACTGGATACAATCCACTACAGCTAGTGTTAGGACAACAACCACCTCACCAACAGAATGTTGTTCTAGTGAAATTTTCCCAAGCAGAAGAGAACACTAAGAAAGCCCTAGTACGGACCATTTCATTAGTAGGGCTTGATAGCCATAATCAGTTCTATGACCAAAACTGGGGAGAATACTATGCATATGAAACTGACGTAGTGAACTATAAGTAGTCCTATGAGCAACACGCTTATGGACAAGAGGTCTACGACAACTCACACGGATACGGAGCTGAATATGCTACATTAATGTACACGACTCCAAGAGCCCAATCACCTTCTAGACCCTTGATTAGACCTCCAATCCCTAGAGGAGGAGACCATTTCATCACGGATGCACTTTGCCTTACCAACCACCTCCTAAGGTTTGGGAAGGGTATTGTAGTGATTGTGGAAAGGAGCATTTGTTTAGGGATTGTCCTAAAAACCCTAACAAGATGAACCAAAAGACTCAGGTTAATGTAGTAGAAGTGGTAGAGTCTTCTTGAAGTGATAAGGAATATATGGTACCATTAAAGGTGATTACGAGAGCAAGAGCTAAAGAAAGTTGAGAAAGGTTAGATTCAATTATGCAAGAAACCAACAAATTAGAAACATCAATCCCTCAAATAGTGGCAGACTTGGAAGATTCTGAAGAAAACTCCAAGTTAGAGAAAGGGGATCTTGATACACGGGTTTCTAGTGAGGATGTAGTATCAACAAGTACTCAAGAAGGATTAAACTGGAAGAATTACAGTATCTATGTGTTGGAAGTGGGATGGGACACAATAACAATTAATCACACCTTTATAGGATCTTCCAACACATGAACCTTAGCATATACACCTTAAGACTCAAAAAGAGATGAGTGAGAGATAGAGAGAGAATAGACAAGATTTTTTATGTTTATGGTAAGCTATGATGCTCATGTACACTATTGTCTCCTTGTTTGACTTTTGGTTCTTCTAGTGTATTCCTTTATACCAATGTCCTTCCAGGTTTGATATAATCACTTTGGCATATTCTTGAAAAGTGGTGGAATCCTTTTTGGTTCTTCAATATCTCTTTCTTCTAGAACTCCAGAACCTTCTCCAACTTCATAAGTCAAAACTTCAAGAGGTGTTGATGATGGACTAGGTACGGATGTAGCTAATGTAACTCTCTCTTCACCTTTATCAAGTGCATCTTTTAGGTTTTGAGAAAGTTCACCACCCCCCTTATATGGATAAATGTAAGAATCCAAATTCCTTCTGAAAAATGCATAGTCATCTACTTTTATGAACTTGGAATTTCTTTCTTCTTATCGGAAATCTGACTTTCTACAATATATGCATTGCATGAGAGTAGGATATCACCTGTATCTGGAACATAGAATCAGTATCCTTTGATTTCAATTTCATAACCAATAAAGACAAATTTAATGGCTTTTACATCAAGCTTACCATGATCCTTCTTCTCAATGTGAACATAAGCTAGGGAACCACTTTAATGTAACTCACATTGGGTTTCTTTCCATAATAAGCTTCATAAGGTGTAATGAACTTCAAAGCTTCTATGGAAGACCTATCTAGAATGCGATTAGCTATATGTATTGCATCAAACCAGAACTTGGGAGAAATCCTTTTGTATTACATCATACTATGCATCATCTCAACAATTATCCTATTCTTTCTCTTTGCAACACCATTCTATTTTGGCGTATAAAAAATAGTGAGTTAATGAGGGATACGTTTGTCTTCAAGAAAAGACTTAAGGTCTTTTGACATGTACTCTCCTCCTCTATCACTTCTCAAAATTTGGATCATTGAATGAATTTCATTTTCAAGCATAGCCTGTATAAGAATATCTTAAAAGTAGTAGAAACCTTTGACTTCCTTTTAAGACCATAAATCCATGAATATCTTGAGAAATCATCAATAAACATAACAAAGTACTTGAGACCTTGAATAGAATCTATTCTCATCAGAAAATTCACTTCTAAATGTATGATCTACAAATTCCTTGTGGCTATGATATATCCATGCTTCTTGTAAGGAAGTTTGTGAAGCTTTCCTTCAAGACATCCTTGACTCTGTGTCATCTGGTAAAGCAAAAATAGGCAAACCCTCCACCATACCTTGATGTTTGATATGCTTGGGAGGTGTGTGACTGATATGATCAAATCTAGCATGCCATAACTTCATATTCTCCTTAGGTGTAGTAGACCTAGCAACATTAATATGACTAATTAAAAACATGTTGCTTTTGTTTTCACCTTGAAGTCGATAATGCTCCTCATTAGGTGAGAGGATTTGACATGAATCTTTCTTAAAAGCAACTTTATGACCATCTAACAAGAAAGTAGAGAGAGAGAGAGAGAGTAAATTCTTCTTCATGTCTGGAACATAAAGAAGATTGGAAATTGTGAAATTTCCACCTGATCTGAACTTAAGGTTTACTTCTTCAACATCTAAATCATGACAATCTGCAATGTTCACTCTTCTCCCTAAAGAGATAGAAAGGGAAGAAAATACCTTTCTGCAACCTATCATATGCTTAGTAGCTCCAGAATAAAAAATCTAAGGATTATCTGAATTGAATTTAATGCTACCAAACCAAATGCTACTTCTTCAATAATAACACATGCATATGAATCAACCTTTGAAGATTTAGGTTTTGGATCATCTTCAAAACCATTAGCTAATGCTTTCTTCTTCTAATTAAAAATCCTTGCTTTGCATTTTGCTATGTAATAGCCTGGTTTCTTAGAGTAATGGTATACTCCTTTCTTTGAATCATATGTAGTTGAAGACTTTTCTTTGGCTGTAGAGGAAGCATTAGGAAAACGGTTGGTAGACTTTGTTTCCTTCCCCTCTGAAGATGATAACATGGCTTCATCATTCTCTTCCATATCCTTTTGCTGATCTTCATCTTGAAGTAACAAGAACTACAACTCTTCAAATGAATGTTCTCTATCTTTTATAGAGAGAGATAAAGAAGTAATAGAAGCATGATATGAAGATGGAAGAGGGTTTAAATTATGTTTACCATCTCTTCATGTGAAAGTTTACTCCAACATTGAGTAATTGATCTCATAAATCTTTGAGCTTCAAAATATGTGTGTGAACCAATTCACCAACTTTCATCCTTGTGTTGGCTAGTTGTCTTCTTAGATGAGCTTTCCTAGCATGGTTGTGTTCTAATAGAGATTCTCCAACTCCAACCAAGCCTGCAAGAGGTTATGCAAGACCTGATTTGAGGTATAATATACATTGTGACTCCCATAACAATATATGAAAGTGCCAGTGCATCCCTTGAATCCCATCTAGATTTCTCTTATGTAGGAAGTAATCAGGTAGTAGTATGGACTCTTGATGATGAAAGAGGAGCTTCTTCTTCATTAATCTCCTGTTGAGCAGAAATAGGAATAGGGGTTCTTCTAGAAGATGAAGTAGCCTCTTCTCCAACTTATCTTGGCCTTGGATAAGTGCCATTGAAAATATTCCATAAGTCCTTAGTTACTAACAAATTCATCATCATAAAACTCCACATTGGATAATTAGACATTCCCTCTAGCTTTTCTTCATTCTCAAGTCTAAGATCAATCATCTTTTAAGGGCGTATGTCAACTATGCTCTGATACCAAATGTTGGAAGTGGGATGGTCCACAATAACAATTAATCACAGGTTTATAGGATCTTCCAACACATGGAACTTAGCATACATACCTTAAGACTCAAAGAGAGATGAGTGAGAGATAGAGAGAGAATATATAAGATTTTCAATGTGTATGGTAAACTATGATGCTCACCTACACTATCTACATTCCAATGTCAAACTAAAATATATGAATATGATAAAAACTAACAATATCCAAATCTAGGCAAAAATAGGAACTGATGCAAGAGATCATGTGCCTAAGAGGTATGAAGAGTGTGTGTGTGTGTGTGAGAGAGAGAGAGAGAGAGAATATGGAGAATATGAATAGTTTAGAACTATTTTATAGCAAACCCAAATTTTGACTATCTAAATAAAAAACTAGTGAATGAACAAGTGGAGATAGATGTGGACTTGTTACTCAAAGTATGTTGGCTGACATGAACTCCTTGAGATGTCTTTGGAAGTAGAGCACAACTCCTCCAAGAGTGTAGCAACTCTTCCTCATGTAGAGGACCTCCTCCTTGATCACCTCCGAGATCTTCAAGCTAGGCCTTCAACTTGCGTTGAGCTCCTTGAGTCTTGAGAAGATTGCCCCTTGAGTGATGCTTTGATATGAACCAAGTTTCTTCTTATATAGCTTACAAGCTATCCCACGAAAAGCACAACTTTAAAGGCAAGAGCCATAAAGCAAGATTGCATCAAATCGGAACCCATGAAAATCATAGTGTTATCGGCATAGTGCAAGAAATTGTCACTGCTAGCATTCTCCATCGTTGCTTTTCCAAAAAAACTCTACCATCACACTACATCTAATAGGACTTGATCCTTGGTCGCTTGCGTGCAAAGATTTTGTCTTATCCCATATATACACATATACACACATAATACATATACACATACACATGTATATACACATGCATACACACATATACATGTTTTAGGTCTAGGTCTTTAGGATTAGGGTTTTAGGCTTTTTACATCTGCATACACACATATACACATATACACATATACACACATAATACATACACATGTGTATACACATGCATACACACATATACATGTTTTAGTTCTAGGTCTTTGGGATTAGGGTTTTAGGCTTTTTACACATGCATAGACACATATACAAATATAAACACATAATACATATACACATAGACATGTATATACACATGCATACACACATATACATGTTTTAAGTTTAGTTCTTTAGGATTTTTAGGTTTTTTCTGCATGCATACACATATATACACATATACACATACACATGTATACACACATGCATACACACATATACATGTTTTAGGTTTAGGTCTTTAGGATTTTTAGGTTTTTTACATATATATAATCAAATATATAAAAAAAGGGGTTTAGGGTTTTTAATTAAATCAAATATATATAAGAAAAAACTAAGAAAAAATTACTAAAAAAACTTATAATATATAAATAAATATACATAAAAAGTAGGATTTTAGTATAGATAAATAGGGTTCTAAATATGTAAATTAAATATATATATTTAAATATATAAAAATAAGATTTTAGGTTTTTTATTAAATTAAATATATATAATCAAATATATAAAAAAATAGAGCTATGGTTTTTTAATTAAATTAAATATATAAACATAAGATTTTGATATACTTTTTTAATTAAATTACATATATATATAATTAAATATATAAAGATAGAGTTTTAGGGTTTTTTATTAAATAAAATATGTATAATTAAATATATAAAAATAGGTTTAATATTAGTATAAATAATCATATATATATATATATAAGGAAAAAATTACAACATACAATCAAATATATATAAAAAGTAGGATTTTAGTATAGTTAATTAAATTTAGGTAAATATGGTTTTTAATTAAATTAAATATATATAATTAAATATTAGTATATATAATCATATATTTATAAAAATTAGGAAAAATTACAATATAGATAAATAAATATAGATTAAAAAAAAATTATATTAAATTAAATATAATTAACTAAATATATAAAAAATAAGATTATTGTTTAATAAAAAAGAATTAGGGTTTTAGAGTTAAATGTCCTAACATGTCCACATGGTATCATATGGCATCTTTGGATCCAGAGGAGAGAATGGCATGTCTTTGCACTCAGTGCAAGTATCAAATTTATCAGAAATGATGGACTTGTACTGCACATATTAGAGAATATGGATCCTTTGATAAAACTTGGCTACAAAATCTACGGTACCATTTGCATGGCCCCCCTAGTGAGCAGGTGGATCCAAACAAAATTGCAACTAGTAACCTCTCTTGGATAGAAGAGAACAAAGAGAAAGGTAGAAATACAAGGTACCGGTAGCATTACACAGAAGGAACACATGGAAGAAATGCTTGAAGCATTTTATGAGATGGACGAAGATCATGATGGTGGAGAAGATGTCATCAGTTCCATGGACACAGCAGAATTTCCACGACCAAAAGTTGATGAAGAATACAAGAACATGCGAAGACTAGCCTGTTTACCATTGTACATTGGGGCAAAGATATCTGTACTACGTGTCACTCATGATGCTCAATCTTCAATCCATTATGGATGGTCAGATAGTAGTGTCTCTAAATTGTTCAGGTAGGTGGATTTAAACTAAACTTTCATTACTATATCAAAATAACTTTATTTACTAATATCCATGTAATTTCTTATTGCATGCTTCTTAAAGATCAATTTCTACCAAATGGCAATGACAGGGCTCCAACATGTGGAGATGCAAAAGTTTTTTTTACAATCTTTTGGAATGGGCTATACCAAGATTCATGCTTGTCTAAATGATTGCATTCTCTTTCAGAATGAGTATGAGCATCTCCACATATGTCCAAAGTGTGGAGCAAATAGGTTTAGAGAAGCCCTTGTGGGCATGGCCACAAAATAGAGACATTTATTATTAGCTCTCATTGTGCCAGGTAAGTATAAGGTAAAAAACATGGATGTATTCCTTGCACTACTTGTGGAAGAGATACACACTTTATGGGATGGGATTACTGTGCACGACATATCCCAACCTATAAGAACACAAGACATGCGAGTGCAAGGCATACTTTTGCGAATGATGCATAATTGGTCCGATTATGGTGAATGTTCAGGTTTATCAATTTTGGGTTACCGTGCTTGTCCCTTATGCAGACCACGACTCGAAGCATGCTACTCGAAAGCACTTTGAATAACTTTCTATAAAGGACATCATAGATATTTGCTTGATGGACATGTTTCATGTGAAGGGCAAATCAGCCAAAAAGTACAATGCCAAATGAAAGCATGCGATTGGAAGCAGCTGTGGGATGCAAAAACACTAGTTGCTGGCATGAAACGGTTGTCGATATTTCATGAACTCCATTATTGAAGCGAGTTATTGATCAAAAATTTGGTAGACCTGATGCATATTTTCAAGAATGTGGGAGAGATTCTCTAGAAGACTTTGATCGAAAAGAAAGAAAGCAAAGCACAAAGGGAGGACTTGGAAGAGTGAGGTTGTATGCAAGAGTTGTGGGCAATTACTAAGCCCAACGGAACAATGTTGCTACCAAGAGCTGCTTGGGTGCTTCACAAGTTGGAGGAGCAACAAGTGAAGAAAGTGATTTTAGAGTTTCACACACCTACTGGATGCATGAGGTGTCTAAAGACTGCCTTTACACAAAATGATGATCTGGGAGGGCTCAAGCCTCATGATTGGCACACGTTTTTACAATTTGTGCTCCCTATAGTTATAAAAGATTTCCTTTTGGAGGATGTGTAAACAACCATTTATAAAATCAGTTCCTTGGTGCGATGGATCTCTTCTAAATAGATAAAGAGAGATAGCATAGAGAGTGTGAAACTCAATGTTGTAGAGGTTGTCTATATGGTAGAGAAATACTTTCCCACAAGTGTTCTCACAATTCAACTTCATTTACTGGTTCATGTGGTAGATGAAGTTGCAATAGTAGGAACTCTACATAGTCGATGGATGTTCTTCTTAGAGCACTTCATGAAGACATTAAAAGGGTTTGTTCATCAAAGAGCACATCTAGGGGCAGTATGGCAAGGGGATGGCTCATACAAGAGTCTTTTGTATTCATAATAGAGTTTCTATGCATGTCCGACCCAGAAATGCCTCGCTTATGGAGCAATGATGAAGATATTCATCTCGTAGACGATGAACCTCAAGGTAAAGGGATGCAAAGAAAAATGGATGCAATTTAGAGAAGGCAATTAAGTTTTGCATCGTTAACTCTTAGCCTATGAAGAAGTAATTAGAGAAGTATGAGCTTGCCACGGAGACAGATGGAAAGGAAAGAGCTCAGTTTCGAAAGAATCGTTCCACTCGCTTTTTGACTCTTGCAGAAAGCCTTCGACCTCTTCCACCCTTTCCAATGAGCAGATGGCTAGATATAATGGTTTCATAAGCAAAGGCAGCAAGGGAAGATATCTCTGAAGAAGAGGAGGAGCTCGGGGTGTGATTGGGAGTATTCTAAATACGGTGCACTATGATCTCATGGATGACACTTTCGGATCGCACAAATTGAGGAAAATAGATCTACGTTTGATAGTGGGGTGATGGTGAACTTCTTCCAAAAAATTAGAGCTAGTGCAAGAGACGACAATGCTCAAGAAGACCAGCTCGATTACTGTGGAGTGATCCAAGATATCTTGACGCTATCCTTCAGGAGGTTTGATTACTTTTTGTTTGATGTGAAATGGTTCAAAGTAGTAATCTCTGGAGGAAACAAAACAAAGAGGTGGGATAAGAGTGGTTTGCTTCAAGTAGACTCCACAAAGCTATGGACAGGTGAAAGAGATATATTTGTACTTCCGGACTACTGTGATCAAGTTGTTTTCATCCCAGATTTGAAAGAACCAGACTATTTGTTTTACAAGTCTCCCCACGTAGAAGACAAATTTGTGAGACCATAGATGTAGAAGAAACTCTATTTGTAGTGGGCTCTAAGATTCATTCGATAGTCAAGGATGAAGAGATCATTATCCGAGATGAAGAGATCTTTGAAGAAGATCAAATACAAAATGAAGTAAAAGACAATATGTTATATGAGAATAATGATCAAGAAGGAGCTAGCATACGAAGAGATCTAGAAGTCACCAATGTAGAGATAGATATCCTCTATGCATCAGATCTCCAAGAAGATGCTAGAATAAAGGATTTTTGAAGCAAACAATTGTACATAGTAATGTGTTTACGTTCTTTTGTACACTACTATTTCTCTGTATTACTACTATTATCATATGGTAATTATTTGATTTATTTTATTGCAGATCACGGTGGGAGACAGTCCTCGAGTCACTCCGCATTCCATGACAAAGGAGAAGTTCTTAGAGTTTATATCTCAAGTACCTCCTGCTTATATGGCTGCCATGTCACACTACTTGATTGCTTGGGGTAGCACTCCCCCTGGCCTGACTACTGCTAGTCTCACTCTTGTCGGCCTCACTCCCACTGGTGTCACTCTCATGGGTAGGGCTACTCCCATTGGAGGTACATATGTTGGCTTTATGACTCCACCATGACCGCCTTCTCAGCCATCCCCTAGTGGCTCTAGTAGTCAACGTGTGCATTTGACACCTCAGCACGATATAGGTGGAGGCCCGTCTCATCGATCAAGGTCATGCTCTAGAGGAGAAGGTTCCAGAAGTGGATCTACAAGTGGCTCTAGAGGAGCCGGATGTTGTGGAGGCAATGCAACAAATGTTGTTCTCCTGCTTCTACTCCTGGAGCCAGTACCTCAGATGTAGGTATGCCACATGGTAGGCCACGTACACCTTGGGGTGCTTATGACCATGCTGAATCGAAGGCATATAGTATATGTGATGGAACTTGAGTGATGGATGCAGCCAAGCTATCAACACATATGATAGCTTTGCTCCATACAATTTGGACACTCTATCATGTTGAAATGGAGTGAATAGGATAAAGATCATAAAATGTATATCACGGAGATGATCTATCAAGAGTACCAGCCAACACATGTGCATCCTATTATCAGCTCAGAGTGGATTCAACACATGGCATGTGAGGTTATGCCCCATCGACGATCCGAGGCTCATGATGCTTTCAGAGTAGACTTATCGAAGCCTGTATGGTTAGACACTAAGGAGTGGGATATGATTTGCAATGAGCAACAACACACTCTTGACTAATATCACCAGCAATGAGATGTGGTGGCCACATGTCTAGATATGGTTCAACCATCACATTTGGGTAGCGATGGATATGACACTATCCATCATGAGTTTTTAAGTATCATTTTGATTATTGAATTTTTTTGTGTTAAGCACATCATGTATGTTCATCTAATGTTTTGCATATTTGTTGCAAGATTTGGTAGTGGATCGTCCTCTAACACGAACCAAAGAGGCTTATGGATATTGTCATGGATTGGTTGCACTGTTGGAGGACTTAGAGGGATGCAGTGTGGTCGTTTCATGGGATCATCTATGATGAGGTGATCTTATAAACTTGGTTTGGTGTTTTTAGTTGTCGTTTGTAAATATCATGTCAATTTGTCTCATTTCATGAATGTTCTTTGTCGTAGGATTGCATATATAGGTGTCTTGATCCCTTTCGGCATGTGTATGGTAGTGGTATGCCACAATTTTGTATTTGGCTCATATATGGCAATGTTGCACCAGAATTTTGTATTTGGCTCCTATATGGTAGTGCTTTGACACATTTTGTATTTGACTCATATATGGAAGTGGTTTGCCACACTTTTGTACATGGTTCATTTATGGGATATATATCTCTTTTGTACATGGTTCATGGTTCATTTTGCTCATCTCTTTTGTGTCCGACAGTGTTTTAGCTTTATCAAATCATGTTTTGGTTGCTGGTCATCTAAACACTAGATCAACAACCACTAGAGTACATGTCACATGTACTCGGTCTTTTTTGGTCATAGTGTATTGAATTTTGAAGTATTTCGATGGCGATGCACCATAGCGCGCTCTCCTTCTTGAGAGCTCCATGACAATATCCTCAGAGTACAAAACTAATCTCCTAGGACCACACACGGTACTCCGTACAGAGGCTATAGAATATGCAAAAAATCACAGTACATAGGGAGCACGAATACAAACTTCTTAGGTGTTACGAATGCAATCAAACTTACAGTCTGTGGTTGACCATACAACTATATGTTTTATTAAAGAACATATACAAAGAAGTGTCCGGTGACCATTTGGCCTTTCACATGGACACTAACAATAACAATCTCCCAATAAAGGCCAATATGGCCAAAGTAACTACGGGAGAAAAATAAAGAATGATAAAGAATACATGAGTGTAAGTATACAAATTATACCTCCCACCTGATGGGCATGTTACACAATATACAAGTGACTATGTAAGATCATGAATCAAGTAACCCCCATCAAGTGAGAGTAGTGTCAAAAGTTATCGTGTGGTAGAGCTTTAGTCAAAGCATATGCAGCATTATCTCGAGTGTGAACCTTCTCAAGAATAATGCACTCAATGGATAAGGAATCTCTAATGAAGTGATACATCAGCTCAATGTGCTTGGTCTTTGCATGATAGACCGGATTTTTAGCCAAAGTAATGGCACTCTGACTGTCATTGAGCAAACAAGGTACATGCTGAGGTAAACCCATATAAAAAGCAAGACAAGAAAGCCACAATGCTTCCTTACATGCCTCACTTGCTACAACATACTCTGCTTCTGTGGTGGAAAGAGTTGTACATTCTTAAAGACGAGATCTCCAAGAGATAGCACCTCTAGCAAAATGAAAAATGTACCCTGATGTAGACTTACAATTGTCTACACAACCAGCATAGTCAAAATTTGTGTAACCAATAATGGATGCTTTCCCTCTACCTAAGCATAGACACTTGTCCTTAGTGCCACTCAGATATCTCAAAATCATCTTGATCGCTTCCCAACGTTTCTTACCAGGATTAGACATATATCTGCTCATAACTCCCACTGTAAATGCAATGTCTAGTCTCGTAGCTACCATAGCATACATGAGACTACCAACAGTAGACTCATAGGGAATTTTGGTCATGAATTCCTTTTCCTCATCTAATTTGGGCCAATCATCCTTCCTCAATTTCACATATGTGGTAAAGGTGTAGTCAATGCCTTTCCACCCTGCACATTGAACCTGTGAAGTACTTTGGATATGTACTCACTTTGAGACAAGTATATGCATTTTTTACTCCTATCACAAGTAATGTGCATGCCAAGAATATGTTTGGCATCCCCTAATTCTTCATATCAAATGTCTGACTCAACTTCTTTTTGAGAATTAACAAGTCATAAGAGGACTTCCTAGCAATAAACATATCATCAACATAAAGTATTAAGCATATCAAGCTTCCATATGAGCATCTCTTTGTGTAGAGACAATGATCCTCATTGCTTCTAGAGTAGCCTTGGGACTTCATAAAAGCATCAAACTTTTGGTACCATTGTTTAGGGGACTGTTTAAGTCCATACAAGCTCTTCTTGAGCTTACAAACTAGACTTTCCTTGCTAGGAACTACATAACCCTCTGGTTGTTCCATATAGATCACATTTGTAAGATCTCTATGCAAGAAAGCACTTTTTGCATCCATTTGGACTAGCTCTAAGTCCTCCATTGCAATGAATCCAAGCAACATGCAGAGGGTATTCATCTTGACCATTGGAGAGAAGATTTCCGCAAAATCAACACCATGTTGTTGCTTAAAAGCCTTTGCAACAAGTCATGCTTTATAGTTTGGAGAAGGAGTATCTTATGTGAATTTCAACTTGTATACCCATTTACATGGTAAAGCTTTCTTGCCCTTTGGCAAAGGTACTAAATCCCAAGTACCATTCTTGTGAATAGAATCCAACTCACTCTTCATTGCATGCTCCCACTTGACATGATCCTCTGTCTACATAGCCTCTTTGTAGCAAGAAGGCTTACCAGCATCTGTTAGCATAACAAAATCTAAACCTAGAACATATCTATCAGGTGGATGTGAGACATGTGCAGAGTGTCTCAATGGTTGCTGAACAAGAACATCTGCAGAGTCATCTGATCGGACATTCTCTTGAACATCCCTATGTGTAGCATTTTTATGCATGCTAACTAGAGGACTAATATCCTCAAACACCATGCTTCTCAGTTCAACCTCATTAATGGGCTCTTTATGCGTCTTAGACTTATTAAAAATGACAGCACTACTTTTGATCACTGACCATGTTTCAGGATCCCATAAGCGATATGCAAATTGTCCTTCTCGACCATATCCAAGAAAAATGCATTTCTTTGGCTTATGATCCAACTTTTGTCTAAGATTCTTGGGTATATGAACATATGCTTGACACCCAAAAACTCTAAGATGATCATAATATGGTGGCTTCCCTGTCCATAAATCTTGTGCCACTTTCAAACCTTTGGCAGTACTTGGTGAAAAGTTAATCACATGAACTGCAGTCACATAGAGACTACTCTATCTTGAATAGTTCTATTCATCCTTTCAGCTACACCATTCTGTACTAGGGTATGAAGATCTGTAAACTCTCTACGAATCCCTCTAGATTGATAGAAAAGGCTGAATTCATGTGAGGCATACTCACCCCCATCATCTACACGTAAAGCCTTAAGCTAAGTTCCTTTTTTAGTCTCAATTGAAGCAAACCATTTTCTGAAAGTAGGGAATACCTCATCCTTTGATTTGATAGGATATACCCAAACTTTTCTAGTAGCAACATCTATGAAAGTGACAAAGTAAAGAGAACCACCTAAGGACCTAGTGGGCATACCACATACATCTGTATGAACGAGATCTAAAGGCTGAATTGAAGAGTCAATGTGCATTCTATGCACATTTCTAGTTTGTTTTCCATATTGACAATGCTCACACAATGAAAAATCAAAGAAAGATAACACAGGTAAGTAGCTAGAACGAGAAAGATTTTCCATTCCACTATGAGATATATGGCCCAAACGACCATGCCAAATACAAGCCATAGGCTGTTTAGTAACAGCTAACAAGTGTTCTTTCTATGATACAAATAAAGGATAAAGTGAGCCAACTTTGTTTCCTTTTGCAATAACCAAATTGCCTTTTGATATACAAAGGGATTGAGCATAGAAGACCACCTTGTAACCAAGGTCATCAAGTTGACCAACTGACATCAAACTGCATGATAACTGAGGTACATGGTGTGCATTATGCATAGTAAATTTTGAACCATCATGAACTACACAACCACATCTCCAATCCCCACAACTTCACACTGGTAAGAGTCACCAAGTCTCACGGTACCAAGAGACTTTGCTACATAATTAGAGAACCATTCTCTGTGTGGTGTCACATGGAAAGAAGCACCAAAATCTAGACACCATGTGTGGGAAAGAGAATCAGCCATAAGAGCCTCACTTGGCACAGTACTATCAAGTGTCAACATATCAACATCATCAGAAATAACATTAATTTCTTCAATATTCACAATCGAAGTAGATGGTGCAGGTAACTGTTTAACATGCCCATCAACATTATATCCTTTAGCTTTAGCATTCTTTAATGCATAAAAATCTTTCTTCATGTGTCCTTCTTTATGACAGTAATGGCATTCGATATCCCTCTTCCTTGATTTACTTCTACTCTTATTATGTTGACCATTCTTTTCCTTGTTCTTGCTCCTGCCATGTTGCTGATTCTTTCCTTGGTAAGAATCATGAACATTATATGCATCTCCACTCTGAGTGCCAACCATATATTTTCTACAAATCTTCTCACTCAAGATTCTCCACATATGTCATCATAGATGAGTTTACCACCAGGTGCACTATTCCTAATTGCTGTGCAAAATGTATCCCATGATGATGTCAAGGTGCATGATAGCAATACTGCTTTCATTCCATTATCCATATCCATTTTCTGGGCCTATAACTGGGAGAATATAGCATCAAACTCATTTAGATAAGCAGCAACACTATCTATGTCCTTCGTGCGAAGGTCATATAATTTTCTCATTAGATACACTTTATTTGATGCTGTCTCTTTTTCATATGTATTTCATAACTTCTTCCAAAGCTCCTCTACACTTTGAGAGTCTAATACTGTAAAGTAAACATTATCTACCAGGTGCAAGTGAATGGTAGACCTGGCCATTTCATCTAACTCATCCCAATCATCTTCATCCATGTTAGTAGGCTTCTTTTAAATCCCATTTATTGGCTTCCACTCCCTTTTGAATCAGCACATCTTTAATTTAATTCTTCCATAGAGCAAAGTTTGTGCCATCAAATTTTCGGATCTCAAAATGGTCTTTGCCCTGCAAGTTATAACTTCTCCTCGGAACACTGGCGTTAGACCCTGATCCACCAGATGTTCCTGAGACCTCTAATGCCATGATGGTAGAGAATCGAATAGAATGATGATGGAGCTAGAAGAGTCCAGACACCAACGAAAAAGTGTATCAAGGAGTAAATCAACCACTATATAGTCGACAAAACCAAAAATCTAGAAAGATTTTGCTAGAGTATCTTTTGCCAAATGAGCATATGACCAGTGTCAAAATATCATAAAACTGCAAGTATTGACATGTTTACTTGCATAGTGAATCACTCTCCACTATATATAATCAATTACCCAATAGAAGCCGACTAGGCTTATCAAGCACCTATGAACAACTATCATAGATCTCCTATGGCGAAGATGGATAAGTCTTCTACCTGCATCACCAAAGAGATCCCGACATCTAGGTGTCTCCTAGTTAAGAAAACGTCACCACGAACCTCTTTATCAAATGTAAAAAGCTTTATGAAAAAAATATAACCGCTATATCAATGACCACATGGACGTACATAAGTGGTATCCACAAAAGCGTACATGGTGTGTATGTGCTCAATATATGCAGTAAAATGAAACTAAATGGTTGAATGCACAACCCAAAAACTAGCCAACAAACAACACTTGCGAGTGTCTATCAACTCTAATGTTTTAAGCTAAAAAATCTGCATACATTTGCAACACTTGTTCCCACCAAAACTGAAAACCTTTCCACAAACCTGTATTTTTATGAGTGTGGCTGAAAAGGCAGCCCCGAAGGTTGATATTTATTGTCGGAGAAGTACAAAGAACACTTTTCTTCATTTTCTTGGACCTGTGTGAAGAGAACTATGTGCGAAAGTACTCCAAAATGGCTCCAAAAGACACCCCAAAAATGCTTCAAAAACAGGCTTTGAAAGCAAAAAATGAAGCTTTGAGGGACCAAAACATGTTCAAGAGAATCTTAACCTTAGTCTTTCCCCTTCTTCAGACACCACAAAAGTGTAGCTTAGTGGCAAGAGATTGCCACGGTTAAGCGAGCTCTAGGGGGAACATTACTGGGATGGGTGACCTCCCGAGAAGTATCGAGAACCTCTATCTTCCTTGATCGTTGAGGTCCTCCCTCGCACGCACACAATGGTGCCAATAGTGACTTCGGTGACTCGGATGACAAGGTATGCCAAGGTCTATGCCTTGGTCGCTTACTTAGTTGTAAGCCTTGGAGAAAGCCTTGGGTGTGTGGGTGGGTGCTCTAATATCAGTGAAGTATTTTGCTGGCGATGCACCACAATGCACTCTCCTTCTTGAGAGCTCCACAATGATATCCTCAGAGTAGAAAAGTGAGCTCCTTGGGCAGCACATGGTACTCCGCACAGAGGCTGCAAAATATGCAGAAAAACACAATACACAGGGAGCACAAACACAAACTTCTTAGGTGTTACAAAAGCTATCGAATTTACAGTATGTGGCTAACCAGGCCACTATATGTTTTATTAAAGAACATATACAAAGAAGTGTCCGATGGCCATTTGGCCTTTCACATGGTCACTAACAGTAACATCTTTTGCTACACAACAACATGGTAATGTTGTTGTAGCAAGAGACAACACACTCTGCCCAAAAAGAAAATGTAGATATGGTCATCGGTATAGGTGCCGATATGAGCGTCGATATGCCCAGCTGCATACCGATGCTCATACATGTTATAACTTATGGAATATGTTGAACAATGCATTGTTGGAGTGTTAAATTATTAATGTATTAATGTGTTTTTGATGTTTTTGATATAGAAGCTGAAGGTTCATGAGGAGCGTGCAAGGTGTGAAAGGGCAGATATCAATAATTCGAATAATTATTAGTTAGCTTGTAAATAAACCCACGTAGAAGGTTCTATTGTTAGAAACAATTAGAAAAGTAATGGTTAGAATAAGGGTCGTTGTAGACTGCAGTTTCTGTTATTGAAAGCAATGGCTTTCTGTAAAAGTTACCAACTTTTAGTTTCACGCTTGCTTTTCGAAACCGCTCTCATGTAACCACTCTTTTTTATGTAATAAAAAATTCCTATAAATACATGCACTCTGTGGACTATCGAAAGAGAGTGCATGGGGGGAGATTGCACCCAATCTTGCGTTCTGTCTCGTCTCTTGTTGTCTCTATTTTTCAGTGTGTTTTCTATGTTCGTAACCTCTGTGTGCGCGTGAGCAAGATCCTGACAACAATACCAGTGCTTATACAAGGGATTACCAACACTTATATCTATGCCTATACCGATGCCTACAGCGACGGTTTGGTACTGATGCATATGTTGAAGCTTACACTGGCGTTGAGGCAAAATGGCACTTGTGCATTTGCTCCGGTAGAAGCCTTGGTATAGCTCTGATATTTTGTAGTGTTATTTAAATTATTTTGATTTTTTTTTAAATTAAATTAAATAAATAGCAAATTTCAATGAAAAAATAAATAAGCATTGAATATTTCCACTTACTTGAAGCTCATTAAGTTGGATTGCATAGATGTGAACTTTGTAAGCTTTAGTGCATAGATCAAAAGCTCTCTAATCATTGGTGTATTTCAAAACACACCAAAAGTACCTAACAATAAAACAAAACTATTAAGTGAGATTGAAATTTAAGATAGAGTAAGAGTAAGAAAAGAAATGCATGAAAGAAAGAGAGTATGACAAGAAAAGAAATGCATGAAAGAAAGAGAGTATGACAAGTGTAAACATTGGTCTAGAGTTTTTTCTACTCTGGAGAGGTTCTTGAATTTATTTTCAGGGAAATGTTGTGCATAATGGGCCTGTTTTCTTTTATGAAAATTGTCCCCTTGGTAAAACGCTCGGTATGAAAGTCAGGAGTTATTTTTCCATCGATATATATAATATGAGCCAGTATGCCGACGAAAAGATTATATAAGCAGTAAAATAATATAAAAAACAAAAAAAAAAAAGTTGAATAAGAACTATCGGTAGCTATTGGCAAGCAAAAAGAAAGTCTCTCACCCTTATACCGACCATCATACAGACAAAATTTGTATTCATCGAGTAAATTAGCGTTTCACATCAAAATATTTATATCAACAAAAATACCAATGCCTATCATTTTTAGTTCAATTTACATCCTCACTAATTCACGTTTTTCTTGTAATGTTTTTCATTCGATTTTTTAAGATCTCTAAAAAATTTCATTCATACTTTACCTTAAAAAAAATCAATAAGGCTATAAAAAATTAACCATGAACAGCCTCTCTTAAATTGATCTAGACTTAAGATGATTTAAATCCAATAAAAAATGTACGACTTTTATGGAAAGCACAAATTTATAGCTCATATCAACGAAAATAAACAGAGAAGTCGGTGCCTACTTATGTAACTTAAGGTGGCAACACAAATAATAAAAAGAAGGTTCATGTCCTGTTGTTCTAGCGGTTGAGTCTTTGGTTTTTTGAGATAGAGGTCTAGAGTTCAATCTGCGGGCTAGACATGTAATGGCTTTAGCCAGTGTAGACCAGTTAAAATGAATTGTAATCTTGTCTAACCTTTGTTTTGTGGGATACGAGGGGTCCCATGGGTACTATGCCCATTCACCTGTACAATTTTTCTGTCAAAGATAAAGTTCGGGGGAGTAGATGCTTGCGGAGCCTAGTGGTTAAGGTACTATGTGTGAATACATGGGCATGACTCAGAAGCATCTATTCTTTTTTACTTCCTACTGGAATGCAAGCTTATTTTGTGTTCGCTCCTCCATCCTTATGTGAAACCAGTTTATGGAGCCTTGCAGACTTTCTTTCTGAAGTCATAATCGGAGTGGGCAAAAAATAGATTGAAACTTTGGGGAATCTTGAGCCGTTGTATGTGCGCACACATGAGGAGTGGTTGGTTGTAAATATAGCGACAAGTGGATTGCGCAGATGAGAACGAATGTCGCGCCCTCAGCATGCCACGAGCTTCTCTTTTGCTCCTGTTCTTAAATTCCAGCTTCTCACTTCATCGTATACCTTCGCCATAGCTACAGAGCTTTCTCCATTCCGAGTGCCCCCTCTTCTCTTGTTCTACACAACTACAGACAGGGACGCTGCGCAGTCAGTTTTTTTCTACCTTCCAGCACAGGTGCAATGGCGTCTGAGGGACTAGCAAAGAGAGTAAAAGATCCTGCCGGAAAGATCAAAGGTGAGGAGTACTCCAAGGACAGAAAGGTGCCTCCGTCTGCGAAACACGTGAAGGGCCTCAGATCTCTTTTGCTGGCAATCGGTACGCCGCTGCTACTTGGAAGTATAGATGCCTTCTTCAATGGTCCCAACCAGCCGTTCTACACAGACCTGCAGAAGCCCTTCTGGAACCCGCCTGGGTGGCTATTCGGACTCGCCTGGAGCTTACTTTACCCCACTATGGGCCTCGCCTCCTGGCTTGTGTGGGCGGAAGGTGGCTGGGTGAAGCAGAAGCCCGCCCTTGGCCTCTACATCGTGCAGCTTGTCCTTAATCTGCTGTGGCCTTATACCTTCTTCGGTCAGCATAACATCCTGCTTGCCCTCGTCGACATTGTTGCTCTCGATTTTGTGCTAGCTGCATGCGTGCAGGCCTTCTCCAAGGCCAACCATGTTGCGGGCAATCTTATGAAGCCTTACCTTGCTTGGGTCCTCTTCGCCACGGCACTCAATTTCTCACTTTGGACATTGAACAAGAGCGCCTAAATATGGTTTCTTCGACTGTGGAATGTCCAAGAGGGCCTTAATCAAGAGCGCATAAATCTGGTTCTGATGGAGAGAGAGAGAGAGAGAGAGAGAGAGAGAGAGAGAGAGTTTTTTAGTTTTCGCTATCTGTAAGTATCCTTCCTTTTGGATTTCTTGATGTATAATCCTTGTTCAATATTATTCTAATAAATTTCATGCATTTGGAAGTTGAGATCATTAGTTTCTGGGCAAAAATGCATCTGAAAGATGTATCTCACATACACACACACACGCTCAA
The DNA here is from genome assembly GCA_020310875.1 of Ceratopteris richardii. Taxonomy (NCBI): domain Eukaryota; kingdom Viridiplantae; phylum Streptophyta; class Polypodiopsida; order Polypodiales; family Pteridaceae; genus Ceratopteris; species Ceratopteris richardii. The sequence continues at coordinate 184,610,500 of CM035407.1, forward strand.
CTGAAATTGTTACAATCCTCCCTCGGCCCCCTCCCTGTGTTTCGAGATTCCGAGAGAAGGGGCTCTCTCCCTCAGAAATTTTTATTTATTCATTATTATTTTTTTAATGAACGATTTTATGTCATAGGCACGGTGGAATTACAACGTTCCTTGCGATTATTGCATTTGGCATGAAAATCAAGAAAAATGGTTAGTTTATTTGAAATATTTGCGCTCAATTTTATGTACGTTTCCCAAGCTGTCGTTGATCAACAAAACACGGTTCTGAAATTTACATAAACTCTCTCTCTCTCTCTCTCTCTCTCTCTCTCTCTCTCTCTCCTGGTCTTAGCTTCTCTGAAGCTGGTGGGGGGCTACCCCTTTTACACTTGTAACAGCTTCTATTAATTTATCTGTTTTTCTCTCTTAAAAGAGAAAGGAAAGGAGAGAATTTTCTCGAGATCCACACGTAAGATCTGGCATGTCTTCGCTGTTTGCAACTCGTGAGTCGTGGGTAAGTCGTTAGCATGCAGGCGACTTTGAGAGAGAGAGAGAGAGCGTTCGAATCGCGATCTGGAGCTGAGGAAAGCACGTTATCAACGGAGTAAACTTTTCAAAGTTAACTGTTAGGTGCCTTAGCATGTGGGCGATTTGGTGAGGCGTAGAAGATACATGCATATGCGTACTCGTCGTTAGAGCACCAAATAACAACAGAGCTCTTGAGGCGTGTGGTGGAGCGGCAGGACTGTCGTTGGGAGCTTCGAATGGAGGCTTTAAGATGTGTATGGCAAAATATGTTGTAAAAGCTGCTTGTATATCATTTTCTCATTCGCATGCGCTTAGATCATAGAACATAAATATTGTTAGGGGTTGATTTTTCCACAGATGATTTTTTTTTCACACTTCCATCTGTTCCGTTAGTCACGTAAGAAAGTCTTGGAATTGAAAGTGCGTGTTAAAGGAAGCTCCAAAAACTAGTCAAAAAATTGAGGTCAAAGGGGCAAAGACTGAAAGTAGAATATGAGAATCGAGTCATACCAATCTTCTCTTATCTCAAATTCCTGAAATTAGGTTTTTCTCCGAATAATGCCCAAATTATTTATAAAAATTTTCCTATTTTTGTTATGGGACCTTAATTTGTTCAGTCCCTCCTTGTAAAAGCCGAGTACCACTCAAGTTCATGGGCATGATATAAGTACTTTGATTTTCATAATTTTTAGCTTCATAGCGGCCATCAAATAGCATCTCGACATTAATTTTTAACCTAGATTCAACATTACAATGTGGACAGTCGTAAAAGTGGAAGAGCTTTCCTCTGGTGGGGTTAACTTGTTGAGCATAGAACTCTTAGGAGGTTTTTACTTATCTTTAGCAATACAAGACTTCTTTCGAGCACATTTCCTTTTGACGAGTTGTGAGTGTGTGTGTGTACAAACATGCATGTGCTCTCTCTGCATTAGGGGTGTTTGTAATTCCATCTCTCAATGCGTGGTCTTCATGCCACCGATAATTCTCTCCTTGGATTGACAATTTACGTGCGGATAGTCTTTCTTGCTGATGGTACAACAATTGTGCATGCAAGTCTCTGACGAATTGTCCCAGGCCGCTTATCCGGGTGGTTGGGTCTCTCGCCTCTTTAGGTAGGGGCGAGGGTTCAACCCCCACCGGCAACATGTAAGGGACATGTTACCATGGAAAGTTGTATCTTGTGGTTGATGGGCCATCGTTTGTCCTTCTCCGCGGTAGTTGTGACCGCAGTCTAACCCAGCTATGTGAATCCCTGTTCTTGTGGGATAAGGGGGGTCCCATGGGTACTATGCCCTTCACTTGTATAGTTGCAATTTCAAAGTCTCAGCCTTGAACCTCCATTAAAAAAAAAAAGTATATGACGAATACTTTTGATGCCATTATCATTATTAGGGATGTTCTTGTATGAGGCTTGGCATGATGCTAAGTTTTCGCATGAGATATGTACTCTTTTTAGACTTGTACTTTTGATCTGAGTGTGTTCTCATTTTCTAGTTTGTTAAGACAGATACGTAGAAATAATAAAAAATTAGTTTTTACGGTAAGGGTTTCTACATATGTTCGATGTTCTCCATTAAACCTACATTACTCATCTTCTTCTTCATCCTTTTCTCATTTGTACCCCTCAGCCTATTAGGAGTGTGTAAGAAATTGGTAGTGGTTGAAAGAGGATCAAAATGTTGAGAAAGGTAACGTCGTTGAGAAGACAAGGTTTGGCACCTGTGATTTTTGAGTCAGCAAGAAAATCGTGAGAAGATAGTGATTTTTGAGTCAGCAAGAAAATCGTGAGAAGATAGTGATGAAGTGCTCTGAAAATAATAGCTATATAGGGGCGTAAAGAGTTTATCCGAATCCTTGAGAGCTTAGGAAGAAAAAATGTAGATATATTACCCTATGGCGCACCTCTTTCAGTGAGGAAAAGGGCAAAAGAGATCTACCAACAAAGAAAAGCGTTGAAATCATGAATCAAATTATACTACATGTTTTGTTTTGCATCTATAACACACAAATACACATGCTGACCACTCAACAATCAACAAGGGAGCTCTCAATTGAGCTATCTATCAAGCAATTGTAAAAAAACTAGAAAGAAATAAAAAAACACAAAAAAATATATGCAAAAAGAGTCGAAGATGAATATATATACATACATATCAAAACTTTGGATCTACTTTGTCTAGACTGTAAACAATTCGCAATGCTCTAGAAATGCAAAAGTATCATCCTTATGATTCCACATCTCGGTGGAATCGATTTGGACAAAACCACTTGCATCTTTTTGTATAGCTGCATTATTTCCTAAGGTGATGACTTTAAATCATTTCACATCAAGCGGGAAAAAACCAAATTGCTGAAGACAGAAACCATAGGTGGTGGCAGTTACATTCAGCACCCCCTTTCAATTCTCCCTAATCTCTATATATGCTCCAAACGAGGATGCTTCGAGGATCGATACTTGGTCCTCCTTGGACTTGTTTTCTCATAATGTCATGATTTGCGGTGACTTCAATGTGGTGGAAGACCCCTCTGATAGGTGGAAAAACAAGGGCCGCATCATTGATGGTCAGCAGAAAGACACATGGGACCAAACCAAACTGTACTTGGATCTGGTCAAAGTCAAGGACTCGAATGGTTTTTCTTGGTCCAATCTCCAATTGGGTGAGGACTTGAGGAAAGCAAGACTCGACAAAAGCTACATTTCACATAATCTCATCCATCAATGGGGTCCTCCCACCCTAACACAATGTATCGATCTCACCATCCCAGATCATTACGCAATGGTGCTCACCTTCTTCCCTCTATCTAAAAGTCACAAGACACCTTGGTTTCACGCCCGTCCGTTTGTCTTCTCACTCCCCTCTATTCATCAAGAAATCACTAACGCTTGGCTGGAGGCCTTTGTCGTCTGCACCTCTCCAGCCAAGTGTTGGAGACACATGGTGGAAAATTCTCATCAGATCTTGATTAGGACCATGAAGGTTCTCAAAACAATCCGTCGAAGACGTAGAGAAAACCTTTACCACCGGCTCTGGAGACTCGAAGAAGAAGTTAATAAAGGGAAGATTCAATCTGAGAAGGGACTCAAAAATATCAGATGAAGATTAAGATACGACGAGGAGAGCAAAAGTAAAAATCTTCAAAATTATTTTAAGGAATGGTGGGCTAGTAAGGCAGATAGACCTTCCAAAGAGATGTGCAATATTCTCAGAAGAAAACAAATTAGAGACAAGATCCTGCTACTACTTGACAAAAACGGGGTGGAATGTAATACAGATATAACATGTTATGTGCTTTGAAGCACCACTATCAAAGAACCAATCCGATTCAGCTTCACTCACAACCATACATTTAGAATGCAAAGAAGCATCATAATGACATGTAACAACACATGCCCAAAAATCTTGAGCCATGTTAGCTTCATCATTCTTTACATTTGCTGAATTTTCAGCAATAGACATGCCAGATTCCTTCTTCTTTTCATTGTGTTTAGCAAGCTTTCTACACTCATCAATAGTATGACCTGCCTTCCGGCAATATTTGCATCTCTTCTTCTTTTGCAAATCACCATCATTAGAGGAATGAGTGGAAGAGGAAGCTTGAGGCTTTGGTTTTGATGAACCCAAAGCTGAACCATACTTGCTTTTCCCCTTTTGTGAGATAGAAAGTGCTTGTGTTCCCTCAATCAAACCACTCCTATTCACTCTAGATTTCTCTTCTTGCAAAAGAAGAGACACAACCTCATCAAATGCATACATATTAGGATTTCCTTTTGCAATCAAACGGAGTGTAGTAGCAAAGCTTTCAAAAGATTTTGGTAATCCTTTCAACAATGTAGAAATGAGTGATGCATCCAGAATGATCTCATCTATGTTTTCCAATTGCTCTTTCAAGTCCTTGATGCGTGTCACATACACATCCACCGACTCATTTTCAGCCATACATACATCCTCAAGTTGCTTCCTCAAGTATGCAACACGTGCTTCATTACGCACAACATACAAAGAAGCAAGAGTGTCCCATGCTTGTCTCGATGTAGAACATGACCGAATGTGTGGAATTATATGACGCTTCACTGAAAGCGCTGTCGGGAAGAAGGAGTGTCGTGGCAGGAAGCCGGCGCGTGGGGTTGGATCAGGCCCCGCTCTGGTGCGCCGTTCCCGCTGTCCTGCGAGCGGCGTCTGCGCGCTGGGCGCCTCGCCTGTGCTCTCCGGAGCGTGCGCGATCCTCGTCGGTGTGGGACCCTCGCCCCTTGAAAGTGTCGAGACGTGGGACCGTGGGCGTCGGAAAGAGACGATGGGGTACCGCAATGAAACACGTGATGTAGATCAAGCTCGAAGATACAATCGGAAATGAAACTGAAGCCTCCAATAAAAATAAAAGATACAAACAGGCCGCTATAGTGCGGGCCGATGGTACAATAAAACCGCTACAGTGCGGTGCGATGATACAATATAAACGCCGCCGCTACAGTGCGGGTCGGCTAGTGTATTCTAGATCCCTCGCTACAGTGCGAGAAATCACCCACGGGATTCCGCTTCGATCTTCCCGTCCAAGCTTTTCTTCAGGTCTTCGATCCGCTCTTTATTTCAGGTATCTTCAGCAAATGATTTTCTTCACTTCATAAATCGCAATAGCCTCCAATCACACAGTAAGTAACAAGCTATGTGGTCGTACGAGAAGACTACCTCCGTCTCGACACTTCACATAAATATGAAAAAGGAAAAAAAACATAAATGAAGGAGTACGGTCAAGGAGCATACCTGGAGGTGACAATCCACGAGCAAGATCCACGGGGTAGGGAAAAAACAAATGAATTAGCACTTATTTATAGGCCCCCCCTTGGACTCGCTTCTAGAACGTTCTAACCTCCTCAATGAACTTTCTATTTTTGGCAGACTTTTTAATTTTCCCTTAGACTAAGGTTTTGATTTCACACTGGATATTTACAGTTTAATTGGTTTTTAGGGTTTGGCCTACAGAAACCGCCATTTCCAAGGGTCCAACCTAAAGTTTTTGATCGGGAAAAGTAAGGGTTTGCTCACAATTATCTCAAACTCGCCAATTCATGGGTTTATTTACAGTTCGGACCTAAACTCCAAGGATTTCCAAGGGTTCAAGTCCGGTTTTCCTGGGGTAAACTCATGTTTCCAGTCAGTTTCAAGGGTCAAACCTAAGGTTTCCATGGATCTAATGTCAGTTATTTTTACACACACGTCTAACATACATCTCAAACTTATTTCTGCATCACACAATCAATCAATTCGGCCTAAATATGTACAAAATATACCACTCTCTCGATCAAAACATCACACAAAAACTCAAAAACAATGAACTTCTGAAAAAAACAATGCACACTCCCTGCGGGATTTCATCCCGACATTAGTGCGGGTCGGCTAGTGTATTCTCGCACCGCACTGTAGCGGTTTTATTGTACCATCGGCCCGCACTATAGCGGCCTGTTTGTATCTTTTATTTTTATTGGAGGCTTCAGTTTCATTTCCGATTGTATCTTCGAGCTTGATCTACATCACGTGTTTCATTGCGGTACCCCATCGTCTCTTTCCGACGCCCACGGTCCCACGTCTCGACACTTTCAAGGGGCGAGGGTCCCACACCGACGAGGATCGCGCACGCTCCGGAGAGCACAGGCGAGGCGCCCAGCGCGCAGACGCCGCTCGCAGGACAGCGCAATCAAAGCATGAGCTTGAGCATCTTTTCCATCCCATCTAAGATGTTCCTGTGTAGGTGGAGAAGGAGAAACCACTGTACTTGAAGAAGAAGCTCCATCTGTGACAGTAGACTGTGAAGTAGAAGAACCTGCCGGTCTTCGATCTACATCTGCCACTATGTTCCAAAGTTGTTTTGCAACAAGAACATGCTTCATCATGTAAGACCACATCGGATAGTTGGTCCCATCAAGCTTATCTTCAGGTTGAAGCATGCCAAACAAGTCATTGTTGCCCACTATTTCACAAAGGAAAAAGAATGTGACAAAAAATTTACTTCGACGAAAGCTGAAATAAGTGCTGAAATTTCAGGTCACAAACCATCACTCTGATGGTGATTCTGACTACACGAATGGCTTCGAAATGGGGGTAAAATCCCAACATACCTGGTGGAAATGTTTCTTGGTTGCTGAAATTCACAGTTCTATGCTCCGAAGTTGATTTGCACAGTTAGAAGTGCGCGCGCGCCACGACGCGAAAAACCGAAACTTGAGAAGGAGTTGAACCTGCTCTGATACCACTCTTGGGTGTATGTAGAAGTGCGTGAGACACATGAGAAGCACACACAAGGAGCACAAACGCAGCAAGACACATGGAGAAGACGATGGCTGGAATAGCTCTCTCTATTGATGATGAACTGAACTGAAGTAAGAGCTAAAAAATATACCTAAGTACAAAGTACCACCACATATGAGAGTATCAAGTATGTGGTAACATGGGGAAAAAACCTCTAGCCAGCACTAGAGTAAAAAGTGCCCATGTATAGGGAAAAGGTTCACATCAAAGCTACTCGAGGAACACATAAGTGTAACATATATGTCTTCTGATTTTAATGCATTTCTGGCTGAACGCGGGATAAAACACCAGTATACAGTGCCATATATACCTCAATAGAATGGAGTTGCTGAACAAAAGAACAAGTCACTCATGGAGATGGCGAGGTGTATGGTCAAGAGTCAGGCTTTACCACATAGTTTTTGACTTGAGGCTGTCATGTGTGCAGCATATGTACTTAATAGGTGTCCCACTAAAGCACTGCAGTCTATCACTCCATATGAGGCTTGGCATGATTGCAAGCCATCTGTTGCTCATCTGCATGTTTTTGGTTGTTTGGCATATGCATTAGTGCCTGAATAACATCGCAAGAAATTGGATGATAAAGCAGTAAAATGTATTTTTGTTGGGTATAGTTCTGAAAGTAAAGGCTATCGTCTGTATCATCCACAGACTAAACGCATTCTAGTTAACGCTGATGTTGTTTTTATGGAAGATGCTATTCAGCCATTGCTTTCATGTACTAAGGAGATATTTGTTAGCTCCAAAGACATGTATGATACTTTGCTGCCTCTTTTTACAGGTGGACCGTGTAGTGCTGGTCCTAATGAGGCAACTTCTCAGCCTTTGCAGGTTTCATGTGATGATGCAGATCATCCCATTTCTGATGCAAATTTACATGATGCACTTGTTGATGAGAGAGCTGATATTGAGGAGGCAGAAACTATGCCAAAATGGCTGGTGCATACTTTGCGTGATAGCAAATTAGATGCAGCTCTATCATATCATACTCGATCAAGCTCTCATAGTGCCTCTTTTGCATCAGATTGCTATGCTATGGTTGCATCTAGTCTCTCTGATGAGAATGAGCCTGTTTCATTTGACAAAGCACAAAATTCAAAAAATTGGATGGCTGCTATGAAATCTAAATATAATGCTAAAATGAAGAACAGTACTTGGTCTTTATGTGACTTGCCTCTTGGCAAGAAGACCATTGGCACTAAGTGGGTTTACAAGCTAAAGCGTAAGCCTGATGGAACAGTTGACAGATATGAGGCTAGGCTTGTTGCAAAGGGTTATGCACAGGAAAGAGGCATTGTTTTCTAAGAGCCTTTGAACCTACATGCTGTATGATTACTGTTTGGAGCATCTATGCACTTGCAGCCCATCATGGTTGGAATGTACATCAGTTGGACATTAAAATTGTATTTCTAAATGGTGACTTGCATGAAGAAGTGTATGTTTTTAACCCCGTGGCTTTGTGCAGAAAGGGCATGAAAACCAGGTGTGCAGGTTAAAGAAGGCATTATATGGTTTAAAGCAAGCACCACGTGCTTGGTATGAGAAGATACATGCCTATCTGATTGCACATAGTTTTGAGAACAGTCCAACTGAGAGCACCTTATATGTTAAGCATGCTAATGATGTGCTTCTGATCATTGTTGTCTATGTTGATGACATGCTGCTCACTAGTCCTATTGAGAAGCATATTGGTGATTTTAAGGCTGATTTGCATGCCTCATTTGAGATTTCTGATTTGAGGCATTTGCATCACTATTTGGGCATTCAGTTTATGCAAGTTGATGGTGGAATGGCTTTGTGTCAAATGAAATATATTGACACATTATTACAGGGTTTTGGCCTTGAAGACTATATAAGCCTATTGCCACTCCTATGGAGATAGGTTTAGGATTGAGTCTTCATGATGCTGGAGATGCATTTGATGTTGTCCTCTATCAGTAGGCTATTGGATGCCCGATTTACTTATGCATTACTTGGCCAGATATCTAGCTTATTGTCACACAGATAAGCAGGTTTATGCATTGCCCAGGAGTCAAGCATTGGAAGGTGGTTAAGCGCATCTTTTGCTACTTGAGTGGTACTCAGCTACTTGGGTTGTTTTATCCCAAAGGGGGATCACTATCGCCAAATTTGGATGCTTTTTTTTACTCTGATTGGGTTGGTTGCTATGATACTCGTGTGTCCACTAGTGGCTTTTGCTTCATGCTTGCTAGCTCATGTATATCTTGGTTGAGCAAGAAGCAGCCTACTGCGGCCACTTCCAATTGTGAAGCTAAGTATAGGGCATCTTTCACAGTGACTATTAAGTGTGTGTGGCTTAGACACCGTATGGTTGATTTGGGTGTTGGTCAATCTTCTGCCACCACCATCTTCACTAATAGTCAAAGCGCATTGGCAGTTGCGAGGAACCCTGTGTTCCATGCTTTCACTAAGCACATTGAGGTGCATTATCATTATGTGAGGGAGAGGTTCTCTATTGGGGAGATCAGCTTGGCATATGTGCCCACGTAGGAGAACATTGCAGACCTTTTCACGAAGACTCTGCCTAGGGAGAAGTTTGAAGCTTTCTGCAAAGCTTTGGACTTACTTCCTTTTGTGGAGTGATTTCCACATAGCTTGGCACTTATACATGAGTGCCAGCTCCTTGTTCACCGCATCAATCCTAGGGGGGATTTGTTGATATATATTTAGGTAGTGATGTGTGTGAACACTCTAGGACCATCGGGGTACTTTTTTCCCTCTTTAGGAGGTTTTTTCCCCCGGCTTGTATATACGCACATTGCCCTAATGGGCTACTAATCTTTGTACATTCTAGTGGTAATACATTCAGTATTGTGTGTTGTGCTCCAAGCTTCTTCTTCTTCCTTTTGTTGTTCGCGTGCTTCCACAGACGTCTAACTCCAACACATTCCTCGCAACTACCAATGCTCGCTAACTGTCACTGAAGATGGTGGTGGTAAAAGACTAACTAACACCCAAAACAGCCATAGGGCTTCTAAGCCACACACACTCAATAGTTGTTTTGAAAGATGCCCTATACTCAACATCACAACTAGAAGTGGACACAATAGGCTGTTTCTTGCTCAATCAAGATATAAACGAGCTACCAAGCATGAAGCAAAAGCCACTAGTGGACACACGAGTGTCATAGCAACCAACCCAGGTAGAGTCAGAAAAATCACGTAAATCTTGTGGTAATGATCTCCCATTAGGATAAAACAAGCCATGTAGTCGGGTACCACTCAAGTAGTGAAAGATGCGCTTAACTGCCTGTCAATGCTTCACACCTGGGCAATGCATAAACCTGCTTATCTGTGAGACAACAAGCTGAATATCTGGCGGAGTAATGCATAAGTAAATCAAGCATCCAATAGCCTGCTGATAGAGAACAACATCAAATGCATTTCCCGCATCATGAAGACTCAATCATTAACCCATCTCCATAGGAGTGGTAATAGGTTTGTAGGCTTCAAGGCTAAAACACTACAATAATGTGTCAATATATTTATTTTGACACAAAGCCATTCCATCATCAACTTGCATAAATTGAATCTCCAAATAATGATGCAAATGCCCCAAATTAGACATCTCAAATGAGGCATGCAAATTAGCCTTGAAATTAGCACCATGCTTCTTATGAGGACGAGTGATCAGTATGTCATCAACATGCACAACAATGATTAGAATCATATCATTAGCACGCTTAACATATAAGGTTCTCTTAGTTGGACTATTCTCAAAACCATGTGCAATCAGATAGGCATGCATCTCTTCATACCAAGCACGTGGTGCTTGATTTAAACCATATAATGCCTTCTTTAACTTGCACACTTGGTTTTCATGCCTTTTTTGCATAAAGCCACCCGGATGAAAAACAAACACTTCTTCATGCAAGTCACCATTCAGAAATGCAGTTTTAATATCCAACCATGATGTAGTCATTTGGCATGTAGGTGCAAAGGTCTCATCAAAATCAATGTGCATAACCCTTTGCAACAAGCCTAGCCTTATACCTGTCAACTATTCCAGTAGGCTTACGCTTCAACTTGTATAACCACTTAGTGCCAATGCGCCTCCTTCTTCCCGCTCGTTTTCCTTTAGCTGTCACGACTCTAGACATAAACAGTCACAAATAATTAGGATCTTGATTTCTTGCTAGGAGGCAAGTCACATAAAGGCGAGGTACCATTTTTCATGATTGCATAGTAGCCATCCAATTTACAGAGTTTTGTGCTTCATCAAATGAACATGTTCATTCTCATCAGAGAGGCTAGAGGTAGCCATAGCATAGCAATCTGATGCAAAAGAGGCACTATGAGAGCCTGAATGAGTACGATATGATAGAGGTGCATCTAACTTGCTATCACACAAAGTTTACACCAACAATTTTGGCATAGTTTTTGCCTCCTCAATAGCAGCTATCTCATCAATAAGTGCATCATGTAAATATGCATGAGAAATGGAATGATCTGCATCATCATATGAAACCTGTAAAGGTTGAGAAGTTGCCTCATTAAGACTAGCACTAGACTGTCCACTTGTAAAAAGAGGGAGCAATGTATCATACATGTCTTTGGAGCTAACAGATGTCTCCTTAGTACATGAAAGTAATGGCTGAATAACATCTTCCACAAAAGCAACATCACAGCTAACCAAAATGTGTCTAGTCTTTGGGTGATATAGACGATAGCCTTTACTTTCAAAATTGTACCCAACAAAAATAGATTTCATTGCTTTATCATCCAATTTTTTGTGTTGTTCAAGTACTAATGCATATGCCAAACAACAAAAAACACGTAGATGAGCAACAGATGGCTTGCAACCATGCCAAGCCTCATATGGAGTGATAGATTGTAGCACTTTAGTAGGACACCTGTTAAGTACATATGCTGCACACATAACAACCTCAAGCCAGAAACTATGTGGTAAAGCCTAACGTTTGACCATACACCTCGCCATCTCCATGAGTGACCTATTCTTTTGTTCAGCAACTCCATTTTGTTGAGGTGTATATGGCATTTTACACTGATGTTTTATCCCACGTTCAACCAGAAATGCATTAAATTCAGAAGACATATATCCCCCCCTCCCAATCAAAATAGAGGGTGCCATTTTACATGTTGACAGATTTTCAACCAAAATAAAAAACTGTTTGAAGCACATAAACACTTCGGAATTTGCTTTCAATGGATATACCCATGCATGCCTGGAAAAATCATCGATGAAAGTCACAAAGTAAAGATAATTTCCATAAGAAGGTGTCTGCATAGGACCACAAACATCACCAAGCACAAGCTATAATTTTTTAGTAGCTCGATTAGAACCATCTTTTGGAAATGAGGAACGCTGCATTTTTTCCAAAATATAGCCTTCACATACATGTTTATTGGGTGTCTCAATTTTGGGCAAACAAGACACCATTTCATATTTTTGCAAGCATAGCGAAGTAGCAAAATTCAAATGACCAAAGTGTGCATGCCAAAGCTTTGCATCTGACATAGCCTGAGAATCATGTATTGCACATGCTGAATCATTCACAGATTTTTCATAGTCTATGAACTTATACAGTCCACGACATAAAATCCCAGAAGCAATAATCATGTCACCATTTGATAGATCATGAATTATACATCTGTCATCAACAAATTTCACGAGCAATCCAATCTTGGCTAATGGAGAAACCGATAACAATTTTTTCTTGATCCCTGGCACAAATAAAGCATCTAACAATGTAAAAGAACTACCATCAGCACTAGTCATAATGATCTTACCAACTCCCATAACAGGATAAGAGGAGTTGTTAGCACATGTGACAACATTCCCTGTAGGGGCAGGCTCAAGTGAAGTGAAGAAACTATGCTGTGAGGTAATATGTTTTGTTGCCCCACTATCAAAGTACCAAAATCTTTGTCTACTGCAGACATGCACTATTCATGTGAAGATGATTCCAAATTGCAAACAATAGTAAACGCCTATTCTTCATTTTGCACAATATTAGTAGACTCTATTTTTGGTGTAGAGGCCTCTGCAACAACCATTCTAGCCTCTTTTTTCTTTGCCTCTTTTGCAACCAGTTTTCGACAATTCTTAATGACATGATCATTTGCTTTACAATAATTACAAAATAATTTTTACTTTTTTGTTTTCTTTTTGTCTCTGTCATCCTTCTTTGATTGTGCAGAATTAGCAGATTTCTACTTACTAGTAGAAGAGCTCCATTTACCTTTGCCCTTTTGACTAGCCAAGAAAGCTTGATCTGCAATACGCATAATGGACTTCTTCTGCCTAGACTAATATTTCTGTAATATAATAGAGACTAACTCCTCAAATGTCATGGCCTTTGGATTTTCTTTCATCATCAAATGAAGAGTAGAAGCAAAACTCTGGTATGAATCAGGAAGACCATTTAGAATAGTCTGCACAAGTGAATTGTCATGCAAGACTTAATCAGTAGAAATTAATTGCTCCTTCGAATCTTTGATCTTTGTTAGAAAACCGTCCATAGAATCACCTTCATTCATATGATCACTCTCCAATTGTTTTCGGAGGTAAGCAACACAAGACTCATTCCTAGCCTAGTACAATGTGGTAAGTGTATCCCAAGCATCCTTAGCTGTTGTGCAAGAGTGAATGTGAGGAATAACGACACGGTTGACACACAAGGCTATCAATGCATGTGCCTGAGCATCTCTACCATCCCAACAAATTTGTTATGCAATAGGTGCAACAGGAACCAGAACACGAATAGGAATCTGCAGAATATCACCATCTTCGACGCCATCTACATCCGCTTCAATACAACAGAGGGATCATTCAATCCCTTGGCATTAAATGATATGATAATCATTATCAATGGTTATCCTCTTTGCATAGAGGGACCTTGTCCTTTTTCTTCTTGGGTGCGTCTTGGACTTGACCACATATCTTACCCTTAAGGGGGCTCTTCCAAGAGGACCCCCAAGAGCTTCTTTTCCTTCTACGTCTAACTCCCATGAACCCTTTTGAGTCTGCCTCTAAGGCCCTAGTGTCTTTCTCTTCCTCAATGATAGGCAGACGAGTTTGTGCCCTCGTAATTATCTCATATCTGAACTTCTTTGGCGGCTTCTTGGTTCTGTTTGTTTTTAGTGGAGTTCTATTTTAGAGGGCACTCTTTAATCTTGTGTCCTTGAAAAACACAGTGAAAACATGTGTTTGGAAAATTCATGTATGTGATTTCTTGCTCACAGACTTCCCCTTCCCCTAAGTCTATGGAAATCTTTGAGGGGAGAGCTTTGTTAAGATCGGTCTCGATGAAGAAATGTGGGTGCCATTGCACATTAAAGGAATACCTTGCTCCTTCATAGAGGAAGTCCCCCCACGTCCTCCCTCGAGGCCACCGATCAGCCAATAGGCACAACAATATCCCTCAGGAAGTCATAAAAGAAAAAGGGAAGGTTTGGAAGCTCAACCTAGAGCGGCTAGCATAGGGGTTTAGGCTTGTTTGGTACAAAATCTTGGAACCACTTAAAACGACATAAGGTAGATCTCCAAACTTTCCAGATGCCCATGTGTAGGGCTTGAAACACCATCTCCTTGTTCTCCAAGACCAAAAGTAAGTGGTTTACTGGCCAAAACTGACATTTTCTCACTATCAAACCATGCGAGAACCACTCCTTACAAAGCCAGAGATGCATGGACTCTAAGGGGGGCCTTGGGCCAAACAGTTGACTAATAATATAGCTTTTTCCCAAACTGCATTTCCAATTGCATCTTCAAAACAAGAAGGTTCACCATCTTGTATTATCTTTCTCATGTAGGCACAAAGACGAGCCATGTAACTATCATATGTCAATCGCTGCACTGAGTTCCACATCCTCCCAAATCTTCTTGGTCCTAGGTCACCGCTCCTTGTATCATCTACATGTGCTTTTCTTACTCGTGGAGTCTTCACAGAGGGCAATCCAAGTTCCTCATCAAGACTCTTTTCTGACGTGCTTGAATCTCCATCAACGTCTTCAAAACCTGCACATACTTTACTACCAATAGAAAACTTTTCTTTACCTTTCTTGGATGTAATTGATGAATTTGCTGGACTGAAATTTCCATGCAACCTTCCACTCCATGGATTTGAGTTGGAACTATTGCTAGGTGATGCATCCGGTCCACTCAAAACTTGGGATTCTACACTTGATTTTTCAACATTTTCTTTATCATTTGGTTCAAGACTTAGTCCTTCTTTGGCATCTGCATAGAAGCTTGAAATTTCATCAAATACAACATCTCTGCTCACCTTCACCTATCGTGTGAGTAGGTTATAACATTTATATCCCTTTTGTTCAAGGGAGTACCCAATGAAGATACATTTTTCTGCTTTTGGATCAAGTTTCGTCCTCAACTCATCTAGAACATGTACATCTGCATTATATCCAAATACTTTCATATGTGATAAGTTTGGCTTTTTACCTTTAAATTTCTCTTCAAGTGTAACTTGATATACAGCAGCAATCGGAGTTTTGTTCATGATGTATACAGCAATGTACACAGCCTCTGCCCAATAACAATGAGGCATATTCTTCTCAACCATAAAAGCTCTTGCTATTTCTATAATATGTCTATTTTTGAGTTTAGCAACACCATTCTATTGTGGTGTGTACATGCATGAAAACTGATGTCGAATTCCATGATTTTTAAGAAGTTGCTGAACTGATTTGATATGTATTCACCTCCTCCATCAGACCTTAATGTCTGAATATAATTTTCTGTCTGCTTTTCCACAATGGCCTAAAAATTCTGGAAGTGAGTGAACCCTTCACTCTTCTCTTTCATGAGATATACCCATACCTTTTGTGTATGGTCATCAATGAAAGTAACATAAAACTTGCAACCGCCCATAGATGTGGTCTTCGCAGGACCCCAAACATTTGTATGTACTATTTCTAGTACATTCTCACTAACATGCTTGTCATGGAAAAATGGTGCTCTTGATTGTTTACCAAATTGACATGCTGCACATACCTTTTGCATTTTTGCAACTTTGAAATTTGGTAGTCCATTGACAATCTCCTTTGATTGCATCAAATTTAGCCTCTATAAATTTGCATGTTCGATTCGTTTATGCCAGATCTCTATATTAGCAATAACTCCTACACCTTTTGCAAACATGGCTGCATTCATTTTAGGAATTTTCACATTTAATGTAAACATCCTAACCACTTTGTTTCCTATGGAAATCAATTTTCCATCCTATTTATACTCTTCTACATATAACCCATTAGCATTGAATCTAACTTGTAATCCCGGGTCAACCATTTGTCCAATAGAAACCAGATTCTTTGTTACATTTGGAACATGCAACACATCAGCAAGATGTTTTACCTTTCCATCCTCCATAGACAGTGCTATGTTTCCTATATGCTAAATAGGGTGTGATGTGCCATCACCTATTTCAACATATCCAGGAATTGACGATTTCTGCAAATTACTAAACCATTCTGCATGACATGTCATGTGATTTGAAGCACTTGAGTCATCATACCAAACATTATTATTCTATTTTGAGACATTAGCAGACATCGTATTCATCATGTGATGTTGAACCATGAACAACTTCTCAGAATCATCTGCACTTGTGGATGCATAGTTGTTTTGCTACCTTTTGTTATTTTGATTCTTCAACCTGCAATCACATTCAAAGTTGTCCAGGTTTACCATAATTCTAGCATCCTTTATTGTCATTACTTGAATCATTTCTTTGGAAATTTATGCGACCTCTTTGGCTCCCCCTACCTTGAAATTGTCCTCTTCCTCATGCATGATTCTGTTGTTGACCTTGGTCTTAGTTATTGTGTTCTCTTCCACTTTCGAAGCCTCTACCTCTACCTCTTCCTCTACTAGAGTAGAATACTTGCTCAGAACTAGGTTTTAATTGGGAGTTTGAGTCCTCACAAAGATTCTTTTCTTCAATAATCACCATAGATACCAGATCAGCGAAATTCAGAATATTTTCCCTAGTCTGTATAGAAGTTCTGAACTGCTTATATGTCGCTCCTAAACCATGAAGGCATACTTCCACCTTATCATCATCATCTACATTCATGCCAATAGATGCAAGTGACTCACATATGCTTTTGATTTTCAGGGTGTAGTGTTACCAACATGATCTTTTTCTCCAATGTATGCAGCTCGTTCTTGAGTTGCAATTTCCATGCCTTTGTATTCGTCTCATACAATGTGACCAAACTGTTCCAAGCCTCCTTTGGAGTCTTGGCATCCTTTATGTTTCCAATCATGTTATCTTGTATGATAATAGATAGCCAATACATTACCTTTCGTGCTCCTTGATTCCATTCTTCATATGCTCTTAATTGGTCTGTAGTCGGATTCGTCTCTAGTAACTGTGGAGCATTTTTGTTCTCTCCTTCGATGTACTTCTAGTAACCTTTTCCCATCAGGAAATTCATCATCTTGAATCCACAAGCATGGAAATTGTTCTTGTCTAGCTTATCACTCATAAGCTAACTCATTCCATTTGTGTGTACCATTTCTACAGCTATTCACAACACTGCAAAATACTACAAGCAACACTTTTTGCTCGAACATTGTCGCACTATGACGTGACACTTTGATCTAAGAAAAACATAGTTTGCTTGTATCAAACGTACACGGAATCACTTGCAACTCTTGGCTGGAATATATGAGTGTTTCCAAACACAACAAAACTCTTGACCTGGAATATATGAGTTACATTTTTGCAAACTCGCCTGGTTTTTCTGTGGGCCCCACCTTGTAGGCTCAAAACAGAGGTCGAGATGGCTCCGAAACTTTTATATGACAAAAACGAGTGACCTTATGGGGATAACTCATGAAAATATTTTGAGGTCTTCTACCTTCACACCAATTATTGTAGCAATCTGAGGTCGTTTGTGAATCATGCTTTCTCCATGCCTTCTTTCGTACTCTTCACCATCGGCCTTCTCTACGAGCTCTATGCAGGCACATTGTCTCTAATACCATGCCACAAGGAAGGAGATAAGGAAGAGAGCTCACACACACTCTTACAATCAAGGAGAGGCACACACACACAGATTGAGGCAAGGAATAATGATCTTCTTCTTGTTCTATTACATAAAAGGAATGTACAAGAATGACCTAAAAAAACCAGAATACAAGTGCAATGAAAATCTTAATGTGTGCGGATGAGTGAGTTGGCAAGAAACAAATATGCCATCACTCTCGGTAGATAAATCTAATAAAGCTCATATGAAGTGTCTCTGACATATACGAGCGTGACCACTATACATGTTAGAGAAGTGAAATATGATTAGTGTCATCGTGGATCATCACATGTTGAGCTTGATATCTCAACAATGCTCTGATACCATATGGTGACTCTAGCCCCTAAGAAGTAAAAAGCTCGAGCAGGAGATGAACGCGAAGTGATGGATAAGTATGAAGATCATTTAGGAGATGAAAAATAGAGATAGGTAGAGTGATAATCTGGTTCTCTCTCTATGTTCTCCATGCATGGATAAGAGAAGATAGAATGTGCCTTGAATTAAGTGACCAAACGGTCATGCTCTTATCCAATAATGGGGTGCATTTTAATCAATCAAAAGGAGATAAAGGGAAGATAAGATTTCTTTCTGACATGGAGAGGGTTCACACATGAACTAGAACAAGCTCATAGCCAACAACCAATATGCATCTTGTTGGAAGAGATGGATGTATACCTCAAGGAAGTGAGGTGGTACTGTTAAGACCTGCTTTGTACCTGCCCTAAATCACTTTAGAGTTTGATAGTAGGACCTTTTAGCTTGCAAATGATGCCAAGAAAGTATCATGTACTTTGGAGTAGATTCTTGAAACAATTGAACAAAAACAAACTACTTCACAAATAGCTAGTCTCACAAAACTTGCTATTTTGGTCTATACACCTAGTGGTTTTTTTGCTTAGTGCTCACAGTAGAGTAATAAATGATTAAATTCCTTATGGGGCAATCAAATTAGCTTAGATAGCTAATGATTACAAGTGGAATCATAAAAAAAGATAAACTATGATCTGAGAAATGATTTTAGCAATCCAAGGCTTACCCCCGACTTTTTAGGGACTAAACAGTAGGTGACCAGTGAGCAATTCAATGGCAATTTCTCCCCAATGTCTGAACCAAAAGCTTTGAAAATTTGGTAGCATAAACTAGACTTTAAGCTGGTTCCGGAAAGCTATAGATCGTGCAAAATGGTTGAGAACTCATTGAGATATGATCAAACAAACTTCACTGTTCTAAGTAGTCATAGTAGAGAAGTAGACAGAGATGATCAATGAAGTATATCTATTATAGCACATGATTATACAAGATCATTGGCATTGTAATGATGCCCAATGATAGTGGAATGAGTAGGCTAAGGTGTAAGCTACTCAAATCATACAAATGATCAATGGAGGACCTCTCAATGAGGCACACACCCACGACTTTTTTACTAGTCCTTTTATAAGTAGTTTTCCTCCAAGTTTGAATTTGAATTCAAACTTGGTTCCACCTAAAAGTGATTCCTCCAATTGAGGAGTTATTCTCTCATGAGATTTTGGCTTTACAAGATTCTCAATTATTTAACCTTTTACAAATGGTAAATGATCCAATGTTACAAGTAGTGGTTCACATGCTTCATCAAGTAGTTGCACATATTTTCTTTCATGCTTAGCCAAATGTGAAGGCTTGGACATTTGCACCAATAGCTACCCCTCAAGCCAAACATCTTGGCTTGCACTTCTTCATGAATCTTCTTGAATCCAATGGTTTTAAACTTGCAAAGTTTAGTACCATCAAGTGCTTTGGTTAACAAATCTCATATTTATGGATACATATGCTAATTGAATTTCTTTTCTCAATAGATTTTCTCTAAAATAGTGATAATGTACTTCTATATGCTTGGTTCTTGCATGATAAATGTGATTGGCTGCAAGATGCAAAGAACTTGTGTTATCACCAAAGATCATAGGTGAATGAGTGTGAAGTCACAAATCTGAGTAGAGCAATCTAATCCAAATAGCTTCTTGTGTAGCGTTTGCTAATCCCCTATATTCAACCTTTGTTGAAGATAGAGCAACAATTGGTTGCTTCTTATAAGACCATGAAATGGGCTTATCACCTGCAAAAGATAGATATCCAGAAGTACTTCCTCTATCATCCTTACAGCCTGCCCAATCTGCATTTGATTATAGCTTAACGTCCAAATCTGATGTGTATGGGAAGTAAAGACCTTGATTTTGAGTGGCTTTGAGATACTTTAAAATCCTTTTAGCAGCTTCCAAGTGAGGTGCTCTAGGTTTATGCATGAATTGACTCAAAACACTTACTCCATAAGATATGGCAATTCTTATTAAGGTTGCACGGTTTAGACTCCCAACTATGCTTTGATAACCTGCAATGTCTTCAAGCAAATCACCTTCATGAACACTAAATTTATGATTTACCTCCATAGGGATGCTAGCTACCTTTGCATTCTCCAAGTGGAACTTCTTCAACATGTCTTGCACATATTTCCTTTGAGTGATGTAAATTCCAGAGTTAGTGTATACTAACTCAAGTCCAAGAAAATACTTCAAAAAACCTAGGTCACTCATTTTGAATTCCTACATCATCTGGTTCTTGATTTGTTTGATGCCATTGGCATCACTTCCTGTAAGAATGATGTCATCAATATACACACATAAATATATCATTTTTGAATTACTCTTCTTGACAAATAGAGAAGAATTTGCCTTGCTCATCATGAATCCTTGATCCTGAAGGTAGGTTGTTAACCTATGGTTCCATGCCCTAGGTGCCTGCTTCAAATCATAAAGAGATTTCTTCAATTTGCATACATGATTTACCTTGCTTGGGTCTTCATAGCCAGAAGGTTGAGCCATGTAAACCTCCTCTAAAATCCAGCCATTGAGAAACACATTTTTTACATCTAGTTGATACATATTCCAATTTCTAGATGTAGCTATACTTGCCAATACCCTGATGGTTGGCATTTTAGCCATAGGTGAAAAAGTTTCTTCATAGTTAACTCCTTGGGTTTGTGCAAAAACCTTAGCCACAAGTCTAGCTTTATACCTATTTATGGCTCCATTTGAGTTCCTTTCAATTTTGTAAATCCATCTAGAACCAATTACCTTCATTGATGATTTCTTGGGCACTAGCTCCCAAGTGTCATTCTCTTGGAGTGCTTCTATTTCTTCATCCATAGCCTCCTTCCATTTTGCCTTGGCACTTGCTTCTTCATATGAAGAAGCTTCTTCAAGTGATGAATCTTTAGCAAGATAAATGGAATGCTTAGTAACTAATGAAGTATCATATCCATATCTGATTGGTTTCTTACTCTCTCTTTGTGATCTCCTTAAGGCTTGGTTGGATGATTCTGGTATGTCATCCAACCTCTCATCTTGGCCTTGCCCTTTGATTTCCATGCTTTGAACTCTTCCAAGTTGATGGTGTCCTCATCATCTGATTTGATGTCTTCAATTGTGCTTGGCTCCTCCTTGGTGAGGCTTGGAAATTCTTCTTCCAAGTCATATGGCAATTTGACCTTTTTGCATTCACTTTCAAACCAAGAATCATTCTCATCAAACACAGCACCTCTATTGACCATAAATCCTTTGTCGGATGGATTATAAAACCTGTATCCTTTTTTATTTGTATCATACCCTATGAAGATGCATTTCTCTGCCTTAGGGTCTAACTTACCTTTGATTTGAGATGGAACATGCACATAAACAACACAACCAATATTCTGCAATGTTCAAGTGATGGTCTTCTACCATGCCATGCCTCATACGGAGTCATCCCATCAAGGGATTTAGAAGGTAACCTGTTAATAAGGTAAGTGGCACTAGAAACACTCTCTACCCACAAATAATTAGGCAATTTCTTTTCATTAAGGATTGGTCTAGCTACTTCCACAATCAATTTGTTCCTCCTCTGTATTACTCCATTTTGCTGAGGAGTATACCTAGTAGTAATCTCCCTTTTGATACCTCTATCCTACAAAAATGCATCAAATTCATTGGAGTAGTACTCACCTCCTCCATTTGACCTTATCCTCTTTAGGCTTTTTCCTGTTTGATTTTCCACAAGTGCAAGATACTTCTTGAAGCAACTAAACACTTCATCCTTAGGTTTCATGAAATACAAGATAGTCCACCTACTGAAATCATCAATAAATTACACATAGTACCTTGAGCCTGAAGGATCCTTGCTTGGTCCCCACATATCTGTGTGGAAAAGTTCCAAGTAATCCTCATGCATATAGCCTTTCCTTGTAAAGGGTAACCTGTGTGATTTACCAAACTCACAAGCACCACATTTATAGATCATATGTTGCTTGGATACATTAGGTATCCCAAGCACACATTGATCTCTATAAATCTTCTTCAATGTTCTCTCACCAATGTGCCCTAAAATTTTCTTCCATATCTCTAACTCAGATAAAGTTTGCTCCTTATAATTGTAAAGTGCAATGTTTCTAGTGTCCTCAAGCTCAAATGTAAATAATCTACCTGTTTTCTCCACCTTGGCAATTCTTTTGAATCCATGTTGGGGGTCCTCCACAAAGTCTCCATATTTATTAAACCTAACCTGCAAACCCTTTTCCACTTTTTCCCTGCATAATTAGCTTGAGAACATCCTTTCATCTTCAGCCTTTTTGCTCTTTCCTTTATATTTAGACTTTCCTTTATTTGTGTAGAGGGCAGAAGAATTGTTAGCTCTTGAAAGTTCACCATTTATTTTGAGCTTAGCTTCCTAGGTAAAGAGTTGTATCTTGAGTGTGGTAAGATCTGGAATTTGCATGTCCATGTAAAGGTCCATAGCAGTTGTGAAAGCTTCTCACTTATCATCTTCCTTGATGACATTGATTATTTGTCTCACTATTTGCTCTTCTTCAATCTCCTCTCCTATGCTTGCCAATTGATTAGCCACATCTTTTATCTTGGTCACATACTCTGAAACATTCTGCTTAGGTTTCTTCCTTTGCGTAGTAAACTCAATCCACAATTGATTTTTTCTAGCTCTTGTGTTGGAAGAAAAATATGAAGATAATGTATCCCAAGTCTCTTGGGATGTTTTGCGATTCCTAATGTGAGGAAGAAGGAAGTCAGAAATAGATTTAAGTAGATATGACCTTGGTAAAGCATCTTTGGCACACCATGAGTTGAGTCTTTCTAGCTCTTCTCTTGTAGGTTGACCTTTGCTTCCGAATATGAGCATCTCCTCATCTCCTGATATGTACCCATAGAGACTTCTTCCTTGTAGATATGTCTTCATCCTCAAGGACCATGCTGGATATTTTTTCTTTTCCAATTTATCAATGAAAGAAGGGAAACCATCTCCCATTTTACCTTAACTTCCTCTAATACCACCATTGGAAGAGATGGATGGATACCTCAAGGAAGTGAGGTGGTACTGCTAAGACCTACTTTGTACTTGCCCTAAATCACTTTAGAGTTTGATAGTAGGACCTTTTATTGTGCAAATGATACCAAGAAAGTACCTATGTACTTTGGAGTAGATGCTTGAAACAGTTGAACCAAAACAGACTACTTCACAAATAGTAAGTCTCACAAAACTTGTTATTTTGGTCTATACACCTGCTGGTTTTTTTGCTCAGTGCTCACAACACAGTAACAATTGATTAAATCCCTTTTGGGGGGATCAAATTATCTTATATATCTAATGATTACAAGTGGAATCATAAAAAAAATAAAATATGATATGAGAAATGAATTTAGCAATCCAAGGCTTACCCCCGACTTTTTAGGGACTGAGCAGTAGATGACCAGTGAGCAGTTAGATGGCCATTTCTCCCCAATGGCTAAACCAAAAGATTTGAAACTTGGATAGCATAAAGTAGACTACAAGACGGATCCAACAAGCTATAGATCATGCGGCCTGATAGGACATAGCCATCAATTCCATGGTTGCCATTTGCTAAAAGGCATAGTGGCTCTCCTTTGCCACACACGTCCAAAGCCCCTTTGAGTCAGTGGGCAAGAGGGACGGGCCGACCTGGTGCCCGCTTGTCGGATCGTCAAGGTACAAGACTCACCAAGGATGGACAATGGGCGTTCCCATTACCAGGCATCTACCGATGATGTAAGGGACTACCAAAGTTCCCAAGAAACATGAGGAAGGGAAGGCTTAGCACTCACGATCCATGGTGCTTAGTCACCCAGATGTTGGGGGCATTCCTAGCCGGTCTGCTGTCTAGAGGCAGACACGGCTACCATTCCTCTTATAGTTGCACAGAATTCAGTGCAGTAGGGCAAACCACGCAAGCACCAAGGTGGGCTGGATAGAAAACTAGGGAGGTAGGAAAAGGGGAATGACATCCATCCCCTCTCTGCATAGACTTTGTGTCCTTGTGAAGTCCATCTACAGGTGCTAGAATGATTCACGTTTGCAGTGAAGTTGAAAGGGTGACAAGTGATGGCTTGTGGGATTTTGCATGGTGTTCTTACCCTCGAATTTGGGGTAGTGTCCTTAGTACCATGGGTTTTCATGTAAATGCATATCTAAGGGAAACTTAACTTAATGCAAGAGAGGTGCAAACCTAACACCACTGGTTTGGCTCGAAGAAAAGGGACTGCTTAGAAGGAACGGCTTGCCCCACTCTGACTGCATCAGGACAAGCCAAGCTCCACATGAACCAAGTCTTGCAAGTGTGGGACCTCGCAATTGGGTCTGGTAGTGTTTTTGCCTTGAATATTGTAAACCTTTTTCCACTCCTATGGAAATAGATTTATGGTTGAGTCTTCATGATGGTGGAGATGCATTTGATGTTGTTCTCTATCAGCACGCTATTCAATGCTTCTTTTACTTATGCATAACTCAGCTTGATATTTAGTTTACTACCTCAAACACATGGATTTGCATTCTAACTTGGGATCAAAATTGTTTTTGGATGACGTAATAAGAAGGAAAAACTATCACGTCATTGAGTAAAAAAGGTAAACATAAAGACGTCACTTAAGCCATTTGCAAAAAACATGGCAAATAACATGGATAAGGTACCTACTTCAAGACAAGGGAGTCTACATCCACGAAAATGTGATCATTTATTGCGACAACGTAAGCAGCATTATGTTTTCAAATAGTTTAGTCTATTATGCAAGAATAAAGCTCATTGAATTAGTTCACTATCATTTTGCTCGTGAGAAGTTTATTCAAAGAGAAATGATGATGCACACAATTTTGTCCCTTTGTGCCAAACCTAAATGCAATTTTTTGTTCATCAATACAAGTATCTCAAAATTTGCTACAAGTCTAGTAGAACACGATTGAGTATTTCTATTCAAACTTTTGAGAAACAATCAACTTTTTGCCTCAAGATATAGTCACTGCCCATGGTTGAAATCAATGATGTATTTCATATGTTGGGTATTGAGGATAAGTTGGATGGTTCTAACTACGCAATGTGGGCATACATGATGCATCATATATTGATAGCAAAAAGCTTGTGGAATATTGTGAAAATATTTAAAATGTGTCCTCTACCTACAAATTCAAGAGGTCATGGAGGTGGTGTGGAAGCTGATGATCTTCAATTTCTTTGTCCTACTATGGTTCTCATTGCATCTACTAAAAAGAAACTTCATTGGGATGGAAAAGATACACAAGCACATGTATTGATAGCTTTGATTGTCAAACATGCCAATATCCCTCAATCACTCATGCAAAACAACAAAAGATGCTTGGATACTATTACTACAGTATAACTGAAAAGAAATGAGGCTTATGTTACTTACCTTCCAAAAACTTGGAGAGTTCAATCGACACTTTCCAATAATGATTAATGATCTGGAAGAGTAGTTGATTGAAGATAGTTAACTTGTGCTAACTATCCTTAATGGTCTTCCATATTCTTATCAAGGTTTTGTTTCTAAACTTTATCTCATGATGAAAGTTAATCCAAATTCCTTAAATTTTGGGAGTGTAGTCTCTACTTTGTCACAAGACAATCAAGCTAGACAAAACAAGTAAAGTATGCATGTTGCAGATCAAGCTTTCTTAGCTACGCAAAAGGAAAAAGGTAAATGGAGCTCCTCTACTAATAAGGAAAAATTTCCTTATGCTTCATGACTAAACAGAGAAGACAAATATGAAAAGAAAACATAAAAGAAGAAATATATTTTTGTTTGAGTAAAAGGAAGTTTGGCCTTAGCCTACTCTCCCGGACTTGTATTAAATTAAGAAAAGGAAAAGTACAAGTGAAGGGGACTAGTGTCCATGGGACCCCCCAAGTCCCACAGAGCTAGGGAAGGACTTACAAAGTTTAGATGGCATTACAAAGAAGGTTAATCACCCTCTCATCACAGTCATGCAGGGCCCACTTGGGTTTAAGCTTGTTGTTGATCAAAAGGAGCACTTGATGATGCCTGAAGGGGGTGATCTCTTGAAGTTAGCAATTCTTTACCAAGGAGGAACAATGATTTCTCAATCGACCACTCTTTGGGGGAGTCACCAAAGTTATAAGCACATCTTCCGCCTCCCCTCTGATGGTGTTCTAGAGAGTCACTTCTGAAAGAGAATTAGACTTCAGAAGCAAAAATAATTTTGCAAGTATAGATTTTCTTTCTATTAATTAAAGTTTAAATCTACTAACCTTGCTCAAAATGAAGAATGGGCTTTTACTATTCATTGCAACTATGAACCATCTTCTCATGAGTAATGTATCTCTATAGTAGACTCCGATATTTGGTATTTTGCTAGTTGTACAACCAGTCATATTACCTCATAACATACTTTCTTCAATTCACTTGATTCCACCCTATAATGAATAATCTCGCATGTGAAAACACCTCCTCCTATCCTCTCATGGGAATTTGAAAGATCATTCTTACTGCTATTGTTAGTAGTAATCTCACATTGTCAAAATTCTTAAATGTGCTAAGGATTAGGAAAAATCTATCATCTATTTTAGCACTAGCCGAAATTTGCTTGGTTGACACTAGTTCTATACTAGGACACTTGAGTGTCCTAGGACACTTAAATGTCTTGTAAATGCACAACATTGATGGATTTTTATAGAACAATATATTTAGAATTTTAACTTGGACATTGTAGTTCACTCCATGTTCTTTCATGGAAAAATATTAGTTAACTTTAGAATTTTCCTACTATATTGTAAAAGAAAAAAAGAGATATATTCTTAAACTTTAGAAAAATTAATTTTTCTAAAGCTTCAAATGAAGCTTCATGAATCAAATTATATTAGCCTTCATCTTAGCTACGCGCATGACAAATTTTACTGACTGTAGCAGGTGTGCTTGTGAAGGATACGAGCTTCAGGTTTTGAGCATTGAGCTATCAAAGCTTGCATTGGCTAAGCTTTATAAGTGCCATTCTAATCTTCATTCGTTCTTCTTTTCAGCAACAAAAGAATGGCCCACTCTACATTGACTATAAAAGAGATTCAAGAAAAGTGGTATGCTACTAATAGTCAACCCTCAAGCTCACTCAATGCTCATTTTTATTCAAACTTAGTGGGTCTCTTTATTCACCTAGCCGCCATTGAATTTGGAGTTGAATGGGCAAAGCGTTCTTTCCCTTCTTCATGGGAAGAACATAAATGCAAAGGTAAAACAATTAAATATGATGCAAGAAAAAATTATTCAAGTGTTCTTTTGAGAATGATGGTGCTAAATATTTTCTTCCATGTCATGTTGTTATTCCTAATCTTCTTGATTAAGAAGTTTTAGGTTGTGAGCACAATGCAAATGAAGGAATTCATAGCTCAAATGCCTTTGAAAATGATAAGGTAATTCAAAATGGCATGGATGATGTGGATAATAATGATGCATATCATTCTCATGATGTGGAAGAGTCTATCAAAGACATGCCTTTGGGTGATGCAAGTGTTATGAACATTGTTGCTCGTGGAGGTACACATGCTAATGATGTAAGTATCATGAATGATACATCAAATTATGATGAGGATGATCATATTTTGGCTACTTTTTTAGCCAATCATAAGAAGACAAAGGTCAACTATGGTTATTGTGAACAATGCCATGATGTATTAGAAAATGTGGATAATCCATTCATGGATTATGATATGTGTATGTCTCCAACACATGATGCAATTGATGAGGATGATGTGGAAGACATTGTAGACACTACTACATGTGAAGATGAAAATGTTGCATTCTCATCAAAATCAAGGAAAGGAAGATATTCCCGAAAAAAGTTATTGGAAGAGGAAGACCAAGGATCATCCATTGTGAGAAAAATGATGAGCATCATGTGGCCATTTGTGAGTTGAATGACATAAATGTCATAGGAGGAAAAACATGCCTATTCCTCATGCTCACAAAGAAAGAGTGTTGGAAGAAAACATAACTCCATGCACTTTCAAGAGCATAAAAGAGGAAGACCTCAAAATGATGCATATTCTTTGGATGATTCAAGAGATGAACATGCATCTATTGGTTAGGGAGAAGAATTAGAGGATGAAATCCTAGAGTCTGATGGTCCTATGTTACATAGTGATGATGATTCTGATAATGGTGTATGCTTCCATAGGCAAGAAGCTTGTTGGAAATCTTGTGGCGGGATTGATGTTGAGCCACATGGGACTTTCAAAAAAAAATTTCTTTCATTGATATTTCAAGTCCAAATTTGGGGCAAGTCCTGCGAGAATTGACTAAACTTAAAATATTTTTAGCACTTTTTCCACTAGATTTATTGGATATGATTATCATGGAAATAAATCGTTATACTCTTGAGAAGCAAAGTAAAGCATTGGCTGATTATGGATCTACTCTTAAATCGATGCCATTTGATAGATATAAGTTTATGCGCTTTCTACTGTATCATGGGAATGGCTTTGCAATATATACCTGATAAAACATTTATATTGGAAAGATGATACATGCGGAGCAATTCAATGTCCAAATTATGGGGCAAAGATGGGACAAATAAAATACCAGCAAATAAGAGTTTTTTGCATATTAAAAGCAATGAGCAAAGACCATTGACCAAAGGCACAAAAGAGTATAAGCTTTTCAAATTATACCATTAGAAGAAAATTTCAATTCTACATTTCAATTGCATTATAATTGTGGAGAAAATGATACTGTTGATCAGCACATTGTACCTTCTAAATGCAAGTTGAATCCTTTTCGTGTTTATAATCCTAAAAATACTCATAAATTTGGGATTCAAATTTGGAACTTAAGTGATTCCCAAATGGGATACAATTATGCATTTAGAATTTATGACAAATTCCCATGTGTAGAATTATCTTTCCATGTAGTTTCCACACTTGTGAAAGATTTAAAAAAAATAGGTCATTATGTATATTTTGATAGATGGTTCACTTCCATGAAATTGATGATGCACTTGAAAAAAGAAGGATATGGTGCTACGGGGACTTATGTTTCATCACGAAAGTACTTTCCACCAAAGAGCATGCTCAATATTGAACGTAAACCTAGAGGAACATCAAAATTTACATGTGATAAATTACGAATTCTTGCATGTAGTTGGATGGATAAAAAGCCAATTCTATTTGCATCTAACATAAATGCTATGAAAAAGAATGAAGTCCAAAGACAAGTTGGTGATGGAAAAAAGATTGGTGTTCCATGTCGGGACCTAGTTGTGCAATATAATAAACATAAAACTGGTTGTGATGTGTTTGATAGCATGGTATTGGGAAATGGTTATAGCCTTGAAACTAGTATACATGTGTTGGCATACAAGTCAGATGAAGAGCATACTAGCGCAACGGAGCAGTCATGCACAATACGGCAACAAGGCCCAATCATTTTTTCCATGGACCATTTACAACTCAAGTGATTTTAATCACTACACAAACATTGTAAATTCTGTTTTTGGTAGAATAGACTCCATTTTGTGCAAGCCGAGGAGTCCTCGAGCTTGAGGAGTATTAGAACTAGCTACATATCAATTTTCATAATTTTTAGACTCTGTTTGAGCCCTCAAATAGGCTCTAGAACCTAATTTTTAACTAGGTCGGACACTAGGTCTGGACAAGACCAAAGCTAGTTAGAAAACTATAAAAAGAGCTAGAGAGCTCATTTTTGGGGTTAGATTGTTTGTGAATTGAGCTTATGTAAGAGACTTTTTGACTAATGCAAAGAACTACATCGTTCCTCTCCTTGTTCTTGCCTTGTGTGCGCGTGTGTGTGTATGTGTGTGCATGCTTGTGTGCTTCTTACTCACACACTTGTGCCTTCACTTGCTCATAGTCTTCATACTAGTCCTCACGTCTCCACGGATTGACAATTATGAGGTGAATCTTCTCACGTTGGTACTCACCATTGTGCTAGAGTGACACCAAATTTGGCGTCGTTGCCGGGGAGAGAGCTTCGAGGACGAGCGTGTGATGGTAAGACATCGAGTTGAGACATTGGAGTTATAGGTAATATCTTTCCTTTTCTTTATTTTTCTTCATTTTTTCCTTACTTTCGCATCACCATCATCACCATCATCATCCCCACCATCTCCCACCTCCATCTCCATCTCCACAAAAATTTCAGTTTTTTGGTCATATTACACTCCCCACCTCAATTCCCTCATTTCATTGTGAGAGAGAGCGAGAGAGAGCTTGCATGCTATCTGTTTTGGTGTGTTTTTGAGCTTTTGTTGCAGGAACTAGCTGTACCATCATCTCCAGCAGCTTGCGCAGGTACGACAGACTCTGCACAGGTCCCGGGACGACGACCTCTGTCTGTCGCGACAGACAAAAAAACTTAATATTTTGTGAATGTGTGTTTGGCACCGTAACCTACACCATTAGAGCACTCCAAATCACTAGAAGTTTCTCAAAAATTTGTGTTTTTCCAGTCTATCGCGACAGACACCGTCTATCGCGACAGATAGAGACCCACGATAGACCCCGTCTATCGCGACAGACACCGTCTATCGCGACAGACCCATCTATCGTGACAGACACCGTCTATCGCGACAGACCACTCTATCGCGACAGACCCATCTATCGCGACAGACACCTGTCTATCGCGACAGACCAAATTCCACGACAGATCCAGTCTATCGCGACAGACACCATCTATCGTGACAGACCCATCTATCGCGACAGACACCGTCTATCGCGACAGACCACTCTATCGCGACAGACACCGTCTATCGCGACATACCACTCTATCGCGACAGACACCGTCTATCGTGACAGACCCATCTATCGCGACAGACACCGTCTATCGCGACAGACCACTCTATCGTGACAGACACCGTCTATTGCGATAGACAGACATTTTCAGCAAAAAAAATTAAGGGGTAAATTTTTTGGAAATTTAGGCTAAATTTTGGGCATATTTGCACTCTCAAATACTCACACACTTGCAAAGGCCTTAGAAAAATGCATTAAAACTCCTGAAAGGTTCTCTTTGTCTGTTTAACCCCCTAAACCCTGAACGGTCATAACTTTTTCATACGAAATCCATTTTTTGAGCTCTAGGGCTTGTCGGAAAGCTCGTGTCGGAATAATGCGTTGACTTTCATATATGATATTTGGAAGTTGACACACTGAGGGGTAGGAACACCAGGGGAGCTCTAGAGGAAATTTTTAGCAATACAAAAGGGGGAACAAGGGTCATTAAAAAAGTGTCTGAAATAAATTGTCTGTCAATTGAAGGATCAAATTGAAGCTAAACTTGGGATTCTTACAGGATCATCGAGAGCTCTTGGAGAAAGCAAAGTAAGTGCCAGGGCGAACAAGCTTGGGAACGTGCTTCCGGGGTAGACCAGCATCGCCAGGGGGAGTGACTTGAGGTTGGAACATCACTTAACCCCCTCAGTCTATTCCTAGCATAGGCTAAGTGCGAGAAGTTGTTCTGATTGACTAGGGGTACGATAGGAACACTCAAGTTTGAAGAGCCCTTAATTTCTCAAGTGCAAGGGTAGGCTAAATTGTAGTCAAGGGATAACTTAAAGGAAAAGAACTTAAACTAAGCGGACGCAGAACATCAAGTATGACAAATGAAAGTGCTCCTGATGACGCTTAATTAAAAACAAGAAAACACATCCAAAGGAACTTAAAAGGAACAAGTGACTGGTACCAAAGAATCAGCAACGTACAAAGGGCATATGAACCTTAGGTCAGGTAGACACCTAGGGAGAGACAAACAAAGTCTTAGATCTTCAGAGGCTAGTGTCAATCATACTGCTAGGTCTTGGGCCCAGCAGTTGAGCCATCATTCGTATTACCCTAGTTCTGAGACTAGCGAGTCTAAGATGTCCCACGATATGGAGAGACCTACAGGAAGTTCTGGGGTGCCATATTTACATAGGGTGGAAGGCCCTTACAAGATGCAACTCGAGTACCTTAGGACCAACCGATTAGGTGCTAGCATCTATGAGGACGGCCTAGGAAGAGCGGTGGTCTAGATTAAAAACCCTGACCAATCCATTGGACTAGAGCGCCCAGCTGTCAAGTTTGAAAATGGACCATACTTGGACAAGGAAGGGACAATATATGTAGTCACCAGTCATCCCGATAGGACAGATGAATTTGGGAATGTGGTCCCGGAAACGGACTTAGGTGACCTAGAGCAAGGAAACATGGGCGAAGAACCTAGAACCCCCCGAGGCAAATCTGTTCTCACGAGGATTATCACACCAGAGTGGGTTCCCCAAGATAATAAGAGCATAGATCTCCTCTTGAACCGAGAGACGGAAGAAGCCTTTTGGAGATATAGACCTCATCAGCCGCGTGAGGTAGGAACAATCATGATATATGAGTTCAAAGATCCTGATATTCCAGGAAGAGTGACCTACTTGGATCACTCTTCAGAGAGGATCTTTGGGGTTACAGAAAATGATAGGCATGCTTACACTTGGAAAGGAGATCTTATCTTCCCCCAACCAAGATCGAATGTGGCCTTTGGTCTCCAAGGAGCTGGAACATCTCAAGCTCATGGGATTCAAAGAGAAAGGAGTCGAGAGAGGCATGAGGTAAGCTTTGCCAACTCTTGGGGAAGAGAAAGAACGAGAACGGAAACAAATAGAGGGGAACCTGAGGGACATAGAGCCCCAGGGAACCGAAGAAATGCCGATGATTTCCCTTTGCCAAGACCGAGAGAGCACACGAGGACCTTGAGACTGACCCAGGTAGTTAAGTCCATGAAAAACTACTTCGATGGCACTGGAGACCCCTACGATCATGTAGCTGAGTTTAAGCAAGTCTTGAGAGCTGAACAAGTTGAAGACATGTTCACGCAGTACAATGCCTTTGGTTTAACCCTTAGGAACACTGCCCTGACATGGTTTCAGCCACTAAACGAGAGGCAGTTTAGAAGCATAGATCAACAATCAGAGGCATTCATTATCGAATTCTCTAAAAGTGGCATAAGGCATAATACTTCCTCATTCATATACAGCTTCAAGCAGACCCCGCAAGAGATTGTGAGACTTGCAGGAAGAAGATTTAGGCAATATCTTGAGCGATGTCCTGGTCCTGAGTTACCCACGGCCGCTAAGCAAGTGGCTTTATTCTTGGATGGATTGCTAAGTACCAAATTGAGATCATATGTGTACTTGAAGGACCCCCGGACTATAGAAGAATGTGTACGCATGTGCATTGATATTGAGGATAACCTAGGGGAGGAGTTAGAGCTTTCCAAAATCTACAAAGATTCAGATAGTACCTCTAGCCTCTCTTCCTCACAATCCACATCAATTGAGGAACTTGCTGAAAAAGTAGCTCAAAAACTAGGTGTCTCTAGTAAACAAATTCCTAGATTTGTCCCAGTAAAGAGGTGCTATACTTGCGGTGGTGACCATATGGCAAACGCATGTCCCATCACGGCTCAACCCCAAGTGAATCCTAGCAGCCAATATTGCACCATAGAGCGAAGGTACACAAATCACTCAGCACAGGACTGCCCATACAATAAGCAAGTGGTTAGGCAAACCTACCCTCAGCCATACCCTCAACAAGGCAGATACCAGGGTCAATATTCACCACAACAGTATACTAGGCCTCAGCAAAATTACCAACCGCAATATCAGGCCCAACTGAGAACCCAGCTAGTGCTAGCACAGCAACCACCTGCTCCTACTAATGTGATTCCAGTAAAGTATGCTGCTGCAGAAGAAAACCTGAATAGAGCTATAGTCCCAGTAACACCATTAATCTCAGAAAGTGATCCCAGTGACCATAGCTTTGATTCTACACATGTTGATAGTCCCCAGGCTTACTACATGCAGTCTCCTGAACATGGTGAGTCTTACTACAGTGAGGAACCAAGTGAACCTATTTGGGAGACAGAGTATGCGAATGTCATGTACGCGAACCCCAACCCTAGACCTCAATCTAGGCAGGTAAGACCTCCATTTCCTAGAGGGCCATGCTACAGATGTCAGGGAGATCATCTCATTCGTGATTGTCCCTTGCCTCCACCTACACAACCCCAGTCAGTGACAATCCAGGGCTATTGCCAGGAGTGTGGAAAGGAGCATCTCTTACGAGACTGCCCAAAGAATCCTAATAATATGCCAAAAATCACTCCTATCAATGTGATTGGCTTAGTGGTAGACTCCACAGGAAGTGTGACTTCCACAGCCCCAGTACAAGTCATCACGAGAGCCCAGACACTTAAGCAAAACCAAGACTCAGGCCAGGAAAAGAATGCGGAGGTTAGTGAGACTGAGAGCCAGAATAAGAAGAGGACAAGAGCTTGGAGAGATAGCCGTGAATGTAAGAAAAGGCAATGGGCAAGAAAGATGAGCGAACTTGAGGAAATCCTACGAGAAACCAAAGCCAAAATCATAGAAATCACATCTCAAACGCACTCTCACACATCCCCGCCACTACCATCCCCTTCACCCTCCATTCCTCCACCCACCAATCCACCACACGTAACCCAACCACCACCCCGAGTAGGATCAATCTTAGCCGATCCCACTCCTGAAGATCTAGACATGATGCTTAAAGCATATCAAGCCAGAATTCAAGAAGGGCCCAATGTAACAGATCTTGAGAAATGTTACCCTAGAGCCGATCTAGAGATAGAGCGAACAAAGCTTTGTGCTAAAATGGTCGAATTGGCGCAAGCCATGTTTGAAGCTAGTCGTTTGTTCAATGGCTCTAACCCCATCAGAACACCATTGCACTTTGATGGTCTATTGGATAGATTGGAGGGGTTACTTGCAAAGTATGGAAAAGGAGCCACCTCCCAGGCTAAGGAGAGGGCAAGTGACAGAATAAGCATTCCTCCCAAGGAAGCTTATGTGCCTAACTCCACTGAACCAGACACCTCTTCTTCTATGAATCAATACACACCAGAATTCTTGCGAGAGATTCAAGAAGAAAAATGGGCTAAAGAGAGTGAAGTTCCTCCTCCCATTGAACTTGTGGATGACACACACGATCAATTCCCACAAGACCTTCCTTCCATTTATGGAGAGCAGGAGAGTGCCCAATCTCAAGAAAGATTAGACTTCGAGTCTAATTCTTTACAGGAACTACCCCATTTCACAGGCCCATGGGAAGCAAAGTCCACTTGTATGAGAGCACCTACAGTCATGGTAAGAAACGAAGATTCAGTCATACCTAGGAACATGGAGGTAGTGAAGAACACCAAAGTGCAGTGCAATCTCACTTTGGAAGAGCTGCTCAAGGTTAGACCAGAAGTGTGGAAACATGTAGCCAATCAAGTGCCCGAAGTAGCAAAACCACATTCCCAGGTAGGATCTCAAAGAATAGTGCCAGAAATACCCTTGGACAAGATAGGAGACATGAGCGAGGGAGAAGAAGGAAACACCTATCTCCCCATCACTCATCAGGGCTACACAACCAAGGCCATTTTGGACTCAGGTGCAGGAGTTGCAATTGTTACCACGTCCTTATGGAAACGATGGGGTAAGCCAGCTCTCAGACCAACGAGAATGAAATTGCAGATGGCTGACGGGCACATAGAAAGACCCTTAGGACTACTAGAGGGGATAACTCTCACTACTTGTGGTGTAGAGTTTGAGCACACATTTGCTATCTGTGACTTTAGCAAAAATCAAGCCTATGAGATGATTTTGGGAAGACCATTTATGCGACAGTTGCAAGTGGTACAGGATTGGGGAACCAATTCCTTGTATCTACAACACTTAGGTGTTACAACCAAAGTCAATCTCAAGGATTACTCTCATAGAGATGTCCCTCCTATCCAATGGAACCCCATCCATAGAGCCAGAGATGATACGGAATCGGTGCATTCCCTAGGATCAGGATCCTCATGGATGCATGAAGACACTCACTTATGGATGTGTAAGGTAGCAGTAGAAGAAGAGAAGAGAGAGAAAGCCAAGGAGGTAGGTGCAAAAGAAACCCATAGATCAATCCAAGACCCAACCTATGCACCTGTAGTTTTTCCAGACGAAGAATTTGAACCTCACGGCTGGGCAGAAATTCTAGCAACAATGGATGTAGCCATCAATGAAGAACAATGGACACCCCACTGTGATGAGGATGGCTATGACATTTCAGTCTTCTCCATAGAGCCCATCATGGGAGAGGCAGTTCTAGAAGAGTGCGAACCTAGCCCTGATGCATTTGAGGATGCGAGTGACTCCGATCTAGAGTCAATTATTATGGACCCACCTTTTGCATCAGATGAAGAATACTTCTATGAAGTGGAATTTCAACCCTAGAGGCACGGAGAGCCTACAAATGATGTAAGGCTAGCCACACATGTAACCCCTAAGGAAGAAGGAAAGAAAAGGAAGAAGAAAGAAGTCACACTAGAAGAGGAAGAATCTTTGTTTGAGGTCCCAGAAAATTTTAAGAAGTATGAGATAGACGACAGGAGAGTCATGATTAGAATGCCTAAACGAGAGGCGCAATCAGGGGAGGCCTATGATAACAAAGAAACCACCAAGAAAATAGTGGTAGCCATAGAAGAAGGGGAAGAGAGATGCACGTACATAGGCCATGACCTGACAGAAGAGGAAGAACAAGAGCTAATAGCCTTGTTAAGAGAATACAGAGATGTATTTGCTTGGAGTTACAAGGATTTGAAAGGAGTGGACCCCGACATATGCTCACATACGATTCCCATGACTACAGAGGCCAGACCCTCAAAACAAAAGCCATACACATACAATGACAACTATGCTGCCAAGATCAAAGAAGAGATAGACCGCTTGGTTGAAGCTGGATTTATCTATGAAATTGAGCACACTGAATGGGTATCCCCCATTGTAGTGGTGCCCAAAAAGAATGGTAAATTACGTGTATGCATTAACTTGAAGAAGGTTAACGCAGCCACTATCAGGGATAGTTATCCGCTTCCTATCACCGAGCATTTATTAGAAAGGGTAGCCGGCAAGGAAGTGTACAACTTCCTAGATGGGTTCTCTGGCTACAATCAAGTAGCCATTGCACCAGAAGATCAGCATAAGACGGCTTTTGCCACAGAGTGGGGTATATTCGCTTTTAGGGTAATGCCATTCAAGCTTACCAATGCTCTCGCAACCTTCCAGAGATTGATGTGCCATGTGTTTAAAGATTTCCTGAGAAAGAATTTGGAAGTCTATGTTGATGATCTATGTGCTCATTCCAACATTAGACAAACACATATACCTGAACTCAGGCAAATCTTTGACAAGTGTAGAGAGTATCAAGTCTGCCTGAACCCAGAAAAGTGTGTTTTCATGGTCAGGCAAGGAAAGATTTTAGGACACATAGTGTCAAAGAACGGCATCTCCACTGACGAAGAGAAGGTGAGGGCTATTGCAGAACTACCTAGGCCAAAGAATATCAAGGAAGTGCAAGCTTTCATGGGGCATTGTGGTTATTACCGACGTTTCATTCACATGTATGCCATCATTGCAAAGCCTCTGTACGGACTTCTGACAAACTTTGAGTGGACTGAGGAATGTGAGAACTCTTTCAATGAGCTCAAACGGCAATTATGCTCAGCACCAATCTTGACTACACCAGATTGGAATAAGCCCTTCCATGTGCATGTGGATGCATCCAATTATGCCATTGGATGTGTGCTTGCACAACCTACTGGTGAAGGTAATATGGATCTTCCCATTGCCTATGCGAGTAGACAGTTGAATGCAGCTGAGCGAAACTATTCCACTACCGAACGAGAAGGGTTGGGCATGGTGTATGCGGTTAAAAAGTTTCGACATTATTTGCTTGCAAATAAGTTTAAATTTTTTACTGATCATCAAGCTCTACTATACTTGGTAAACAAGCCATGCAACACAGGTAGATTGGTGAGATGGTTCCTCTTACTAATGGAATATGACTTTGAGGTAGTGGTGAGAAAAGGCAAGACTCATTTGAGAGCAGATCATCTCTCTAGGCTCACATCCGAAGAAGCCCCACAAGGAGTATCGGATGATCTTCCTGATGCTTACTTGTTTAATTTGGAAGTAATACCTCAGTGGGCTAAGCCATTAGTGCCAGTATTGACATACGGGCCTAACCACCCAGTAATAAACACTCAAGGTAGAGAGGTAGTAAAAGCCCAGAAGTACCATATCATGGCAGGAAGCATGTACAAACAGACAGATCAAGGGATCCTGGCTTGTTGTGTAGAGGAGGACGAGTACACTAAATGGTTGCATTTAGCACATGTAGGTGCATTAGAGCAACACTACTCAAAGCAACGAACCTTACAGACACTAAGGAGACTCGGAGTGCATTGGCTGACTATGGAGGCTAATGTCCAAAAGTTGTGCAAGGAATGTCCAATCTGCTGCACTAAAGCACCTGTGGAACATGCCACTCTTTATCAAGTGTCCATAGTGCCAGATTGGAGTGAACCACTAGTATCCTTCTTAAGGACGAAAACATTCCCTCCAGACATGACTCTGGCCAAGCAAAGGAGTTTAGAACAAGAAGCCCAGGATTATTCACTCATTGGTGATAATCTATACAAGCGTGGTAAAGATGGTTACCTGAGACTATGTGTCCATGAGAGTGAATATCTCAAAATCTTGGATACTGCTCACCAAGGTGTAGCAGGGGGACACTTTGGACCAGATCGGGTAATCAAGGCAATACTATTTGCGGGCTTTTGGTGGCCAACCCTTCACATGGATGCACATACCTATGTGAAACGGTGTGATGTTTGTCAGAGAACTCAGTACCCTATACGCAAAGATGAGATGCCACTGAAGCCTATGATGGGCGGACGTGCGTTCTCTAAATGGGGAATAGACTTTGTTGGTCCTATTAATCCCCCAGCTAAGGTTTCACATGCTGAGTATATCATCGTGGCCACAGACTATCTAACCAAGTGGGTAGAAGTGAAAGCTACTACAAAAAATGATGCTCAAACAACAGCAAAGTTCTTATTTGAAAATGTATTCACGAGGTACGGATTGCCAATAGAGTTGGTGAGTGATAGAGGCACACACTTCTTGAATCAAGTAATTGAAAACCTTCTCCAAGAATTCTTGGTGATACATAAGAAATCGGCCCCCTATCATCCACAAGCTAATGGCCAGGCGGAGAGCACTAATAAGATCTTATGCAATGTAATAACTAAACTAGTGGACAATAAACACTCTGATTGGGACAAACAGCTACACCATGTTGTTTGGGCATACCGAGTAGCCTATAAAACGGTACTCCAAGCCACGCCCTTTCAGATGGTGTTTGGCCAAAATGCAGTGCTACCACTAGACTTTTTGATACCTACGTTGAAAGTAGCACAAGAGCATGACTGGACAGGCCACAAGTTGTCCTCTAGAGTCTTCGATCTTGAACGATTAGGTGAAACACGATTGAGGGCTGCAGCAGGAATTTATGCAGCCAAGAAAAGGCAAAAGGCATATTTCGATGCACACGTCAAGGATAAGGGCTTGAAAGCAGGAGACCTAGTCCTAGTCTACACCTTGAAGCAACATGCACGGAAGTTAGAGAAGAGAGGTTACGGGCCAATGATTATCAATAGAATCTCCACAAGCGGCGCAGTTCAACTAGCCACTCTAGAGGGCGATATTCTACCAAGTTACATCAGTGGATGCAGAGTCAAGTTATATCAAGAACCCCTCACTGAAGAGATGCTAAATCGACTCAACACTGCCAAGAAACGTAAAGAAGAAGAGAAACGAATTAGAGAAGAAGCACAGGCAGAAGCTTTAGAACGCATCCGACGAATGAAATTGAGGAGACAAGGCAGAGACCCGCCTATGCCTGACACTCAAGAATTTGTAGGCTATCCTATGGCCATGTGCGAGGCTTCAGGTGGACGTTCCCATAGAATAATCGATCGACGATCTTTTGTAACCCTAGAAGTAGGACAATGAAAGGGTGCAAAGACTGTAAGAGCTTTGATTGACTCAGGTGCATCCACTAGTGCTGTCAAATTGTCTTACTGCCAAGAATTGAATTTAACTATCAATCCTATAGAAGCATATCTCATAGGTGGAAACCCCTTGCATGGGCGAGGTGGATCTTCCCATTTCCATTCAAGACGAAGTGATGACAGTCAAAGTACTAGTGTGTCAAGATGAGGACCTCACTGAGCCTCTTGTCTTGGGTCAGGACTGGATCTATGATCATGCAGTCAACCTCAACCTAAGAAGTGGACTTCTTCAGGTATGGGTAGATCATAGCCGAATTACAGTTGAATTGGAAAATGAGGCACTCAAGGAACTAGGCAAGGCACAAACTCCTGGTCCTTCCAGGGGCGCACATGAAGTTGACAATGCTATTTTTGTCCAAAACTGTATGATGCAGAAAGAGGCTTGTCTCAACAACGGAGCCAGGGAGAGGACGGAACTCCCTTCTTTTCCAAAGACCAGAAGGTTGCAACAACCAACGGCAGATCAAATATAGAAGAAGCAGAACACCACCAATACTGGATGCCAAAAAAAGGAGCAAAGCCGATTGTTTCAGCCATGGAAACAAGTATGGAGGCGAAAAGGCGAATACCCTGTTCAGACCAAGCCGACCCCACGGCCAAAACCTCTTATTAGTAGTCAACAACACGACACTAATAAGAAGTCCTTCATTAATCCTTCTGCGGAAGTGAAGTCTATTTGGGTACCCAAGAAGTCAATGAAGGCCAGCCCACAATCACGACAAATCTGGGTGCCTAAGGCTTACTTGCGGGCTCAAATAGCTACACCAAGGCCACAACCGGTACAACATGTTTCACTCACTCGAACATCTGAGGCACAGTCTTAC
Organism: Ceratopteris richardii; assembly: GCA_020310875.1. NCBI lineage: Eukaryota > Viridiplantae > Streptophyta > Polypodiopsida > Polypodiales > Pteridaceae > Ceratopteris > Ceratopteris richardii. Next base: position 184,651,464 of record CM035407.1, read on the forward strand.
ACATCATGCACGGACACATATTCTTCCATGCGCAAAAGTAGAATCACTCTTAAATGGTCCCTAAAAAGCCTCATTCTCAAGTAGATACCCCTATCCAACTCTTCAGAGCTTCCACAAAATCAAGATAAAAGCCCATCCACTGCATTTGGCAACCTCAAATTTGTAATAAACCCCTTGACCCTAGTTGTAAATCCATGTCCATACACTAACTACGTCACTCTCACACTACATCATCCCACTCAGCTCTTAGGTCTACCCAATGCCTAACTACACACACAAGCACCGAGCACTTCTTAACCTACTAATCTCTCCCAAACCTCATGTTAATGTTGTAATGGGGATAAAAACGGTTCTATCTTGTCCTTTACAATGTTAACACATGTTTCTATATTCTCACAGAATCAGGAGGCAAGAAGTAACATGGCAGAAGCGACAGGTCCGAGTTCACAAGTAGGAATACTTACTGCAGGAATCGATGTGGATAGTCTACCTGTGGATGTGCCACCAACTGAACGACCTGTGGAGCTACAACACCTTCAGCAGATTTCGGTACCGGATACACCCACAGGGATCACAGAAAGAGTCCATGCCAATTCTCATTGGTTCAATGGCATGCCAGGTCCATTAGGAGAGGCCAAGTATATATGGGAGTCTAAGTGCGAGTATGACAGATCATGGGTTCGATTCCAATTTTTCTCCAAGGAGTTTGAGACTCTACAGAACACAGAGGATCTCCAGACCATATGGCAATGTGCAGGGCTAGCAGAATGCACCACTACCTAAACCGGATCTCCTCCGATGCTATTATTTGGTCTCCACATTACAAGCTAATGAAGAAAAGGACAAACCAGGATCATTTGTTCTTCCTTCCTTGTTGGACAACAATGAGTTAAAGAGGTTTGAACTTACCTTGGAGTTGGTGAGCTCTGCTTTGAATATGCACGGCACACATGTACCTTCTGAGAAGGATGCTCTCGTTCCTACTAACATGAAGGATAGGAAACTACTGAAGCTTAAAGACATGGCAGCACTCACACCAAACGTGTCCATCCCTCTCCGTATGTGCATGCAACATTTTGCTTTCCCCGGCCAAGACCGCTTCACACAACCACACAAAAGAATCTGGTTCGCTCTCTACTTAGCAGAGACAGGTGCATTACCAATTAAGCTACCTGTATGGATTATAGATCAATTGTATGAAGCAAATAAAAGGTCTTCTAGGAAATTAGTGGTGAACGGTTGCTGTGCAATCACACGCATTATTTACCGGTGCCTAGCATACGATGTTCCCATTGAACGTGCCTTAACTTGGGCACAATTACAAATGTTCAAGAAGCTCAAGACGTCCACACATCAATCCAAGCGCATGAGGGGTGCCATCCCTTGTGTCCAGACAAGGGAAGTTCTGACTACTCCTGAAGTATCGCCACGAGGGGAGGCCACTGTACCTCCCTTTACCATTAGGATATCCAGGTCTGGATCTGAAACTACGACACAAGCTACCCCTTCAGCTCCTCCTGCTCCATCTGAATTTGAATTTGCTACAACTGGAGATGCTGAAGGAATGGATCCCCAGGACTTCGAAGCATTCTTACAAAGTACACAACTCTCTGATGTAGAGTTTTATTCAGATGCAGAAGAACAAGGCACATCTTCACAAAGAAGAAGAAAATCTACAGACGGCCACCATGTACATTGGAGTGACGCTCAGCAAGGTCAACAACAAGGACACCGAGAAGAAGAAGGAGCATATGAAGAGGAGACCACTGAAGCCCCAGCCTATACAGCAGAACTCCGAAGGCTGTATCAAATCATGGAACGAGTGCGATCGCAACAACTGCTCACCAAATAGAGCAGTAGAGTACTCATGACTCAGCTGTTGGAAGAAGCAGGAGTTGACTCAGAATATAGTGAAGGTCTCTTATTGATGGCAGAAACATATGGGGTAGTAGAAGCAGTGCGGACCGCCATTAGGAGGTCTCCAGTTCAATGTGATCCACGAAGATTCCAGACACGACCACGGTCAGGTAAGAATATCCAGATACCCATTACAACGGCAGAAGGGCCAATTATTACATCCGAACCCATCGGGACAACCTCCCAAGCAACAGAAACTGCTAGCCAAGAGCACCCAGTCACCCATGAGGAATCCACCGAGCCACTACCACCCACACCCCCACCATCGCCTCCTAGAGCAGAAATCGTGGAAATCACCTCGACCACTCAACCCACCGAACAAACCTTCATCTTCCGTACTCCCATCTCTAGTTCAACCCTATTCTCCACCTCTGATAACCCAATCTATGAAGCAACCACCATCACTACACAATCCACCGAATCGCTCATAGAGCCTGCCCTAGGACAACCATCCCCCATGCCCTCAGCCATAGGTCATCCTGACCCTAGATCCATATTCATGGGTTTCCCTGCTACCACGCAACCCTTCATGCCCTCCTCAACTCTACGACCTCAACCCCCAACCTCCATCTCTCCACTTCTCCAATCCCTCCATAACTTCCTTGCTAGAACTTTTCAACCCAGGTCTCAACCATTCCCTTTATTTTCAGCTCCCCACCCCACTTCTCATCTATTCACCACTTTCACACACACACCACCTACCATTCCAATGTATATGGTAGACCCCACACTCGCACCCACTCCTGAAAGTATGGACATTTCACCACCCACGGCACCTCCCCCTCCCCCCACGCTTCCACCTCCTCCCATTCCCCCTCCACCAATTTCACCCACACGTCTTCAATAGACACATCATTCACTCTTCCCCTTCCCCAATTCCCTTCCCATGCATCTTCCATTGTAAACACCCCCCCCTCATCTATAGGCAATGCATTGGACACCATGCTAGCTTGTATATCAAACTTAAGGACAAATTACAATCAGCTCCAGCAACAGAATGAACGCTTGCAAGAGCACTCGGAGACACTACAACACCGCCTTGCTGCACTAGAAGAGGAAAATGCTCGCCTCCACACACAATTCCAAACTCTCCAAGAGGCTCATAGCATATTGGAGGTACAGTTATAGAACACAGATCAGGAAGCAATACAAGTGGTAGAAGGTCATCTACGGACACAGCTGGAACGCAATTCAAAGCTTCAGCGAAATATGGCCCTACTCAAGCGACATCTTGCTGCCGCTCATGAAGAGAATCAACGCCTGCAATTACAAAATCAGGAAAACCTAGAAGCAACTATCGAAAGCACACCTGGGGCACCCATCAGCCCATCAAAGTTTCAAGCAGTGACCCCCGACAATATCAAGATCATATTGGAAGACTATGCCATGCTGCTTGAAGCACATGACCAGCTATCAGAGGAACTGGGTCAACTGAAGCAGAAACACCAAAAAGAAACAACAGCAGCCTCTCAAGCCACCTCCTCCGCGGCTTCACTTCTCACAGACTCAGAGGCCTTAAAAGATCTCCAGAAACAGGTCACCGAATTGCAAGCACGTCTACTACAATATGAGAGACCACCTTCCCCTCCAGAGGCTCCCACCGACGAAGAAGTAGTACAAATTCCTGTGGAACAAACATTTGAAGAAGAATACGACCCACAACCCTTCCCAGGAGGCCAACAAACGGAAGAAGCTCAGGACACATTCGAAGCACCACGGCCTCCATGGCTACGTCAAGTGGAGGAAATCGGGAGTTCTCACGAAGAGCGCACAGTAGTGCAAAATCAGGCCATGAGGGTCATAGAGGAAACTGTGCTACAATCTGCTTACTTCAAGAACCTGTCATCGAGACGCCTTATCCTCTCATCTGAACTCCAATACAGGCCTTAATATATTATTTTGGCTGATTATAATGCAGAAATACAGAGAGTCACGGGTAAGATTCCTACCTTCGCTACCCAATTTCAACCCGAAGACCTTCCTCCAGAGGTGCAAAAAGGCAAAATTCGTCAACCCACCTGGCGACAGAAACTTCTAGAGACATATCCAGAAATGCTATGCACATGGAACAACGCGCCTTTACATCTCCTATACAATCCATGCTACGGTCCAGTTCCACGCCGCAGGTCTTGGAAGGCATTCAATATCAAAGTGCAGAACAACGCGCAATGCAAGGAATGGCTAAACTACCCGTACATTGCGCCACCATAGGGACCACCGTCGGTAGCGTACATGATGGGAACAATTCGACATTGGATGTCGCGATTGAAGCCCATGCCAGATGTGGCAGCTCAAATGATGCTTAAGATTTTAGATATGATGCAGGTAGTCCTGAAAACCTTTAAAAATGCAGCCGCACCACAGGTACGTCTACCGGGGTTTACCAATGGAAATTATGATTTGGTGTATGACATGAGCACCACCCCCAGTATTCGTGTGGCTTACGCCTGGCATGCACGCATCAAATACCTCCCTGCATGTTACAAACAGACCTTCGAAGAAATGTTCAAATCAAGTTTCTGGGAGTATCACTCGGAGGTCTTCGCACCGAAGCCAACACACCTGCTCCATCTCTTTGCTTGTGAACAAGCAATGTACTCTGAGTACTACACCACACCGCAACCAGAGGTCCCTGGCGCAATAAATTGGGATGCATTGGGAGCTGATCTAGCAAGAGGCTTAAGGATAGGAGAACACGAACTTGCCACCAATGTCATCCAATACTATATCGACCACCCTATAGAACAGAGGTCTGTCAGGGGCGACAGACGCTAGGAAGGGAGGAGTGTTGGCATACAAGTCAGATGAAGAGCATACTAGCGCAACGAAGCAGTCATGCACAATACGGCAACAAGGCCCAATCATTTTTTCCATGGACCATTTACAACTCAAGTGATTTTAATCACTACACAAACATTGTAAATTCCGTTTTTGGTAGAATAGACTCCATTTTGTGCAAGCTGAGGAGTCCTCGAGCTTGAGGAGTATTAGAACTAGCTACATATCAATTTTCATAATTTTTAGACTCTGTTTGAGCCCTCAAATAGGCTCTAGAACCTAATTTTTAACTAGGCCGGACACTAGGTCTGGACAAGACCAAAGCTAGTTAGAAAACTATAAAAAGAGCTAGAGAGCTCATTTTTGGGGTTAGATTGTTTGTGAATTGAGCTTATGTAAGAGAATTTTTGACTAATGCAAAGAACTCCATCGTTCCTCTCCTTGTTCTTGCCTTGTGTGCGCGTGTGTGTGTATGTGTGTGCATGCTTGTGTGCTTCTCACTCACACACTTGTGCCTTCACTTGCTCATAGTCTTCATACTAGTCCTCACATCTCCACGGATTGACAATTATGAGGTGAATCTTCTCACGTTGGTACTCACCATTGTGCTAGAGTGACAACATGTTTGGAAATGGTGGCATTCTTTATTTTGGGGATTACTAGATTTTGCATTTTCAAATGCATAGCTTATTTGGAAAGAATGCAATGGAAAGAAGAGTACAAGTAGATATTTGATCATGGTTAAAGTAGATCATATTTGTACTTTGATGATTCTACTTCAGGAGAGAACATGCTAGTTAGAATCAGTGATCGTGCAAGAAAATATTGTGTGGTATGTGCTAGTGAACGCAAGAGTTATATAAATGAAGGAAAGTTAGTGAAAGGGTGTAAACCTTGTGGATCAATATGGGCTGTTTCAAATGTAACAAAGTCTTATGCATCGAGCCATGCTTTCAAAAATATCATGCTATGGCAGGTTATGAACGTTTGGGAATTGTAAAGAAAAGAATAGTGAGGTCATATAATAGACCTAATCATCTTTGATATTCATCTATGGATATGTTTGAGGGTGGTTCATTACAGGTACTTTTTCTTTTTTACTTTTGTATTTCAAATTTATCATGATTTTCAGATATTTGTAGGTTTTTTAGATCTTGATTTTGTGTTTGATAGGAGTTGATGTAGATGATTGGATGTACCTAAAAGTGATTTCAATATTTATTGGAAGTTATCAAAGAATGGAAGTTGGAATGGAACTAGCATATGCTATATAAGACTTGAGTCTTTCATGTGATGGATTTCATATTTTGGAGTAATGATGAATCTGCTACATGTCTTCAGACTTCCATATGAAGGATTTCATGTTTGGGAAATGTTTGTCTATCTTATGAATATATTGAATATATTTCGAATTGGTATGTTGGTATGTGTGCAAGTATGCATGTGTGTGTGTGTGTTGGTATGTGGATGCACACGTGTATGCACACCTACACATGTGTCCAGCTGGACACATGTACAGGTGTGCATACACCTGTGGATCCATATACCAACATACACACACTTGCACAATTGCACATACACACACAGACACCATGTGCATACACATATATGTGTGTGAGCATGTGTGTATGTGTGTATGCACTTTGTATGTGTTTGTGATAGTATGTGCATGCATAGGTGTGTTACACCTATGCATGCACATACCAGCCCACACACATACACAAGTGCACACACACACATGCTCACAGACATACATGTGTATCCACATGGTGTGTGTGTGTGTGTGCAAGTATGCAAGTGTGTTTATGCTGGTATGTGGATGCACATGTGTATGCACAACTGCACATGTGTCTAGCTAGACACATATGCAGGTGTGCATACACCTATGCATCCACATATCGGCATACACACACTTGCACATACACACACACACACACCATGTGGATACACATCTATGTGTGTGATCATGTGTGTGTGTGCACTTGTGTATGCACGTGTGCTGGTATGTGCATGCATAGGTGTATACACCTGTGCAGGCACATACC
>CM035407.1:184663203-184690703 GCA_020310875.1 Ceratopteris richardii
ACTAAATTACTACATGGTGGTCTACATGAAGTATATGGGCAAGAAGCAAAGTATATATGTTGAAAAAGGAATTGTATGGATTGAAGAAAGTACCACGTAGAGAGTACACATGTAGAAGGAAAATGAAAAGAAGAGTTGTACTCACAAAGTGAAAGAGTGTGAGGCTCAAAAGTGACTAGATCATGAAAGGGGAAAACTCACATGAATTAGAGTGAGCTTGCCAAGAGCATGTAGTAGGCTCCTTAAGCTTCTAACCAAGTACAAATGGGGGGAGGGGCCCTCCTTATCTAGAGTTGGAGGGGGCTCTACAAAGTACATCATATATGAGATAATTACCCTTGAAAGAGAATGAATAAACAAGTAGAAGCAAATCGAAAGGTACCCAAATACAAAAATACAATATAACATGGAAATGAAATGCAAATAGAGTGCCTCCTAGATAAAAAAATGGAGATGCACTCATGCAAATACTGTAGTAGATATCATGTCATCAAAATCCCCTTTTATAGTGCCATTTTGGAGTGGTTAAGGTTCACTAAGTATTAGAGTGAAACTAGAGGTAGAACCTTTGTGAATATGCCCACTAGGTTCTCTTGAGAGGTACAATACTTTAGAGTAATCTCTTGAGATATGAGATTCTCATGAATGAAATGGTACTGGATCTTGATGTGCTTCATCCGAGCATGGAATATTTGATTCTTGGCAATGGCCAAGGCTAACTTGCTATCCATGTAGATGCATGTCACAATAACCTACAAAACACCAATGTCAGATAATAAACATCAAAGCTGCCTCACATGCCACAAAATTGGATGCTCAATACTCAGCCTTGATGGATGACACAGCAACTATAGGCTAATTCTTACTTTCCCATGAGATGGGTCTTGAGCCAATAAAGAACATGTATCCAAAAGTAGACCATCAGGAACCAAGATCACTAGCCCAATCTGAATCTGAATTTTTGACGAGTTTGATGCCCCTCTGTACCAAAGGCCATGATGTGTGAGGGCAAGATATCAAAGTAGTCTTTGAGTAGCATCCCAATGTGACTCATGAGACTAATTTAGTGAGTATCCCAAATGCATAGGCAATATCTAGTCTCATGTTGGTTAGTTAAAGTAATGAGCCAACAAGCTATCGATAAGTATGCATCCAGAAGTGATGATAAATCCTCCAGTGTGATCTTGATGTTTGGATCAAGTGGTGTAGATATTGAGCGATACTATTCCATGTTATATTTAGATAAAAGATGAAAGTAATAGTTTATTTGTGATAGGAATATGCCTTCTTTTGTTTGCCAAACTTCCATACCTAAGAAGTAGTGAATTAGACAAAGATTTGTCATAGATTACTCAAGGTGAAGCTCTATGATTATGAACTGGATGCATTATTCATCTGAATCTATCAGGATCAAGTCATCTACATAGAGGATTATTATTACATCTAAGGAATCTTTTTTATATATGTTTAAATTAGCATCAGTAGTACTCCTTTTAAATCCTTTAGCTTTGAAGAACTTGTGGATCTTTTCATAAGAGCCCTCGGGAGATTGCTTAAGTCCGTAAAGTGCTTTGTGAAGCTTGTACACTTGATCTTCCTTTCCTTTGAACTTGAAACCTTCAAGTTGTTCAACATATACTTCTTCTTAAAGATCTTCATTGAGGAAAGCACTTTTGATGTTGAGCTGGTAAATAGGCCATTTGAAGTGTGCACTTAGTGCAAGCATGATTCTTATAGTTGTAAACCATGTAGTAGGGGGCAAAGGTTTCTTCATAATCAATACCATGCTTTTGCTTATATCCCTTAGCTAGAAGTCTTTCTTTGTACTTGTCCAATGTGCCATCTTATTTGTACTCACTTTATATTACCACTTAAATCCTATGAATTGATGATTTGAAGGCCTAGGAACAAGTATCCAAGTGTTGTTTTCTTCAAGTGCATCCATCTCTACTTGCATAGCTTCTTCCCACTGAGGTTGACCTTGCGGTCCAAAACTTGAATGTAATTGCTTTGTTGTGAAGCATAGTGCATGCCATTTCTATTACGTTTCAAATCTTTCTCTTATCCACTCCATTCTGAGATGGAGTGGGAGGTTGAGTGACTTGAATTTTTATGCCCTTTTGCTTTAAGAAATTATCAAATTCATGATCGATGAACTCAACACCGCCATCTGACCTAATAGTCTTGAGGGGACTATTTGCTTCATTCTCAACTTGAGATATCCATTCTTGAAACTTGGAAAAGGTATCTAACTTGGACTTCAAAAAGTATACCCCAATATATCTCGAGTGATCATCTACTAGGAGAAAGAAATAAATGGATCCACTTAGTGAAGGGGTATTCATGGCTCCACAAAGATCCATGTGGACTAGGGCTAGAGCCTACTTTGAGTGGAAGCCTCCTTGCGAATGGGAGCCCTGTGTTGCTTGCCTTGGGTTCAAGCTTGATAGATATCATGTACTTTTTTGATCTTCGGAAATCCCTTAACCATCTTAACCTAGAGGCTAGAAAGGGACTCATTAGATAAAAATCATGATAGCTTGTACATCCCTTTGTCTTCTATTCCTTTGTGCTATAATATCTTTAGTGATAAGGTCAATCACCTTTATAAATGTGTTGTCAAATAACACTTGTTTGTGATGGTAAGTGATGGCCTTAACTGAAAGTAGATTCATGCACAATTTTGGAACAAATATCCATTGGATAAAGCTTTAAACTCTCTAGATGATTGGTGATATGAACAGCACAATGAATTGGAAAGGCGCACACCAGACCTCAGACCTCATAACGTAGAGACACCTATCTTGAGGAACTCAGCCTACCAATTGTAATAGAGTCTACCCTGTTTTATATTCCACCCATCAGGTAAAGTTATATTTTCAAAGTTAAAGTTGAGAAGTAGGCACCTACAGAACCTCCTTTAAAATAAATAAATAAATAAATAAATAAATAAATAAATAAATATATATATAGGCATTTCAGAGTGCGCGGCAGCTCATCAACCTCAACGATGGCAATCCAATTATTTTCTGCCAACTACACGTTTCCGTGCGCTCTCTCCACATTGAACGGAAGCCTCTGTAGTTACTCAAGCCATGTCATGGAACGTTTAGCTATGAACTGTTCAGACCCTCCCCCCTCCGCCCGAGGGCATTTTGAGTTGCCAATTCAGCTTTTATATTGTTTTTTCCTCTTTCTGTTCCGAGACCTGTGTGAATAGATAGCGGTGGACTCTCAAAGTTTTAAACTGTTCCAGGCGGAACACAAGTTACACAACGTTTTCTTGCTGCTGTTCGGAGCCCCAGTCTGAAGCCACTAATATATATACATTCTCTTTCACAACGCATATCACGTCGCCCTAGCATGGCTTACCCGTAGAATCTCTTCCCTTCCATCGCAATGCCTGCACAGACATGCACGCAGTGCCCACCATAGCCGCGCTCCTATAAAGAAGTGGTGAAGCCCATATGCATACGCTCCAAAGTGCAAGTCGCAGCCTCTCTCTCTCTCTCTGTGGTGGCTGCCCCTTTGAAAAGCATTCTGCCGCCTGCCTGCCCGAAAGGATCTTACAAGGTATGTAGATTTGTAAGCGAATGCCTCTCACTTTTTTTCGTTCAAGGTGTGATGTCCGCTTACCTAAGTCACAAGAACTCTGTGCTTTTCAGAGCTTTTCGGTTGCTTTTCTGGAATTTGTGCAGTCCGTTGCGTTCTCGTTCCCCAAAATGCCAAGAGTTATGAAACCGAATCCTGATCTTTGCACTGACGACAAAGTCATGGATTACGTAGTGAAGCGTTGAAGGTAGCGAAGTAAATATGTACATAGTACCAAAATAGCCATAAACATCAGAGCATGTAAATCAAAGTACAGGGATCGAAAGGGGATCTGAAAACCAGCATAGGAGTACAGTAAAAGTCTGTCTGCTGAATAGGTAGAGAACAACGCCTGTTTCCACTTCTTAGGAGGGATTTCATACAAAAGATCTTTTCCACTATCTAAGGCACATTTCATATTGATCAAAAGTCTGCCAGCCAGATTTAACCAGGACCCTGTTCATAGAGAACAAAAAGTTGCTTGTACCACTTTGAAAGTGCTTTTGGTTTCTGTTAAGCCAGATGAGCCAGATGGTATGGCCTCTCCAGGTTTTCCATAGATCAATGTCCATGTGGTTGGATGATCCCAGCAGCTTGTGGTTTGCCATAGAGTATGGCTTGTGGGAGATTCTCCCCCCCTCCTTGTATCCTGGTGATGTGTGGGCTTTTGCCCCTTGCACTTTTTGTACATTACTTTCATTGGTATATTTTTTTGTTAAAAATAAATAAATATGTACATAGTTTCTAACTCAGAATGCCCCTGGAGGCTCCTTCACCTGTAACAGTTGTTCTTTCAATGAAATTCAAGCTATAAGGAAGATTAAGCTTCGGCCTAAGTTCCTCCTATAAAAAAAGAATGCCCGTGGAGGCTCCCTCACCTATAACAATTGTTCTTTCAATGAAATTCAACCTATAGGGAAGATTAGGCTTTGCATAGGGTGCTATTTCAAACCAAAGTTTTTTTTTATTTGCGCTGTTCATATAGGGTGCTAGTTCAAACCAAAATATTCGTATTTCCATCCTTTTGTTTGAATAGTTATGAGACGGCATCATAATTTTTTCTCTTATTCTCACATAGCCAAAAAATGACGAGAGTACCTGTCATACACATTGTATACTTGAAGAATATGATTGGTTGTGGTTTTCTTTTTTTTCATGGAGCTTACATTGAAGTTTACTCCCCTGACCTTTAATTTTGAAAGAACCATTGTACAAGGTGAATGGACATAGTACCCGCAAGACCCCCTTGTCTCACAAAGCAAGAGTTAGACGAGAGTTTTTACAATGCTCAAAGGTTTTCATAGATGACCAAAGAATCGTATTTAATGTAACCATATAAATAAATCAAAATCCTTCATTTTTTTAACACCAACTGTAGGAATAGATGAGATTTTTTGAATCCATTGGATTGAACATATGGATTCATTTTCACACCACTCTATGAACTTGGTTTTAGAGAGGCATTATTACGAGGATATCTTGGCTACCTAAAGTATGAAGATAGAATCAGAGGTGCAAGCGATTGGAGGGAGAAGTTACAAGACCTCCAGAAAGGAGGCTCATTTTAATTGTCTCATTTTGTAATTACATTTTCGTCATATTATAAAATGCAGTTTTGAAACTAATTGGTGATAGTATAAAATATATTTGGTCATACTATAAAATACAATTTTGAAACTGCACCAATTTCCTATTTTTTGAGAGTTGGAAAATCAATGTTGCATTCAAGATATAATTTGGGAGATATAGAGCACCCAATAGGTGGTAGAATCAATGTAGTGAGTTGTAGGTAGCTATTGTCAACTACATTGACCAATTAAATGTACAAAAGGCCTACACTTTAGATATATATCTCAATGAGAGTTCATTTTGTATGGATTTTTCTCATTTAATGGAGACGCTCTTTCAAAATTTGTGCTCCTCCTTCCTAATGTATTTCTAATACTTCTTGTGAGATTTGAGTGTCTCCAAGTGTTACTCAAGCTTGGGAGACTCCCAATCCTTTGTAGGTATTGTCTGCAATTTACAATTTACAAGCTCCAAGAAAAAATGTAAAGTGTCTTCCCAAAGGTACACAAATTGGATTCTCTTTCTACAAGAATATCTGTTTGCATTGAATCTTATTGAGTTTGAGAGATCTTGAGACAATTCTAAGGATTTGAGAGAAGTGGATTTCTCTTACTAGTCGAGAAATGTGTGTAGATAAAGTTCAAAGTCCTTTCAATTTCAAGTTTTCTTCTCTTTCTGGATTTGTGACTCAATGTCCCACCCACACTTAATTTTAGTGATTCTGACAAATCCAAGAGTGATATCAAAGTAATGGATAACTTTGATGATATGTGAAGGCCTCTTGTAAGCCAGGATTTTCTTGTTTAAAATTGGAGGCAGATATCACACCACCTTAGAGTACATGTGCACGAATGCTTTTGGGGTGGCAATGTGCTTAGACAAAATTCCATTTTATATGTAATGTGTAAGATACTTGATAATATGGATGACCTAAGAGAACTTGTTCTTGATTACTTGAATGATTGTGGAGGTGAGGAACTAGTGAGTAGGTCAAGAAGTTGATCGATCTTGAATCACTTATTAAAGTTAGATTTCAGCATGCAAGATTCCAAGTCAATAGATATGTATCAAGTAATAGATAGGTATAATTGGATTTACAAGCCAATAGATGGTATATTTAGATTCATAGAATTACACTTCTTTCAAGAGATGGGTCAAGAGAATGGACTTCTCATCACGTGCATTGATAGGAACCGACAAGAATACTAGAAACTAATTAATGTTACAAAAGCTAATTATACCTACATTGATCAACTAGTGTTTCCTCTATGTAAGCAAGATGATAAGAGAACATCTCAAAGAAGGGTAGATTGGATGACCCGAATTCCCCGTGTTGATCAAGATTTCTTTAGTAGAGGAGGCTCAAGAGAGTCAATCCTATGCCACACCTTAAACCACACGCAAGGAGACCACCTTGTGACCGAAAGTTGGAAACATTGATGTCTCTCCTTTGCCTAGAACTCAAGGGTATGGCTGAAGTCATTAGCCTTGTCAAATTGACAAATGCATGAAGAACCATTGTGATGGTGGCTGCAATCCATACAACCACGTGGCAAAGCCTAAGCAGATTCTTCAACTAGAGAAAATTAACTTTTTTTGAAATGTGAATCTTTTGGGATCACCTTGATTGGAACTACCTTGGTATGGTTTCAACCACTTGATATACATGCTTCCAAAGATGTGATTGATCTCTAAGATGAGTTTATTGACGAGCTCTTAAAGAAGGGTGTTCATCATGATACATCTTCATTGATCCACAACTTCAAACAAGCTAGCAATGAAACAATAAGAATTACTACAAGAAGATTAAGGAAATATGTAGATCGATGTCCAAGGAGAGATCCTCCCTTTCAAGAGAAACTGATCTCACTATATTTGGATGGATTGTTAAGTGAAGTGTTATGGTATATACTGTATATGAAAAGCTTGAAAAAAGTGTTGATACTTACATGACGAAGTGTATGATTTTTAAGTTGACTTCACAAAATATATATGGCTCCCACAGATCCAAGCACAATTTGATTAATCATCCAAAAATGTCTCACAAATGCCATCTTTAGAAGTGTTGGTGGTTTTGATTGCTAAAAAGATTGGAGCTTAATAGCTAGTAGGCGCAAGATCTTACTTGGGTCCCTCCCAACGAACACAACAATTGTGTAAATGCCATCAATGTATAAGAGATCATCTTACCCATGCATGCACTCTTGCAAGAGCATAACCACGACCTATGAATAGGATATCCTTTTTTATTGTGCTTTAAAACAAAAGTGGGCTAAATATAGCGCCTCAAATTGATATTATAATCATCACTATGCAAGGCAAACCCTAGTATATTAAGATGACCATATCTATATGCATGATGTGGAATAACAAAAGACTATGAAAAAAGGTCACATTATTTGCCAATGTAAGCCCACGTCATTGTACTTGCATGTGAATGAGGCAAATAACTTCAGTAAGTTCTCTATTGCTCAACAATGGACACAAAGCTCAATATAAATGTGTAACCCTAACAAATGAGAGCTCTTTCACTTCAATAGATTTTTTAAGAGCTCAATCCACATTGTAGTGTTTAACCTAGCTTTGAAAACAGTGTTCAAAGGTTATTTGGAGGGCAAAAAGATGCCAAAAATTTATCAAATCTCGTGTGGCTATTCTCCTCATGCCCTTGAAGCTTGATTACTACTTATCTTTACAATTTTTGGGTGTGTTTAGAAGTGAGAGAGACACAAGAAGTACACACAAGGAGTAAAAATGCAACAAGACACATAGAGAAGACAGATGGCTCACATAGCTTGCTTTATTGACAATGAACAAAACTAAAATACAAGTTGAATAATATCCCTAAGTACAAAGTACCACCACATATGAGCATATCATGTATGTGATAACATGGGGAAAAAACCTCTATCCAACTCTAGAGTAAAAATTTCCCATGTATAGGGAAAAGTTTCACATCAAAGCTACTCGAGGAACATATAAGTTTATCAAAACCCCTTGGAGCAAATGATGTGAACACATACATGGAGTGATAGATCAGCCTCCACTACAAAATAAGCTTAAATCTTTGTGAAAAGCTTTAAACTTTTTTGTGGAAGAGCTTTGCTAAACATTTTTGCCATATTATCTCGCATAGGCACATATACCAAAATAATATCTTCTGCATGAAGGTGTTATCGTTAGTGTCCATGTGAAAGGCCAAATGGCCATCGGACACTTTTGTATATGTTCTTTAATAAAACATATAGTGGCTTGGTGAGCCATAAAGTGTAAGTTCGGCCGCATTTGTAACACCTAAGAAGTCTGTGTTCGTGCTCCCTATGTAATGTGTTTTCTATGTGTTCTGCAGCCTCTGTGCAAAGTACCATGTGTGGCACTTGAAGCTCGATTTTCTACTCCAAAGATATCGTCATGGAGCTCTTGACAAGGAGAGTGCACTGTGGTGCATCACCATCAAAATACTTCATTGGTATCAAAGCATTTTGGCACAAAAGCTTTGTTCCTTTTGTGCGAGCAAAGCGAGCACCTACCCACCCATCGAAGGCTTTCTCCAAGGCTTATGACTAAGACGATGACCAAGGCATAGACCTTGGCATACCTTGTCATCCGATTCACCGAAGTCATCATTGGCAATGTTGGCTGCATACGAGGGAGGACCTCAACGATCAACGAAGAGAGAGGTTCTTAACACTTCCCGGGAGTTCACCCATCCCAGTACTGTTCCCTCTTGGAGCTTGCTTAACCGTGGCAATCTCTTGCCACTAAGCTACACTTTTGTGGTGCTTGAAGAACGGGAAAGCCTAAGGTTGACATTATCTTCAACAAGTTTTGGGTCCTCAAAACTTCATTCTTTGCTTTCAAAGCTTGTTTTTGAAGCAAATTTGGGGTGATTTTTGGAGCCATTGTGGAGTACTTTCGTGCATAGTTCTCTTCACACAAGTCCAAGAACATCAAGAAGAGTGTTCTTTGTACTTCTACAATAATAAATATTCACCTTCGGGGCTGTGTTTTATAGCCACTGCAAATTTATCCAGGTTTTTGCACCTAAACAACAGAGTTGACAAACACTTGTTGGCAAATTTTTGGGCTGTGCATTCAACATTTCAGTGTCATTTTTACTGCATATATTTAGCACATACACACTATGTATGCTTCTGTGGATATCGCTTATGTACGTCTATGTGGTCATTGATATAGCGGTTATGTTTTTGCATAAAGCCTTTCACGTTTGATAAAGAGGGTCGTGGTGAGGTTTTCTTAATTGGGAGACACCCAAATGTCAGGTCTCTTTGATGATGCATGTTGAAGACTTACCTCGCATCGCCATAGGAGATGTATGATAGTTGTTCATAGGTGCTCGATAAGCCTAGTTGGCTTCTTTTAGGTGATTGATTATATGCAGTAGAGTCAGTGATTCACTATGCAAGTAAACATGTCAATACTTGTAGTTTTATGAGATTTTGACATTAGTCATATGCTCATTTTGCTGAGTATACTCATAGAATTTTTCCAAAATTCTAGTTTTGTCAACTATACAGTGGTCGATTTACTCCTTGATACACTTGTTGGTGTGGGCACATTTATTCTCACATACTCCTTTTGATTGTTCATTATTTTTCATTAATTCATTTGTTTGGGAAGACTGCTGAATTCTCTCTCAGAATCTGATACTTGATCATCCTTCTTTGAACCTTAGTGGGGTTTGGAATCTTCTAGCTCCATTATCATTCTATTGAGTTCTCTACCATCATGGCATCAGAGGTCTTAGGCATGTCTGGTGGATCAGGTTCTAGTGCTAGTGTTCCAAGGAGGAGCTATAACTTGTAGTGTAAAGACCATTTTGAGATATGAAAATTTGATGGCATAAACTTTGCTCTATGGAAGAATCAGATTAAAGATGTGCTGATTTAGAGGAGACTATGGAAACCAATAAATGGAATCTCAAAGAAGCCTACAAACATGGATGAAGATGATTGGGATGAGTTAGATGAAATGGCTAGGTCTACCATTTAATTGCACTTGGCAGATAATGTCTACTTTATAGTATTGGAGTGTGAAAGTGTAGAGGAGCTTTGGAAGAAGTTATGCAATACATATGAAAAAGAAACGGTGTCAAACAAAGTGTACCTAATGAGAAAGTTATATGATCTTTGCATGAAGGATACAGACAGTGTTGCTACTCATTCGAATGTGTTTGATGCTATATTCTCCTAGTTACAGGCTCAAAAAATGGACATGGATAATGAAATGAAAGTAGTATTGCTATTAAGCACCTTGCCATCATCATGGGATACATTTTTCACAGCTATTAGCAATAGTGCACCTAGTGGTAAACTAGTCTATGATGACATTTGTGGAGCACTCTTGAGTAAGTATATTCGTAGAAAATCTATGGTTGACACTCAGAGTGGAGATGCATACAATGTTCGTGATTCCTATCAAGGAAAGAATCATCAATGTGGCAGGAGCAAGAATAAGGAAAAGAATGGTCAACGGAATAAGAGTAGAAGTAAATCAAGGAAGAGGGATATTGAATGCCATTATTGTCATAAGAAAGGACACATGAAGAAAGATTGTTTGATGCTGAAGTGTTGACACTTGATAGCACTGTGCCAACTGAGGCTCATATGGTTGATTCTCTTTCCCACACATGGCTGCTAGATTTTGGTGCTTCTTTTCGATGTGACACCACACAGAGAATGGTTCTCTAATTATGTAGCAAAGTCTCTTGGTATCGTGAGACTTGGTGACTCTTACCAGTGTGATGTTGTGGGGATTGGAGATATGGTTGTGCAGTTCATTGATGGTTCAAAATTTACTATGCATAATGTATGCCATGTACCTCAGTTATCATGTAGTTTGATGTTAGTTGGTCAACTTGATGACCTTGGTTACAAGGTGCTCTTCTATGCTCAAATACTTTTGCATATCAAAGAGCAATATGGTTATTGCAAAAGGAAGCAAAGTTTGCTCACTTTATCCTTTATTTGTATCACAGAAAGAACACTTGTTAGTTGTTACTGAATAGCCTATGGCTTGTATTTGGCATGGTCGTTTGGGCCATACATCTCGTAGTGGAATGGAACATTTTTCTTGTTCTGGCTCCTTACTTGTGTTATCTTTCATTGATTTTTCATGTTGTGAGCATTGTCAATATGGAAAGCAAACCATAAATGTGCATAGAATGCACATTGACCCTTCAATTCAGCCTTTAGATCTCGTTCATATAGATATGTGTGGTCTTATGCCCACAAGGTCATTAGGTGGTTCTCTTTACTTTGTCACTTTCATAGATGATGCTACTAGAAAAGTTTGGGTATATCCTATCAAATTGAAGGATGAGGTATTGCCTACTTTCAGAAAATGCCTTGCTTTAGTTGAGACTGAAAAAGGAACTAAGCTCAAAGCTTTACCTCACATGAATTCATCCTTTTCTGCAAGTCTAGAGGAATTCTTAGAGAGTTTACGTCTCCTTATATCCAAGTAGAGAATCATGTAGCTGAAAGGATGAATAGAACTATTCAGGATAGAGTAGTCTCTATGTTGCATCATGCAAACCTTTCACAAGGCTTTTGGGCAAAAGCAGTATTGACTACAGTTCATGTGATTAACCTCTCACCTAGTATTGCCAAATGTCTGAAAGTGGCACAAGAGTTATGAATATGGAAGCCACCATATTATGATCATCTTCGAGTTTTTGGGTGTGAAGCATATGTTCATATACCCAAGAATCTTAGACAAAAGTTGAACCATAAGTCAAAGAAATGCATTTTTCTTGGATATGGTTGATAAAGACAATTTGGATATCGCTTACGGGATCCTGAAACATGGTGAGTGATCAAAAGTAGCGATGTCATTTTCAATGATTTTAAGATGCATAAATAGCCCATTAAAGAGGTTGAAGTGAGAAGAGTGGTGTTTGAGGATACTAGTCCTCCAGTTAGCATGCATAAAAATGCTACACATAGGGATGTTCAAGAGAATGTTCGAACATATCAATCTGCAAATGTTCTTGTTCAGCAACCATTGAGACGCTCTGCACGTGTCTCACACCTGATAGACATGTTCCAGGTTTAGATTTTGTTATGCTAACAGATGTTGGTGAGCGTTCTTGCTACAAAGAGGCCATGCAGACAGAGGATCATGCCAAGTGGGAGTGTGCCATGAAGAGTGAGTTGGATTCTATTCACAAGAATGGTACTTGGGACTTAGTACCTTTGCCAAAGGGCAGGAAAGCTTTATGATGCAAATGGGTATATATGCTAAAATTCACATAAGATAGTCCTCCAAAGTATAAAGCACGACTTGTTGCAAGGAAAAGAAGTTGAGTAAGACATTTAATATGAAGGATTTGGGGGAGGCCAAACACATTCTTGGCATGCGCATTACTCGTAATAGGAGTAAAAGATGCATATACTTGTCTCAAAGTGAGTATATATCCAAAGTACTTCACAAGTTCAATATGTGGGGTGGAAGGGGATTGAGTACACCTTTACCCACATATGTGAAATTGAGCAAGGATGATTGCCCCAAATCAAATGAGGAAAAGGAATTCATGACCAAAATTCCTTATCAGTCTGCTATTGGTAGTCTCATGTATGCTATGGTAGCTACAAGACTAGAAATTGCATTTGGAGTGGGAGTTGTGAGTAGATGTATGTCTAATCTTGGCAAGAAACATTGAGAAGCAGTCAAGATGATTTTGAGATATCTGAGTGGCACTAAGGACAAGTTTCTATGCTTAGGTAGAGAGACATCATCCATTATTGCTTATAGAGATTCTAACTATGTTGGTTGTGTAGACAATCATAAGTCTACATCAGGGTACATTTTTTAGCTATCTCTTGGAGATCTCGTCTTCAAGAATGTACAACTATTTCCCTCCGCACGTACCTCGTTTGCTCAGTGATAGTCAGAGTGCCATTGCTTTGGCTAAGAATCTGGTCTATCATGCAAAGACCAAGAACATTGGGTGAGGTATCACTTCATTAGAGATCGCTTAGCCACTAAGTGCATTATTCTTGAGAAGGTTCAGACTCGAGATAATGCTGCAGATGCTTTGACTAAAGCTCTCCCAGAGGATAGCTTTCGACATTGTTGTCACTTGATGGGGGTTACTTGATTCATGATCTTACATAGTCATTTGTATACTGTATAACATGCCCATCAGGTGGGAGGTGTAGTCTTTATACTTACATTTAGGCATTATTTATCATTCTTCAGTTTTCTCCCATACTTACTTAGGCCAAATGGCCATCGAACACTTTTGTATATGTTCTTTAATAAAAAATATAGTGGCCTGGTCAGCCACAAATTGTAAGTTGGACCACATTTGTAACACCTAAGAATTCTGTGTTTGTGCTCCCTATGTACTATGTTTTCTTTGTGTTTTGCAGCCTCTGTGCAGAATACCATGTGCGGAACTTGGAGCTCAGTTTTCTACTCCATAGATATCGTCATGGAGCTCTTGAGAAGGAGAGTGCACTATGGTGCATTTCCATCAAAATACTTCAGAAGGCACTATCTTAGATAGAGATAATTCACCTAATTATGTTTCTTTCGTGCATGAAACACTAGATTTTGTGCAAAAGCTAATGCACTCTGATTATCAACGAGAATACACATAGCAACATCAATCTCCATGTAAAAGTCCATCACTTGCTTCTTAATCAACCAAGATATGCATGAGTCTCCAATGAAAAAGCAATTACCACTAGTGGACATGCGAGTATCGTAACAATCACCCCAATCATTATCTATAAAAGCATATACGCATGATTGAATATCTTTGCCATAAAAGGAACCTAAGCTCAAAGTGCTTTTGAGATATCTAAACACATGTTTCACTGCTTGCCAATTCTTAATTCTAGGGCTATGCATGAATCGAATCAACTGGGAAATTGCATACTATATACTTGACCATGTGTTGCATGCATATATAAGACATCCCGCAACTTTTTGATAAAGAGAACTGTCAAATGCATCACTAGTATCCTCGACTCAGAACCTAAATCTTGTCTCCACTAGTGTGGAAACTAGATTGCAATCCTCAAAGTCAAAATGATGAAGTAATTTTTCAACATACTTTTCTTGATGCATAACAATATCCCCCTCAACGGGTACAAACTGGGTGCCAAGATAGTAGCTCAAATGACCAAGATAAGTGACATCATTTTAAAGTATGTTGCAAATTAGCCATAAGGATGTCAAGTTTTGCATCACATGACCGAGTCAAGAGTATGTTATCAACATAAAGAACAAGCATTGTAAGATGAGCCCCATCTTTGCATACATAGATTGTGCTTTCAATTGGACTATATGTGAAGCTAAGAGCAATCAAGTGCTTATGGATTTTGTCATACCATGCACTTGGAGCTTTCTTGAGACCATACAAGGCTTTATGCAATTGACAAACCATATGCTCTATCCCTTTCATGGAAAATCCAGGAGGTTGCTTCACATAAACCTCTTCTTGCAAATCACCATTCAATAAAGTTGTTTTTTTGTCCAACTAATGTACTTTCCAACCTTGTTGGGAAGCCAATGCAATCTTAGTATGAATGGTAGTCATGTGTGAAGTAGGTGCAAACTTCTCCTCATATTCAATGACATATTTTTGCACATATCCTTTGGCAACCAATATAGCTTTGTAGCGATCAATTCTACCATTTGACTTACTCTTAATCATGTAAACCCACTTTGTACCAGTGGCATTTTTTCTTTTTGGTAGTTCACATAACTCCCAAGTACCATTGCTATGTATGGAATCCATTTATGATTGCATAGTACTCATCCATTGTGGATCATCACATGCATCTTTAAAACTAAGGGGCTCTTCATTACATGTTCTTGCAATAAGAGAATAATCCACAAAATTACTTGATGCATGGTGAGAGCTTCATCTTGTTCTACCATGGAAAGGTGCACTCAATTTGATGTCCTGCAAAGTTTGCTCTGGCCACTTTGGCATACTTTGTGCACTCTTTATAGACATATGTTCATTATGTAATACATCAATTACATGTATATCATGCGTGGGCTGAATTTCATGCTCATTTTCAGCCATATTTTTTTGCAAATGTTAAGCCATACGTGGCTGGAAATTTCCAAGAGTTCTTACCATGTTTGGTTGGAACATTTCAGCCATGTCTGGCTAGAAATTCTCTACATTTTCACCTCTATTTTGCTGGAATTGTTCAGGCTTTTGAAGCTCACTTGGTTGTTCTATATGTCCATAATGAAGCACACCACTTTGGAACAAAGACATGAGTGTATCAAACACATCTTGTGATTTAATTGTTGGTTGTTTTTTGCATTCAAGTAGAGGGAAAATTGAATTTTCAGCACATACCACATCTTGACTCACAATGCTCTTGTCCATCAATGGATGGTACAAATGATATCCCTTAATTTTAGTTTTATAACCAACAAATATACATTTCTTTACCTTGTCATCGAGTTTTTGACATTGTTGTGATGGAAGAAGAGAATATGCCAAACAACCAAACATGCATATATAATTAACCATAGGTCAATGTACATTCCAAGCCTCATAAGGAGTGATGACTCTCAATGCTTTTGTAGCACAATGTTTCAACACATAGTTTGCACACATAGCCGCTTCCATCCAAAACTTGTCGGGATGGTATTTTCCTTTAACCATACATTGTGCCATTTCAAGGAGTGTTCTATTTTCACACTCTGCAACACCATTTTGCTGAGGTGTATATGGTAGTGTAAGTTAATATGAAATTCCTCTTTCATGAAGAAAAGAAGTAAACTCATGTGACGTGTATTCACTACCTAGATTTGTGTGTAGAGTCAAAAGCTTGTTTCCAAAAATAAAATCCGCCATAGCTAAAAATGCTTTAAAGCAAGAGAATACCTCATTCTTTGCTTTCATAGGATACACTCATGTATGGTGAGTAGCATCATCAATGAATGTAACAAAATATACATGCTTCCTAAAATATGGAGTCTTGACGCAACAACATACATCACTACGAACAACCTGCAGTTTTCTTGTAGTGTGTCAATGACTATCTTTTGGAAAAGAAGTACGATGCATTTTTCCAAGAATGCAACCTTCACATGCATGCTTTTCAATGGATTCGAGTGTTGGAAAACCAATAACCACGTCCTTCTTTTGCAAGTAAAGAAAATTATTGAAGTTCAACTGACCAAAATGAGCATGTTAAAACTCCATTTCAGCCATGGAAAAAGTATGAGAAACCAAGGCATTTGAGGTAGCCCTCTTGTATGCATTCAAGTTATACAAACCATTGCATAATGTACCCCACATCACGATAACATCACCATTGTTAAAATCATGAAATATACAATTATCATCAACAAAGTGTACATGAAGTCCAGCTTTGGCATTCAAAGGAACTAAAAAAATTAAGTTTTTCTTGATATCAGGTACATACAATTCATTTTTCAAGAGAATTACACCTCCATTTGCAGCCGTAAGCTCAATTTCTCCTACTCTAATGATATGATAAGAGGAATTGCTTTCACAGACCATGTATCCTCCTTTGGGTGCATCTTTCAAAGATGCGAAAATCCTTTTGCATGAAGTTATGTGCTTTGAAGCACCACTATTAAAGAACCAATCTGAATCAGCCTCACTCATAACCATACATTTAGAATGCAATGATGCATCAAAATGACATGTAACAACACATGCCACAAAATCATGATCCATTTTGGCTTCATCATTCTTTGCATCTGAAGAATTTTCAACAATAGACGTGCCGGATTCCTTCTTGTTTTCATTGTGCTTAGCAAGCTTTCTACACTCATCAATAGTATGAACAATCTTCTGACAATATTTGCATCTCTTCTTCTTTTACAAATCAACATCATTAAAGAATGAGTGGAAGATGAAGGTTGATGTTTTGGTTTTGATGAACCCAAAGGTGAACCATACTTGCTTTTCCCTTTTTGTGAGATGGAAAGTGCCTACATTGCCTCAAACAAACCACTCCTATTCACTCTAGATTGATCTTCTTGCATAAGAAGAGACACAAATTCATCAAATGCATACATGTTTGGAGTCCCTTTTTTAACCAAGGGAAGAATAGTGGCAATGCTTTGAAAAGATTTTGATAATCCGCTAAACAATGTAGAGATAAATTATGCATTCGGAATAAACTCATCTATGTTTTCCAATTGCTCTTTCAAGCCCCTGATGCATGACACATACGCATTCATAGAATCATTCTCATCCATACATAAATCCTCAAGATTCTTTATCAAGCATGCAACATGTGCTTCATTACGCACAATATACAAAGAACCAAGAGTTTCTCATGCTTGTCTTGATGTAGAATATGACCAAATTTTCTGCTTTTCTATTTTCTTCTCATCTCTGTCATCCTTCTTTGATTATGCAAAATTAGCATATTTTTGCTTACTAGTAGAAGAGCTCCATTTACCTTTGTCCTTCTGACTAGCCAGGAAAGCTTGATCTACAACATGCATAATGGAACTTTTCTACTTAGACTGATCTCCTTGCAACAGAACAGAGATTAACTCCTCAAATGTTAAGGCATTTGGATTGCCTTTCATCATCAATCGAAGAGTAGAAAAAAAAATCTAATATGAATCAGGAAGACCATTCAAAATAGTTTGCACAAGTGAAAGTTCAGGCAAGGCTTCATCATCAGAAATCAAATGCTCCTTCAAATCTTGGATCTTTGTTGAAAAATTTTCCATGGAATCTCCTTCATTCATGTGCTCACCCTCTAACTGTTTTTGGAGGTAAGAAACACGAGCCTCATTCCTTGCCTGGTATAAAGTGGTTAGTGTATCCCAATCATCCTTTGCTATTTCACATGAGCTAATGTTGGAAATAATGGCACGTTTGATAGACAAGGCTATCAATGCATATGTCTGAGCATCTATGCCATCCCAACAAAGTTGATCTATATTAGGTTTACCAGGAACCACAACATGAACATGAACTTGAAGAATATCACCATCTTCAATGCTATCGGCATCACGTTCAACCATTATGTTTACAAGTGTAATAGGATGTTTTTCAACACCCTACACAATATTTTGCAGTCCTTTTGCAACCAATACTTGATGCATCATAAGTCCATAATGGGTAATTGATACCATCCAACTTAGCCTCAATAGCCAACATACAGAATACATCACTCCTTTCAGCCATGGCCACTGACTAAAATAACGTGATGCAAAAAAATGATCGTATCTCAAAATGTTGAAGAGAACTACCCTTTCGAGTTCTGCTAAACTTATAGCAGACTAGGAGATGCTTATATTGATGAACCAAAACCTATATATATCTTTGGCACAAAAAAGTGAAATTGCCTAAACAAGCACTACAATAGTGCATTTGGAGGCTGAAATGAGCTCATATTGAAATTTTGACACCACAAAGTGAAGCCATTTTGAATTATTAATCACCCTGAGTATGATCAGCAAATTTCGTGTGATTTGAGTCTGTGTCCAAAGGGGCGTCAATGATGCCCTAGATGAAGCAACATCCTACTTTGATACCAATTGTTGGACTTTGAGGTCTGCAAAAGCATGCAAACAACATAAGGAAGAAGAAGAAGCTTGGAGCACAACACATAATAGTGAATGTATTACCAAGAGAACGTACAAAGATAAGTGATCCGTTAGGGTTATAGGCATATATACAAGCCAAGGGAAAGAAAAACCTCCTAAAGAGGGAAAAAAGTACCCGGATAGCCTTAGTGTTTTCACACACATCACGACCTAAGTATATCAACAAAATTATGTGAAGAATCCTTAGATTTTTCTACCAATTTCTTGGGCCTCCAAACGTGTGATTGAAATTGATGCTGCACCACAAGATACTTGGGTAAACAAATATTTTTGAGCCATTGGAGATTTGTGTTTTCCAAGTTTTTGGTTCTTTTCTATAACTTTTTAGGTTTTTTTTTGTCCCTAGGTTGATGCACACGTGTCTATCTTTGTGTATCTTGAGCATTAGAGATAGGCTCAATAATTTTTGAGGTATCCTTGAGAATCAAGCATTTAAGCAAAGAGGAAGTGAAAGGAGGTACAATGATTTTTTCCCTTCTTACTTGAGTATCATTTTGTCATTGGCTACATTTAGACCTATTGACTTGTTAAATAGCTAACTTTGTTTTAGGGTGAATTGTTCAATGAGATCATCATCTTCATAGACCTAAGATATTACTAATAACTCGTCCTTGCCCAAATGTATGGGACGTGTAACTTCATGAAAACATAGGGTTTGAATACCTCCTAAGCCTATCAAGTAGGCATTAATGGGTTCCATTTAATCCTTTAGAGTGTGTATGAGAGACAACTGGACCACATTAGCTATAACACTCATATCAATAAGAAATTTGACCATATGCTTAGGAGAGTGCCCTAATTCAGCAGCTATACATGGTCTTCTATCTTTGATTGGATTTTCACTTGAGTGAACTTGAAAAATAACTATTACAAAGGCTTGTGGTTGAATGAATGACTCCATTGATATTTCTTTATGCACATTGGAGTGCATGTTTTTATTTACATGCTTTAAAAACAACCTTTTCTTAGGCTTTTTGTTGAGCTTGGGCTCTAATGTGTTGTTCTTCTTGTTTTCTATTCGTGGAAACTTATAATCATCTTAAGATATCTACAGTGATGTTTTTTGGTAGATCTTAACTCTAACACAATTATATAGTTTGGAAAAATGTCACCTTCTAGTGTGTCTATTTGGGTCCATTTCTATGCTTATGCAACTTCTTTTCATGTAGTTTCAAGGTGTAAACAAGTACAAGATCATGTTCCTTGCTTATTATCCTTTACATAGGCATCAACACAAGCTTTTTGGCACTTTTTGTTACCATAGATGCTAGGAATATCCTTTAGACACATCTCTTGAAGTGCATTGAGTTATCCACCAAAGTAGATAACTCATGACCATTATATTCATATCTCTAGCCAACTTGAGAGTTGGTACAAGGAAGTCAATAGGCAAGGTGCATGTTTTCTTTATACCAAATTAAATAAACTAGCTCCTAATATGGTCTGATAGTCAACATGATAAGCCCAAACTGCATGATGTAGTTCCTTATCCCAATATGAGAATATAGAATTAACCATTTTTGCCAACATTGTGCATAACACTTTGTTGCAACTCATAAATTGACAATTTGCTTGTTGATTATAAGAGGATGAGTTTTATGATAGCCAAAAATTATTTTTATAAAGGCCCTATGACTTCACTGACAAAGTGAGTATCTAGGTGGATGATCACCTCAATGAGGAGGTCAATTCTCGTAAAAATTTGTTGAAATAAAAATCTTATAGTGATGTGAGTATTAACTTCCACACGAGCTTCAGTTATTAATGCAAAATGCTCATCTTTCAGCACACAGTAGGAAAGGATTCTATTGTCATCTTTGTGATATAAGTAGCTAGCAATAATGTGCAAGCTATTTGCATGCATTACCTTCTCTTTGATGAACTGATCATAGGGATGGATAGACCCAAAATGCAAAATAGGAACATCTTGCTCAGCTCATTTTTTGTACTATTTCAACATTGAACAAGCAAGTATCTAGTAATTCATCATTTATTGCTTCCTTTGGGTCATCGCTTTTGATTCTTGATAGATGGCTGGCTCTCACATGATTATTGCCCTTTCTAAATACCACTTCAAAATCATACTCCAAGAAAGAACAACCTTACTAATATGTTAGTAACACATTTCTTTTTGATGAGGTATATTAGGGCTTGATGGTCTACAAGGATTTTAAATTTACGTGCCGATGAAGGCCCTAGTATCTGTAGAGGAAAGTCAGTGTTCACACACATCATATCTACATCCATGATGCCTAAGGATAATGAGGGCATAGAGCTATTTGAAAACACGACTATGGAAGAACCCTTTTGGAGGTTTTGATTACCAAGGCCCCACACCAAGGATGAGTTTCTTGTGTATGAATACAAAGATCCTCAAAGTCCTAACAAAATCAGTTATCTTGATTGTAATTCAGATAGATTATACCAATTCATGGGTTTTAGCAAACAAACACAAGTTTAGAAAGGAAAGAAAGTGTTCCCTTGGACAATCCAGCTACTTCACACAAGCAACAAGTTTTTGAAGCTTGAAACCATTAGATGCCCAAAAAGACAAGTCAAAAGAGTCCCTTGAAGTGAGTTTTGTACACAACTTATGTACACAAAGATCATTGCAAGGTACTAGTTGACCAGAGAGATAGAGCGAGAGAGAGAGAGAGAATATGATGCATAGAGATACAAAATATTTCACCCTACCTAGAACAAGAAAGCATTCACAAATTATGAGACTTTCTCAAGTAGTAAATTCCATGAAAAATCTGATGGCACACGAGATCGATATGACCATATGGTGGAGCTCAAAACAAGTTCTTAGACAAGAATAGGTAGAAGCCTTGTTTACTAATTTTCAAGCCTTTCAATCAACTGAAAGGCATAACACTTGCTTGGTTTTAGCCATCGAATGGAGGAAACTACTAAAGTCTAAATTATTAGAAGCCTTCATCATTGAGTGCCATAAAAATGGATTAAGGCATAACACATCATTAGTGATTCATAGTTTCAAGTAGATAGACCCTCCAATAGATATTTAGCTTGGTAGGATGTAGGTTCAAGGAGTATATTGAGAGTTCCCCCATCCAAGATCTACATACTCAAGAAAATCAATTTTCCTTGTTATTAGAAGGATTGTTCATTGGAAATCTCAGGCCTTATGTGTACTTGAAAGAGATACAAAATGTAGACCACTGCCTTAGAATGTGTGACATAGAGGACAACTTAGGAGAGGTATTAGAGCCTTCAAAGATCTACAAAGGATGAGACTATGTAGCTAGCACTATTTCCAAAATTCTTCTTCTTTAGTGGAAGAGATAATAATAATATTAGCTCAAAATCTAGGAGGAAACCTTCATAATAGGCAAGCCCAAAGATAAATCATAGTAAAACATTATTATACCTATGGAGGAGATCACATGGACAATGATTTCTTTACAAAAGCTCAAGCTAAAACTAGCCAAGGATCCTATTATTTCACAATAGAAAGGAAATACACTAATCCCCTAGCTCAAGACCATTCTTACGATAACCAAGCAGTTAAATAGTCATACCAACAACTTTATAGGTATCGAAGTAGTATCCTCCTTCATACCGCCAACAATAGTTCTATAGGCCTCACCAAAACTATCAACAACAATACCAACCCTATTAGAGACCTCAACCTATTGTAGGTCAGCAATCACCATCTTTTTCCAATGTAGTTTCAATCAAATACATAACAACAAAGAAGAATCAAGATAGAGATTTAGTGTTTGTGTCACCCTTGATCATAGGCAATAATCAAAGCATTAATAGTTCTGACTCAAGCAGTAGTGATAGAGTACCAACTTACTATAGAAAGTCATGTGAACATCTAGAGGTATATCAATATGAACCCCCCTCCCTGCACCACAACCTGATTGGGAACCTGATTATGAAAATTTCATGTATGTTAATGCAAACCCTAAACCCCATATGCAACAAGTCAGCCCACATGCTCCAAGAAGATTCTTCATGCAACTTTGCACTAGCTTCATGAAACAATGCATAATCCAAAGTAGCAATCACATAATGTAGAGTGTTTCTCTAGGCATTTAAATGTGGTATCCTAGGAACCTGGATAAATTCACTTTCACATGATCGAGTGTAACTAAGATTAGGCCTTGTTATTGTGAAATGTATCAAACCTCCCATAATTTTCTTGTACATGGTAGCATTTTCCAATACTTCACATGATGTAGTATCCAACTTCAGATTTTGATCTAATGGCATTAAATTGGCTTACAATCAACCATACCATAGTTTTATAGCATACAGGATGCATATTGCTGTTGGGATAGCCATATACCTATTTTTGTTTGTATAAAAGCAATGCCCAAAAAAAATGTAGCACAACAAGATCTTTATGTCAAATTCCTACATAAGGAGTTGCTTTACTTCTTTAATTCTTTCTTCATTATCACCATCTACAATCAAATCATCAATGGAATAGCCACAAACATGATGCCATCATCATCCTTCCTTGCACATAATGCGTGATCTACATCACACATCCAAAATTCAATGGTGGTCAAATAATATGCAATCCTTACATGCCAAGCACGATGAGCTTATGTAAGCCCATACAAAGCCTTTTTCAACCTACAAACATAATCAGGATGCTTTGAATCCTCATATTGTTGTGGTTGGTCCATGTATACTTCTTGCAACTCACCATGTAAGAAAGCATTCTTCACATCCATCTGATGCAAAATCCATCCTTTTGGTATAGCCAATGCAACAAGTGCTCTAATAGTAGCCATTTCGACTAGAAGGCTAAAATTTTCCTCATAATAAATGTCATATGTCTGCACATATCCTTTTGCTATCGATCATGCTTTATACTTTCTTATGCTGTTAGCAATATGTTTTACCTTGTAAACCCACTTACAGTCTATGGGCTTTTCTCCTTGCAGCAATACAACCAACTTTGATGTTTCATTCCCATGAAGTACAACAATATCCCCAATACACAGCTTTCTCCCAATTTGCATTTTAGTTGCATCTTCAAAACAAGAAGGTTCAAAATCTTGTATTACCTTGGTCATGTAGGCACAATGATGAGCTAGTAGCTATCATATGTTCATTGTTGCAGTGAGCCTTTTGCATCCTTCTAGGTCTTCTTGGTCTTACATCACTTCTTCTTGTCGTATCATCTACATATGCATTCCTCATTCCTAGAGTCTTCACAGAGGGCAATCCTTCATCATCTAGGCTCTTCTCTGAGCCACTTGATTCTCCATCAATGTCTTCAAATCCTATATAATTTTTATTATCAACATAAATCTTTTCTTTAACTTTCATGGACATAGTCATTGAATTTGTTGGACTGAAACTTCCATGCAATCTTCCACTCCATGGGTTTGAGTTGGAACTACTGTTGGGTAACATTTCATGTCCACTCAAAACTTGAGATTCTGCACTTGATTTTTCAGCATTGTTTTTGTCATTTGAGTCAAGATTAATTCCCTCTTTGGGATCAACATAGAAGGTTGACATTTTATCAAACACCACATTTTTGCTTACCTTCACCTATCATGTGAGTGGATTGTAACATTTACATTCCTTTTCTCAAGGGAATACCTAATAAAGATACATTTTTCTGCCTCAATTCATATGGAGCATGTGCATATGCAATACAACCAAATACTTTCATATGCAATACACACATATATGCATAAACACACATACACACACATATACACATACATACACTCATATACACACATACATATATACACACATACACATCTACATAGAGATACACACACATATTTATTTATCTATTTTCATTCATAATGCTTTGTTTCATGAACTTGAAGGTTACTATTTGAAACATTTTTACCAAGCAACACTATTCTTCCTACATCTCATGATGAAATGAAGAAGATAATCAACAATCTTTGTATAGATTATCATTTTTTACATGCATTTGCTAATGATTTTATTTTATATATAGGTGAATATGTAGACTCTTTGACATGTCCAAAATTTCAATCTCCTTGATATAAGGATGATGAGGGTCAAATCCCAAAAAATATATTGAGAAATTTTGCATTTACTCCACAAATTAAACATATACTTCAAAGCCTATTATCAAAGCTTTTGACATGGGGATTTGATCATAAAAGTACTGATGGAGTAATGAAAATTCTAGCAGATAGTGCAACTTTTCAACATATTGATTCTAGATGGCTTGATTTTGTACAAGAGCCACAAAATCTAAAGATAGATGTTGCACTAGATGGGGTTAATTCATTTTTTATGAAATCTAGTAAATTTTCAACATGGCCAGTGGTAGTCATCAACTACAATCTCCCACCATACCTTAACAAAAAAAAAAAATTAATGTTTTCACTTTTAATCCCAAGAAAAAGACAAGCTAAAGACATGAATGTATATCTTGCTCCTGTCATTGATGATCTCCAAGAGTTATGGAGAGGTATTAATGTCATTGATGTATTGAAAAGCATTAATCAAAGACACATTATGGTTCATGGAATTGTGGCTTGGACTATACATGATTTTTGAGGATATGGCATCTGTTTAGGCAATGGTGCAATCTTTTTATTTAATATTTATATAATTTTATGTGAGTTAATCTAATTACATTTTCCTTGTTGTCATGCATGTAGGAATATCTACTAAGAGATATAAGGCTTTTCCTTACTGTTGTGATTAGTTGAGATCAACTTTTTGGAAGAATCTCAATAAAAATATTTATCTTCAACATCAATGGTTCTTGCCTGATGATCATTCATTACAATGCAAAAGAGAAGCGATAAATTTTAATGGAAAGATCAAAACAGGTCAGTGTCCAAAGCCAATGACACCTATGGATTGGTATAAAAAATGAGCAAAAGTGCCTCTTATAGATATATAATACGAAATCTTTAGTGAGGATGAAGATGATGAGAATGTGAAGATTAGAGGTAAGATAAAATTATCACTAGTAGAGAATACATCAATATGGTATTCATTGGAGTATTCGAAAGAGTTAAAGATTTTTCATTTTCTTGATCCTATGCATATGTTCAAGAATGTTGGTTATTCATTATGGCAAAATCTTCTTAGATTAAAAGACACAACAACATCAAGAAATAATTTAAAGGATCAAAACTCAAACCAAAGTTATGGCCAATTTTTGATAAAAATTGACAAGAAACAACTTATGAACCTCCTCTTTGGATACTTATGGCAACAGAGATGCGAACTATCAACAATATCATTCAGTCTATTCAAACACCTACACGATATTGAGCATCTTTTCGAAACATGTTTACTTTGGATTATTGGATCTTATCTAGGTTAAAGACATATGATTGGCATAACTTTTTGAAGCATATTCTACCTCTTCTTATCGATGGATGTGCTATGGAACATGATCTATCATCTTGGATTGCTTATAAGGTAATTATCATACTTTTATATTGAATATATAAGATTATTTGATATCTTTTCTTTACAAATTAATTTCTTTATAATTTAATTTATGATTGATAATAGGTGAATTACATCAAAATAGATTGAGACTCGATCCCATAGAAGAAATGTGAATGGAAGGAGCTACTATGTCTGATGGAGAAAGAGCTTCCAACATCATTTTTTTGACATTCAGGTTCATTTGTTGATCCATCTTGTGGATGAGATATAGATTGCAAGAGTTGTAAACACTTGATGGATGTTTTGGGTTGAGCTGATATTTTTGCTTTTATTTCATATAACAACAAATGCATGCAAGCATTCATTAATGCGTATGAACAAGAACTTTAAGATCTCCAAAGTAAAAGATGGAGAAACAAAAGATATAGATGTAATCTCGATTGTAATGAGAATACATATATATCTTCTTTCATAGATTGGTTGTAAACTCGTATGTAATGAGTCAATACAAATAATCAACAAATCTTAGATATGCGAGGGAGTCAATGATAGGTTATGAAGGAATGGTAATTTGATTCTACTAATATTCTATTTTTGCATATATATATATATATTAATTCATTTCCCAATAATTAATCTATTATTGCAGGCTCTAAAGTTCACTAATATGTGGGCTTATGGATAACATATCAGAATCAAAGTTATTGACTCTTTGCATAAAATAGAGGATTCTAGCATTGTTTCCTTTTTCAAGCAAATATCACATGTTGATTCAAAAGATGCAAACCTTATAGATAGCGAACTTGGCTATGTAGGAACCGTTGTTGGTATTTACGAAATATCATTTTGTATCTTCAAATAGGTTTAAAAAATTCATTTTTTTATGACATAGTTTATTATTTTTCTAAGCACATATTAATGAAGATTTGGTTTTTTTTTTTGATAGGGTATTTTGAAGGTTGATTGATTTCAAGCGAAGTATAAAGGTAATAATTTCACATTGACAAAGGAATTATTTGGGTTTTGAACAATCAAATTTTTGAAAATAATGTGATTAACAAGAGAACCGTGTATTCTTCCTAGTCATATGAACAAGTTTTTTTAATAAGAAACCCTAAGGCTCATCCTTGGTATCAATTTATCCATGTCCAACCTAGAGGTCGGTCATTATTTGAAAACTTTATTATTAGAGAGATCGAACAAAGTCAAGTTGCTGATTCATCATCAAACATTGATTAATTGGTGTCTAAGAGAGAAATTAGAATTGTTCTACATGACAAAAAAATAATTTAGTTGATGAGAACAATAATACTCTACGTGCTGATTCTACATACGATGAAGAGGAA
>CM035407.1:184698203-184705703 GCA_020310875.1 Ceratopteris richardii
ATCGGGTTCATCATCAAAATCCATCTCCTTCGCTTTCAGTCTAGATTTCTCATGCCTTGCTCTTTGAATGTGAGCAAGGAATGCAGGGGGGCAATCATCTAGTACCTCTGTAGACTTACTTTTCCTTGGTTTCTGCAGAACAAATTGGAAAAACAATTAGAAGAGCTCTTCAGTACAGCAAACAGAACATAAAGAACGGATGTATGGCATCGATTTCTTGTTGGGGTAGATGCTAGGCATCGACCTTCTACTAAAAATCGATGCTTGGCATCGACCTAGGGACCTAAGTTGATGCCTGGCATCGACTTTTGCCACGAGGTCGATGCCAGGCATCGACTTTTGTTGCAGGTCGATGCCAGGCATCGACTTATGCTGCAAGTCGATGCCAGGCATCGACTTATGCCCCCAAGTCGATGCCAGGCATCGACTTATGCTGCAAGTCGATGCCAGGCATCGACTTATGCCCCCAAGTCGATGCCAGGCATCGACTTATGCCCCCATGTTGATGCCATGCAATGCATCAAATTGTTTAGTATGAAATATTCTGATAAGAGAATCTACCCAATCACGAAACAGGATGAAATATTCTGATAAGGCTTTGTAGGATGATGTGGTTGGATAGTCTGCTTGGACCTCTGTCCAAGAAAAGCAACCCAGCCTCTTCATCATCACCTCCTGAATCTTCATGTACACTTTATGACTACAGACACATAAATATAAAAGAGACTAGGTTAGACAAGAAGCATGGGAGGAGGGAAAAAGGATCTGAGAATAACATACATACTTATTGAGCTCAGTCACCATCTCCTCGAGGCTCAACTCCTTCGAGATTACCCTTGACAAAGTTGATATGATCAATGTATCATCCTTGATTCCTTGAAGGGCCCTCCATGGGGTCAGCTTCATGTCCTCAGGAGCCTCTTCAATTGAAAGGTCAACTTTCCTTCCCTTTCCCCTCAGATCAATTTGTGGGTCTGGCCTCGACTTTCGTTGCTTCTGGCCCTTGACCTCCTTGTGCTCCCACATTGTGAAGATTCTATCCTGAAGATCCCAGATCTCACCTGATCTGAATGCCAGTTGAAACCATGGATCATATTTCCTCAAAGCATCTGACTTTCTATTCTCATCCAATGCAATTCCAACCTCAATAAGGCATTACTTTCGTAGATTGGGATGTATTCTCCCAGCTTCCTTCACAAGACAATCTTCGTATTCATGGTGGAAGAACCGAATTCTCTCTATGGAGGACATTTTCTGCCTGTAGTCATTATCGTTGTTGTGATCCCAAGCAAGAAGCTTGGCTTCCTCAGTTGTAAGACCAGCATATATCTTACACTCTGCATACCTAAAGAAAAATGTAGTAGGGTGCTCCTTCACTAACTGTCTACGAGCCTCTGCAGAGTGTGAACCTCCAATCACATAATAAGTGTACTCCTCAAACAAATTCTCATTGAAATCCTCCACACAGCTGCACTCATGCGGATCCACCATGACAAGGAATGGCACAACAGTAGCATGAGGATTAATTTTCATTTTCTTCTTAAGATTTTGGACATGCAAATTATGTGGCTCCCTGATCTCAAGGGGCCTCCTCCCTGTGACTGGATCCACTGGTGGCCTGTGGATAATATTAATAGGCAGGTGGAACAACTGCCCCTTCTTCACAACTTTTCTTCTAGCTATGTCCTCCCTGATCTTATTCTGCTCAGTGCCAAGCACACCAGATGCAAGCTCTCCACCAGGTGCAACAATAATGTCCCCAGAGCTAGAGCTTGAGTCAGAAAAGTCCTCTTCTGCAATTATCTTCTTTTTCTTTTGGGGCTTTTTCTGCACACTCTGCTTACCCCTTGCCTTTACAGGGGTCGTCTTCTTGTGCTATGTTGGCATGATATTGCCCTGTATCCATGGCATCAGGTCCTTGATGAAATTCACTGAGTCTCTGCATATCTGAGCTAGCTCCTCTGGAACACAGCATTCTGGGCACAAGAAATCCATCTTGCATATGACATTTCTTAATCCCTTCGATGTCTCCACCAAGAAAAGCAGGTTGTCAGAATCTTCATCTTCCTAATCCAATTTGTAAACAAGGCCATACTGAAAACCTTGTGTTGTCGTGATCTTTCCTCTGCCATAGGCCCCTGCGAACACAAGGAGGACAGCATTCTTCTCTTCAACGTACTGAAGGCACCATTCGAGATTTGTCATGTCCCGAAGTGGACGATCTGTCTTCATGACCTCTGTCTCCCTCGACCTTTCCTTCATATTTGGATCCTCCACAGGAATTTTAATGCTACTCTGTCCACCTGAGGATATTCCTAGTGGGTTGCTGGCCTTCTCAGAGGATAATGGTGCAATAATTTTCCTTGCCTGTGCTTGGTGACCACTGCCTTTGTCACGTTGCTGGTCAGCAGAGCCCATGGTGACTCTGAGCTTCTTGATGGGCCTTTCATCCTTGTACTCCGCATCCCTGAAAGCAATTGGAAATATCAAGCAATTGGAAATATCAGCCCAAGTCCATGCAAGGCATGGATTTTTAGCTTCAAGTCGATGCCAGGCATCGATGTTTAAGTGCATGTCGATGCCAGGCATCGACTTTGTGTGCAAGTCGATGCCAGGCATCGACTTTGTGTGCAAGTCGATGCCAGGCATCGACTTGAGGGTGAAAGTTGATGCTAGGCATCGAGTTTGGGGTGCAAGAGTCGATGAATGGAATCCATTTTTGGGCCCAAGTCGATGCCTGGCATCGACTTTTGGGCCAAGTCGATGCCTGGCATCGACTTTTACCCTCAAGTCGATGCCTGGCATCGACTTGCACACAAAGTCGATGCCTGGCATCGACTTGGGCACAAAAGTCGATGCCAAGCATCGACTTGGGCCCAAAAGCCGATGCCAAGCATCGATTTTGCACCCAAAAGTCGATGCCTGGCATCGACTTTTCAGTGCATGATGATGCTGGCAAGTCGATGCTTGGCATCGTTTTTTGGGACCAAGTCGATGCCTGGCATCGACTTGGGGCTGCAAGTCGATGCCAGGCATCGACTTGCACCGACAAGTCGATGCCAGGCATCGACTTGCAGGAGCAAGTCGATGCCAGGCATCGACTTGGGGCTGCAAGTCGATGCCAGGCATCGACTTGCACCCACAAGTCGATGCCTGGCATCGACTTTAAGGTGTAAGTCGATGCCAGGCATCAACTTGGGGCTGCAAGTCGATGCCAGGCATCGACTTGCACCCACAAGTCGATGCCTGGCATCGACTTGCAATCCTAAGTCGATGCCTGGCATCGACTTACACCTTAAAGTCGATGCCAGGCATCGACCTGTACATGCTTTGAATCCATATTTCTAGAGGCAAGAAAAATAAAGACCTAGAAATGAGATATTTACACAGACATACAGAGGGAATCTTTTTGGAATCTTTTTTTTAGTTATGATTTTGTCTACCTCTTGGTACTTTTGCCAACATTCTTCTTCTCCATCAGGCTTGGCTTGCTGGTATGCTGACCTCTGTGCTCCATGGCTGTCTGTGCTCTGCTGCTCTCTCTTGCTGTGGATTTTGAAAATGTGAATGATCTCCTCCTCTGGTATTTATAGGCAATTGGGTAACTTGAACCAGAAACTAACTGGATCTAACTGAATGAGTCCACTTGCTAACTAAATCTGTCAACTTATCTAACCAGGGAATAGCACCCACACAAATAGGCTGTTTCAGAGCCACTTTAATGAAATATTCATAGACCCTTACAACTATTTATATACATTTGCATAGAAATTACATTTCAATGGCAAGAGTATGGTATGTCCATGAGGATGTCTAAACTCATGTAGAGATTTGTTTCTAAGAATCTCTTTCTTGGGAGAAAATCAAGTCAAAGTTGTGTTAAATGTGAGAGACTAATGACATCTTCATAGTATTACCCTCCACACTTTAGTTCATATTCACATTTATCTTGTAACTCACTGTTGAAATGGAAAATCACTATGAATAAACATTCTAGTACAGAACCTTGCAACTATTTATATACATTTGCATGGAAATTAAACTTCAATGGCAACAGTATGGTATGTACATGAGGATTTCTAATCTCATGTAGATGTTTTTTCTTAGTGTTATCCTCCACACTTTAGTTCATATTCACATTTATCTTGTAACACATTGTTGAAATGGAAAATCAATGTATGAATATACTTTCTGTGTGCCTCTTTTACACATAATTCTTTTTCAATATACTTTCATCTACCTCTTTGATATCTAGCCAAGACCACAATAAAACCTAATCCTTGAAATCTTAACCAAATGTAAAATTTCTTCTTGTATAGTGTTCAATGGCATAGCATATTCCAGTTGGAACTCAACTTGGATATATTCCAGTTGTAAAATTTCTTCTTGTAAAATTTCTCCAAACAATTTTATTATATATTCCTATTGGAACACAACTTTGATATATTTTGATTCATTCACAATGCTTAGACTGAATGACTCTTATGAAGTTAGAAATCAACTGTGTTTCTCATTTGAATCAAAAGTGAATCAAATCTTTGGTTCCCTTATTAGTGTATATTTGAGTAATTAAGTGATTTGATGTAATTTGATGTTTTATGTTATTTAATGTACTTTAATAAGCTTTTGATTTCATATCTTCTTGATGTGACATTTGATGTGATATCTTCACTTGATCTCGGATTTCTACTTATTTAAAAAGGTCATTCATCTTCAGTCTTCTGTGAACTCAGTGAAGATGAGCTCAATCTTTTCAGTGGATGCTTGGGCATCAGCTTCCTCTGCTCATATTGATTCATTGTTCTCAGTTGAGCCTTTCCAGAGAAGTGATGATCCCTATGATTTAGAACGTGCTGATGATTCCATGTTTTCTGTTGAGTCATTTAAGTTATCCAATTCACAGTGCAATGCTGCTCATACAAATGCACCTCTTGATCTCCCATCTGATCCAACCATTGATCTCCCTTCTGACTCAAGTGCATGTGGAGCAACGAAAAAGCAAAGCAAGCTCAATCTACGATTTAAAAGAAGGTCTCGTGAAGTAAGTCGAAAAAGATTTAAATTTCTTACTTCAGATAGACAGATTGCAGTGGATATTGTGAAGCATTGTTGTGGTTTGAAATGCTTGTATAATTTAGGGATGAAGAAACTAAAGCACATAAGAGAAAAATTCCTCCATTTAGATTAGTGAAAGGCAAGATATATACCTTGTTTCTTGCATGCAAATGATTGAGGATAACATGTCAGTAACACGTGTTGGTTTTGAATATTTCTTTACTCAAGGGATGCCATGCTGTAGGGCTGCATTTAAAATTGCAATGGGTGTAGGAAATTTTAGAATACATAGGGTTCAACAAGGGTTTTTGAATGGGGATCTCATTTTGGATACGTTCCATGGTGGGACCAAAGGATCTGTTGGACGTCATGCAATGAATTGGATGATGAACTATTTTAGCTTGCATTGTGAAGTTATGCCTACAACTGGAAGGTTGCACTTGTCAGATAACTTTACTTGTCGAGAGGTATTTCAAATATATAGAGAAGACATGGAAAATAGAAATGAGAAGTATGTGTTGTATCGTCACTTTACTCGATTATGGAAGGAGGAGTTTAACAATGTTTCTATTCCTCGTAAAGTTAGAATGGGTGAATGTTCAGTTTGTGCCACTTTGAAAAACATGGCAAAAGGGGCTACAACACCACAGGAAAAGCATAATTTTAAAAACCTTCTTAACAACCATCGTGACAGTCAAGCATTAGAGAGAAAGAAAGCAATTCATCATCGAAGTAAGGCACTCAGAAATCCGAAGCGTTATATGTGTTTGTTGATCGATGGTATGGATTAAAAAAAAACTTGTTTGCCACATTTTTATCGCATCCCTAAGGACATTGGAGATGAAGTCCTTGTGCAAATGCATTTGGTTGGCGCTTTGGTATACAATGGAACTGTAATGTCCAAGGTTTTCTTCACATATCCGAATGTGCATAATGATCCAAACCTTACAGTTACTGTCATTCATCGTGTTTTGCAATCATGGAAGGGTCTTTTGCCACCAACTCTATATTTGCAACTAGATAATACTCCAAGAGAGAATAAAAATTCTACAGTCTTTGGATATTTAAGCATGCTTGTTGAAAAACAGGTATTTCAGAAGGTTAAGGTAAATTTTCTTCTGGTTGGCCACACTCATGATCACATTGATCAAATGTTCAGTACTTTCTCTAAGAAGTTGGCACGTAACAATGCTTTTACTCTTCCGATTTTATCTGAGCTGATTTCAGAAGCATATACTCCAAAACCAGAAGTTCAACACCTCACACAGATTTATGACTTTAAGCACTTTTGCTCAATGGGCCTTGATAACAGTGCTAAGGTTTTGGCTCCATTGCACAATATTAGTTTCAACCATGTATTCTTGATGAGGAGGGTTGATGAAATAACCCTTTTATTTGCAAAGCAGAATTCATCTTCTCTTGGGTGGGAGCCTACAGAGGGATGCAGATTCTTATTGCAGGTGCCTAATTTGTCTACTGTAACAGTGTATGGTGCAGAACAATCACCATATGAAGATAAAAACAATACAGAAAGATGTGGAAGTGTGGTTGATCAAAGTAAAAGCTGGATGCATGCACTCATTGAAAAGAAGAGACATATTGAGCGTGCAAAAAAATATGCTGGAGATCAAGATGTATCTTGGTGGGAGGACTTTTTCAATCATCAAGAAGAGATTATACAGTATACAATTGCAGGTCACTGGCCAGTTGATGTTCCATTCACATGGGATTTTTGTACACAAAGATCCGTGAATGTGGCCCAAGCATGTAATGCAGATGCACTTCAAAGTTTTATACATCCACCAGAAAGAAATATTTATGTAGGCCCAAGGATGACAAAACAGGCAGAAGCAAGATGGCAAGGAAATTTAATAGAGATAAATGTTGGAACGCTTATTGCAGTACTTGCTGATGGTGATGAGGCTACCAGACCATTTTGGATTGCAAAGGTTTTAGAGATAACTAAAGATATTGATCAGAGAAGAATAGAGGCTTTGGTGGTGCATTGGTATTACACTAAAAGTAGTAATGCATTCACAGGTAAATATAACTTAGAAATGGTGTGTGATGCTAAACGAACAGGTTCAAAAAGGAAAAAGAATATTCGAAGCACATCCACTCTTAAAATGGATGATGTAGATATTCTTGTTTATGATTTTTCCTTGACAAAAACTGGTCACTTGAGGAAAGCAACCATCAACATGATAAAACAAAAGCTTCCAGATGTATGTGGTACAGGAAATCATAGGAAAACAAGAAGAGTTGTGCATGATCCTGCAGAATTTGGTATGTACGTGGATGAAGATAGAGCTCTTGTGGATATAGAAGAAGAAGAAGAGAGCTCTCAACAGTATGAGACTGAATCAAGTGCATCAGATGATGAGGGTGTAGACATAGATCGACAAAGTTGTGAGTTGCATTGAAGCTCTCAGATATTTTTAGTGC
>CM035407.1:184713203-184728203 GCA_020310875.1 Ceratopteris richardii
GAAGACATATATTCCCCCCTCGATTAGAATGGAGGGTGCCCATTTTACATGCTGACAGATTTTCAGTCAAAAACTAAAATTCTTTGAAGCACATGAACACTTCGGACTTTGCCTTCAATGGATATACCCATGCATGCCTGGAAAAATCATCGATGAAAGTCATGAAGTAAAGATAATTTCCAAAGGAAGGTGTCTGCATAGGACCACAGACATCACTATGTACAAGCTACAGTTTCTGAGTAGCCTGAACTGAACCACCTTTTGGAAAGGACGAATGCTACATTTTGCCCAAAATACAGCCTTCACAAACATGTTTTCTAGGTGCCTCAAGTTTGGGCAAAGAGGACACCATTTCAGATTTCTATAGGTATAACAAACTAGCAAAATTCAGATGACCAAAGCATACATGCCAAAGCTTTGCATGTGACATAGCTTGAGAATCATGTACTGCACATGCCAAGTCATTTATAGATCTTTCATAGTCTATGAGCTTATACAACCCATGACATAAAATGCCAGAAGCAATAATCACATCGCCATTTGATAGGTCATGAACTGTACACGTGTCATCAACAAGTTTCACAACCAAGCCAATCTTGGCTAATGCAAAAACTGATAACAGATTTTTCTTGATCCCTGGCACAAACAAAGCATCTGACAAAGTGAAAGAACTACCATCAGAAGTAGTCAAAATGATCTCACCAACTCCCATAACAGGATAAGAGGAGTTGTTGGTCATGTAACAGTATTCCCTATAGGGGTAGGATCGAGTGAAGAGAAGAAACTATGCTGCGAGGTAATATGTTTGGTCGCCCCATTGTCAAAGTACCAAACATTTGAGTCTACTATAGACATGCACTTCTCATGAGAAGATGGGTCAAAACTGCGAACAGTAGTAACCGCCCATTCCTCTTCCTAGGAGCACAAGATTAGCAGACTCTGTTTTTGGTGTAGAGGCCCATGCAACAACCATTCTAGCCTCTTTCTTCTTTGCCTCTTTAGTAGCCATTTTTGGACAGTTCTTTATGATATGATCATTTCCTTGACAATACATGCAAAACAATTTCTACTTTTTTTATTTCTTTTCATCTTTGTCTTCCCTCTTTGATTGTGAAGAATTAGTAGATTTCTGCTTACTAGTTGAAGAGCTCCATTTTCCTTTGCCCTTCTGACAACCAGGAAAGCTTGATCTGCAACACGCATAATGGACCTGTTCTGCCTGGACTGATCCTCCTGCAACAAAACAGAGACTAACTCCTCAAAAGACAAGGCATTTGGATTGGCTTTCATCATCAACCGAAGAGTAGAAGCAAAACTCTAATATGAATCAGGAAGACCATTTAGAACGGTCTGCACAAGTGAGTTATCTGGTATAACCTCATCAGCAAAAATCAATTGTTCCTTCAAGTCTTTGATCTTTGTTAGAAAATTATCCATAGAATCATCTTCATTCATGTGCTCACTCTCCAACTGTTTTTCGGAGGTAAGTAACACAATCCTCATTCCTAGCTTTGTACAATGTGGTAAGTGTATCCCAAGCATCCTTAGCTGTTCTTCAAGAGGGAATGTGAGGAATAATGGCATGTTTGACAGACAAAGCTATCAATGCATGTGCCTAGGCATCTCTACCATCCCAACAAATCTGCTCTGCAGTAGGTGCAACAGAAATCGTAGCACGAACAAGAATATGCAGAATATCATCATCTTCGACACCTTCTGCATCAGCTTCAGTACCTGTAGTTGTAATAGTTGCAGGTGTGATAGGATGTTTTTCAACACCCTACACAATGTTCCACAGTCCTTTTGCAACCAATACATGTTGCATCATATAAGCCCATAACGGGTAGTTAGTACCATCCAACTTATCCTCAACAACCAACATATGGAATACATCATTGCTTTCAGCCATGGCCAGTGACTAAAATACCTTGATGCAAAAAATTGACTGTATCTCAAAAAGTTGAACAAAACTGCTCAGACAAATTCTGCTAGACCTGTAGTAGACTTTGAGATGCTTATACTGGCAAACCGAAACTGGTATATACCTTGGGCACAAAAAGACGAAATAGCCTACACAAGCACTGTGGTAGTGCGTTCAGCGACGGAAACAAGATTAGATCGTGATTTTGACACCACATAGTGAAGCTGTTTTGATCTCGAAATCATGCTGAGTATGCTCAACAAAATTCGTGCGATTTTGAGACTGCAACTGGAGGAGTGTCGACGATGCCCTAGATGAAGCGGTGGCC
Organism: Ceratopteris richardii; assembly: GCA_020310875.1. Taxonomy (NCBI): domain Eukaryota; kingdom Viridiplantae; phylum Streptophyta; class Polypodiopsida; order Polypodiales; family Pteridaceae; genus Ceratopteris; species Ceratopteris richardii. Next base: position 184,715,453 of record CM035407.1, read on the forward strand.
TACAACTTTGATACCAGTGAATGTATTACTAGAGAATGTACAAAGATAAGTAGCTCATTAGGGCAATAGGCGTATATACAAGTCGGAGGGAAAAAACCTCCTAAAGAGGGAAAAAAGTATCCCGGTGGTCCTAGTGTGTTCACACACATCACTACCTAAATATAACAACACCAATGAGGTTTCCACTTTATTGTTGATATTCTTGGTCATTAGCAAAGATGGTGTTGACATGTATTACAAACTTCACACCAGAACATCCTCATGCTCCTGCATCAACAAGTATCCATGTTGGTGTGTCTAGAGAGTTTGCTCCAAAAACACAATGCAACAATGATGTCGATTCTCAAAATGAACATTGTGCAGCTAGAGAAAAAAGTATTGATCTTTGGACTCATGGTTCACTATATCCTCCTTATCCAATATCTTCTTACCATCCAACATTCCATAACCTCTCAACTTTACTTCAGTTCATTGGTGCAGGTGAAGCTAGACTATTAGGTTACTCCAAGAAATTATCTACACATTCACATGCTACTGCTAAGTATTGGTTCCAGCAATATCAACTCCTTCATATGAGGGTGGTCACTTTAGAAATCACAATCATATCTTTATAAAAACAAATTGCAGATTTTGAACTGGATATGGAAGCAAAGGAAAGTGCAATTTCAAAGTTAAATACCAATCTCCAGTAGCTGAAAGAGACTGCACTTGCTATAAGATATAGGAAAAGAGCATTCTCATCCTTTGAATCTCTTTTAGTAGGTGGTGGAGCATGCAAACGGCATATATATGCAACAAGATGAGTGTTTGTTTTACTTTTATATGTTTTATTGAAGGTTTTTAATGAAATCTTTCATTGCATAGGCCATTTATTCAAGATATAAGTGCTTCATCAACAACACAAGACTAGTTCAAGCTAATAAATAGTTGTATAAATAGTAAAGAAATCACTTCTACTATAGACACACTCATAGGAAAGTGCATTAGAGTTGTTGTTGAAGCTAACTTTTCAGAGAAGTTGAAGAACCTTATCAAAGTGCATGATGTGCATGCAATATGTGACGAAGCAGGCATCAATAGAAATGGGTATACTACAATGTACACCCTTTTGAGCAAGCCTTACAAGCTCAAGCTATTTCTCAAAGTATATTTCCATGCCCGTATAAAGTGGCTTCTAAGGAAAAACTTCTAATGAGGATGTGACTCGTACTATTGGACAATATTTATTCATAGAAGACACTATGCCTACTTCTGTTTATCATCCAAATATTCCCAAGAAGCAATCAAAGATCCTATCTACACAAGGATTTACTAACACTAAATTCAAGAATATATTTGTGGATCTTTGGAAGCTTCAACAAGCAATGGTTCACTTTTATAGTTCAACAATCAAAGATACCCCCACTACATTTTATTTGGTTTTGAAGTTTTACTGCATTCAAGTGCCACATTAAGGTAATGTTTCCTCTTTTGTGCAGACTGTAATGATAAGTTAAAATTCATACTAAAGCTTGATGAGTGCAAATTATAAAGGGTCAGTGATTGGAAAGGTTGACTGTGATACTAATGAATGAAGTTATGGACCATGCAATGAGTGATGAAACTTTAGGATCCGCTTTCCATTTTACTTATAATATGCAATCAGAGAGAGATATTTGGTGTTTAGGTGTTATAGAAGTTCCCAAAGAAATAAACAATGTTATTTCATGGATATTTAATAGGACTCCATGGATTACAGAAGTAATCTCTTCTCAAATACATGGGAAAAAGCTTTCTATACATGATATAGGTGATTTTGAGGTAGAATGGCATTTGGGTGGAGAACTTAAGAGTATAAAATGAATATTAGGTTATAAACAAGGAGCATCTTCTCTCTATCCTTGCCCATATTGTACACAAGGTTACAATGGATCTAAGAGAGTCTAAACCTACAAGGGTATTGATGAGAGTTGATGACTCTAAAGAAATTGATGACACGGAATCATGGAATTGTAGGGAATGAGAGATATCACTTTTGAGGTGTCGAATGTTAGAAGAATCGACTCATGATAAAATAAGCAATGATTAGAACCCCATTATTCCATTTCCATTAGTCAATGTTCACTTTTGTACTTTGAATGCATTCATAAGGATCTTTGATAGGCTTTTGAAGCTCCATGTTGAATATAAATTTGCAATGAAACCACTAGAGATGTCTACAATAGCAATCCAAAAAATAGAAGATCTTCTAAATTCTATTGGTTGTCATGGTAGCCATGTATCTTTGGTTGTTAAGAAGTATGGTGAGTCTCAAGAGATTTTACAACAAGTTGGAATGACTGAGAAGAAGGCAAGATGTTCGTTTAAAAGAGAAGTGAACAGTCAAGATGTTAGGAAATGGGAGTTTTGAAAGGACCTATGTTCAATTACGATAGACAATGATAGTCAGATTGATCTCATTAATAAGAGAAAGAAGGTTTGGTCATGGTTAGATCAATTGTTACATTTGATAGGTTTGGTTTCCACTAATGCTTCACAATGGAATTATTCCAAGTGACATCGAAGGAGTTTACACAATCATTCATCCTATTGTGGGGAGAAAGCAGCATTACACATTACATAGTAAGTTTTGCTTACATTTTTCTATTTGGCCTTACATAACATGTGTATACCTTATTGACCAGACCATAGCATATTCTTTTTGCACAGGGAGCATATTTTATGAATCGATATGGATAACTGGATATTTTTAGTACACAAGGAATGGAGAAGTCACATTACAGGGCTAGAGGTGTTTACTTTAAAAACACCCGTCATAGGGGTGGTCTACTGCAATCAAACTACTTAGAACAAATTTTCAATTGGTTTTTTCGTACGACATTTGCTAGAAAATATGGAATGGAAGGAGCATATGAGTCATGAATAGCAAAGATTTTAAGAAAGATACAACATGATATTGCAAGAGAGAAGTGGATGTCATCATTAGGACCGCTACATCATGCCCAATGACATGCACAAAGAGTCCGTGAGGGTTCTGCATGGAAATAGTTTCTTGACTCTCAAAATGCTTTATTTCTTATCAAAAAAATTTTCAAGGTTTTTATAACTCCTTTCTCTTCAAATAAATTTTCAATTTTTTTTAATATTCTTCTAATTTGTTGAAACTAATTTTTATCCATTTGAATGTGAACATGACAAATCTTAAGTGAAAGGCTATAAATAAAGGGATCCTTCTTCATTTTACCACTTTACATCCTAAGATAATGGCATGCACAAAGCAGACTGCTAGAAAGGATCATGTCATCTACCTAAGCCATGTGCAAGGTACTTAGTGCCCACCATGGATGACACCCCACAAGAAATGTCGAACCACAAGCCACTCTTCTAGACAAAACTCGGGTATAGGGACAAACTCTGGCAGCATTCCATCACGGGGGAATGAAGCTTGACAACAAGAGAGAGATGTAACACAAGAAATGCAATCTTCCCCTTCTATATCTGATGATGAAGCCCCATGTTAGACATCATTCAAGGCAAGGCCCAAACAACAAGGATGGAGACAAGTTGTATTGGAGACCATCAAATTTTAGAGAGTTCCTCAGATGAAGAATGTGTTAACAAGCCAGCATGGAACCATGATCATATACCGATGAACCATCGAGTACCACAAGGAGGCAAGACACTCCCCACAAGACAAGGACAAAGACCAACCGATGAATAAAGAGAGCAAAGTCGGGTAGAGCAGGTAAATGATGAGGCAAGACCTAGACGTGCTCCAAGAAGAAAGAAGAACTGACAATTGCATCGTAGACCACAACGACCACAACCCAACAGCCCTCCAAATGCAAGAGCACTGCAAAGGTGTAGAAAATAAACTAGAGCCTTTGCAGAGATTCGACATTATCAAAAGTCTATGGAGCTTCTTATTCCATGAAGGCCATTTGCAAGAGTTGTGAAGGAAGAGATCCAAATCTATTGTGTTGGACTTCGCATTCAAGGGATAGCCATTGGGGCCCTCCAAGAAGATGTAGGGGCATATCTAATCTCAATGTTGGAGGACTCTAAATTGTGTGTTATCCATGCAAAGAGAGTGACAATACAACCTAAAGATATGCAACTAGCTAGAAGGATTAGGGGAAATAATCCTTAACATTTGTAAACTCTCTTATTTAGAGAACTTTTTGTATATCCCAAATGGTTAATATAATCTTCTTCTTATCACATTTTCTCTCCCAAGTGTTTGTCTCTTAGTGTACATGTTTTGAAGTCTATTTCTCCTATGTATCTAAAAGTGTCTTTAAAGTCATTGCACATGAGTATCCTAGTCTTCCACACATTTTATCAAGTTAAGCAAATATTTCATGTAAATGGGGTGTTTATTTTGTGATTAGAGTGCTTCCAATGGACTTAGAATGCATAAAAAAGGCATGCCACATAAATGTAGGATTGGGCTCTACAACAGTTTTGTAGAGCCCAATCTCACATTTCTGTGGAAGGCCTTTTTTGTGCTATTATAGGTCAATAAACCATATGGCATGCACATTGGAGCATATGGTATGCCTTATCTAAGGTGAAATTCATGCAAACCCTTTGTCCAATAGAGAAATAAGCTTGCTGCATACTTACATGTACTTATAAATTGATGCATGTTTATATGCACCCATAGGAGTCTAGATATTCTCTAATCATTGCACATCAGAAGAGTCTTCCACTGTTCCCCAAATTTAGCTTATAATTGATGTCCATAGACTTTCAATATTGTGCCCATAGTGCTTGCAATGGCCTATGAATGCAAAAAAAGAGGCCTGCCACGAAAACACAGGGATGGGCCCTACAAAAGTTTTGTAGGGCCCATCCCTGTGTTTCTGTGGCAAGCCTTTTTTTGCATTCCTAGGCCACTACAAGCATTTTGGTCAACATCATTTTAAACGAAACACTGAAAAAAGACTGATTTAACTATGCAAAACATATGACGATGTCAAAAAACATAAAGACACAATAGACAATTGAATGCACATGGGAATTGAAAAAAGCATAATTGGTATTATAAATTTTTACAATTGGCCCTTGGCCTTGACCCTCTCCACTACATTCTTTCTTCTTTGAAAAGATAGTGACAATTGGTAAGTCAAAACTGATTGGGATATTAAATGGGGGTCTGTCAATCCAAGAACCAAAGCTATTCCTATTTGACCTAATATTTTTCCTCTAAAGTTAATTCCTAGGGCAGTAAGGGCAAAGGACTTCCTAATAAAAATTACATAGTTGGTCCCTTGCATTATCGTAGATAGGCATAAAAGTTAGCTCAACGCCTTCAGACACCAAGTCATGAAGTGTCCTTGAGGGGAAAAGTCCTTGTGTATTATTAAAAAATCTTCCTTGGGTGAATTTCCAATGTAGTTTGCCAAGGAACAACCAATGTCATGGGCAACCCAGTCACCACCACTCCTTTTTGTGAACTTTTTGACTTCAATTGCTTCGTGCACATAGACAATCATAAAAAACATTAGATACTTACATCTTGTACAAATATGAAACATAGTCAGTCATAAATGTCATTAGATACTTACATATTGAAGCCTATCCTAATCCTCTCTTCCTATTGCATCTAGTGAAATGGGAGAGTGAGCAATGCAAATTTGCTCCACAACAGGGGATGTTAGAATCTTCTTCTCCAAAATTCTTTCCCTTGCTATGGCCATATTGTTGGAGACTTCTTAATCTCCAAAGGTTTGATCTATACTGATCTAAGAACACTTCTGTATCAGTTATGCATCAAACTTTACACAAATGTTGTCTTCATTTATCAAAACTTTCACTAGCACTTCTCTGAGTGAAGAAATTCCTTCTTCAGAAAATCTGCTTCAAAAATTGACTTCAATACCTGCACATATCTTCAGATTTCTTCAAACCAATGATGCACAAATCTCCACACTAATTTTGCGCAATCACATCAACCATTAGTTCTTCAAAACAATCCTTAAAAAATTAATTTGATCCTTAAGATCAAAGGTATGTCAAAAACTGTCTTCCAGAAATAGCGACTTTAACATGGTCAACTTCTTAAGTTGATTTCTCACAGCACAGATCCCGTTTTACTAAATGCTTTTAGCCATAGCTTCCTTACCTTCTAACTTAGATTTTGAATGCTCACTCATTAAAAACTTTACACTATGCACTGAGATCTAAGCAAAACATTGACACGAAAAAGTGTGCAACTCTGAGAAGTCTATCTGCAGATTCTACATACAAATGTTCCTATTGATCATACTCACAGTAGAAAAGGGATTGGATCATAATTCTGAACATAGCTTCATTAGCTTCCAGATTAGATATGTACAAAAGGATTTTTGATCCACATGATCAGACTGAGAGAAACCTATGAAATACTCGTCGCTATTTTCTGAAGATGACTCTTTTCACATCTATCTCTATGACACTTGTTCTCTAATGACTCTCCTTCTTATTTCTTTTACATCATTGACTTATATACATATGGTTTTAGACTTATCCCACGTCTATTACATTACTAATTATCATCCTAAGGAATATCTATACTCAGATTACAAGAATTTCCACCTGTAATGTACATATGTATACACTTCTGAGATCTCTTCACGTTCTCAAGTGTCTTTTTCCACGTCAATCTGATTATAAACTTGCTTCAATCTCTTTGTAATCACCAATTTGTGATTGGTTTGTTCCAACAACTCCCCCTCAATCACTAATTGTGATTATTCCATTCTTCTTCACTCCTGCCATCTCCTTGAATCTTTGTAGCTTAGGTCCATCCAAGATTTTTGTTAACATATCTGCAACTTGTTCTTTTGTTGGAGTATACATCACTTCAATATCTTTATCAAGTACCTTTTCTCTCAAGAAATGATACTGAATCTCTATATGCTTAGTCCTCGCATGAAAAACAGGGTTAGCTTCCAAATACAATGAACTCATATTGTCTCCAAAAATAATTGGAGTACTCTGATCAGTTCCAAAACTCTTCAACAAGGTTTTTAACCATATTACTTCTTTTGCAGCCTCTACCATTCCTTTATACTCAGCTTCTGTAGATGACAAAGCAACTGTATGTTGCTTCTTTGAGCACCAAGAAACTAGTTTATCTCCAATATAATAGAGACACCCATGAGTAGACCTTCTATCATCTGAATCACCTACCCAATCTGCATCACTAAACACTTTGATTCTTGTATCAGAAGTAAATCAATAATACAGACCTTCACTTAGGGCTCCTTTGATATATCTGAGTACCCTTTGAGCTGCAATCCAATGAGTCTTCTTTGGACAATGCATGAATTGTGATAACACACCTATTGCATATGATAGATCTGGCCTTGTCAAGGTAGCATAGATTAAACTACCTATTCTTCATGTCATTAAACTCTTCACCTCCATACCTGCTCAATTTATGATTTACCTTTAATGGTGTACTTGAAGGCTTGCAATCCTCCATGCTGAATTTGACCAGAAGATTCTTCAAGTACCTCTCTTGTGTAACATATACTCCATGTTGAGTATATACAATCTGCATTCCTAAGAAATAAGATAAGTTTCCCAAATCACTTATCTTAAACTCCTTCTCTATTTGTTTCTTAAGCTCATTGATTCCTTGAGCATCTGTACCTGTGACAATGATATCATCAACATAAATACACATGTATATGTATCCATTTTCACTTGCCTTCACTAGCAAGCTACTATCTGCCTTTGATGCTTGAAATCCACATTCATTCAAGAACTTAACAAGCCTGTAATTCCATGCTCTTGGAGCCTGCTTCAACCCATTCAAAGCTCTCTTGAGCTTACACACATAATCTGATCCAATTGAATCCATGAAGCCTTCTGGTTGCTCCATGTACACTTCATCTGCAATGTATCCATTCAAAAATGCATTCTTCACATCTAATTGTGATAACTTCCATCCTTTACAAGCAGCAATAGCAATCAATGATCTAATTGTAGACATCTTAGCAATAGGACTAAAGGTTTCATCATAATCTACCCCATAAGTTTGGGCATGACCTTTGACCACAAGTCTAGCCTTGTATCTAGACACCTTACCATCTGCAAATCTTTTTGTTTTATACACCCACTTACATCCAATGACTTTTTGATTCTTTGGTCTTGGCACCAATTCCCATGTTTCATTTTCAAGTAGAACATCATACTCTTCTTGCATTGCCTTCTCCCAATTCTGTTTTCCTTTAGCTTCTTCATATGTGATTGGATCCTCTTCTGTCTTCACAATGTAAGCATAATCTTTTGTTGTTAGAAAAGATGTATCATAGCTATACCTGATAGGCTCTTTTCTTTCCCTTGAGGATCTTCTGACCTCTGCACTTCTTGAAGTCTCAGCCACATTTGATTCTGGATGAAATCTTGGCCCATCTTCAACATTATCCTGCAATTTACTTTTATAGTCAACATCATCAATATCTTCTTCATACATATTTACTTTTGCCTTCCCTTTCCTTTGTATTTCTTCAACACCTGCATAATCATTTGTTGACCCTGTATACCATGTGCTTTGCTCATCAAATGTAACATCTTTGGTAACAAGAAATTGCTTTGTGGATGGACTCCACAATCTGTAACCCATTTGTCTATCATCATACCCAATAAACACATACTTCTATGCTTTGGGTTCTAGCTTATGTCTCAATTGTGAAGGAACATAAGCATATGCTAAACATCCAAATACCTTACAATGATCAAGAGTAGGTTTCTTACCCCACCATGCTTCATAAGGAGTTCTTCCATCCAAAGCTTTACAAGGTAATCTGCAAGGAATTGAACTCACAACCTCTTGGTTAGGAATGTGATGGGCTAATCACTTGCCCCAAAAGCCATGGTTGAGGATTACTTCCTAATCCTCTCTCTTAGAGCGTAGTTCAACCATCTCCTACTAATTGAACTCACAACCTCTTGGTTAGGAATGTGATGGGCTAACCACTTGCCCCAAAAGCCATGGTTGAGGATTACTTCCTAATCCTCTCTCTTAGAGCGTAGTTCAACCATCTACTACTAGGATTATGTTACATTCTTCCCCCCTTGAACTCCCTAGGGAATGTACCCTGACCAGCTATGGGACTGGCAGGATGTACCCTGGCACGATGTACCCTGACCAGCTATGGGACTGGCAGGATGTACCCTGGCACTGTGTACTCTGGCACCGTGTACCCTGCGACGCGCTACGCCGCGCCGCGCCACCTTGCCCAAGCCTACTTCCTAGGCTCTGATACCAATGCAAGGAATTGATCTCACAACCTGTTGGTTAGGAATGTGATGGGCTAACCACTTGCCCCAAAAGCCATGGTTGAGGATTACTTCCTAATCCTCTCTCTTAGAGCGTAGTTCAACCATCTCCTACTAGGATTATGTTACATAATCTATTCACAAGGTATGTTGCAGTGTTGATAGCTTCTGCCCATAAGTAATTTGGACAATTCTTTTCCTTCATCATTGCTCTTGCAAACTCTACAAGAGTTCTATTTCTTCTTTCTGCAACTCCATTTTGTTGAGGGGAGTACCTGCAAGTTACTTCTCTTTTTATACCTGCATTCCACAAATAATCATCAAACTCTTTAGAAAAATACTCTCCCCCTCCATCTGATCTCAACCTCTTGAGCTTTTGTCCTGTAATCCTTTCTGCATAAGCATGATAATGCTTGAATGTCTTGAACACTTCTGATTTGTCCTTGATTACATATAAAGTAATCCATCTGGTTGCATCATCAACAAACAACACATAATGTCTGGATCCATTTATTCTATAGTCCCTTGAAGGACCCCACACATTTGTATGAACTAACTCAAGCATGTTTGAATATTTGTATCCTAATTTGTTGTGCTTTACCTAATTGACAAGCTTCACGCTTGTACACCATGTGTTGCCCTTCAACTTTTGGCAAACCAAGCATCACATCATTCCTTGACATTTCCTTTATGGCTCTCTCATTGAAATGACCTAGCCTTTTATGCCATAGGTCTAACTCAGACATCTTTTGACTTCCATAAGTAAATAAGGCATGTCCCACATTACCTTGGACTTTGAGAGTAAACAACCTTCCTTCCTTTTTACCTGCAATAATGTTTCTATATCCCTGATTTGGATCTTGCACATAAACACCATCATTTGTGAATCTGACTTCATATCCCTTCTCCACAGTTTGCCCCACACTTATCAAATTTTTAGGAATAGTAGGAACATAAAGTACCTTGCTCAAGAGTATACTTCCATTCTTTGTCTTCACTGATCCAATGCTTTCCACCTTATGCTTAGTATTGTCACCTGTTTGAACTGTATGTCCATTCACCTTTGCTTCCATATCACTCATCAGTGATATATTGCCACTCAGATGATTGCTACATCCTGAGTCAATATAAAACACCCTTTGGTCTTCTCCTACTGCTTCATGAGTTGCATTCAAGATGAGAGTCATGTCATCCTTTTCATCTGATGCATAATTATAATAATTGTTGTTGTAGGACTGAGATTAAAAACTTCTTCCACCTCCTCTAGCATATGATGTCCTACCACCTCTTCCTCTGAAGTTGCCTCTTTGGTTTCTGCCTCCTCTACCTCTTTGATTAAAACTCTGATTATTATTTCCTCCATTTTGATTGTTATACCAACAATCATTTGCCAAATGATTGGTTCTGCCACAAATCCAACAAGCTTTAGTATTATCTTTGTTCTTACCTCCTCTTCCTTTACCTCTGAAATTCATCTTTCCTTTTGTAAAGTTAGCTTGACTTGAGGTCCCTTCATCATCAGTTGACTGCTTCCCTTTGCCATTCTTTTTCTTGTCCTTGGAGTACATAGCTTGGCTTGCACTCCTATCATTGTCTCCCTTAATGTCTTGCTCAAAAGTTAGCATGTGTCCTAGCAATTGATTAAGATCAGGAGTAAAGTGATCAAGTGACAATTCTATGGACAATATGAAAGGCTTCCACTTCTCATCTCCTCTCAGACCTGTAAGTATTTGCCTTACCAACTTATCCTCTTCAATGTCTTCATGTACTGCTCCCAAGCTATCTGCAATATCCTTCATGCTTGCCACATAATCAGAAATTGATTGTGAATTTTTCTTCTTGAAATTTGTGAATATTGCCCATAATGAGGACTTCCTTGACTTGGTTGTGTTTTGGAAATGCTCTTCCAAGGCATTCCACACATCTGTTGCACTTTCTAAACCTCTGATGTGAGGTAGAAGATAATCATTTACAGCCATGTAAATGATACTCCTAGCTTGAGCATCCTTTCTCATCCAGGTCTTCAAATCTGCAAGCTCTTCTCTATTTGGAATACTAGGATCTGCAAACTCAGGCTTTTCTTCTTCTCCTGTAATGAATGCCATTAAATCTTTGCTCATGAGGTGCGCCTCCATCCTCATGGACCAAGCTGGATAGTTCTCCCTATCTAGCTTATCAATCTGCAAGCTTTCTCCCATCTTTGATCTTCTATGTCTGTAATTACTATGATTTATGATAATATAATGTACCTTGGATATGAAGCTTTAATTCTTCTTGATCCTTTGAACTCATACTTGATTCTCCTTCAGGTTTTCTTTCAAACTTTGATCCTGTGCTCCTTTAATTTGAAAAAACATCAATGTCTGCAACAGTCGAAACTTCCAATACTCTTTACTTCAATTGTATTGCACCTTCAGCTCTGATACCACTATTGAAGACTTCTTAATCTCCAAAGGTTTGATCTATACTGATCTAAGAACACTTCTGTATCAGTTATGCATCAAACTTTACACAAATGTTGTCTTCATTTATCAAAACTTTCACTAGCACTTCTCTGAGTGAAGAAATTCCTTCTTTAGAAAATCTGCTTCAGAAATTGACTTCAATACCTACACATATCTTCATATTTCTTCAAACCAATGATGCACAAATCTCCATACTACCTTTGCGCAATCATATCAACCATTATTTCTTCAAAAGAATCCTTAAAACTTTACTTTGATCCTTAAGTTCAAAGGTATGTCAAAAACTATCTTCCAGAAATAGCGACTTTGACATGGTCAACTTCTTAAGTTGATTTCTCACAGCACAGATCCCATTTTGCTAAATGCTTTTAGCCATAGATTCCTTACCTTCTAACTTAGATTTTGAATGCTCACTCATTAAAAACTTTACACTATGCACTGAGATCTAAGCAAAACATTGACACGGAAAAGTGCGCAACTCTCAGAAGTCTATCTGCAGATTCTACATACAAATGTTCCTATTGATCATACTCACAGTAGAAAAGGAGTTGGATCATAAAATTCTGAACATAGCTTCATTAGCTTCCAAATTAGATGTGTACAAAAGGATTTCTAATCCACATGATCAGACTGAGAGAAATCTATGAAATACCTGTCGCTATTTTTTGAAGATGACTCTCTTCACATCTATCTCTATGACACTTGTTCTCTAATGACTTTCCTTCTTATTTCTTTACATCCTTGACTTATATACATATGGTTTTAGACTTATCCCGTGTCTATTACATCACTCCTTATCATCCTAAGGAATATCTATACTCAGATCACAAGAATTTCCACCTGTAATGTACATATGTATACAAACTTCACTTCTGAGATCTCTTCACTTTCTCAAGTGTCTTTTTCCACTTCAATCTGATTATAAACTTGCTTCAATCTCTTTGTAATCACCAATTTTTTATTGGTTTGTTCCAACACATATCTTCCTTAGTGGCATTTTGATTAGCATCACTCAAAATCTCCTCGCACACAAA
>CM035407.1:184738203-184765733 GCA_020310875.1 Ceratopteris richardii
CAGAACTAAGTGAGCAACCCATACAATGGTTTTGCAATTATATCGTACATGTGGATGAACCAATGGTAGTATCCACAATGAACCATAAAAGCTTGTACTTCCTTTGCATTTTTAGGTCTAGGTAAGCCCAAGATTACCTTTATCTTATACTCATCGGTGGAAATTATGTTCTTGGAAACAATATGCCCCAAAATATTTCCTTGCCTTACCATAAAGACACATTTCTCTGGATTCAGGCATACTTGGTATCGCCTGCATTTTTTGAATATCTTTCGTAGCTCAAGAATGTGTTCAATTCTTTGACCAGAGTAGGTGCACAAATCATCTACATAAACTACCATGCTTTTTCTTGGAAATTCCTTGAATACATGACACATCAATCTTTAGAAAGTTGTAGGAGCATTAGTGAGCCTGAATGGCATCACTTGAAAAGCATATGCTCCCCATTCAGTTGCAAAGGTTTTCTTATGTTTGTGTTCTATAGGAATGACTACCTGGTTGTAACCTGAGAATCCATCAAGGAAGATGTAGAATTCCTTGCCTACTACTCTTTCCAAAATGTGGTTAGTTATGGGTAATGGGTAACTATCACGAATAGTGGCTGCATTAACTTTCTTCAAATTGATGCATATTCTAAGTTCACCATTCTTTTTGGATACTACAACTAAGGGTGATACCCATTCTGTATGCTCTATCTCATAAATGAATCCTACAACTAATAGTTTGTCAGTTTCCTCCTTAATTTTTGCAGAATAGACATCATTATATGTGTATGGCCTTTGTTTTGAGGGTTTTGCCTCAGGTGTCATTGGGATTCTATGGGAGCAAATGGATGTATCTACTCCCATGAGGTCTTTGTAGGTCCATGCAAATATGTCCCTATATTCCTTGATTAGTTCCATCAGTTCTTGCTCTTCTTCAAGTAATACATATTTTCCAATGTATGTACATCTCTCCTCTTCCTCTTCCATGGTTACTATCACTTTCTGGGCTTGTTCCTTATTATCATAAGACTCTCCTTCCTGGGCTTCTCTCTTGGGCATTTGAATTGCTATCTTTCATTCTTCTATTTTGTACCTTTTATTTCCTGTCTCATTTGGAACACTTCTACCATGAACACTTTTGTTGCCTCCTTCTCATTGTCAGCCTTAATCTCTTCTAAATATTGTTCCTCTAAATGGAATTCTGGCTCCATCTCTATGCTCTCATACTCCTCCCTCCATTCCTTTTCCAATAATTCTCCGTCTTCCATTTCTTGAAGGACTACCAATTAAAGATTTACATCATAACCTTCTTCATCCACACACTTGTTCATGGTCAATATTTCCTCATTTACACACGCATCTAGTGTGGCTAATATTTCCATCCATCCATGTGGCTTGAATACTTCATCTGGGAAGTTTTGAGGTATGTAAGTTGGGTCATCTTTGGGCCAGTAATTCTAATGTCCTATAGGCCATAACTATGTTTTTTTCTTCTCTTTTTGCCTCCTTCCACATCCATAGTTGAACATCTTCATTCATCCATGATTGGTCACTAGATGCTATGCTATGAATGGATAATTCATCTTCTTCCTTATGTACTGGGTTCCATTGTGATGGGGGTACACCTCTATAGGTGAAGGTTTGTAAGTTTATCTTTGTAGTCGTACCCTGGTGTCGTAGATACAATGCATCTCTTCCCCAATCTTACACAACTCTTACTTGTCTCATGAATGGTCGTCCCAAAATCATTTCATACTTGCTAGTTTTTCCAAACTGGAAAATTGCTAAAGTGTGTTCAAACTCTACTCCACAGGTGGTCAACCTAAATTTTTCTAGTATTCCTAGTGGCCTCTCCACATGACCGTCCACTAGCTGGAGTTTCATTCGTGTAGGTTGTAGGGTTCGCTTTCCCCATTTTTCCCAAATCTCTTTGGTGGCTATGCCTACACTAGCTCTGGTGTCTAAGATGGATTTAGTCATATATCCATTAAAAGTAATGGGTAGACACAAATTTCCTTCATCTCCCTCACTAAATTCTCCAACTTTATCTATTGGGATCTGAATGGTTGGCAAAGCTTCTACTCATTTATTCTCATTCGTAGATTCTTCAGCTTCTATTCTCAAGTGCTCGATCAATTGCTTCCACAATTGGGGTTTCACTCGTAGTAATTTTTCTAATGTCAGTGAACATTGTATTTTAGTTTTCTTGAGTTCTGACAAGTTATGTGAGGTCTCATTTTGTGATCTTTCTTCTTTGCCCTTGATCGTGGGAGCATGGAGTACTTCCAACCTTGTCTCATATTCTCTCATGTAATTGGGTAGTGTGGACATGCTATTTACTTCTTCCCGATTTTGTTCTAGGATGGACACTTCCTCATACACATCTTCTAAGTTCATTATAGGTTGATTTTCCCAACTGTCTAATTCTTCAAAGGGTGGTGGAGAGTTCTCATTCTTTTTCCACCGTTCCTCTTGAATCCTGGCCCATAGGTCATGTGGCCACTTTGCCTCTAATTCTGGGATTATTGACACTTGATATTCCTTATTTCTCAGAATGTCTTCCTTTGTTTTTTTCTCTTGTTGTTCCTTTATTGATTTTAGGTTGTTAGATTCCATACATTCGTTGAACAGGTTTTCTGGTATTCTCATCTCCGGAAGGATTGGGATAGTACGTTCAAGTGTGGTTTGAGCTATGTCTATGAGTTTCCTACACATTTCCAATCTCTTATTTTCCAACTCTCCTCGTGGATAGAGTTTTTCATGTCGCTATATACTCGGTCCCATCTTGAGTCTAGACTGATAAGCTTTCAACCACATGTTCAAGTCTTCTCGTACGGGGTCTGCTTATATTGATCCTACCTCTCTTGGCTTCTATTGTTTGGTAGTCTGATGAGGGGTCCTTTGCACCTTTCATTCTTGATGTTGCTTCCTTTCGATTAAAGCTTTCTCTTCTTCTTCAATTTTCTTCCTCATCCATTTATTCTTGAGTTTTTCTCTTCTTACCTTCCATCTTTGTGACTTCCTTGGCTTGTTACTTTTCTCTAGGTCCTTTGAGTCCTCAACTACTTGAATATCTGGCTCTAATTTTTTATCCGTCTCAGGCTCAGAATGTATTTTTTTACTGCGTTCCCCTTGGCTTGGGCTCTAGTGATAGCGCTTAATGGTACTGTGTAATCCTTATCACTCCCTGATGATTCAATCTTTTCTATCAAATTGATCTAGGTAGTGTTGGGAACCTTGTTGGGGTTCTTTGGGAAATTTCTAAATAGGTGTTCCTTACCATAGTCATTACAATACCGTCCCCATACCCTAGGGGGTGGTGGGTTGTATGGTAGGATGGACTCTCTTATAAAGTGATTGATCTCCTCCACACCTATAGCATGGTCCTCTAGGGACAAGTGGTCTAATTTGAGTTGGGACCTTAGGTGCGTTGTACATAATGTTCGCGTATTATGGTCCATAAGAATTTTTGTATCCTTCGTACCCATAGTATTGTTGCTCGTAGGTCTGGTCATATTCTATCAGGCTTGCATCATAAGGGTAGTAATCTCCTTGGGCCTGATCGAATCCCTAATTTGCTATTTTCGTATTGGCCAAGGGTGTTGCAGGTACTATAGCTCTTTCTAAGTTCTCCTCTAGTTGAGTGTACTTGACCAGCACTACATTCTGTGGATGGGGTGGTTGTTGTCCTAATACAGGTTGTGGTTGGTCATATCCTCCCTGTTCATATGGTCTAGGTGTTATCTGTGGTCCTTGGCAAGAGTTATATCTTAGAGCTTCTCTGCATTGTTCCCTAGGAGGATATCCATAGGGTGTATATTGAGGTGGTGCTAGTGGTCTTGGCCACGTGTTAAATGGACAATTGTTAGTGATGTGGTTGGTATATGTTTGCTCAATGTGGCAGTACACGTTAGTTCCATGATTTGGTTGTCTGTTATAAGGGTAAGGCTGGGACAATCCTAAGCCTCCTCTAGTGCAGGTATGGGATGGATGATCTCCACTGCACAATGTGCATCTTCTCAACATAGGCACTCTCAAATGGGGGTTCTAGTAGTTCCTCTGACCTTGCCCTCCCAACCTTTTAGCTACCATCTCTACTAATTCCTCCACATTACTCGAACTAGAAGTCACATTGCTCGTAGTGTCCCCTTATTTAGTAGAGCTTAGTGTGTTTTTGAGATCAGCTGCTAAGTTGTCTTCTAAGCAATACACTCTTGAAGACACTCGCTTAGTGTTTGCAACTGTTTTACATAGACTAAGGTTCTCAATGTCCCATTAGTCAATCCATCTAGAAATAATGATGTCATTTTCTATTGGGAAGGTGTCTCGGTCACTGGACATCATTCAACATACTGGTTAAATCTTATAGATATAGTTTTCATTGTTTCATTTGGGGCTTGTTTAGAACTATGGATTAAGGATGATGAATTGTGCTTAATCCCTCGCTTGGGGAAGTCTCCAATAAATTCTTGAAGAATTGTTCGATATTTCCAAAGCAATTTGGATCCAAGGGTTGGAACCAAGTCAAGGTTGTTCCCATGAGGGTTAACCCAAAGGATTACTATTGCATGAAAAAGTCGTCCACTTGCTCTACTCGCAGTACTTGTTTGAATTCTGCTATGTGTTCATAAGGCTCTCCAATTCCATTGTAATGATTTTGTATGTATTTGGCCACCTCGATTGGTCTCAGTCTTCTCCTTGGCTCTAGGGTTCTGATTACTATAGGCACTACTGGTCTTAATGGGTGTATTCTTTTTCCTACACCTTGAGGTAATCTTGCCCTAAAGGTTGGTGTATTTACATTACCTGGTTCTTCATTCAAGAGATCCTTTGCAAGATATACAGAGTGCTTGGTTACAAGTGAAGTATCATACCCATACCTAATAGGTTTCTTCTTTTCTCTTTGAGATCTTCTCATAGCTTGAGTTGAGGATTCTGGATTGTCTTCTAATTGCTTCATCTTCATCTTCCCTTTGGATTTCCAAGCCTTGAACTCTTCAATGTTGATGGTGTCTTCATCATCTGAGCTTGTGTCCTCTTTCTGAGTTGGTTCTTGCCTGATAAGCTTTGGAAAGTCTTCTTCCATATCATAAGGTAGGCTAACTTTCCTGCACTCATTTTCATACCATGAATCATTTTCATCAAATATGACATCTCTGCTTACCTTGAAGCCTTTGTTTGAGGGGTTATAGAACCTGTATCCCTTCTGATTCAAATCATAACCAATGAAGATACACTTTTCAGCCTTAGGGTCTAGCTTTCCCCTTACCTGTGAGGGAATATGCACATATGCCACACACCCAAAGATTTTACAATGATCCAGAGATGGTCTCTTACCATGCCAAGCCTCATAGGGTGTCATTCCATCAAGTGTCTTTGATGGCAACCTGTTGATTAAGTATGTGGCAGTAGATACACTCTCTGCCCAAAGATAATTTGGTAGTTTTTTCTCATTAAGCATAGACCTAGCTGTCTCTACAATGAGTCTATTCCTCCTTTCAGCTACCCCATTTTGTTCAGGTGAGTACCTTGTAGTAATCTCCCTTTTGATGCCTCTTTCCTGCAAGAAATCTTCAAAGTCATTGGAGAAGTATTCTCCACCACCATCTGACCTTAGCCTCTTCAAATGTCTACCTGTTTGATTCTCAACTAATGCAAGATACCTTTTGAAACAATTAAATACTTCATCTTTATGTTTCATGAAGTATAAGACAGTCCATCTGCTATAGTCATCAATAAAGGACACATAGTACCTTGATCCAGATATGGATGGCTCCTTGCTAGGTCCCCAAACATCTGTATGCACCAATTCCAAGTAATCTTGATGCATAAAACCTTTCTTGGTATAGGGCAATCTGTGTGACTTACCAAATTGACAAGCCCCACACTTGTATATCATGTGTTGCTTGGATACATTAGGTATCCCAAGCACACATTGATCCCTACTCATTTGTTTTAAGGTCCTCTCTCCAATGTGACCTAATCTTTTGTGCCAAATCTCCAATTCTGATAGGGTTTGGTCTTTATAATTGTACAAGGCAATATTCTTAGTGTCTTCAAGTTCAAAGGTAAACAATCTACCTGTTTTTTCTCCCTTGGCTATCCTTCTGAATCCATGTCTTGGATCCTCCACATATGCACCATGTTGAGTGAACCTGACCTGTAGACCTTTTTCAACAATCTGACCTACACTCATCAGATTCTTGGTGATTGTTGGAATATACAACACTCTGCTTAGTAAATTCTGATTACCATCACTTGTTTTGACATTGCCTACTTTAAC
Organism: Ceratopteris richardii; assembly: GCA_020310875.1. Lineage (NCBI taxonomy): Eukaryota > Viridiplantae > Streptophyta > Polypodiopsida > Polypodiales > Pteridaceae > Ceratopteris > Ceratopteris richardii. The sequence goes on from CM035407.1 coordinate 184,744,471, forward strand.
AACTGAATGTTTAGTGTCATCACCTGTCTGCACTTGGTGCTTGCCTTTGGGTTCTTCCAAATCAGAGAGTAAGGCAACATTTCCAGCTACATGGTTAGAGCAACCTGAATCAATATAGAACAAATGATCATCATTGATACCTGATTTAGATGTCATGTTCATGATCAACAAGGAATCATCTTGATCCTCTGCATAATTGTTGTAATCCTTTCTGTTCCTGTATCCACCTTGATAATTGCCATTGTGATTGTAGCTATTGTTGTAATTATTGTTGTAGCCATGGTAGCCTTGAGATTGATTGAATCTGCCTCTGCCTTGAGAGTATCCTCCTCTTTGGTGACCTCTTCCTCTTTGGTTCTTGTAGTTTTTGTAACATTCATCTGTAGTATGGTTAGACAAGCCACAAATATTGCATGGAGATTGATTGTAGGGTCTCCCCCTACCTGACTTACCTCCTCTGCCCCTACCTCTAGATGATCTACCTCTCCCTGCATAGTTTGCTTGGGAGGTAGAGCCTTCTTCATCAACCTTCTTGCTTTTACCCTTGTCTTTAGTCTTCTTATCAGTATATAGGGCAGAGGGATTATTACCTTTTGATTGCTCTCCATTCTTTGTGATCTTTGCTTCATGTGTAAAGAGTTGTCCAATCAGAGTTGTTAGATCAGGTGCTTGGATGTCCATGTACAAGTCCATTGCTGTGGTAAAGCTCTCCCACTTGTCATCTGCCTTTAGTCCATTGATCACTTGTCTGACTATCTGCTCTTCCTCAATTTCTTCTCCAACACTTGCAAGTTGATCTGCAATGTCTTTGACTTTGGTGACAAAATCTGAGACACATTGTTTTGATTGCTTCCTAAGAGTTGTAAACTCAATCCATAGTTGATTCTTTCTGGCCCTTGTGCTTGATGAAAAGTATGTTGACAAGGTTTCCCAAGTCTCTTGGGAAGTCTTACAATTCCTTACATGAGGTAGAAGGAAATCAGAGATAGAGTTTAGAAGATATGACCTTGCCAAAGCATCTTTTGCACACCATTGATTTAGCCTCTCATGTTCATCCTTTGTAGGTAGGCCTCTGGTCTTGAATGAGGGCAACTCCTCATCTCCTGATATGTATCCATACAAGCTTCTCCCTTGTAGATAGGTCTTCATTCTCAATGACCAACCCTGGTAATTATTTCTATCCAATTTGTCAATGAAGGAAGGGAAACCATCACCCATGATTACCTTGTTTGCTCTGATACCACTGTTGGAAGTGATGGCTGGATACACTTAGAAGATCAAGCTGGTGCTGCAAATCCTGCTTCACACCTGCCCTCCTTTGACTCCAGATATGCTTAGTATACTTCTTGAGCTTCCAAATGACACCAAAATATGCTATATGTACTTTGGAAAAGGTTTGAGTAATGACTTGATCAAAACAGACTACTTTGCAAATCACAAGACTTGAAAACTTTCTATTTTGGTCTTACCTGCTCAGTGTTATGCTCAGTATGACCAGTGTGATTACAATTAGCAAAATTCCTTCTAGAGGTAGTCTATTAGCTTAGTAATCTTCCATTTGCAAGTGGAATGAAAGAAAATGATAAACCACACTCAGAGAAATCACTTTAGCAAAATAAGGTGTACCCCCGATTTTTTAGGACACTTACAGTCACAGACCAGTGAGCACCCCGACTGAGATTTCTCTGTGATAGTAGATCCAATGGCCTTGAAACTTTGTACGTGTATAGTAGACTTTGAGCTGAATCCAATGCACTTTGAATCATCCAATTTGGTTCAGTAGATCTTGAGATATGCCCTGTTGAAGTTAACAGACTTGGAGGTAGTCACTCAGAGAAAACAAAGACTATGAATGTATGTATATTGATTAACTATAATGATTGTACATTCCCATTGGCATGTAATGTGATGCTCAATGGTACTCAGAGGTGTAGGCTATGGTGTAGCTCACACACACTCAATGATTTGCTCAGAATTGCCTCGGGAAGAGTGAAGCTAACCCGCGACTTTTTCCATAGCTTTTTATAGGAGTTTTGAAGGAATTTGAATTTGAATTCAAATTAAAGTTCCCTTGAATCTCTCTACTAGACTTAGGGAGATATTCCCTCAACTAATTCATCTACCTTTTCCACGACTCTAGTCTAGTAGGTGTGATTACATGTTTGATAAAGTCATATAGACTTTTTACATAAGGTAAATGGTAATAACCAATAAGCATTGGTTTCTATGGTTCAAATGTATCCTTCAAGGGTTCAGACTTTTAGCCTTCCAAGGTTCCAATTGTCCAAGCTTTATGTTGAGTCTTCAAGGTACAAATCAAAGCCAAGTGTGAAGGCTTGATTTACACCAACAAAACACTCCTCTTCTCTCTTGGCCCACTATGAATACAAAAACCTCACTCCACACCCTCTATGCTATCTTGCGATACCGGTAATGTATCGTGTCACGTTTGTGAGTGCCTTTTTGATTTCCAGAGATTTGGGTACAGTTCTCACCTTCAAGAATATGCCTTCCAAGTCTTTCCCTCAATGAACTGCTAAACTCAGAGTTTTTTGTGATATAAAGCCCATTATATCGCACGCTGCTCTTTCACGATACTTGCTTCAGAACAAGTTACTAGGAATTCAAATGAATTTGTGATTTATGGCCTTAGGTGACCAAGGACCTAAACTAAGTGGAATTGACTTTTTTTTTCTCTCTTTTTTCTATATTTTTTTAATTTTTTGATGGTATCCTACTTGCCCTAATCCTACCTCTCTTCTTCCTAAACCCTAACTCTCTCTCACTCCCTCACTCCTTACCCTAAAATCTCATTACCCACACTCCTAAAGTGTGAAGTAACAAGTGCTAAAATATTTTGTGACTTGCCACTACTGAAACTACTTCTACTCACATGATTCATTCACTCCAAAGCTATCACCATCATGAATGCACCTTCATTGGAATAGTTCCTTGGCAATGGCACCAAAAACATGTGTACCTAAGTCGTAAAGCCTTAGGACTTGTGTCAACTGAGATTGTACCTCAATCGCCCTGCAAGTGCATACAGTGGTGGATTAATACACATTTAAGTATCAATCCATGAAATTAGACATATCAAGTGTATGAAGACATGTGCACACATGATGGTAAGTGAAGTGACAATGCTACAATGCATGTAACTTAGCTCAGCTACCTCGCCTACTCATTAGTCCTTTGAAAATGCATGTTATGATACTTGTTACAGCAGTAAGCACAAATTGTATGAAGACATGTGCACACATGATGGTAAGTGAAGTGACAATACTACAATGCATGTAACTTAGCTCAGCTACCTCGCCTACTCATTAGTCCTTTGAAAATGCATGTTATGATACTTGTTACAGTAGTAAGCACAAATTGAACTTTTCTCTCAGCTCCAAACTCTGAATATGGTCTATTTTGGTTTATTTTGAAGCTCTCGATGAGACACATCTAATGATGATATTTTTAGTAAAATTTGACAAACGTGCTTCAAGTTGCAAACAAAAAAGTGAATGGTGGAAAACACCAACACCTGCTCAATAGCTCCTCAAGCCTCACACACACACACTACACCAGCTCAAACATGAAAGGAAGGGGTAGACAATAGTTCTAAAAACACATTTCATGCAAGAATCACACGCACAAGCTCTTGGAGAAGAAGATACACAACAAAGAAGAGGCAAATTCAAAAAATCAACTTCAGTTCTCACAATGGTAAAAAGTCCTTTACAAAGAGTCATCAAGTAACTTATAAAAATGTGCCCTAAAATTGGTCTTTTCACATAAGAGATCGGCACTTTTATTGAAAAAATACTAAATTCCTACTATGTTACAAGGATTATGTTATAATAATTGGGATTCATGCATCTAGAGGACTCTTCTAGTGTATTTACACGGCTTCATGAGGTATTTCATAGAAACTTGAAGAAGAAAATTTGTGCAGATAATTTGAAAATTTTTGGGGCTCACTTTTATGTGCTTCTTTTCTCTGCAACACACACACACACAGAGATCTCTTTCTACACACACATCTATCTCTCTCTAGATCTCGCATCTTGGTAAGTGATGCATGTACTTGTTTACCCTTTCTCATTCACTATGTTTTCTCTTTTCTAATTTCTCTTCTCCTTGGTTTCACGTGATCTTTTTGGCACCGATTCTTTGGAATTTAATGGGAGATGACATTGATTGGGCTTTGATTACAGTGATCCAAAGAATTACAGTGATGTGACTCTTCTGTTCTCTATTGATAGAGAGTGAGAGAGAGAGATATGAAAGACAGAGAGAGATCTAGAGAGAGATGAAAGAGAGAGATGAGAGAGAGATATAAGAGAGAGAGAGATGAAAGAGAGAGAGAGAGAGAGAGAGAGAGAGAGAGAGAGAGAGAGAGAGAGAGAGAGAGAGAGAGAGAGAGAGAGAGAGAGAGAGAGAGAGAGAGAGAGAGAGAGAGAGAAATCTAGAGAGAGATGAAAGAGAGATATAAAGAGAGAGAGAGAGATGAAAGAGAGAGAGAGAGAGAGAGAGAGAGAGAGATTAAAGAGAGAATGCGAGAGAGAAAGAGAGATAGAGATACATACACATGTAGATGTAATTGATTGTTTTGTTCTTAATTAGAAATAGAGATAGAGATAGAAAGAGAGAGAGAGAGGGGGAGAGAGAGGGGGGGAGAGAGAGAGAGATGAGAGAGAGAAAGAGAGAGAGATGTAAGAGAGAGAGAGAAAGAGAGAGAGATGAAAGAGAGAGAGAGAAAGAGAGAGAGAGAGAGATAGATAGATAGACGGATAGATAGAGAGAGAGAGATAAAGACAGAGGAAGAGAGAGAGAGATAAAGAGAGAGAAAGAGAGAGAGATAGAGATACATACACACACACATATATAGTCATGTGTATGCATGCATACATACACACACATACACACACATGCATATGCATACATATGTACATACACACATATACACATATGCATACATACATTCACACACATGTACACACACATTCATACACATATACATACACAAACATATGCATACATTACATACACTCTCACATGCATACACATGCTCACATACATATTACATAAACACATGCATATTCATGCATATGCATGCATGCATACACACATATACATACATACTCACATACATATACATACACACTCACATATATACATACACACTCACACCACACACTCGCATACATATTACATACACACATGCATATACATACACACACATATGCATATGCATACATACATACACACACACATGCATACACACATATACATACATACATGTACACACACACATATATACATACACACTTGCATATGCATACATACATAGACACACATATGCATAAACACATATACATACACACATGTACACACACATATTCATATACACATGCATATGCATACATACATACACACATATACATACATGTTTTAGGTCTAGGTCTTTAGGATTACTTAGGGTTTTAGGTTTTTTTACATACACACACATGTGTACACACACATGCATACACATACTCACATACATATTACATACACACATGCATATTCATGCATATGCATGCATGCATACACACATATACATACATACATACACACACATACACTCACATATATACATACACTCACACCACACACTCACATACATATTACATACACATGCATATACATACACACACATATGCATATGCATACATACATACATACACACACATATGCATACACATATACATACATACATGTACACACACACATATACACACACATGCATATGCATACATACATAGACACAGATATACATACACACATATACATACACACATGTACACACACATATACATATACACATGCATATGCATACATACATACACACATATACACATACACCCATACACATACATGTTTTAGGTCTAGGCCTTTAGGATTAATTAGGATTTTAGGTTTTTTACATACATACACATATGCATACACACATATACACATACATATACATACACACATACATATGTCTTAGGTGTAGGTCTTTAGGATTAGGGTTTTAGGGTTTTTACACATGTGTACACACATATACACATAATACATATACACATACACATATATACACATGCATACACACATATACATGTTTTAGGTCTAGGTCTTTATGATTAGGGTTTTAGGATTTTTACACATGCATACACATATATACAATATACACACACATAATACATATACACATACACATATATATACAAAAGCATACACACATATACTTGTTTTAGATCTAAGTCTTTAGGATTAGGGTTTTAGGGCCTTACATACATATACATATGCATACACACATATACATACACACATGCCCACATATACACATACATATATATATATATATACACACACATGCATATACACACATACACATATACATGTTTTACCTTTTAGGGTTTTGGGCTTTTAAATACATACACACATGCATACACATATACACAGATAATATATACACACATATACACATATACAAACATACACATATACAAACATACACATATACACACATACACATACACATGCATACACACATATACATGTTTTAGGTCTAGGTCTTTAGGATTAGGCTTTTAGGGCTTTTACACATGCATACACATATATACACCTATAATACATATACACATACACATATATATACACAAGCATACATACATATACATGTTTTAGGTCTAAGTTTTTAGGATTAGGGTTTTAAGGTTAATATTAGTATATATAATCAAATATATGTAAAAGTTAAGGAAAAAAATAGAATATGTAAATATTCGGTACCGTAGGAGTGGCTGCTGTTGGTGACTGCTCTGGAGATGGTTGTGGCGAGGGTGATTCTGGGACTTGTAGGCACGGGATAGTACCTCTCATCCGCTTTCCGGCTCTGCCTTTGCTAGACTTTCTAGCCTTCCTAGTGGTCCCTTTGAATGCTTTCAGTTCCTCACTGGTCATGGCACGCTCAATTGGTAAGTCATACGCCAAGCACATATATATGATCCTGGTAAGGGCGCAGCACCCATTGATTACCTTCTTTCGCTCCCACCTATGTTGTGCTAAATAGAGCTGATCAATTATCCAGCTGGCTAGATCAACCATTTGCGGTCCAGTACATGCTAAGTACAATCCAAACCAGATTCGCTTGTGAGGCATGGTAAAACGATCCTGAGCTGGGAAAGCAAAGTGCTGCATGCATATCCGTAATGGCTTGGAAAGCTCAGGGGTTATGGCTGAAATATCCTCCCACTTAGTTACGTCACCACGTTTCATCTGCTCTGGGACTAGCCGTTCTCTCTCCGTCGGAGTGTGTGTTCCATGTATTTTCAGAGCTGCGCGAATTAAATCTTTAGACAAATAAAACCTTCTGAATGGAGGGTCATTTACCAAGGATGGTAACATGAATGTGCCAGGTAGATCCTTGTTTTCTGAAGCTGTTAAGGTGGTTACCAAGTAAAAACATCTGTAAAAATCGGGTTTAGGTAGAGGGTTGCTAAAATACTTTGTAAATCCCGCTCGTGCCCAAACGTGCGTTAAATCTTGTGTATTCTGTAGTCCTTCAAATTCTCTTGACAAGAACTGGTACTTGGTCCATGTGCGAAGATCAAATGCCAAATTGGCCTCAAATATGAAATCAGCATCTGCTAATGGTCCTGCTAGGCCTTGAAACAAATGAGAATTACGATGAATCTTCTCCGTATATCCTCTAGGAGGATCATCGATTGGCATGGGTCCTGGAAAACCTTGAAACTCTGGTGGTTGCATCGTAGGATAAGATTCCGCGAGTAATTCTCCAATAGTGGCCACTGGTGTGCTTGGGCCAGCTTCTGATGGTCCTGCTTCGGTTTGCATGGTGACTGACGAGCTAATGGAAAAGATCTGCTACAAAAGATTAACACATTAGCATGGAAATTAATTATGATCCCATTAAGATGAGACCGCAATCCCTTTCCATAACCGATGTGTAACCCGTGTAGCCAAGTGTCATGAAGTGGTTGATGCAATGATTATTTTCAAAACTAATGCAGGTCTCTAGACGCCTACATGCTTCAGATTATGCATACATTTCTTGATGAGCTTTTATAATGCATGATGTGGGGTTTGGTGTATGAATTCATACAAGGTTTGGTTGAGGGTGAATTATTACAAGGGTGGAGTTTAAATGGGGTGGGAGAATTGTTAGATAAGGGGGTACAAAAAGACGTCTGGATATGTTTCGGTATCCATTTCCTAAGAGTCTTTGAGTGGGTGGTGTGTTTCTGCTGAGGGACAAAAAGTGGTATCGGGTTTGGTGGTATTGAAGGATGGAAAGATTTCTGAGGGGTATATATTACATGGCTTGAGGGTTGGGCTATAATACATTGTTTGGGTACCCAAATCTGCATGGGTGTGGGTCAATTGATAAGATACTTCTTGGCGATCCAAATCTGCCGAGTATTTGTACTTGGGGAAGAAGATCGAGGGGACTTTGGATGCGGACTCTGCTTCTGTTGAAACTTTGTCCTGCTCTTGTCTGCAGTGTTGCCAATAGGCTGTGGTTGCTGTCCTTTTGGCACCCATATTTGTCTCGGGCCACTTGTTCTGTGATGTTGATACTGCTGCTTTCCTTGCCTTATAGCTTTGGAAAAGAAGGGAGATCCAACACTTGCGTGACCTGCCCATTAGGAAGTGATTCGTTCTTTATCTTTAATCTAGGCCAGTCCGCAGCAAGTTTGGAAGGATGAGCACCGCAGGGTGTTGTGCTCATTTGGCCGCTGATGCAACCCACCTGACCGCTGATTGTGTCCGTCTGCCCTAGCGGTTGGGTAGCTGCCCCTTCTAGTTTGCAGGAAGCCCCAGGGAAGATCTCCTGTCGTCCTTCTCATTGACAATTGTCCATAGCCAAGCCCGAGTGGGTTGGTGTAGACGTAACGTGACTAGTCTGACCCAAGATCTTCCGGTCTTCCGTCGCATGCGTTTCATAGGGTCTAGGGTTACAAACCTCAATCGGAATGCAATTAGGGAAGTCAAGCGGTATCACTCGCTTCTGTTCTAAGGTTCCAATCTGTAAGGAGCCTTGTCTAAGATTTAGGTCCACTGAGTGATCATATAGCCAATCTTGGCCAAGGATTAGGGGTTCTATCAGGTCGTCATCATGGCACACTAGTAGCTTCGCTGTCATGGTCACATCCTTAATGAGGATAGGAAGGTCCACCTCACCCATGCAAGGGGTTTCCATGCCTCCTAGCCCTATGAGGTATGCCTCAATTGGCCGCATTTCTATTCCTGAATCCTTATAGTGGGACCATCTAATAGCACTAGTCGCAGCACCTGAGTCAATTAAAGCCCTGAGCTCTTAACAAGGGTTGTCGTGCTCTAGCCTGATTGTAATGAATGGTCTCCTGTCCACTATACTGGGATGAGTGGTTGACTTTACTTGACACATGGCCATGGGATATCTGGGTGTAGTTTCCAGATGGTTATAATGTTCTCTCCCTAGTCCTTGTCTTCTTAACTTCATGCGTTTAATGCGTTCTATTGCTTCTGCCTGAGCTTCCGCTCGTATTCTATTTTCTTCCTCCTTACGCTTCTTTGCCAACGTGAGTCGTCTAAGCATATCCTCAGTAAGAGTTTCCTGATATAGCTTGACTCTACAGCCACTAATATAATTAGGCATTATATCTCCTTCTAAAGTGGCTAATTGTACTGCTCCACTTGTTGAGAGTCTGTTAATGATCATAGGTCCATAACCTCGCTTTTCTAACTTACGTGCGTGTTGCTTTAGCGTATATACTAGAACTAAATCTCCTTCTTTTAGGCCTTTATCTTTCACATGTGCATCAAAATATGCTTTCTGTCGCTTCTTCGCTGCATATATTCCTGCTGCCGCCTTTAGCCTGGTTTCTCCTAATCGTTCCAAGTCCATTATTCTCGCTGATAATTCATGGCCGGTCCACTGATGTTCTTGTGCAACCTTAAGGGTCGGTATCAAGAAGTCCAAAGGAAGCACTGCATTCTGACCAAAAACCATCTGAAAGGGAGTTGCATTGAGTACGGCCTTGTAGGCCACTCGATATGCCCAAACAGCGTGGTGTAACTGTTTGTCCCAATCTGAACGTTTGTTGTTCACGAGTTTCGTCAGTACGTTACAAAGGATCTTATTAGTGCTTTCAGCCTGACCATTGGCCTGAGGATGATATGGTGCGGATTTCTTGTGAATCACCATAAAATCCTGTAACAAATATTCAATGACTTGGTTTAGAAAGTGAGTGCCTCGATCGCTCACTAACTCTATAGGCAATCCATATCTTGTAAAGACATTCTCAAATAAGAATTTTGCAGTTGTGTGTGCATCATTCTTTTGTGTGGCTTTTGCCTCTACCCATTTCGTCAGATAATCTGTGGCAACAATAATGTATTCCGCATGTGTACCTTTTGCAGGGGGGTTAATGGGTCCTACAAAGTCTATACCCCACTTAGAAAATGCACGTCTGCCCATCATGGGTTTCAATGGCATTTCATCTCTACGAGTAGGAAACTGAGTTCTTTGGCACACATCACATCTCTTTACATAGGTATGAGCATCCATGTGAAGAGTGGGCCACCATAATCCTGCAAAGAGGATGGCTTTGATTATCCTATCGGGTCCAAAATGACCTCCTGCAACACCTTGGTGTGCAGTCTCTAGTATGCTCAGATAATCGCTTTCATGAACAAAAACATTGTCTTAGATATCCATCTCTTCCTCTTTTGTATAGATTATCGCCAATAAGTGAATAATCTTGAGCTTCCTGCTCTAGACTGCGTTGTCGTGCTAAGGTCATTCCTTGAGGGAATGTCTTCGTCCTTAAGTATGTCACTAATTGTTCACTCCAGTCTGGTGTGAGAGACACGTGATATAGTGTAGCATGCTCTACTGGTGGTCTTTCACAACAAACATGGCATTCTTTACACAACTTGTAGACATCTGCTTCCATCGAAGGCCAATATAATCCTAGTCTATGCAGAGTCTGTAATGTTCGATGTTTCGAATGATGTTGCTTTAATGCACCTATGTGTGCTAATTGCAACCAATTCGCATGTTCTGAGTCATCTACACAACAAGCAAGAATCTTTTGATTATCCTGTTTATATATGCTTCCTTCCATTATTTGGTATCTCTGAGACTTGGTAATCTCTCCTTCTTTGATCTTTATCTTAGGATTCTTGGGTCCGTATGTCAGAATAGGGACTATAGGTTTAGCCCATTCTGGTGCTATCTCAAGGTTAAACAAGTATGCATCTGGTAGATCATCCGCTACTCCTTGAGGAGCTTCTCCTGAGGTTAATCTTGAAAGGTGGTCAGCTCTAAGATGTGTCTTTCCTTTCCTGACTACTACTTCAAAATCATACTCCATGAGTAATAGAGACCAACGTATTAGTCGTCCCGTGTTACATGGTTTGTTGACTAAATACAATAGGGCTTGATGATCTGTAAAGAACTTTAATTTGTTGGCCAACAAGTAGTGCCTAAACTTCTTTACTGCATAGATCATCCCTAATCCTTCTCGTTCCGTCGTGGTGTAATTTCTTTCTGCTGCGTTCAATTGTCTGCTCGCGTAAGCTATGGGGAGATCTATGTTACCTTCATTCGTGGGTTGTGCTAACACGCATCCTATGGCGTAATTGGATGCATCTACATGTACATGGAATGGCTTACTCCAATCTGGGGTAGTCAATATAGGTGCTGAGCACAAGCGTCGTTTGAGTTCATTGAATGAATTTTCACATTCATTTGTCCATTCGAAATTGGTTAAAAGAGAGTACAAAGGCTTGGCTATGATTGCATACATGTGTATGAATCTCCTATAATAACCGCAATGGCCCATAAATGCCTGTACCTCTTTCACATTAGTTGGTCTAGGTAATTCTGCAATTACCTTCACCTTTTCTTCATCCGTAGAGATTCCATTTTTTGACACAATGTGTCCTAGAATTTTGCCTTGTCTGACCATGAAAACGCATTTTTCTGGGTTCAAACAAACCTGATATTCTCGACATTTGTCAAATATTTGCCTTAACTCTGGGATATGTGTCTGTCTTACATTTGAATGAGCACATATGTCGTCAACATAAACTTCCAAGCTCTTGCGTAAGAATTCCTTAAAAACATGACACATGAGTCACTGGAAAGTGGCGGGTGCATTTGTTAAGCCAAATGGCATCACACGAAATACAAATATGCCCCATTCAGTGGCAAAAGCCGTCTTGTGTTGGTCCTCTGGAGCAATGGCTACTTGATTATAGCCTGAAAATCCATCAAGAAAGCTGTAAACTTCCTTGCCCGCAACTCTTTCCAATAGATGTTCTGTGATAGGAAGAGGATAACTGTCTCTAATCGTGGCGGCATTAACTTTTTTAAGGTTAATACACACACGCAATTTTCCATTCTTCTTGGGCACAACCACAATGGGGGATACCCATTCAGTGTGCTCAATTTTGTAAATGAATCTTGCTTCTATCAGCCGATCTATCTCCTCTTTAATCTTCGCAGCGTAGTTATCATTGTACGTGTACGGTTTCTGTTTTGTCGGTTTTGCATCTGGAGTCATAGGGATTCTATGAGAACATATATCTGGATCTACTCCTTTCAAATCTTTGTAACTCCAAGCAAAAACATCTCTATATTCGCGTAATAGGGCAACTAATTCTTCTTCTTCTTCCTTTGTCAAATCATGCCCTATGTATGTACATTTTTCTTCTTCTCCTTCTATGGCTACGATTATTTTCTTGGTTTTCTCTCGGTTGTCATATACTTGTCCGTCATTCGCCTTTCTATTAGGCATTCGTACCATGATTCTTCTATCTTCGACTTCATATTTCTTGAAATTCTCGGGTACCTCAAACAAAGATTCTTCTTTTTCTGACATGGTTTCTTTCTTCTTTCTTTTCTTGCCTTCACTCTTACTAGTCACTTGAGTAGCTATTCTCACATCATTCGTAATTTCCTCGTGTCTCTGAGGGTGAGTCTCTACTTCGAAAAAATATTCTTCCTCTGATGCAAAGGGTGGGTCCATGATAATTGATTCTAAATCAAAATCACTCGCATCCTCAAATGCATCAGTGTTAGGTTCACACTCTTCTAAAATTGCATCGCACATGATTGGCTCTATCGTGAAAACTGATATGTCATAGCCATCCCCGTCATAGTGGGGTGTCCATTGTTCTTCATTGATGGCTACATCCATGGTTGCTAGGATTTCTGCCCAACCATGGGGTTCAAACTCTTCGTCTGGGAATACTACAGGTGCGTAAGCTGGGTCTTGAAGAGTTCGTGGATGTTGTTCTGCACCTATGGTCCTGGCTTCTAACCTTTCTTCCTCTTGTTTTGCTACTTTACACATCCATAAATGAGTATCCTCATGCAACCAAGAAGGATCTGATTCTAATGAGTGCACGGATTCCGTCTCTACTGGTGTCTTATGGATGGTATTCCATTGTATTGGGGGTACATCTCGATGTGAATAGTCTTTAAGATTGACTTTGGTAGTCACTCCTAAATGTTGCAAGTACAAAGAATTAGTTCCCCAATCTTGTACAATTTGCAACTGACGCATGAATGGTCGTCCCAATATCATCTCATAAGCATGGTTTTTTTGCAAAGTCACAAATGGCAAAGGTATGCTCAAATTCTACACCACAAGTGGTGAGTGATATGCCTTCTAGTAAGCCTAATGGTTTTTCTATGTGTCCGTCAGCCATTTGTAGCTTCATCCTGGTGGGTCTTAATGCTGGCTTACCCCAACGTTTCCATAAAGCGGTGGTAGCGATGGCTACGCCGGCTCCTGAATCTAAGATGGCTTTCGTGGTGTAGCCCTGATGGGTTATCGGAAGATAAGTGTTACCTTCCTCTCCTTCGCTTACATCTCAATCTTTTCTACTGGTATCTCTGGTACCTTATTTTGTGATCCTATTTGTGAGGGAGTAGTAGCAAGCTCAGGGAATTGATTTGCTACATGTTTCCACAATTTGGTTTTATCTTCAGCAGCTCCTCTAGAGTGAGATTACATTGTACTTTAGTGTTCTTGATCACTTCCGTGTTTCTAGGGATTACTGATTCTTCATTCCTCACTATTATCGTGGGTGCTCTCATACTAATAGACTTTGCTTCCCAAGGTCCTGTGAACTGAGGTAATTCTTGTAAAGAATTAGATTCAAATCCTGTGTGTTCACTCAGTTGCTCTTCCTCTACATCATCGTAAATAGAGGGAATGTCTTGGGGAAATTGTTCCTGCAAGTCATCTATTTCTTGAATAGGAGGATGGGTTCCTTGTTCTTTTCTCCATTTCTCTTCTTGGATTTCTCTCAAAAATTCATGTGAATATTTATGTATGGAAGACAGGTTGTCTTGACTTTCTGAGTTGGGTACTTGAGACAGGGATGGTGCATTCCTTTCCTGTGTCTCTGGGACAATAGGGTTCCTAGGCTGATCCTTTGTCTCTTTGCTCTCTATCAAGTATTCTAGCCTCTCCATTAGTCCTTGAAAGTGTAGTTCCGGTTTTGCCATGTTATTCCAATTAAGATATCTAGAGGCTTCGAACAAAGCTTGTGGTAATTCTACCATCTTCATGCAAAGTTTAGTTCTCTCAATTTCTAGATCAGCTCGATGGTAGTTTTTGCTCATTTCAGCTACCTGAGGTCCCTCTTTTAATCTAGCCGGATATGCACAAAACATCATGTCTAGATTTTCTGGTATGGGTTCCGCTAAAATTGATCCTGATTTCTGAGCTGGAATCTCTTGATTCAAGTCCTGTGAAGTCAATTCTAAGATTTTGGCTCTAGATTCCTTCAGACTTCCTTCCAACTTACTTATCTTTTTACTCCATTTTCTCTTTATCCTTTCTCTAGAATCTCTCCAAGATTTTGTCTTTTTACTGCTAGATTCTGCAACTTCACTACTTTCAGCTACTTTCCCTTGATTAAGTTGTTGGTTCTGTAAGAGCGCCTGGGCTCTTGTGATAGCTTGGATAGGCACGTATGTAGGGTTGGATCCATCTGCGTTATTTACAATACCTATCACGTTGATCGGTGTCACATTCGAAGCGTTAACTGGATTTTTAGGACAATCTTTTATGATGTGCTCTTTGCCACAATCGGCGCAAAAGCCTTGTATGTTATAGTACCGTGATTGTCCTGCTATCGGAGGATGTGGACAATCCTTTATGAAATGATCTCCTTGGCACCTAAAGCATGGTCCTCTAGGGCCCTGTGGTCTCTGTTGTCTTAATTGGGGCCGTGGATTTGGGTTTGTGTACATCACATTAGCATAGTCAGGCTCCCAACTAGGTTCCACTGGTGGACTATCATAATGATATGTTTCTACGTGTTCTGGTGACTCTGTGTAATATGCGGGTGGACTATCTACATGAGTGGAGTCAAAACTGTTCGAATTCGGGTCACCCTCTATGATCAAAGGTGAAGAAGGCACTAAGGCCCTACTTAGGTTCTCTTCTGCAGCAGCGTATTTGACTGAGATGACATTCGCTGGTGGGGGTGGCTGCTGAGCTAAGACGGGTTGAGGTCTCTGTTGAGCCTGGTATGGGTAGTTTTGAGGAGGCCTATAGTAATAAGGCTGAGCATTGTATTGGCCTTGATACCTACCTGGCTGCGGGTATGCTTGCGGGTAGTTCTATCTCACGGTTTGTTTGTTGTATGGGCAGTCCTGAGCCGTATGATTCGTGTATCTTCTCTCAATTGTGCAGTATTGGCCACTAGGGTTGGCTTGTGGTTGTGTTGCATTGGGACACACATTTGCCATATGGTCACCACCATAGGTGTAACAACGCTTGTTTGTTAGCACCCTAGGTTTACTAGAAACTCCTAGTTTCTGGGCCACTTTTTCTGCAAGGTCTTCTATTGAGCTAGACAATTTTGTGGATGCTAGAGATGAACAGTCTGAGTCCTTATAGACCTTTGAGAGTTCCAACTCGTCTCCTAAGTTGTCCTCAATGTCTATACAAATTCTTATACATTGCTCTAGCGTTCTGGGTTCCTTTATGTACACGTAGGAGCGTAGTTTAGAGCTCAACAAGCCATCTAGAAACAATGACACTTGCTTGGCCTGTGAGGGTAGCTCTTGCATTGGACATCGTTCAACATATTGTCTAAACCTACATCCTGCCAGTCTTACTGTTTCTTGAGGGGTCTGTTTAAAGCTATGAATCAACGAAGACGTGTCATGTCTAATCCCACTTTTAGAGAATTCAGTGATGAATGACTCTAAAAAGTGATGGATGTCTCTAAATTGCCTTTGTTGCAAAGGTTGGAACCAAGTTAAAGCTGTATTCTTTAATGTTAGTCCAAATGCATTATATTGCGTGAACATGTCTTCAACTTGTTCTGCTCTTAGTACTTGCTTGAATTCTGCGACATGGTCATAGGGATCTCCTGTCCCATCAAAATAATTCTTCATGGATTTCACTAACTGAGTGGGTCTCAATATTGTTGCGTGTTCACGTGGTCTGGGTAGAGGAAAAATCATCTCTACCACTTGGTATTCCATGATCTCTTTGTCTATCTGCTCTATTAGTGTCCGTGGTTGTTCTATCTCTCCCTATGGGATGAGTGAAGCTTACTTCGGTCTTTCTTTATTCTTTCTCTTTGATTTCCATGTGTTGATGATGTTCCTGCCCCTTGTGACTTGTATTCATGTTCGTTCTAGATGGAGGGAATACCAATTCACCTCTCCATGTGTATGTGTTTTTAGCGTGGTCAGGCACCACAAAGACTCTTTCTGAAGTCTCATCCAGGTATACAACCTTTCCAGGTGTATCCGGGTCCTTGAACTCGTATATAGTGATGATACCTACCTCACTAAGTAGTTCTGTCTTGTATCTCCAAAGGCTTCATCAGTTTCTTATTTACAAACAACTCTATGCTTCTGTTGTCTTGAGGGATCCAGTCTGGGATTAGTACTCGTGTCAGTACAGATTTCCCTCTAGGTGTTCTAGGCTCTTCTAATGGTTCTTTTCCTTGAGATTTAGCCTTGTCTATGTATGCGTCTCTCTCGAATTTCACCATTGGATGTTCCAATCCAATGGGTTGATCGGGGTTGTGCATTTGCACCACTTGCCTTCGCAAACCATCCTCATATATGCGAGCACCTAATCGGTTGGTTCGGAGAAACTCTAGTTGTGTTCTATAGGGTCCTTCTGGTTTTTCTAAATAGGCTACATTCGACCCTCCTTCTGGTCTGTCTGTGCTAAATGCCATTTCTGATTCACTGGTATCTGAGCTCTCGTAGGGATAACTAGTGTTCAACTGTTGAGCCCACGATCGTGCAGTAGTCCTTACACTTGCCTCTGATGATCTAAGGCTTCGTCGGTCTGACTTACCTATATGTTTGCCCGATCTAAGGTTCATTAATTTTGTTCCTTGCACACTCAGTACATGCTCAGATCGTCAAATATTCTTTGTTATTACTTTCTTGATTCTTTTTAAATTTCTTGATCTTGTCTTAATGTATGCGTCAGGAATTCGACTTTCCGTGGTACTTTGAGTTCTCGTTCCGTCAGACTTATGTTCTTTCCTTTAGATTTTCGAGTCACACACCTTTACTTTAGTCTTGAACTTGATAACTTTAATTCTCTTGAACTTGAGGCGTTCCTATCGTCTTAAATCCACAATGCTAACGTTTATCCTAAACTAAGAATTGACTGAGGGGGTTGAGTAATCTTCCAACCTCGAGTCAGCTTTTCTGGTTGCTCTGATGCCCAAGAAGCCGCGCTTCCCAAGCTTTATGCCCTTCACTGCCTTGCCTTGGTTGCCCTTGATTGCCCTTGCTAGACCTGGAAAAATCCAATATTAGACCAATTCACAGCTGGATGATCAAGCACTTGGTTATATACACCTTTTAAGTCCCTTCCCTTTTGCCCAACTTTTTAATGCTTGCCCCCTGGCTTTCTAGTCCCCAACTAGGTCAACCTCAAAAAACGGACTTCGGATGAAAAAGTTATGACCGTTCAGGCCCTGGGGGGTAAAAACTGACAAACCAATGTTTCTCCAAATATGAGCTAAGGGGTCTCCTATGAGTCTAATCACCCAAAAATTTCCCAAAATTAGCCCCAAAATTGGCCAAAAAATGAAACCCTAAAATTTGCGATGGGGGTGCACAATCGCGATGGTCTGAGACAATCGCGATGGTCTGGGACCGTCGCGATGGCGTGAAAGTGGACAATCGCGATGGCCTAGACGTGAATGATCGCGATGGCGTGAAAGTGAGCAATCGCGATGGCGTGAAAGTGGACAATCGCGATGGCTCGATCAGGCGGACAATCGCGATGGCTCGATCAGGCGGACAATCGCGATGGCTTGATCAGGCGGACAATCGCGATGGCGTCAGTCAACGGTCAACGTGCACAATTGCGATGGTCCAAAGTGAACCGTCGCGATGGTCACAGATGCGATGGCTTGAGCCAATCGCGATGGTCTGGGCGCGATGGCGTGAGCCAATCGTGATGGTCAAAAATTCGGGTTGTCGCGATGGCGTTAGATGCGAGCCGTCGCGATGGTCTAGCTTGCCACGTGGCACCGTCGGCGCGATGGCGTGAGCCAATCGTGATGGTGGGGTCAACCGAACAGTCGCGATGGTCCGCGAACCGTCGCGATGGTCCAAATGCACCGTCGTGATGGCGTGAGACCGTCGCGATGGTCCGGCCGAGCCGTTGCGATGGCGTGAGCCAATCGCGATGGTGTGACACAATCGCGATGGTCTGAGACCGTCGCGATGGTCCACCAAAGTATGATTTTTGCAGATGCGTCTTGTGTGTGTGTGCGCTTGTGTCGCCTATCCCGTGGTGTGGTCGCTTACCAAAAATTCCGCACTTCGCAGACCATCGCGATGGTCTGACACACTCGGAAATTTCTGACAGAAGGTGATTTTCTTACCTTTTTGCAGCCTTCCTGATGCACTGGAGTACTGTACCTGCAAGAGAACTCAAGAAAGCCAAAGCACACACAAGCACAAAAGCTCTCTCTCTCTCTCTCGCATGCACAAATGAGGGGAAATGAGGAGAATGGGTGGATATGGTGAATTTTCTGATTTTTTGGAGATGAAGATGATGATGCGGTGATGAAGATGGAGTGTGGGGGAGGTGAAAAACACTAAAAACTAAGTAAAAACAACAACAAAAACTGAAGTTTTTACCTTCCAACGCCACTTCTTGCTATACTCTTACCATCACACATTCGTCCTAGACTCGATCCCCGGCAATGGCGCCAAATTTGGTGTTGCTCTAGCACAATGGTGAGAACCACGTTAAGAAGCTCACCTCCTTAATGTCAATCCGCGGAAGAGATAGGAGTGATATGAAGATTGTGAATGTGAGATGAAGTGAGAGTGAAGGTGAGAAGCATAGAAATGCACACACACATACACACACACTACGAAATGACAAGCAAGACACAATGGAAGGTGCGAAATTAGCTGTGTTACTCAAGAACACTATTACAAGCTCAAAAGAACTCTAAGCTCACACTAGCCAACCTCAAAAATGAGCTCTCTAGCTCTTTTTATAGTTTCTAGACTAGTTTTGACCGGTTTCACATTTAGTGACCGGCATAGTTAAAAAATAGGTCCTAGATGCTATTTGGAAGGGTAAACGGTGTCTAAAAATAACGAAAATTGATACGCTTGTTCTACCTAAGCTCCTCAAGCTCGAGGACTCCTCGGCTTGCACAAAATGGAGCTATGGATTACAAAATGGGGTTTCTATGTTACATATGTTACAATAGTGATAAAAATCACTGTTGGAGGTTTTTGAAAAGTATTTTTAGAACATGATTCTTTGAAAAAAGATTCCACTGGCTCACTGCTCCGTCGTTACATGCTTCCGCGTCGTCTGTGCCTCTGGCTGCTTCCAACAGCAAGTATCCAATTTTTTGGAAATATGGATCCTTTGATAAAAGTCGACTAGAAAACCTATGCTACCATTTGCATGGTTCCCTTGGTGAGTAGGTGGACCCAAACAACATTGCACCATCTACCTCTCGTGGAGAGAAGAGAACAAAGAGGGAGGTAGAAGTATAAGCTACTAGTAGCATAACACAGAATGAACATATGGAAGAAATGCTCGAGGCATTTTATGAGATGGACGAAGATCATGATGATGGAGAAGATGTCATGGGTTCCATGGACACACCAGACTTTCCATGCTCAGAAGCTGATGAAGAACATGAGAACATGTGAACACTAGCCCAATTACCAATGTACATCGGGGTAAAGATATATGTACTATGTGCGTCTATCACGATGCTCAATCTTCAATCCATTTATGGATGGTCAGATAGTGGTGTCTGTGAATTATTCATGTAAGTTGATTTGAAATAAACTTTCATTGTTGTATCAAAATAAGTTCATTTACTAATATCATTGTAATTGCTTATCGCTTGTAGGCTTCTGAAAGATCAATTTCTACCAGATGGCAATGACATGCCTCCAACACGTGGAGATGCAAAAAACTTTTACAGTCCATTGGAGTGGAATACACCAAGTTTCATGCTTGTCCGAATGATTGCATTCTCTTTCAAAACAAGTATGAGCATCTCCACATATGTCCAAAGTGTGGAGCGAACAGGTTTAAAGAAGACCTTGTGGCGAAGCACTCCCTGCAAAGGTTCTTCACCACTTTCCTATCATTCCAAGAATTAAGAGCATGTTGAGATGCAAATCCATAGCTCAATTAATATCATGGTATGTAAAGATCAGGTCTATAGACAGTGTAAAGCACATTCCTATTGATTTTGGTGCTTGGAAACACACAAATAGTAAGTGTCAAGAGTTTGCTAGAGAGCCTCAAAACATACGTCTAGGCCTAGATATGGATGAAGTAAATCCATTTGGTTTACGCAGCTCCTCATGGAGCACATGGCCTGTATGTTTGGTCAACTATAACATCCCACTTGGTTGGCCATAAAAAAGGACCACTTATTATTAGCTCTCATTATGCTAGGTAAGTAGGAAATAAAAAACATGGATGTATACTTTGCATCAATTGTGCAAGAGATGTGCACTTTATGGGATGGGATTACTATGCATGACATGTCTCAAACTATAAGAAGACGGGATGTGTGAGTGCAATGCATACTTATGTGGATGATGCATGACTACCTTAGTTATGCATATTTGTTGCAGAAGTTGGTAGTGCGTAATCCTCGGACACGAGTAGAGGAGGCTTATGGATATCGTCATGGATTAGTTGCACTATTGGAGGACTTGGAGGGATGCG
>CM035407.1:184778233-185035733 GCA_020310875.1 Ceratopteris richardii
TTACAAAGAAGGTTGATAACCCTTTTGTCCCCTTCATGAGAACCCACTTCCTACTAATCTTGTTGCTCTAGAGTGTAAACACTATGTGATGCTTGAAAGGCAAGGGCTTCTTACAATTGGACTACCATTCTTTAGGACTACCAAAGTTGGTGACAGTTCCAAATCTTCCAAAGAGTGTCTCCTCTAAGGCTTCCACAAGGCTGAGGGAACAATCTATTCCAAATCTTCCAAAGAGTGTCTCCTCTAAGGCATACCTTTGGTGATAAAAAAGTGATAAAAAGTGGAACAACGCTACAAGTGATTGGGCCTAGCACCCATGGGACCCCTTGAATCCCACTAAACAAGGGTTGCATAAAACTTGCTAAAAACATTACAAAGAAGGTTGATAACCCTTTTGTCCCCTTCATGAGAACCCACTTCCTACTAATCTTGTTGCTCTAGAGTGTAAACACTATGTGATGCTTGAAAGGCAAGGGCTTCTTACAATTGGACTACCATTCTTTAGGACTACCAAAGTTGGTGACAGTTCCAAATCTTCCAAAGAGTGTCTCCTCTAAGGCTTCCACAAGGCTGAGGGAACAATCTATTCCAAATCTTCCAAAGAGTGTCTCCTCTAAGGCTTCCACAAGGCTGAGGGAACAATCTATCACTACACCCAATATCGCTTACTTCCAATTGATTTGTCCTTTCAGCAACATGATTTTCCCAAGGGAAGGCCAAGCTGACATTGACTTGGGACAAGAAAAGAAGAGGTGTAACTAGTCCTCATTACCATGAGCTTCTTTTACACCATTGAGCTGCTTCACAAATTTTGTTAGCTTTGACATTGGTCCTAATTCCTGATGGAGGACTTTCCACATGAGAATTAATTTTTTAACCTTGATGAAGAGATGATCCACACAAGAGCTAGCCATCAAGTGCCTTGTATTCTGCTTCCTTGAAGAAAAAAAATTCCTTACATGGCCACATGTACTCTAAAGGGGAATTGTCTCAATGTACCCGCATTCTAGCAACGATAACTACACACACAATTGAATGAACCTCTTATGAAAAGAAACTTCGTTTGATGAAAATGGACAATCCCTTCTATACACAGCTCATTTGGTTCCCCCACGGATTATTTGTGCCGAGGTCATGCGTGCTTTTTAAAGCTTCTTTTCAGGGCTCTTCTCAAGCTAGATGCTGTCAATGAATCCACATACCTTCTCGTGCATCTGCTTTGTCAAAGGGCACTAAACATTGTCAAAATAATCAATGCAAACATATGGTTCCTCTCTCTATACATGTGTGTGCACTCACGCCTAGGGTCAATCATAAGCACGTGTTCTCTATGAGGATATGCAAGCCCTCGTAACCTAGTGGTTGATGTTTTGAATCTCTAGAGGAAGCCCTGAGTTCAAATCTTGGCTAGACATATCCATAAGTTTCCAAAGATGAGTGTCCATGAGTTCCCCAAAATGAATGCCTCTACCGTATGAGGTCAGGTGTGAGTGTTTCCAATTCATTGTACTCTAAAAAAAAGTACAACGATATATACACCATATAGGTAATGCCCACATTTAACCGTCAGATTGCGCACACCTGATGATCTCTCTCTCTCCGCTCAGTTATTGCTCTTTCACTGCTTTCAGTTCTCCCAATCTCGCTCTCTCTCGCTCTTTCACTGCACTCAATTCTCCCGCTAGATGCAAGTTTCCTAGAGTTGCGCTCGCTCAAATCTCGATTCGAAACAAGAGGACAACTCAAAACAGCGGCGACGGGATATATATAGCCAGACAATTTGCTCGCTTTTTGCCTGCGGTAGAGCATTGTAGTGAGTGCCGAACCATCATAGCGATAATGGATAAAGGACAAAATGATCCAGTAAAAGGTAGATAATGGACAAAAAAGCTCTGGTAAAAGCATGGAAAAGCGCCAGTTCGCCAGTGCTGACATGAGAACCAGCTGCGAACACACACACACACGAGAACCTGTTCCCGAATTCAACCGTGAGGTGCTGGGAATTACTCACAGATAGAGGGCGATGGTACAAAGAAATGAATCATTGAAAAAAAAATATATATGATAGTAAGTACATCACTCTCTCTCTAGTACAGACTCCTCTCGCTTTCTGTGGCTCAGAAAAAGATGAGAGAAGCCATGACACATGCAGCCAAGAGGGTAGCTGCCAGCCTGGTCGGCACTGCCACCGAACCGGCGTCGGATTTCGGTGAAGCAGGACCTGGCGGTGCTGGTGGGGAGGACCTAAGCGAGCCTGGGCTGGGCGCAGAGGCGGGCGTTGACGATGATGCCGGAGCTGGCGTCGGGGCTGGGAGGGGCGCTGGCGTTGGCGCTGGCGCTGGCACTGGCGTCGGCGACAACACTGGTGCTGGTGCAGGTGCTGCATTTGGAGGCAATCCAAAAATGTCGGTAGGCAGCAGCACACTGGAGACGCCGTAGAGACCCAGTGGCTCCTGGCTGTAGAGCGTCGGCCCTAGCGTGACCTTGTTGTAACCTGTGTTGATCACCGTGACACCAGCCTTGGTAAGGGTTATGCTCGTGAACTCGTAGCTGCCACCACCAGAGCCGCTAGCAAGAGTGCTCTGTGGAGTGTTAAGGACACCGAGCTCTTGAGTCTGATAGAATGTTCCGAGGCAGTGAAATTCCAGTAATGCTACTTGCTCCGCACTCGTGAGCTTGCCAAGTGCACCTTCTCAGTAAAAGCGACATACATTAGATAATCCTGTGCGCAAAATCAGTGTCTGCGTGCAGAAATCATCATGCAGAGCAACACAAGTGGTATGCATAACACAACGCACTTCCTGTGCAGCATTAAGTCTCCATCGCTCCGAGTCATGGCCTTACCTGCAGGAAGCTTCTTGAATGCTCCATCGTCAGGGGCAAATACAGTCAGGCCTGGAGGTGCATCATGCTTGGTAAGCAAGGCGTCAACCCCAGTCTTCTGAATGAGCGTGAGGAAGGTGTTGTAATTCTTTGCCTGTGCAAAAACAAATAACAAACTCAGCATCAAAAAGCTTCGACGTTGAGCTCAAACGTAGAAAACTTTCAACAGTGAAAAATTACTGAATCTAGAAAATATGTACAGTCGTTGAAGATTGAAGATTCAAAGACTAGAAACGCTATGCTCCAGACGTGGGTGAGGTACCTGGATTAGCTTAGCTGTGATGTTCACCGGAGCTGGCGCTGGACCTGGAGCTCCTACGCCTGTGGGCATAAGGACATTGCTGATGCTGACAACACTGATATTGTAAGGGGCAGTGTAGATCTCGCTGACGACAGTGGCGGTGAGAGACGAGCCATCCGCCTTACCGAGGTGTATAGTCCCCGCCTTCACAGTGATGTTGACGAAGCCTTGCTTGCCGTTGGCCTGACCCGACGTTTGAAACAGCGTGGTGGAAAGGGTGGTGCCGTTCGTGACCGCCTTGAACTTGGCAATGTCGAAGTAGTCGAGCAGGACGTGGAAGCTGATAATCTCGTAGAGGGTGGAGGCGGAATAGGACTTGCTGGCGATGGAGGCCAACACAGAGTTAGGCACCGCCAGCACGGTGACGTCGCTGCGGGAGAATATCTGGGATGCCACCCCGGTTTTCGTACAGAGCGAGCTGAAGGTAGAGAAGTCGGGGTGGGACGCCAGGATCTCCGTGATGTTGTTGGTGGCGGAAGCAGGCAGCCCGACGCAGAGCAGGAGAGAAGCTAGGAGGGAAAGCCGATAGAGAAGCTCGCGCTGCATCATGAAACCCATAGCTCAGCACTCACAGGCAGAGAGATAGAGAGAGGGCACTGCTTCACGCGCGCATTCACGCAGCCTCGCACTAGCACACTACGTCAGTGAGAGCCTCACCGCTCGCATGCAACGCTTCACAGGTATCATGGCGCTAGGCTAAATAAGCTGCTTAAAGTGGCGACGCCAGCTCAAGAGCCAGGCACAGGGCAGGACAAACAGGGCAGGGGAGAGACAAACAGAGGTAGAGAGAGATAGCCAGGGATAGAGAGAAGGTAGAGAGAGATAGAGAGGGATAGAGAGAGAATTGTAGGACCCACTTCAGCGCATTTGTACATGTTGCGCTGATCCAAGGGCTCGCCGACGTGGCTCACAGCTTTTATTCAATTTCCAAAAGAGTCCATTTTTGCGCGATCTAAACCTATAGTTCTGAAGTTCTGAGCCGCGAGAGCGATTCTCGAAATGGAGCCGTTTCCAGCTCTGCACACATGGTATTCATAAATTTCAAAGTTTTTCCCGAATATATTTAATAAATTTGTTTGATTAAAAAAATAAAAAGGGCAAGGGAAACGGTGGATTCCCATGGTGCACAGGAAAGAGAAAGAGCTTATCTCGTCAATAAAGGATTGAGGAGAAGTATAAGGGTGGCTTCAGACTCGGGATTCGGAACTACGAGAGAAAGAAGGGTTGTTTCATGTGGAACAATAGAGAAGGTTGTTTCATGTGGAACAATAAAAATGATGAACACTCCTCGGCCTCTCTATGAACACACTTAATAAAATCACATTGAAAATCTGATGTGGCAGCTTTGAGCGGCTCTGGGTGGACGTAAGAGGGTCATAACAACAATCACTATTTTGTGACATGGCTTAGAAAAGCATATGGACCTCAGTGCAGTGTCAAAAGCTAACAGGAGGAATAGTGGATTTGGTAGATAGTGATTGGTCAATCACCGTAAAATTTTGAGGGCACCACTGTGTCTAAATTGCCCTTAAGGTTCAAAAAATCAACATTTTCATTGGTTTTTTGAGTCCCTCAACGAGTGAGAAAAACAAGATCCTTTTTCTTAGGGGTGAATTGGTTGTTGAAGACTGGCCTATCGGTGTCACTCTAGACATGTTGCATATACAATGTGTGTTAGCCATTTGAATGAGTTGGTGTTAGTGTAAATTTAACATAAGGAAATTTTTTTGACGTTGTCATTTTTTATATCCTTCTTACTATAAAGGCCTATTGTATTTATGTGTGGTATGTGTAGAGATTACACATGCGGAAGCAAAATGAAAAGAAGAGTACTCACAAAAAGAAAGAGTATGAGAGTAAAAAATGAGTAGACCATGAAATGGATGAAATGGGAAAACTCGCATGGATTATAGTGAGCTTGTCAAGAGCATGGAGTAGGCTCCTCAAGTTTCTAACCAAGTACAAAGTGGGGGAGAGGCTCTCCTTGTATAGAGTTGGAGGGGGCTCTTTAAACTCCATCAAGAAAATAAGAATTACGACCACAACGTGCTAGAGAGATGACTCTCCTCCCAACCTTATTCCTGCATATATAGCTGCTTGAATCAATGAGGACCACAAATGTAACTAGATTCCACAAGTGCACGTGCAATCTCCTCCACTCCTTTCATATCTTCCACTAGAGTTTACTAATGGTTGGAGTGATCTCGACCACCACTAGTACCTTCCACTAGAGTCCACTAGTGGTTGGTGTACTCGACACTCGAGTTAAGTCTCACTGGACTCAAGATAGATCACCTTAACTTGAGTTAGAAGGCTCTAGAGCTCCTTTTGGCAAAACTCTCTCCCCATGCTCCCCATGGAGCTTGAACCCAAGATCTCCTCCTTCACAACCTTGAGACTTAACCACTAGGCTAAGTGGATCACTTGTTTAAGAGAGCACATGAACGTATGCTTAAGTCTAATCTTGAGATCTTTTGGCCATACATCAGTGACCAAACGGTGTCCAATTTCAGATCTGTTTGAAGTGGCCACACCCTTAGATCATAAACTTACTTTATTACATTCTTCCCCTCTTGGGAAATATTTTCATCCTCGAAAATAAAGCTATATATAATAACCATAGGCAACCCCCGAGCCTCATGTTCTTAAACTAGAAGAACATGGTCATGTTCTAAATCTAGAAGGACATGTCTCATCTCTACGGTGGGATTTGTGCCCAAATGATTCAAAACACTATCTCGCTTTGCACTTTGATAAACTCATCAAAGTACAAAGTAGTGAATGAATTATAAGGGTGGATCTAAAAATATCTTTAGCCACTTCATTGTTTCTCGATGTGCGATCTAGGCACAAACATATGAAATGGATGGATTCCAATCATTAATCCATTTCTCGGCATACCTAGTGCATGGACTTAGTAATGAAGGCAGAATTCTTATCCCTCGCAAGACTCTTGATTCTCTTGAATTTGATTTGGAAAACTTGAAGTTTGGTTGACCCAAACATCTAATTTGGATGTTTGTACTATGGTTTTACTTTTAACCAACATTTACTTGATTTTTTCTACCCAATTGGAGGACTACTTTGCCCTAATGGGTTTGAAAATCCTATGTAAATTGTAGAAGAAAGTGTTCCATTTACTTTGGTTCAACCTTACTATATCTTGAACAAGTTAAATTCAAAATGAAAATCGTCCATCTTAGGACACTGTTCTCAAAGACTTCAGCTAAAAGTTCTTGGGAATTGTCAATCTTATGAGCAATTCCTAACTTATCTATTCTAGAGAATACTGGACTCTAGAAAGTCATGAGAGTTATGCTAGTAACTAGAAGCAAACCCAAATGAATAAGTCAATCTTGGACTTATCATCTTTTGAAGATTGAATAAGTTCTTGTACAAAACATCTATCTAGGATGTTTAATTTAGTTATTGAGTTCTAAGCGGCTAACCTTGGACTTTTGCGAAAGGAATTAGATACCATATCTGAGTCAATTCCACAAGATTTGGAAACCAGAAGGAAATAACTAAAACTTTGTATTAACCAGTTCAAACTTCTAAGATATAAACTTGCTATGATTCAAGTACTTGATGTCCCAAGACTTTTGCTCAAGACTTTAACTTCTTAATGATCTGTTTCAACAAGGTATCGAAACATCTTTTTCTATTTTTTAAGAGATTAACTTGATTCTCAAAAATATCCATAAAGTAAAGCTAAAACATCACCCAACCACAAGATACTAGTGTGGTATCCAACATCAATGTGTCAACCCACTGAGGTTCTATTGATGAGTTTTGTACTCAAACAATGTTTCACTTGAGACTAAGTTCATGTTTATATTCAATCTTTATGACTATTTATTATGAGTGCAATTCTTGAGCATTACTTTGAGTCAAATGATTGAATTTACCAAGTTACACTAGGAACTTGATGCTTGACCTAGTCAGTATATTCCTTAGTTGAAAAGATCATTTCAATGTCAAAGTCCTATTTCTTCTGAAACGTAGCAAATATTTCTGATCAACAACACTTAATCTTGAAGTGTTTCATAATTCAAATAAGAACAAATCTTTATTTTAAAAAGAAGATCTTTGAAGTTACAAACTTCATATCTTCTACTTCCTTGATCTTGAAGTATCTTGAGATCATTATACTATCCTCCTTGAATTTAAAATTCTCTTTGGAAGTTTTAATTCCCTTGAAGATCAAATCTAACTTCAAAATCCATTTTCAGACTAAAAGATAATTATCATCCCATTGTCTGATGTCCCATACCATCTTTCCTACATCAATCTAAGTATAAAATTTGGTGTCCCATACCACCCTATTTTATATTCACATTAATGTGTGGGTGATACTTATCCTAAAGTCTGAACATATCTTGATAGAGTACCTTTTCATTTCAACTCTTTAAAAGAGTTTTGAAGTTTTCGGCATTACCTCTAACTTGATATTCTAGGTTTTGATCCCTTCACATGATTATTTCATGATCTTGTGCTTTCCTTTGGGAACTTGAAAACCAATTGATAGAATATCTATTCTTCTTTGCTCAGGTTTTCAGATGAAAACCAGTTATAATTCCAAGTACTTGAAGTTTTACGAATTCAAATCTAATTGGTTTATTCTTGACCAATCTGTAGCGACAAGAGTTTTAGGTTTTTATTTCTTGTCTTTAGATTCCTTTCTTACTCATGCTTTAGGTACCTACCCCGGCCAGGACTTTTACAGGAATCTCTCTACTGTGTAAGTATAAGCATCTGCTCATGCTTTCTAGATTTGTACCAAAATCCCTTTAAGGATAGGCAAACATTATGTTTTACCTTCCACAGACTTAAGTATTGTCTTCACGGCTGTAGACTATATTTTTGGAATTTTTTCACTCTGTTCAGACTTGGAACATCTTACTCTTTTCACAATTTTCCATTGGATTAATGGAACGTGGGTGAATAGTTCCTAAAAGGAATTTTATTGACAATAATTGGGAAAATTTCATAGTAGTTCCAATCGCAATTGTCTTGGATAATCCTTACCAAGCTTGATCAAATCTTGTTGATCGTGCGGCAAAATAAAGACTTTATCTTTATCGTTTAAGATCTCTCAAACTTTTCTAAGCTTTTTGGCTTGCCTACAGGATTTTTAGGGATCTTTCCCCTACTCATGTCCAAGCATGTACTAATGTCTTTTGGATTCTAAAGCAAAGAATCTTTGATACACTTCCAGGTGATATCAACCATTGGACTTTAAGTGCCACTTCTGGTGGTTGGGGACTTCTAGGGAACTACTTGCTATCTAACGAGTTTGAAGAATTTCATTCTCACTAATTTGGAGAATATTATTCTGCAAGAAGTTGAGATTCATTCTAGGGAATCAAATAACCTAAGCAAATGATTCATCTTGGAATCTTTTGCAATGTGAAAAGGATATTTGAAAGAAATTCTTAGACCTTCAAACAATATCCAGAAGCTTTACTGATTTAGTCGTGTTCATTTTCTGAGTATCAAACTAGAGGATAAAACTCACCTTTAGGATAGTGTTTTCCATTCCATTATGAAACTTTGACTTGAACTTTCATTTATGTGATATTGATTCCTTGGTACAAGTTTATTATTATTGGTCAATCTTTAGATGTTACTAGAGTAATCTAAACATATTTCAATAATCAAAATTATGTTTAAATTCCAAACATCTTTTGATGATTGATTCAATAATAATTCTACTATGAACAAATAATTTTGAACTTTATAGCTTGTTTAGGAAAGTACATGGATTGGAGATCTATTTTGGTTCAAGTCTTTAGGAACTTATCTCATTTCCTAAATATTGTTTGGTTTGGTTTCCTCTTGAAGCTTCAATTAGCTTAAATGAAACCAAAATGTAACTCTCTAAAAGAGTTCTTTCAAGTTTCATGCTTGCTTAGTAACTTGCATCATTATGAGAGATGCAATCATGGACCCTAACATCCACCTATTAAATGTCAAAGTTCAATTGTTGCGAGGCTTTAAGCACTTCTCTGAATCTCATCACTCCTTAAGATGAATTCAAAGTGAAAACTTCAAAACATCTATGATTTTTACAAATTTGGAACATCTCAACTATCTAGGGAACTTTAAAAGTTCAATTAGTTTACGTTCTAGTGGATTTCATTTGATTGCTATCACGTTTTGGGATAGAATCAGATAAAACTTCCAAAGGCAAATTTGTCAACCTACTTTGATGCATGATTTCTTAAATCCAAGCTAACAACTGCATCTATGCTTGTCGTTAGGATTCTCTAAGTTTTCTCCCAAACTTAGAGTCATCAAGGAAATTTTCAAGCATCCCTATTTTCTTGCCATTCCAATGAGCAAGAAAATTGAACACTTGACTTTCAAAGGGCCTACTTTTTCTAATCAAGACTCCTAATTTGTGATACCTAAGTATCACGTTTGCGGAAAACAAACTAGCTACTTGAGTTACATGGTAGCTAGGAGCCTTGCAACTGCCTAGTTTGCTATTTTCCCTAGCAATTTAAGTCGAGTTAGAAAAAGGGGGTAAAGAAAGTACAAGTATTCAACTACTTAACAAACAATCATGCATATGCAAATGCATGTTCTTGCATGAAAATGCATGTAAGTGCATGCACATGTTGGCATGCTCCTTTCATGCACCAAACTTAAATCAAGCAAATCTTGAGCTTGAAAATGCATGTTCCCAATCATCCATGCACAAACATTCTACTTGCTAGCTTTTTAAAAAGATATAACCATTAATGTGCACAAACTTGACCATTAACTATCTTTTTCAAGCAAGAAGAAAACGTGTTTTGTGCATAAAAACATTCTTTGAAAAGGATAAATACACCAACGATCATTTCTTTTTTGGGCGTGAACTCCTAGATGCATGCAAGTGCTTGATGTATTTCCCAATACTTCTATATCCATTTAACTTTCATCGAGTTCGTAGCGTTTGCAATCATTCTTAAAAAAATGAAGACTACTACCATGCTTCAAAATATTTAGATGCAAGCCACATGAAAGCAACGAATAAAGCAATTATTGAAATGAAAACATCAACTTCAAAAATACTTATCTCCCAGTTAAGCTATGTCCTTCCATTGATCCTTGAAAAAAGCCATTCTCCATAATTTTATCCTTGAGGAAGAATTACATATTCCTCCTTGAAGACCATTGCTTCCTCTTGTCCTCTTCTTTGAAGAAATAAAGCCTTCCTTGGACTAGCTTGTCTTAGCCCATCCTTTGCCTTCAAATCATGCGTGGAGATGATGTTTCATTTGAAATAGGCTTGCAATGCAACAAAAAGCTCAAAAGGTAGAGCTGTTTAGAGATCGGATCTAGTAGATCATAAGATGAGATCAACATCCAATCACTGTTAGTGTAATAATTGGAGTATATTTATCTGATCGAGAAGGTTTGGAGTTCAATCCCTTCCCCTCGCAAGCTGAGGCTGTTCGATTGTTGCTAGACACTCTTGATGCCTCTGTTGTTGCTTCAAAGAATCCATTGGATTCATATCAAAGGCTTGTTGTGTGGAAGGCTGGCTAGCCTGATTTGTTATCCACATATGGCATATTGATCGATTATGATATTGCATAGTAGCGACTTGGAGCGGATGGACATTCCAATTGTTCTTGCTCATCAGGTTATGAGTTCAATTCTTGAACTCTACACGTTCAAGTGTGTAAGATGATTATGTCAATTTCCTTTTGTGCCTATGTACCTAAGTAATGACTTCGGTACTTGGGACGAAAGAGACTATACCTCTATCACCAACAAATGCATATAGTGGGGATGATCACACATTTAAATTATCAATCCAAGAAGTATCAAAACCTAACCAAGTGTATGAAGACATGCACTTAAGTAATGGTCAATGAAGTGGAGCAGCTAACATTGCATGCAAATGAGTGCAATCTATCAGGTACATCACCTACACAAGTGAAAATGGTGTCGTGATACTTGAAACAATAGCAAGCACAAAAACGGACTTTTCTCTTGACTCCAAACTTAGAATATAGTCGATAGGGGTCCATTTCAAAGGTCTCAACGAGATGCATCCAAGAATGGTAGTTTTGTCTGACTCTGACAAAGCTCCTTCAAGTTATGGGCAAAAAATAGAGATGCAAACTCACCTAATCAGACCACACACCTTCTCAAGCTTCACACACATTACAATCCTAAAAAATGCAACGAAATGGATATATAACACTTCCATGCACTCAATTCAAGCTACAAACACACATGCAAGCTCATAAGCAAGGAGATACAGGAGGAAGAAGAGGCAAATTCTAAATTCTTAGCTCTCTATTCTCACAATGGCAAAAAGTCTCTACAAAGAGTCACAAAATGACTTCTATACATGTGCCCTAAAAATGGTCCTTTCACACAAGAGATTGGAACTTTATTGAAAAAGCCTAAACTCCTACTATTTTACAAGGGTAATGTTACAAATCTCTTTGGATATGCATCTAGAGGACTCCTCTAGTGCATTTATATGAGTGGAATATAGTACAAGATGGATATTTTACAAAAATATATGCCCAAATTCGAAAAAATCTTGGGGGCCTTCTTTTTCTTCCCTTTTCTCTACTTCTCTACTAGTAGCTCTCTGCAACACTCTCCCCCTCTTTGTCTCTATCGTCCCTTGATAGGCTTTCTGTACCAAGAGGCTTGCAGTCCCTCTATTTTAGTCATTAGATTTTGTTTTGCCTTTGGTATCCCATATATTCATACATGAGGGTTGTTGTATTATCATTGATGCCTGTAGAGCTCTTTTCCAATGCACACACCTAGTGGCTAAGAATGTGAATATCTTAGATGCTCTTTTTTTCTTTTCAACCTCTACCTCTTTCTAACTTTTGGCCTTTGAATAACTTCTTTGTTCACACATTTTCGGGCCCTATTGTATTGCTCAATCTTGTTATGTGCCCCTATGGGGCTCTATGTAGAGAAATGTGTTGTGTGCCCCTACGGGGCTTCTTGCAAAGCTATATATTAACTTTTATTCTTTGAATGAATCTTTTTCTTTGATTTTCTTCTTCTTCTTTTTTTTCTTGTCTCTCCTTCCACACATCCCCCTTCTTGAACTTTGTGGTCCCCAATAGGCTTTGGAATGTGACGGGGGTATGTCTTATATACCTTTTGCTTTGTATCATTTAGCAGGCCTACTTCATGCATCATCAACTCTTTCCATTGTTCTGACTTCACTCCGTCACGTGGCACTCATATGTGGTCAGCAAAAAAATTGAGCTCATATGCCACAAGCCTTGCATTTAGATTGGTAGACATCTTGAGAAATATTTCGGAGTCTATCTCGAAGAAGCCTATGAAAAAATGTTTCTTTGATGGTTTGCATGTAGGTACTTGGCAAAAACCTCAATCACGAATAGTATGCCATGATACTAAGTCGGCTAGGCATAATAGAAAGGTTTAAAACTAATATATTCGTGCCTTCATTAATGCCAATGAAATTAAAAAATGTGTACTCTACATGTTTGAAGACTTTCAGGATGGTGAGGATCATGCTAAGGATTTTATTTGTTAGTTTGATGGTGAGATCTGGGATAGTAGCATATCTTGATAACCAAAATTCAATTATCCTTCCCATGTATTCTTCAATGGGGAGGTAATTATATGATGGGCTTGGAAGCAATGAAAAATTGAGCCATTCTTTATTTATTTTACCTTGGCATTGCAAATCCCAAAACTCTGGCCAGTGTCGTCGACATGGCATAGGACAAAAAGAGGGATTGACTTGTAATAGATATGGTGCCTCTTGTCAGTGCACCCACAAAGTTAGATTTTCCTCCAAAAATTTCCTTCTTGAAATAGGATTCAAATTCCTATTGAGTATAATTAAAAGTGTTTGCCATGAAAATGAGTCGCTCATCTAGATCCTTCCCTGTAGTCTTCTTGATGTACCTTCAGGTCTGCTCTTTCATAATCCCATATGGTAGATTGAAGGGCTTCATGATCTAATCTAAGCCTTTGCTCTTGATCTTAGCCTCCTTGATGACTTTCACCACTTCATTTTCAAAATTCTCTATAAGATAGGACACCAGTAATGCCCGTTTCTTTTGACTTAGGTCTACAATACACGACATTGGATGGTTGTCAAATTCATCTACCGCTTGCTCCCTTATTGGTGAATGAACTCTTGGTGGAGAAAGAGGGCATACCTCAGTCTCGTCAGTAGCCAGGGTGGATGGTTGCACTACTGGTGTCCCCAAATTCTTTGCTTGTTCTAATTGTGCTCTGAGCTCCGCAATGATTTGAAGTTTCTCTTCATGTTGTAACTTACTTGCCATGAGCTCGGCTTCCACTGTTGCTTTAGCTTCACAAATGATCCTTACTTGATCAGCATCCTGCATGCATTCCTCTGAGTACTTTTGCATTGCCTCTTTCCACTTAAGTTCTGGTGCTTTTGTTTCTGGTGTATACTTTGCTTCTAACTCAACATGTTTCCTTTGCTCTTATTTTAGTTGATCTTCCATTTCTAACAACTTTGCTTTCATTTCTCGTATTCCTTCACCTTCTATGATGGCTATGTCGATAGGTTGATTTAACAAAATGAAATTCATTAATTCTTTGTTCTTGGTATGCAGATTGTCTGCTTCATCCATGTAGAGTTTTATTCGGCTTTCTAATAACTTGCTTCAATTTGTCATGTGCATCATCTCCAATTCATATGCTTCCTATTGCTTTTTCAACATTTTTGCTTCATTTTGAAGTTCGGGTACAAATATTGTTACCTCTTCTAGTTTCTCTTTGACCATCAAGTTCTCCTCCTTTACATGATTCAACTCTTCATGCTTGGCCACCAATTCAGTTGTCTTTTGTGCAAGTCCCCATTGAGTACTTCTGTTTCTGGCTGAGAGCTCTTTGCTCATGATCAAGAATCTACTTTTGGCCTCAGATAGTTTGCTTTTGCTTTATCTTCTTCCATCAATATGGTTTGAGCAGTCATGGCTGTGTCAATCATACTTTTGACTAATGGCTTCAACTGATTCACATCGGCATTAGGCCATGTCTTTGATATAATGGGTTCTTCACCCGTTCACACATCTTTACCTTGAGTGACATGTAGTGTATTTTGACTTGGCTACCTGATATGGAGTTGCACTCATGGCTCAGCCCCTCCAAGTGCTGTTGTTGCTTCTCGTGGTTCTGGTTCCTTAGATTGCACTTTGTGAGAATCAATTACCCCATCCAATGGTGATGGTTCTATAATCACTCTGATGGGTATTGTAGATCCTTGCTCTTCATGCACTTCCTCATGATTTCCTCTTGTTTTGGATGTACTATGGTCTTGGATCGAGTGGGTGGAACCTTTTTTAGCAAGATTTTTCTTTGGTCATTTAACTAAATAGCATGCAGATTATCAATGTGTTCCTCTTGCAATGTCTGATCTTGTTCCAACTATATATTTTCAACCTCATGTTGATTTTGAACTTGGTTCAACTCATCCCATTCCTCATCAGCATGCTCATCCATGTGTATGTCAGTATTCAACATATCTTGATCTTGGGATGACTCATCGTCTGAGCTCGAGTTATTTAAATCCAATTCTTTATACCCGTACAATTTCGATATGCTTTTGCTTGCTTATTGAGACGTGTAGTTTTCTTGACTCATGATACCGGTGACCTTGTGCGATAAGGTTCACCTACCCTTTAGTGTATGCATGCATCGCTTCAAGGGCCATAGAGAGATCACATTGAGTAATGACTGGAGGTTTTGCTAAGGATACCTTTGGGAGTACACGCACTCTTTTTTATTGTGGGGTGTTAGTTTCCTCCTCTTCTCAAGCATGTTTTGCACCTCTCATTGTACTCCTAGAGCTTGTACTAGCCTCTTCCATGGTAGCAATGCCTTTCTTTTTCTTGGCTAATATTGTTGACTTTACATATTTTGACATTTTGGCAGTGGAAGGCATTAGTCATAAACACTCCTTCATGCCTAAATCTTGATAGATTAGTAAGGTCAAAGCAGAGCTGCCATTTAAAAACTTCTTGTTTTCCCACTGCCTTTTAGCTTTGAATAGCCGCTCTTGGAAATATGGGGTCAAATTGATTTGATTGTCGGCCTGCTTGACTGCATGAGATCGAAGTTGCACTACCACCTTCTATGGAGCTGTGTATCTATGCATATTGGGGAAACAAAAATGTTGGTGTACCAATCTCACTTCCTCTTCTATGTCAATTCTATTGATATATGTGAATGTCCTTTTCTTCGCCTCATGGCATTCATCCTTTAGATTTGTTATACCATCCTTTGTCTAGCTGAATGTTGCCTTGATCAGCTCATGAGTAAAGTGGATGGTTTGCCATTGTCCATTTCTATCCAGTACAGTAGCCTCAAGGACAGATGGCTTGTGGAGTGCTGGATGCAGAGTATTCATCACTTGTGTACACCTCTGGAAATCGGGTTTGTAAATGGGAAGCTTTAAGTAAGCTTCGATTCCAAGTTTTGTGATTTCCTATTCCTATGAAGGAAAATGTGCACCACTATTAATACAGAGAAACTTGTGTGCCGAATGCATGGCCTTGTAACGTGGCCCGATCATGCATACTCGAGGTGCATTCGACTCAACATGAGTGCAAGAGGAATTCTTCACATGCATTAATGGCATCTTTAGTTCTGACTTTGGGATCCACATCTTCCTGGTCTTGGTGCTTTGAGCATTGTTCTTGAAGTTAGTTGTGCCTCTCAGAGTTGCTTCGTTCCTCTTCTCTTTCACTCTCCATATGTATCGTATTGTTGGTGGAGTTGTTGTTCGGTTGCAGGGTGGCCTTCTCTCCTTGTGGTTTCTTTGGCTCTTGAAGGGTTTCTTGGATTGATTTTTACCTCCGTGTAGTATCTGAGGCTGCTCCTTAGTGACTTTGAATGTTTTCTTGGGTATCCATATTTGATTCCTTGAAAGTTGAGCCGCCAACAACTTCTTTGGTATCCACACTTGCACTATTTGTTTAGTGTGATCTTTGGTTGGTTGTTTTAAACTCTATTGTCTTCTGTTAACCTCCTTTGGATTCATTATAATCTGATGCTTGTGTTTGTCCACTGATCCTTGTGAATCCATATTTGCTTCATTCCTTTTCTTGCTGGTGGATAACTATGTGGCAATTCTGTTTTGGGTTGTGGGACTCTCCATCTCTCACCAGTAATAAAAACCTCACTTTGTCTCTCAAGTTGGCTAGATTGAGAAAAAAGATTTAGTTGAGTATCAAGTGTGAGATGATTGTGGGTTTCAGGGTTTAGGTCAAAAACAAAAGTGAGCTGGATAGGGCTAGACCTCAGTATACGTTCATAAGCATGCATACATTCATTGTCATTAAATCCTTGGCTCAAAGTATTTAGAGGTTTCTCATCTAATAGGCTAAAGACTTCTCTCTGCCCAATCTTGGCTCATATATAGCCTAAAGCTAACTAGCCACTCAATTGGTAAAGTCAATGAAAAATTACTTTGATGGCACTGGAGACCCTTATGATCATGTGGCAAAATTCAGACAAGTGTTGAGATTCGAACATGTTGATGACTTGTTCACCCAATACAATGCATTCGGTTTAACCTTAAAGAACATTTCCTTGACGTGGTTCTAACCACTAGATCAAAGTCAGTTTAGGGACATCAATCAATTGCTAGAAGCATTTATCATGGAGTTCTCTAATAGTGGTATCAAGCACAACACTTCGTCATTAATCCATAGCTTCAAGTAAACACCTCAAGATACATTCAAGCTAGCAAGTCATAAGCTTAGCCTACTACACTTCCATAGCATTATAATGGCCTTTAAGCTCCATGTATTGTGCATTAAGCGAGGCTTTCTCTATGCTCAATTAATTGAGTTGAGCTTGCAATTGAGCCGTGATGTTCTGCAAATCCTGTAATCATTGACCTATTACAATTGAGCCGTGATGTTCTGCAACTCCTGGTAGCATTGACCTATTGAAGTAAATTCTTCATGCACTTGGTTCATACTAGTGAAGACTTGACGTAGTTCAGTGTCAATGGTGGATGATAAGTGTAATAAGGATGCATAATTGTATGAGTATCGGTATATGATGGAGTGGGAAAGGGGTGGGGATGGGGAGCATGGATGCTAGTGTGAATATGATTGTGACTGATTGTGAGGTTGGTGAGGGGGAAAACAGAAGGGGTGTCTAAAGTGTAGGTGGAGGTGCCATGGCTGTTGAGATGTTGATGGTGTTGGATGTGGTGTCTGTGGTGTCAACTGTGAAAAGTGAAATAGGTATAGGCCAAAATGCAGGTGCAAAAATAGAGACAACTAGTAACGATGGTTGAGATGGTGGGATGGAGTAAGGTAATGTTATTCGTGACAATATCAAGAAAGTAGGAGGGTTAAAGAAGGATTGGAGAAAAGATGGGATATATAAGGTTGTGATCATGATAAAGGATGTAAATGACATGTTGGTGATTATGTGGATGGGTGGTGTAGGTGGGAATGGGGGGTGGATATGGGTTGGGAATGCTATGATGGTTGGTTGGATCAGAGGCACACTCAAGATGGGAGTGGAGAGGGTGGTTCTGGGTTATGAAGTTACAAAAACAACTTCTACATAGAGGCCCATATGTTTGTGGAGGGGATCAAGGTGGGGACATGATTGGTAGGTTTGAATGGGATGGTGTTTCTGGTGGTGTCTCCAAGGTAGCTTGAACATCTTGGGAGAGGGGGGAACTGGTGGTGATTGGGGGAATGGTAGGCTTGGTGAAGGAGGTTGTTTCAATTGGTGAGATGGATGTGGGCGTATGTCTGCCAAGGGTAGATCAGCAAGATAGTTTAGGTGGCACTAGAACTTGGATATTTTGACCTGCTCAAGGGAGAGTACGGATGTAACCTGGATGGAATCTTTAAAGTGATCTTTGTGACAAGAAGTTGAGGGCCTCTACTTTTCCAACTACCTTAGTAAGCATCTTGATAGCTTTGATAAGAGGGGCATCAAATCCATTGTTATCCAATTCTTGTTGTTATTGTCATAAGCATATCCTGTGAGTGCTTCTTGTTTAGGCATTCTTATCATGATCTTCCTATCTTCTACCTCGAATTTCTTGAAGCTCTCTATCACTTCAAATAGTGCTTCTTTTTCTCCTTGCATAGTGACTGGCTTCTTTCCTTTCTTCTTCTCACTTTGGTCTTCTTCTATGGTAGTCAACTTCTTTTTTGGTTTACATTATTCTTATTCTTGAGTCCTAGCATCGACTAAATAAAGGTTCTTCTTTTGAGGCACAAAATGGTTCCATGATGATGGACTCCTCGTCCTCATCGCTAACTTCCTCAAAGATTGTGCTACCAGACTCATCATTCCTTGATAATTGAGTTAAACATAAGTGGTTCTATAATGAAAACTAAAATATCATACCCCTCTTCATCGCAATGAGGGGTCCATTGCTCTTCATTGATAGCTATGTCCATTGTGGATAGAATCTCTGCCCAAGTATGGAGTTCAAATTCTTCATCTTGAAACACCATAGGTGTATAGGCTGGGTCTTGAACTCATCTAGGGTTCTCATTAGCACCTACACTTCTTGAGGCTAACCTTTTCTCTTGTTCCACTTCAAATTTACACTTCCATAAGTGGGTATCTTCATGCATCCATGAGGACTCTGATCCTATGGAGTGCACCAACTTTGTTTTGCCTAACGTTCTATGGACTAGATTCCATTGCAAGGGTGGTACGTCTCTGTGGGAATAATATTTGAGATTGACTTTACTTTTCATCCCTAGATGGGATAAGTATAGGGAATTGGCTCCCCAATCATGCACTATTTGCAACTGTTGCATGAAGGTTCTTCCTAAAATCATCGTAGACATAATTCTTACCAAAATCACATATGGCAAATGCATGTTCAAACTCCACGCCACAAGTAATGAGAGTTATTCCTTCTAGTAACCCTAGGGGTTTCTCAATATGTCTTTTTGCCATTTGCAACATTATTCTCATTGGCTTCAATTAGGCTTGCCCCATCACTTCCATAAGGACGTGGTAGAAATAGCAACTCCAACTCTTGAATCCATAATAGCTTTTGTTGTGTAGCCCTGATAAGTGATAGGTAGATAGGTGTTTCATTCCTCTCCTTTGCTCATATCTCCTATTTTATCCAAGGGTATCTTTGGCACTGTTTTGTGGGATCCTGCTTGAGATTGTGGCTTAGCTATTTTTGTCATTGGTTAGCTATATCTTCCATAGCTCATGCTTATTTTTAGGAGCTCCTCTAAAGTGAGATGACATTACACTTTAAAGTTCTTCACTACTTCTATATTCCTTGGTAGAAATGATTCATCATTTCTTACCATGACTATGGGGGCTCTCATGTGAATAAAATTAGACACCCATGGGCATGTGAAGTGAGGCAATTCTTGCAAGGAATTGCATTCAAAGTCTAATTGCTCACTTGATTGCACATCCTCTTGTTCCTCATAGATATATGGAGTGTCCTGAGGGAATTGATCATGATGTTCATCCACTACCTCAATAGGAGGAGGACTCTTTTGGAACAAAGCAATCACAAATTGATGATTACAAAGAGCTTGAAGCAAGTCTATACTCAGATTGAAGTTCAAGAAGTCACTCGAGGAAGTGAAGAGATCTCAGAAGTGAAGCCTGTATACATATGTATATTACAGTTGGAAATTCTTGTAATATGAGTATAGATAATCCTTAGGATGATAAAGAGTAATGTAATAAATGCGGGATAATTCTAGAACCATATGTATATAAGTCAATGATGTAAAGAAATACATGAGAGAGTCATTAGAAGACAAGTGTCATAGAGATAGATGTGAAGAGAGTCATCTTCAGAAAATAGTGATGAGTATTTTGTAGATTTCTCTCAGTCTGATCATGTGGATCAGAAATCCTTTTGTACACATCTAATCTAGAAGCCAATGAAGCTATGTTCAAAATTTCATGGTCTAATTTCTCTTCTGCTGTGAGTATGATTAATAGGAACATGTGTATGTAAAGTTTGCAGATGATCTCTCAGAGTCGCGCACTTTTTCGTGCCAATGTTTTGCTTAGATCTCAGTGGAGAGTGTAAAGTTTTTGATGATTGAGCATTCAAAATCTAAGTTAGAAGGTAAGGAAGCTATGGCTAAAAGCATTTAGCAAAACGGGATCTGTGATGTGAGAAATCAATCTTAGAAGTTACCTATGTCAAAGTCGTTTGTTCAAAAAGACAGTTTTTGACATATTTTTTATCTTAAGGATCAAATTAAAGTTTTAATGATCCTTTTGATGAACTAATGGTTGATATGATTATGCAAAGGTAGTCTGAAGATATGTGCATCATTGGTTTGAAGAAATTTGAAGATATGTGTAGGAAATGAAGTCGATTTCTAAAGCAGACTTTCTGAAGAAGAAATTTCTTTACTCAGAGAAGTGTTAGTGAAAGTTTTGATAAAAGAAGACAATATTTGTGTAAAGTTTGATCCATAACTGATATAGAAGTGTTATTTGATCAGTATAGATCAAACCTTTGGAGATTAAGAAGTCTCCAACAGTGGTATCAGAGCTGAAGGTGCAATACAAGTGAAGTAAAGAGCATTGAAAGTCCGGACTGTTGCAGGTATTGAAGTTCTTTCAAATTAAAGGAACACAGGATCAAAGTTTGAAAGAAAACCTGAAGGAGAATCAAGTACGAGTTCAAAGGATCAAGAAGGATTGAAGCTTCATATCAAAGGTACATTTTATTATCATAAATCATAGTAATTGCATACACATAAGATCAAAGATGGGAGAAAGCTTGCATATTGATAAGCTAGATAGGGAGAACTATCCATCTTGGTCCATGAGGATGGAGGCACACCTCATGAGCAAAGATTTGATGGCATTCATTACAGGAGAAGAAGAAAAGCTTGAGTTTGAAGATCCTAGTGTTCCAACTAGGGAGGAACTTGCAGGTTTGAAGAATCCGATGAAAAAGGGTGCTCAAGCTAGGAGCATCATTTACATGGTTGTAAATGATTATCTTCTTCCTCACATCAGAGGATTAGAAACTGCAACAGATGTATGGAATGCTTTGGAAGAGCATTTCCAAAATACAACCAAGTCAAGGAAGTCTTCATTATGGGCAGAGTTTACAACCTTTAAGAAGAAGAGCTCACAATCAATTTCTGATTATGTGGCAAGGATGAAGGATATTGCAGATAGCCTAGGAGCACTAGATGAAGACATTGAAGAGGATAAGTTGGTAAGGCAAATACTTACAGGTCTGAGAGGAGATGAGAAGTGGAAGCCTTTCATATTGTCCATAGAATTGTCACTAGATCACTTTACTACTGATCTTAATCAATTGCTAGGACACATGCTAACTTTTGAGCACGACATTAAGGGAGATAATGATAGGAGTGCAAGCCAAGCTATGTACTCCAAGGACAAGAAAAAGAATTGCAAAGGGAAGCAGTCAACTGATGATTAAGGATATTCAAGTCAAGCTAACTTTACAAAAGGAAGGATGAACTTCAGAGGTAAAGGAAGAGGAGGTAAGAACAAAGATAATACTAAAGCTTGTTGGATTTGTGGCAGAATCAATCATTTGGCAAATGATTGTTGGTATAACAATCAAAATGGTGGAAGCAATAATCAGAGTTTTAATCAAAGAGGTAGAGGAGGCAGAAACCAAGGAGGCAACTTCAGAGGAAGAGGTGGTAGGACATCATATGCTAGAGGAGGTGGAAGAAGCTTTCAATCTCAATCCTACAACAACAATTATTATAATTATGCATCAGACTAGAAGGATGATATGACTCTCATCTTGAATGCAGCTCATTAATCAGTAGGAGAAGATCAAAGGGTGTTTTATATTGACTCAAGATGTAGCAATCATCTGAGTGGCAATATATCACTGATGACTGATATGGAAGCAAAGGTGAATGGACATACAGTTCAAATAGGTGACAACACCAATCATAGGGTGGAAAGTATTGGATCAGTGAAGACAAAGAATGGAAGTACACCCTTGAGCAAGGTACTTTATGTTCCTACTATTCCTAAAAACTTGATAAGTGTAGGGCAAATTGTGGAGAAGGGATGTGAAGTCAGATTCACAAATGATGGTGTCTATGTGCAAGATCCAAATCAGGGATATAGAAACATTATTGCAGGTAAAAAGGAAGGAAGGCTGTTTACTCTCAAAGTTCAAGGTAATGTGGGACATGCTCTATTTACTTATGGAAGTCAAAAGATGTCTGAGTTAGACCTATGGCATAAAAGGCTAGGTCATTTTAATGAGAGAGCCATAAAGGAAATGTCAAGGAATGATGTGGTGCTTGGTTTGCCAAAAGTTGAAGGGCAACACATGGTGTACAAGTGTGAAGCTTGTCAATTAGGTAAAGCACACAAAAGTTCATACAATAAATCAGGATATAAGTATTCAAATATGCTTGAATTGATTCATACACATGTGTGGGGTCCTTCAAGGGACTATAGCATAAATGGATCCAGATATTATGTGTTGTTTGTTGATGATGCAACTAGATGGATTACTTTATATGTAATCAAGGACAAATCAGAAGTGTTCAAAACATTCAAGCATTATCATGCTTATGCAGAAAGGATTATAGGACAAAAGCTCAAGAGGTTGAGATCAGATGGAGGGGGAGAGTATTTTTCTAAAGAGTTTGATGATTATTTGTGGAATGCAAGTATAAAAAGAGAAGTAACTTGCATGTACTCTCCTCAACAAAATGGAATTGCAGAAAGAAGAAATAGAACTCTTGTAGAGTTTGCAAGAGCAATGATGAAGGAAAAGAATTGTCCAAATTACTTATGGGTAGAAGCTATCAACACTGCAACATACCTTGTGAATAGATTACCTTGTAAAGCTTTGGATGGAAGAACTCCTTATGAAGCATGGTGGGGTAAGAGACCTACTCTTGATCATTGTAAAGTATTTGGATGTTTAGCATATGCTTATGTTCCTTCACAATTGAGACATAAGCTAGAACCCAAAGCAGAGAAGTATGTGTTTATTGGGTATGATGATAGACAGATGGGTTACAGATTGTGGAGTCCATCTACAAAGCAATTTCTTGTTACCAAAGATGTTACAGTTGATGAGCAAAGCACATGGTATA
Source organism: Ceratopteris richardii (assembly GCA_020310875.1). NCBI lineage: Eukaryota > Viridiplantae > Streptophyta > Polypodiopsida > Polypodiales > Pteridaceae > Ceratopteris > Ceratopteris richardii. The sequence continues at coordinate 184,801,505 of CM035407.1, forward strand.
TAGGGTCAACAAATGATTATGCAGGAGTTGAAGAAATACAAAGGAAAGGGAAGACAAAAGTAAATGTGTATGAAGAAGATATTGATGATGTTGATTATAAAAGTAAATTGCAGGATAATGTTGAAGATGGGCCAAGATTTGATCCAGAATTAAATGTGGCTGAGACTTCAAGAAGTGCAGAGGTTAGAAGATCCTCAAGGGAAAGAAAAGAGCCTATCAGGTATAGCTATGACACATCTTTCTTAACAACCAAAGATTATGCTTATATTGTGAAGACAGAAGAGGATCCAATCACATATGAAGAAGCTAAAGGTAAACATAATTGGGAGAAGGCAATGCAAGAAGAGTATGATGCTCTACTTGAAAATGAAACATGGGAGTTGGTGCCAAGAACAAAGAATCAGAAGATCATTGGATGTAAGTGGGTGTATAAAACAAAAAGGTTTGTAGATGGTAAGGTGTCTAGATACAAGGCTAGACTTGTGGTCAAAGGTTATGCTCAAACTTATGGGGTAGATTATGATGAAACCTTTAGTCCTGATGCTAAGATGTCTACAATTAGATCATTGATTGCTATTGCTTCTTGTAAAGGATGGAAGTTATCACAATTAGATGTGAAGAATGTGTTCCTGAATGGATACATTGAAGATGAAGTATATATGGAGCAACCAGAAGGTTTCATGGATTCAATTGGATTAGATTATGTGTGTAAGCTCAAGAGAGCTTTGTATGGGTTGAAGCAAGCCCCAAGAGCATGGAATTATAGGCTTGTTAAGTTCTTGAATCAATGTAGATTTCAAGCATCAAAGGCAGATAGTAGCTTGCTAGTGAAGGCAAGTGAAAATGGATACATATACATGTGTATTTATGTTGATGATATTATTGTCACAGGTACAGATGATCAAGGAATCAATGAGCTTAAGAAACAAATAGAGAAGGAGTTTAAGATAAGTGATTTGGGAAACTTATCTTATTTCTTAGGAATGCAGATTGTATATACTGAACATGGAGTATATGTTACACAAGAGAGATACTTGAAGAATCTTCTGGTCAAGTTCAACATGGAGGATTGCAAGCCTTCAAGCACACCATTGGAGGTAAATCATAAATTGAGCAGGTATGGAGGTGAATAATTTAATGACATGAAGAAATATCATATTTTGGTAGGTAGTTTAATCTATGCTACCTTGATGGTGGGTTGATGGTATGGGAGAAAAATCTCTTGGAGGTGATTGTTCAATCTCTTATTGGTGATTACTCACTTGGTTGTAGGCTCCCAAGCTTGAGGGTGAGCCCATTTAGATGTACAACTAGGAGGTGAGTGTGATGTCTAACCTTCTATTGTTTGTGAATATAGATTGTTTCTTGAATTTTCTAGCAAGGAGTAAAATTATTCACTTTTCATTACAAATTTTTTATTTTGTATATATTGAGCAATGCATGCCTAATTGTGAAAATTTCACAACAATCTCCTTCTAACGAGATGTAGTGGAGGAAGTATATTTTTTAGGTCACAAATTTAGCTAATTCATTGCACAAAATTGCCTTAGCTCATCAAATTATTTTAAGAGATGTTCTCAACTCATTGCTTCATCCATTAAGTGCCTCATCTTTTATTTGTCTTTCCTTATCCGGGAAATAACAAGAGTTGAAAGCTCTAAGCTTTTCAAAAGAATGTCTAAGGCTTAAAGCTTGTCTTTTAATTGTTCACGATCCTCCCATAACATGGTATGCTCTTGTAGATACTATTCTCATGCAAGGCGCTCCCATTCCACAAAGAAGAACCATAACTTTATGGAAAATCCATAGTGTCAAAATTTGAGGGTTCATTATATGCATAATCATGCAAAATAAGATCTTCAAATGTCCTATCTCCATAGAATTGTTTTCCCTTCAATTTTGTTGTTTGAGTTTCTCCACAATATCAATATTCTCAATCCCCTCATGCTTCTTTTCACTCTTTCTGTGTTCTTCAAGGGTTTCAACTTTATCCCCCTCAATTGGAATGGAGGGTCCCCATTTTATATATATAATTTTTTTGGCCATAACCAAGAATTGTTTGAAGCACATAAATACTTCCAACTTTGAGTTTAATGAGTAGACCCATGCATGTGTTGAAATGGCATCGATATACGTAATCGAGTAAAGGTAATTATCACAAGATGGTATCTACATAGGACCATAGAAATAATTATGAAGAAGTGTTTGTTGCTTATCTACATAGAAACTAGGGTTCGAGGAATTGGGGTTACCAAGAATATTTAGTACATTTCTATTCCCTAATCTTAAATTACAAGGCAGAATTCATACAATAAGACTCAGCGAGAATATAGCAAACCAAAAGCACACTCAGAGATAGAAAAATTGCATGGAAAGAGTTTAAGTAGATTACCACACAGAGAATTCGAACACGATTACAATAGGTGCATATCACCAACAGATCTCTCGCTTTTGAATAAATTTCCATACAAAATTTATAAAACAATAGACAGTTAGTGTCCTAGGAAGTCTAAAAAGCTACACGAAGATGGTCATTAAATACAATTTGGATATCCACACCGATGATAGTATAACATTGGCACACATAGTGGATGGACCCACTTTGGTAAAGAACTTTTACATATCATCATCCTGGTGAGATAGAGGATGCATAATATGGTCAATATCATACAAGAATTAAAAAAAAAAGGCTTTTAGCTAATTAATTGAGTTTTCGAGTTCACTTTGGAAATCTTCCTCCAAACATTTGAGTGCCCCAATTGGCTTTTAAAGCAGTTTCTGCAACCTTGGCCTCTACAAGTTCCAACATAATCGTCGCCAAGAATGATTGACTAGCTCCAGTTGCTTTAACCAATTGAGAAGTAAGTCCTAAAATAGTTTCTTCCTTCTAGCCTAAAGCCAAATCTTTTGATTCGGCTAGCTACTCCAATTCCATTTTCGCACCTTACTAAGCTTTGTAATTTGATTTTCCTTATCTACTAAGATTTGAGCTTTATCCAAAATAACATGCCTAGCATCTTGCAATTGAATCTCAAGTTCTTTGATACTATTCAACTTAGCTAAAACTGCTTGTACATTATCAATCATGGAAAGAATTTGTGAAGATAGCCCTTCTTTTTCCATCATCAATTTTACAACTTGATTTTCTAATAAATCTTTATTATAATAAAAGTGTTGGTGTCTTGTGTGAAAGAACCATTTTTAGGGCACATGTATATAAGTCACTTTGTGACTCTTTGTAAACACTTTGTTTTCCACTGTAAGGAAGCTGAAATGGTCGAATTTGCTTCTTCATACAGGTGTATCTTCTTCCCCATGTAAAATTTCAAAGAGCCAGTAAATGCTTTAGAGGAGTCCTCTAGATGCATGATTCTTGATGATTATAACAATAGCCTTGTACAATAGTAGGAATTTAGTGATTTATAATAAAAGTGCCGATCTCTTGTGTGAAAGGACCATTTTTAGGGCACATATATAAAAGTCACTTTGTGACTCTTTGTAAACACTTTTTGCCACCGTAAGGAAGCTAAAATTTTCGAATTTGTTTCTTCCCAATTGTGTATCTTTTTCCCCATGAGCTTGCATGTGTGTGTGTGTGATGCTTGAAATGTATGTCTAGAGGTGTTGTCTATCCATAACCCTTCTTTGCCATTGTAGTGTGTGTGTGAAGCTTGATGGGCTATGGAGCAAGAGTTGGTGTTTCCCACCACTGAGTATTTTGCTCATAACTTGATGTATGTTTGTCAGATTAGGCCAAAAATACAACCATTGGATGCATCTCATCAAGATCTTTGGATAACCTACAATCAAACATATTTGTATCGAAGCTGAGATAAAAGCCCAATTTGTGTTTACTGCTATAACAAGTATCACAACATACATTTTTAGTGAGGTAGGTGATGTGAGAGCTAGATAGACCTAATTTACCTACATTGGTTGCACATTCACTTCATTTGTCATTATGGAAGCACATGTCCCCATATAGTTGATATGCCTGTGTCCATGGATTGATAAATTAAAGCATGTATTAATCCACCGCTATATGCACTTGTTGGTAATTGAGGGATAATCTCAGTTATCACAAGTCTCTAAGTCATATTGGCTTAGGTACACATGTTTTTGGTGTTGTTGCTAGTGAGTGGTCTAGGCCACCTTGACCTTAGAACCACATTTTTAGGTGTCCCCATATCCGAAGGTGTGCCTTGGTTAGCCCCATCTCAAAGCTCTAACATTCCAATCTCTATCCCACCAATCCTTCAAGTTTCAACCCATCCAGGCCACTCACTCGAGAACGTTCCAATCCATATCATTACCACCATTTTCTTTCTCAACGTCCACTTCACACTTATTCACCACAATCACATACACACCACCTACCATCTCGATGTATATGGTAGACACCACTCTCACCTCCACAGCCGAGAGCATGGACATTTCTCTACCCACAACACCTCCCCCACCCCCTCACTTCCACCATCCCCCATCCCCCCACCGTCAACTTCACCAACACACACGTGTCCCTTAGGCACAACATCCACACTTCCCATTTCCCACTCCCATTCCCTTGCATCAACCACGATACACATTGCATCTTCATCTATAAATAATGCATTTGATACTATGTTTCAGTGTCACAAAGTACTTGCAACTAGAAGAACATAACAACCAATTACACGCACAGTCGGAAGAATTACAACAATGCATCGCTACACTGGAAGATGAAAATGAAAGTCTCCAAATGCAGTTTCATACATTATAGGAGGCACATATCATATTGGAAGCAAAGTTACAGAGCACTGACAAAGACTCCTTGCAACTAGTCGAAGGTACCTATGCATGTAGATGGAATGAAACTCAAAACTAATGCGCAACATGGCACTATTATAGAGCCACCTCACCGCAGCCCAAGAAGAAAACAGTCGGCTCTAAACACAAAATCAAGAAAATCTAGCTGCTACCATAGAGAATGCACCCGGGGCACCCATCAATCCATTAAAATTTCAAGCTGTACCATCAGCGAACATTAAAGTCATACTTGAAGACTATGTTAACCTACTAGAAGCACATGATAAATTATCCAAAGAATTGGATCAATCGAAACAACAACAAATATCAGATACTATAACTGTCCAACCAACCACTATCTCAACCTCTTCCACAGTTACTGACTCAAGAGCTCTATAGGAACTCAAACAACAAGTCAAAGAATTACAAGCGTGACTCGTTCAATACAAAAGACCACCATCCCCACCGAAGGCCCCCCCAGAAGAAGAAACCATCTCAATCCGAGTCGAACAAACATTTGAAGATGACTATGAACCTCAACCCATTCTAGGTGGACGGATTACAGAACAGGGCCAGGATACATTTGAAGCACCACGACCCCCATGGTTAAGACAAGTGGAAGAAACGGGGAGCACTCATGAAGAGCGCCTAGTGGTGCAAATCAGGCAATGAGGGTCATAGAAGAAATAGTGTTACAATCCAGCTATTTCAAAAATCTGGCACCCAGGCGTCTCATCACATCATCAGAACTTCAGTACCGACCCTACTATGTCATTCTTGCAGATTATGCAGAAATACAGAGAGTCACGGGGAAGATCCCAACCTTCGTGACCGAGTTTCAACCCAAGGACCTCCCACCGGAGGCACAAAAAGGCAAGATCTATCAACGGACATGGAAGCAAAAGCTCTTAGAGACTTACCCTGAAATGATGCATATGTGGAACTTACCCTGAAATGATGCATATGTGGAACCATGCACCTCTACATCTCATTTACACTATGGTCCAATTCCACGACATAGATCCTGGAAAGCAGTTAATATTAAAGTACAGAATAATGCCCATTGTAAATAATGGCTAAATTATCCATACATTGCACCACCGCCGTTGTGAAGATTTTGTCTTCACGATTATCATCCAAATGGAAGAAAATGCTCTGATATCATAGAAATTCTCATCTGTACTCTTGCGGAGAAAAAGCACTTTTAGTCGGATATGTAGCGATACATCAGTGATTGTTTTGAAGCAAACACCGAGGCAATTATGGAGGTTTCCTATGCAAAGAAAATGCTTCCAGGAAATGAAAGGAGGAGCTATTTTTCTGATAAGGAGGTAGTATGCTGGTTTTTTAGAACCATCATTAACAACGGAAATAAAGTTGATACATAAGATGATTGGTAATGCAGTCACTAATGGGCATTACATTGTTGTTGGCATTGGATCATCACGGCTCATAAGCGCAACATTTTACAAGACATCCGGACAAAATGCATATATCGAACTTGTTACATCCCCAAGGAATCCGGATGGCATGATCCATAGTGCATTGTTAATGGTACACGACCAATGATATATGATCTTGCATACTATTGGCCCTATTATACGCCCATAACGGAGGCTACAGACTACGATATAATGCTTTTCACTGTGTCAAAAACTATTGGCCATGCAGGAACACGTAAAGGATGGCTTCTGGAGTTGAAGCAGAAGTCTGCCTACAATTTACATGCTATGTACCCAAAAAGGAACGACGGGAGATGGTGCATGATCATGCAAAGTGGGAGTTCTTAGGAGGCATATAGAGCAGGAAGGACTGAGTGGTAAAAAATCTCTCTAATCTCGATTAGCGAAAGGGGGGTAGACACGCATGTAGTCGGCAAAGGAGGCATAAAAGATAAAAGAAGGCACAGACAGACACAAAGGGGGCTCGATTTTCTTTTTGTTGTGGAGGTTTGGATGAGAGAAGGGTTGGCTCCTCATGGTAGCAATAGCAATTCAGCTCTGATTGAGCGCAAAGAGGCCAATCAACGTTACACGAAGGCAAGCTCTGTTCTCAAAAATTAGTTGAATGCTTGAATTAGGAGCTAAAGTTGACGTTGGATGCACTAATATAACCCAGGTTGAAGATGAATTTTGCTCATGCATGCAAAAGATTTGCGATGAGTGTATTTCGTTGTTTTATTTTAATATGATTATTGTAGGATCTGCGCGTACATTTATATGTAAACAAAACAGTTTTTGAAGATAATGATGCATCCAAAAGTGTGCTTAGCATAATTTTTGAACTCATGAGACGTGTTATTTATGTGAGAAGTTGAATGGTTTTCGAATTATCTGTGGAGAAGCATTTGACCATTGAAGGGATATCAGTGTCAAAGGTTCTAACTTTGTGAGTCAAAGGTTCTAACTTTGTGTCTTCTAACAACATAAAAATGAATTACTATCATTGTTTTTGATGTTTCACAACTTGATGAGACCACCATTGGCTCTGATGCATACACAATTGAAAGTTGCACTTAGGTGTTTGACGAGCTGTTGGAGAGTTTCAGTGGATTGAATTTTAATTAGATTATTGGATTGATGAGAGTTATAGCGTCTGAAACCCATAATGTTAAATGCATCAATATTGAATCACAAATGACCGAAACTTTGTATGGATTAATCTTTTGAAAATATGAAGAATGTGTTACTTAGATCTATGATATGAAAAATCATATGGCCGCGTATGCCGATGAATTGTTATCTTAGATTTCTGCATGATTTTAAATCTTTAATTTGTAAAAAGAGTTAATCCCATTGCTTAAGTCTCCATCCATCAAACGCTCCATTCATCACCTAAGTTTGCAAATGAGAACCATGAGAGTGAATGATTAGACTACATTACAAAAGAATATAATTATGCAATTGCTCGACTAATTTTCTCTTTGAGTCTCCATCATACCTGAGCTTGCTCCAAGCACCCGATATGTGCCATAATTCTAGTGGTTGACTTGATCCACTAGTCATCACTTTTGCACCTACACTACAGGGACCACCTCCATTGCTTACATGATGGCCACCATTCGCCACTGGATCCCTCGCGTGAAGCCAATGCCCGTTGTTGTGGCGCAAATGATGCTAAAAATTTTAGATATGATGCAAATTGTGCTCAAAACCTTTCGAAATACAGAAGCACCACAAGTCACTCTACCAGGCTTCAGCAATAACAACTACAACCTATTGTATGACATGAGCACCACCCCAAACACTAGAGTTACCTATGCTTGGCATGCATGTATAAAATACCTCCTCGCATGTTACAAACATACCTTCGAAGATATGTTTAGAACAGGATTCTGGGAATATCACTTAGAGGTGTTTGCACCAAGGCCAACATACCTGCTTCACTTATTCGCATGTGAGCAGGCAATGTATTTTGAATTTTGTATGACCTGCCAATCGGAAATCCCTAGTGCCATCAATTGGGATGCCTTGCAAGTAGATTTGGCGAGAGGGTTAAGGCTCAACAAACACGAGCTGGCCACTAATGTCATTCAGTATTAAATCGACCACCCTACAAAATATAGTTCTATCAGGGATGATAGACGCTAGAGAGGGGGTAGTGTTGCCATAGAAGCAATGAGGAGACAAAGCAGTCAAGTACAATCCGGCATGTAAGAGGCCAATCATCTTTTTCATAATTTATTTTCTATCAAAGTGATTTTCATCACTACAAAAACATTGTAAATACCATTTTTGATAGATTAGACTCCATTTTGTTCAAGCTGAGGAGTGCTTGAGCTTGAGGAGTATTAGAAGTACTTGCATATCAATTTTTATAATTTTTTGATTCCATTTGAGCCCTTAAATAAGCCCTGGAACCTAATTTTTAACTAGGCTGGACACCAGGTCTGGACAGTGGTAAAACCTAGTCAAAAACTATAAAAAGAGCTAGAGAGCTCATTTTTGAGGTTAGCTTGTTAGAGTTTTGAACTATTGTAAGAGACTCTTTGAGTAATGCAAAGAACTCCATTGTTACTCTCTTTGTTCTTGCCTTGTGTGTGTGTATGTGTGTGCATGCTTGTGTGCTTCTCACTCATGCATTTGTGCCTTCACTTGCTCACAGTCTTCATAATAGTCCTCACATCTCCATGGATTGGTAATTATGAGGTGGATCTCCTCATCATGTTGGTCCTTGCCATTGTACTAGAGTGACAAAGTGCATGAGCGAAAAGCACATGAGCATGCACACACATACACACACCACACAAGGCAAGACAAAGAGTGGAATAATGAAATATCCTATTAGTAAGCTCCAAGAAAGTATACAAAGCTCAAAACTAGCTTCAATCTCCAACTAGCTAACCTCAAAAATGAGCTCTCTAGCTCTTCTTATAGTTTTGACTAGATTTTGGCCCTATCAAGACCTAGTGTTCGGCCTAGTTAAAAATTAGATTCCTAGGCTAGTTTGGGGGCTCAAACGAGCTCTAAAAATTATAAAAATTGATACATAGATACATTTAATAATCCTCAAGCTCAAGGAATCCTCAACTTGCAAAAAATGGAGTAGAAATAATGGAAAATGGTATTTACAATGGTGTGAAGTGACTAAAATCATTGTCTGGAAAATATTTATTCATGAAAAATTATGTGGCCTACTTGCCGGATCTGTGTTGATTGCTTTGCCTGCTTAATATTGCTTGGCTCTCCCTTTGTCATAACTCCCTTTGGTGGCTTCCGTGTCTCGTAAGGCCTTGACTACCTTGGCTGTTTCAACACCCTCCCTCTCTCGCGTCTGTCATCCCTGATAGACCCTTGTTGTTGGGAGTGCTTTATGTAATACTCGATGACATCAGTGGCAAGGTGATGTTCTTGTATGCGTAGGTCTCGTGCCAAGTCTGTCATCATTTGATCCTAATCAATTGGACCTAGAATGTCCGGATGTGGCAAGCGTAACTGATCTGCATGTATGGCTTGTTCCACTGCAAAGAGATGTAATAAATGTGTTGGTATGGGAATGAAAATTTTGGAATGATATTCCCGGCATATATTATGTTGATGGAGGGGGTTTGGCTCATGTCATATACGAAATCTTGGTTGCTATCAGAAATTCTAAGGGATGAAATGTATGGAGCTTGAATCTTTTGAAAGGTTTGGAATACTACCGTCATGAGCCCAAAGATCTTCATACACATCTCTGCGGTAATGTCTAGTACATTCTTTAATCGTGTAGACCAATGACGTATAGTGGAGATCATGTAGGCAATGGTAGATGGCCCTCGGGATGGAGCAAAGTATGGGTAATTAATCCAATTAGAGCACCCTTTGTTGTCACAAAATTTGATGGGAAAAGCTTTCTAGGACCTATGATAGACCAGTTGGCAGTGATATGGGTTACATTTAATATAGAGTGGCATACTTTCACATGTGTGCATCATTTTTGGATAGTCCATTAATAGTTGTTCACACCACTTAGGTTGAAAAATTGAGCCTGCCCGTGCCGTGGCTAGTGTTGATATATTTAAGTAGTGATATGTGTGAACACTCTAGGACCGCCAGACACTTTTTCTCTCTTTAGGGGTTTTTTCCCCTCGGCTTGTATATACGCCTATTGTCCTAATAGGCTACTTATCTTTCTACATTCTAGTAGTAATACAGTCACTATTGTGTGTTGTGCTCCAAGCTTCTTCTTCTTCCTTGTGTTGTTCACGTGCTTCCCCAGACATCTAACTCCAACAATTGGTATCAGAGCAGGTCACCGCTTCATATAAGGTGTTGCGACACCTCTTCGGTTCCAATTTCAAAATCACATAAAATTTGGTGAGCGTACTTAGGGTGTTTTAGAGATCAAAGTGGCTTCACTTTGTGGTTCCGAAATTGTGATTTGAGCTCATTTCGGCCTCAGAATGCACTATTGTAGTGCTTACGTAGGCTATTTAATCTTTTTGTGCCAAAAGTATATACTAGTTTCGGTTTATCAATATGAGCATCTCGAAGTCTGCTAAAGGTTTAATAGAATTTATCTCGACAGTTCTGTTCAACTTTTTGAGATACAATCAATTTTCTGCATCAAGGTATTTTAGTCACTCGCCATGGTTGAAAGTAGTGATGTATTCCGTATGTTGGTTGTTGAGGATAAGTTGGATGGCAGCAACTACCCATTATGGGCTATATGATGTGAGATGTATTGGTTGCAAAAGGATTATGGAACATTGTGGAGGGTATTGAGAAATGTCCTATCACACCTGCAACGATTACAATTGCAGGTACTGAAGCTAATGTAGAAGGTGTCAAAGATGGTGATATTCTGCCGATTCTTATTCATACTACTGTTTCTGTTGCACCTACTATAGAGAAAATTCGCTAAGAAGGCAGAGATGCTCAAGCACATGCATTGATAGCTTTGTTTGTCAAACGTGCCATTATTCCTCACATTCGCTCTTGCAGAACATCTAAGGATGCTTGGGATACACTTACCACATTGTACCACGCTAGGAATGAGGCTCGTGTTGCTTACCTCCAAAAAGAGTTGGAGAGTGAGCACATGAATGAAGGTGATTTTGTGGACAACTTTCTGAAAAAGATCAAGGATTTGAAGGAACAGTTGATTTTTACAGATGGTCCTTCCTGACAGTTCACTTGTGCAAACTGTTCTGAATGGTCTTCCTGACTCATATCAGAGTTTTGCTTCTACTCTTCGTTTGATGATGAAAGGCAATCCAAATGCCTTAACATTTAAAGAGAGTTTTTGTTTTGTTGTAGGAAGACCAGTCTAGGCAGAAAAGGCCTATTATGCATGTTGCAGATCAAGCTTTACTAGCTAGTCAGAAGGGCAAAGGAAAATGGAGATCTTCTACTAGTAAGCATAAATCTGCAAATGTTGCACATTCGAAGAAGGAAGACAAAGATGAGAAGAAATCAGAAAAGCAGAAATTGTTTTGCAAATACTGTAAAGCAGATGATCATGTCATTAAGAGTTGTCCAAAACTGGTTGCTAAAGAGGCAAAGAGGAAAGAGGTTGGAATGGTTGTTGTAGAGGCCTCTACACCGAAAATAGAGTCTATTAATCTTGTGCAGGAAGAAGAATGGGCATTTACTACTGTTTGTAGTTTTAACCCATCTTCTAACGAGCAGTGCATGTTTGTAGTAGAATCAGATGTTTGGTACTTTGATAGTGGGGCGACCAAACATACTACCCCGCACCGCAGTTTCTTCTCTTCACTCGAGCCTTCCCCTAGAGGGAATACTGCTACATGTGCCAACAACTCCTCTAATCTTGTGCAGGAAGAAGAATGGGCATTTACTACTATTTGCAGTTTTGACCCACCTTCTCACGAGCAGTGCATGTCTGCAGTAGAATCAGATGTTTGGTAATTTGATAGTGGGGCGACCAAACATACTACCTCACAGTGCAATTTCTTCTCTTCACTCGAGCCTGCCCCTATAGGGAATACTGTTACATGTGCCAATAACTCCTCTTATCCTGTTATGGGAGTTGGTAAGATCATTTTGACTACTGCTGATGGTAGTTCTTTCACTTTGTCAGATGCTTTGCTTGTGCTAGGGATCAAGAAAAATCTGTTATCAGTTTCTGCATTAGCCAAGATTGGCTTGGTTGTGAAATTTATTGATGACAGATGTACAATTCATGATCTGTCGAATGGCGATGTCATTATTGCTTCTAGCATTTTGTATCGTGGGTTGTATAAGCTCATAGACTATGAAAGATCTGTAATTGATTCAGCACATGCAGTACATGATTCTCAGGCTATGCCAGATGCAAAGCTTTGGCATGCACGCTTTGGTCATCTGAATTTTGCTAGTTTGCTACGCTTGCAAAAATCTGAAATGGTGTCCTCTTTGCCCAAACTTGAGGCACCTGATAACATGTTTGTGAAGGCTATATTTTGGGCAAAATGCAATGCTCTTCCTTTCCAAAAGATGGTTCAGTTCGGGCTACTAAAAAATTGCAGCTTGTACATAGTGATGTCTCTGGTCCTATGTTGAGACCTTCTTTTGGGAACTATCTTTACTTCATGAATTTCATAGATGATTTTTCCAGGCATGTATGCTTATATCCATTGAAGAAAAAGTCCGAAGTGTTTATGTGCTTCAAACAGTTTCTGGCTTTGGCTGAAAACCTGTCAGCATGTAAAATGGGCACCCTCCATTCTAATTGAGGGGGGGAATATATGTGCTCTAGACTTTAATGCATTTCTAGCTGAACATGGGATAAAACATTGGTGTACAGTGCCTTATATACCTCAACAAAATGGATTTGTTAAACGAAAGAATAGGTCACTCATGGAGATCGGGAGGTGTATGGTCAAGAGTGAGGCTTTACCACATAGTTTCTGGCTTTAGGCTGTCATGTGTGCAACATATGTACTTAACAGGTATCCCACTAAAGCGCTCCACTCTATCACTCCATGCAAGGCTTGGTATGATCGCAAGACATCTGTTGCTCATGTGCGTGTTTTTGGTTGTTTGGCATATGCATTAGTGCTTGAACAACATCGCAAAAAATTGGATGATAAAGCAATAAAATGTATTTCTGTTGGGTATAGTTCTGAAAGTAAAGGTTAGTGTCTGTATCATCCACATACTAAACACATTTTGGTTAGCTGTGATGTTGTTTTTGCAGAAGATGCTATTCAGCCGTTACTTTCATGTACTAAGGAGAGATCTGTTAGCTCCAAAGACATGTATGATACTTTGCTGCCTCTTTTTACTCGTGGATAGTCGAGTGCTGGTCCTAATGAGGCAAATTCTCAAACTTTGCAAGTTTCATGTGATGATGTAGATCATTCCATTTCTGATGCATATCTACATGATGCTCTTGTTGATCAGAGAGCTGATATTGAGCAGGCAAAAACTATGCCAAAATGGCTGGTGCAGACTTTGCGTGACAGCACATTAGATGCATCTCTATCATATTGTACTCAATCAGGCTCTCATAGTGCCTCTTTTGCATCAGATTGCTATGCTTTGGCTGCCTCTAGTCTCTATGATGAGACTGAACTTGTTTCATTTGATGAAGCATAAAATTTTGAACATTGGATGGTTGCAATGCAATCTGAATATGATGCTATCATGAAAAATGGTACCTAGTCTTTATGTGACTTGCCTTCTGGCAAGAAGGCCATTGGCACTAAGTGGGTATACTAGTTGAAGCATAAACTTGATGGAACAGTTGACAGGTATAAGGCTAGGCTTGTTATGAAGGGTCTATTGTTCGTAGCATCTGTGCACTTGAAGCTCATCATGGTTGGAATGTACATCAGTTGGATATTAAAATAGCATTTTTGACAGGTGACTTGCATGAAGAAGTGTATTTCAGCCCTGTGGCTTTGTGCCGAAAGGGCATGAAAACTAGGTGTGCAGGTTAAAGAAGGCATTGTATGGTTTAAAGCAAGCACCACGTGCTTGGTATGAAAAGATACATGCCTATGTCATTGCACATGGTTTTGAGAACAGTCCAGCTGAAAGCACCTTATATGTTAAGCGTGCTAATGATGTGCTTCTGATCATTGTGGTGTATGTTGATGACATGCTGCTCACTCGTCCTCATGACATACATATTGTTGATTTTAAGGCTAATTTGCATGCCTCATTTGAGATGTCTGATTTGGAGCATTTGCATCACTATTTGGGCATTCAATTTATGCAAGTTGATGGTGGAATGGCTTTGTGTCAAATGAAATATATTGACACATTATTGTATTGTTTTGGCCTTGAAGATTGTAAGCCTATTGCCACTCTTATGGAGACAGGTTTACAATTGAGTCTTCATGATGCTAGAGATGCATTTGATGCTATTCTCTATCAGCAGGCTGTTGGATGCTTGATTTACTTATGCATTACTCAGCCAGATATTCAGTTTGTTGTCTCATAAATGAGCAGGTTTATGCATTGCCCAAGTGTCAAGCATTGGCAGGCAGTTAAGTGCAGCTTTCGCTACTTGAGTGGTACCGAGATACTTGGATTGTTTTATCCCAAGGGGGGGATCGCTACCGCCAGATTTGCATGCTTTTTTTGACACTGATTAGGCTTGTTGCAATGACACTCGTGTGTCCACCAGTGGTTTTTGCTTCATGCTTGGTAGCTCATGTATATCTTGGTTGAGCATAAAGTAGCCTACTGTGGCCACTTCCAATTGTGAGGCTGAGTATAGGGCAACTTTCATAGTGACTCTTGAGTGTGTGTGGCTCAGATGCCTTATGGCTGATTTAGGTGTTGGTCGGTCTTGTGCCACCACCATCTTCACTGACAGTCAGAGTGCATTGACAATTGCAAGGAAGCCTATGTTCCATGCTTGCACTAAGCACATTGAGGTGCATTATCATTATGTCAATGAGAGGTTCTCTGTCGGGGAGATTAGCTTGGCATATGTGCCCATGCAGGAGAACATTACAAACCTTTTTACGAAGGCTCTACCTAGGGAGAAGTTTAAAGCTTTCCGCAAACCTTTGGGCTTACTTCCTTTTTTGGATTGATTCCACATAGCATGGCACTTCCTTATACATGAGTGCTAGCCCCTTGTTCACCGCATCACTCCCAAGGGGGATTTGTTGATATATTTAGGTAGTGATATATGTGAACACTCTAGGACCATCGGGGCACTTTTGTCCCTTGTTAGGAGATTTGTTTCCCTCGGCTTGCATATATGCCTATTGCCCTAATGGGCTATTTATCTTTGTACATTCTAGTAATAATACATTCAGTATTGTGTGCTCTGCTCCAAGCTTCTTCTTCTTCCTTCTGTTGTTCGCATGCTTTCGCAGACATCTAACTCCAATAGGTGGTAGATCATCGGGCTCAAATTGAGTGGCGAATGTGGGCTCTTTCCCTATACACGTTTTGATCTCTTCATTATAGTTGCTAACAATACAAAGTAAGGATTATATTTCATTTTTTATGTGGTGATCAGCCATTGATGGGATAGGTTTCAAAAATAGGAGGACCTAAGAACTGTTTCTTCCAGATTGGAAAGGGACTTGATTTGCATGGCCTCTCTATCATTGTGGGTTTGTATGATTTTCTCTACTCTCTTGAGCCAATCTGGGACTTCTATCTCATTAGCCCTCAGCTATGACACACCCACCTGGTACTGACATCGGCTCATATGGTTCTTTGAAACTTTCTTCGATCAAAATCTCCACCATTGTTTTGGGTTTTGGTCCTTCAATTAGAGAGGGTGGCTATTCATAAGGTAGTAGGCATGCTTGGAGTTCTTCCACGTGTTTACTTAAGGCTTCAAGTTTCTTTGTAGGTTGAGGGAGAATGGCTGTCTGCAGTTGAGTTGTGTTGACATTGGTTAGCTGCTTCTTTAGGTCGACATTCTGATTCTAATTTTTCAAAGGATTCTAAAACATTTGCATGTTCCTCTAGTAATATTTTGATATCCTCTAAGGGAATTTCATGATACTTTGTAGGAATAATCTCTATTCCTATGGTCCCTTCCATAGAAGCTTGAAGATTGTCTTGGTTTTGTTGTTGGAGTTCCTTGTTCTCTTCCAATGTTGTAGACATGTGCTTCCTGAGAAGCCCTAGATTTCTTCGTAGTTTTGCATTAGTGAGAGTTTGCACCTAGAGCAGGTTCTCCAATTCTTTGACCTCTTGAGCATCCACATTTGACATTTTGATCTCCATTTCTATGTGAACCTATCGTAAGGTGGTGTATTCTGCTAGTAGTGTTTGGTTGTCAGCCTCTAGGACCGTGACTCTTTCTTGTAGTCGTTGCATCACTGCATGGAAGGCAGCATTTCGCTCTTCCAATCATTGGTACTCTTGTTGTAGTTGATATGCAAACTGAATGATTGTATTGAATGTATTATTTACAGAATGAGAACGAGAACGGTGTAGAGGGAATGGGAATGGGGATGGGAATGGTGGATGCCGTGTCTAACAGAGAGGTGGGTGCAGGTGAAGTTGGTGGTAGGGGAATGGGAGATGGTGGAAGTGTGGGGGGAGGGGGAGGTGTTGTGGGTGGTGAAATGTCCATGGGGTTGGGCAGTGCGGTGTGTGCAGGATTGTTGGCTTACAAGCTGTAAGAAGAGCAGGCAAGCACAAAGAAGCAGTCATGCACAATCCTGCAACAAGGCCTAATAATTCTTTTCCATAAACTATTTCCAACTCAAGTGATTTTCATCACTACACAAACATTGTAAATACCATTTTTGGTAGATTAGAATTCATTTTGTTCAAGCCGAGGAGTGCTTGAGCTTGAGGAGTATTAGAAGGACCTACATATCAATATTCATAATTTTCTGATTCCGTTTAAGCCCTCAAAAAAGCTCTAAAACCTAATTTTTAATTAAGCTAGACACTAGGTCTGGACAAGGCCAAAAGCTACTAGAAAACTATAAAAAGAGCTAGAGAGCTCATTTTTGAGGTTAGCTAGTTAGTGATTTGAGCTTGTGTAAGAGACTTTTTGAGCAATACAAAGAACTCCATTGTTCCTCTCTTTGTTCTTGCCTTGTATGCACGCGTGTGTGTATGTGTGTGCATGCTTCTATGCTTCTCCTCACGCACTTTTGCCATCACTTTCTCATAGTCTTCATACTAGTCCTCGCGTCTCCATGGATTGAAAATTATGAGGTGGATCTCCTCACGCTAGTACTTACCATTGTGCTAGAGTGACACCAAATTTGGTGCGGTTGCCAGGGAGAGAGCTTCGAGGACAAGCATGTGATGGTAAGTCGTAGAGTGAGACATTGGAGTCATAGGTAAAATCTGTACTTTTCTTTATTTTTGATCGCTTTTTCTTGTTTTTTTTGCATCACCATCATCATCCTCACCACCTTCCACCTCCATCTCCATCTCCATCTTCACAAAAGTTTTAGTTTTTGGTCATATTCCCCTCCCCACCTCATTTCTCTCATTTCACTTATGAGAGAGAGCGAGAGAGAGAGAGCTTGCATGCATTCTATTTTTGTGTGTTTTTGGGCATTTCTTGCAGGTTTTGACTACATCACCATTTCCAGCAACCTGTGCAGGTACGACAAAACCCTGCACATATCTCGAGATGACAACCTCTATCTATCATGATAGATACAGGAAGTTGGTATTTTGTGTTTGCATGCACGACACGATAACCTACACCATTAGAGCACTCCAAATCATTAGAAGGATCTCAAAAATTTGCGTTTTTTCTATCTATTGCGATAGACAGCATCTATCACAATAGAAATCATCTATCACGATAGACCGACTCCACAACACACGACAATCACCTGTCTATCGCGACAGATAGCCCCCCCGTGATAGTCAGCATCTATCATGACAGACTGACTCCACAACACATGATAGATAGTGTCTATCACGACAGACACTGTCTATCATGACAGACAGCCTCACGACGGATGATAGACACCATCTATCATGATAGATAGGGCCCCGTGATAGACACCATCTATCACGATAGACCGAATTCACGACACCCGATAAACACCCATGCATCACAACAGACATCGTGTATCATGACACATAGACTCACAACAGACGATAGACCCCTTCTATCGTGACAGATACTATCTATCGTGACAGGCAGAGCCCACGATAGACACGGTCTATCGCGATAGACACCGTCTATCGTGATAGACAGCAGCGCGTGATAGGTACTATCTATCGCGACAAACACCATCTATCGTGATAGACATGCATTTTCGACAAAAAATTAAAGTGGTAAAATTTTTGAAAATTTGGCCTAATCTTGATCTTAATTATAACCCCTTTTTCCTATACAATTACAGAGGCCTTAGAAAAATACACCAATCTCCTATGAGGGCCTGTTTGGCTGTTTTAAACCCCTCAACCCTGAACTATCATAACTTTTTCATATGAAATCCGTTTTTTGAGCTCTAGAGCTCATTGGGGTAGGTACACCAAGGGAGCTCTAGAGGAAATTTTCTGGCAATACAAAAGGGGGAAGAAGGGTCATTAAAAGTGTCTGAAATAAATTGCCTATCAATTGAAGGTAAAAACTTGAGCTAAACTTGGAACTTTTACAGGATCACTAAGAGCTCTTGGAGAAACCGAAGCAAGTGCCAGTGTGTGCAAGCTTAGGAACGTGCTTCCTAGGTAGACAAGTGTAGCAAGGAGAAGTGACTTGAGGTTGGAAGATCTCTCAACCCCCTCAGTCCATTCCTAGCTTAGACTAAGCACAAATAGATGTTTTGATTGATTAGGGGTACGATAGGAACACTCAAATGATGAGAGTCTCTAAATTCTCAAGTCTAAGAATAGGTTAAATTGCACTGAAGGGACAACCAAAGGGAAAAGAACTTAAGCTAAGAGGATGAAAAAACATCAAGTACGACACACTTAAGTGCTCCTGACGATGCTTAACTAAAGACAAGGAAACACATACAAAGGACCTTAAAAGGAACAAGTGATTGGTATCAAAGAATCAGCAACGTGGTTGTACAAGGATCATTGGGTAGATCAGTAGGGTGTATGAACCTGAGATCAGGAAGACACCTAAGGAACATAGTGCTAGATCATAAGAGGCTAGTGTTGGTGATTTACAATAAAATTGTCGGTCTCTTGTGTGAAAGGACCATTTTAGGGCACATTTATATAAGTCCCTTTGTGACTCTTTGTCAACACCTTTTTTGCCACTGTGAGTAAGGAAGCTAAAATTTTTGAATTTTCTTCTTCCCACCTTTGTATCTTCTTCTCCATGAACTTGCATGTGTGTGTGATGCTTGAAATGTTGTTGATAGGTGACCTGAGAGGTAGATAGACCTAATTTACCTACATTGGTTGCACATTCACTTCATTTTTTTTGTTACGAAGGCACATGTCCCCATACACTTGATATGTCTATGCCCATGAATTGATAAATTAAAGTGTGTATTAATCCATCGCTATACACATTTGTTGGTAATTGAGGTATAGTCTCAATTATCACAAGTCTCTAAGTCATCTTGGCTTAGGTACACGTGGCTATAGAGAGCTCATGGAGAAGGCCGACAATGAAGAGTATGTGAGAAGGCATGGAGAACGTGTGCTTCACAAACAATCTCATATTACTATGAAATTGGGTGTAAAGGTAGAAGATGTCAAGGTAGGACCAACGAAAAAATAGGTTAGCTTGTATAACTATAGCTTGCATTCTGTTTGACATCTCTCAAATGTTCCAAATCTAGAATTTCAAGTAATTTCATGTACTACTGATACACACAAAATTTCTTTTTCTGAGATCAAATTGTCAAGTCATAATGTGACAGTGTTCAAGTAGAGGTACTGCTTCTCGTATCTTTTGAGTATTGTGAATTGCTATAGAAATGGAAAATGCTGATGGGATGAGTCAACTTATGAGCAATAAGTTGGACAAGAACAACTCTCATGCTTGGAGATTCAAAATGATGAATTCCCTGATGGGAAAAGGCTATTGAAATTACATCAAAGGAGACAATGAAAATGCTTTGTAGTTACCAGAGAAGAATTATATTGCAAACCAATTAAGAGAATATGAAGAATGGAATCAAGGAGAATGGAAGGTAATGTAACAAGGACCAATGTCAACAATAGAATACTGTACGAGGTAGAGGATTGTTTCAAGGCAGGGGATCCAAAGAGGTCACATAAATTTCCAAAGAAATAGTTTAGGTAATGATAGTAAGGGATGTTGGAATTGTGGTAAACCTGTTTACCTTGAACATGATTGTAGGTTGAAGAATTAAAATAGCAGAAAGCAACAAAACAATTATGCATCCACAAGTGCAAATGATTTGGAGAAATTGTTCATGGTCCAATATCACATGATTAATACAATGTATATAGATGTTTCAAAATTGAATGGTAATGTATGTTATGTTGATTCAGATGCTTCAAATCACATGAACAATCATGTAGAATGGTTTAGAAGTTTGCAAAAAATGTCAGTTCCTAGATTTGTTGAAGCAGGCATCGATACATCACATCCAATCAAGCATATAATAAACATAGCACTATCCATGAAATTTGGGAAGGTAAAGCATCTTGTTGATGTACTTCATATTTCGAATATAACAAAGAACCTAGTTTCTATTGGACAAATGGTTGACCATGGATTACAAGAGAGTTTCAATGTTGATCATTTGTATGTAGAAGAGTACAAACAACATGGAAGATTGATCACCAAAGGATATTTACCTTGAATTTCAAAATTCCTAAAATGAATGTAACCATGTTTGAAAAACGTGCATGTGTTATTATTGACATAGATATTTGGCATAAAAAAATTGGACATGCAAATTTGTAGAGGCTTAAGTTGATGCCATCAAAGGAACATGTCAATGGACTACCAGATTTCAAGGTTGTAGAGATGCTAAAGGTACGTGAAACATGTCAATTTGGTATTAACATCTCTACTTCCTTTCGATTAAGGATAAGAATAGATCAACACTAGGTTCTTGGGTGGGATGAACTAGATCAAACTAAGTCTCTTAGTTTTACTTTAAAATATTTGCAAAACAATTTCTACTTTTCTAATTTCTTCTCGTCTTTGTCTTCCTTTTTTATTTGTGTAGAATAGGCAGATTTCTATTACTAGTAGATGAGATCCATTTACCTTTGCCCTTCTAACTAGCTGGGAAAGCTTGATCTGTAACAATCATAATGGATGTGTTCTGCCTAGACTAATCTCCCTACAACAAAACAAAAACTAACTCCTCAAATGTTAAGGTGTTTGGATTTCCTTTCATCATCAATCCAAGAGTAGAGGTAAAACTCTTATATGAATATGAAAAACCATTAAGAATGTTCTACACAAGTGAATTATCTGTTAAGAATTCATGGGCAAAAATCAATTGTTCCTTCAAATGTTTGATCTTTTTCGAAAGATTGTCCATATTATCTCCTTTATTCATATGCTCACTCTCCACCTATTTTCAGAGGTAAGCAACATGAGCCTCGTTTCTTGGCTAGTACAAAGTATTAGTATATCCCAAACATCCTTTTGTTTTGCAAGAGTGAATATGAGGGAGAATGGTACTTTTGACAAACAAGAATCCCAACGAAGTTGCTATACAGTAGGTGTAACAAGAACCATAGCACAAACAAGAACTTGAAGATCAACATCTTCAACACCATCTCCATCACCTTCAATAACTGTATTTGCAAGTGAAGTAGGAAATTTCTCAACAACCTTCACAATGTTCCATAGTCCCTTTGCAACCAATACATGATGCATCATATATGCCCATAATGGGTAATTGGTACCATCAACTTATTTTCAAGAGCCAACATATGGAATACGTCATTGCTTTCAACCATGGATAGTGACCAAAATACCCTCATGCAGAAAAATGATTGTATCTCAAAAAGTTGAACAGAATTACCCTCTCAAGTTTTGTTAAACCTATAGCAGACTTTGAGATGCTTGTACTGTCAAATCAAAACATGTATGTGTTTGGCACAAAAAGATGAAATTGCCTACACAAGCACTGTGATAGTCCGTTCGAAGTCCAAAATGACCTGATTTTGAAATTTTGACACCACACAGCGAAGCTATTTGGAATTCCTAATCACCCTTAGTATGCTCACAAAATTTTGTGCGATTCTGAAACTATGACCCGAGGGGTGCAAACAATTCCCTAGATGAAGCAATGAACTGCTCTAATACCAACCGTTGGAGTTTGAGGTCTACAGAAGCACGCAAATAGCACAACAAAGAAGAAGAATCTTGGAGCACAATACACAATACTGAATGTATTACCAAGTGAAATGTACAAAAATAAGTAACCCATTAGGGTTATAGGCATATATACAAGACAGGGGAAAAAACCTCCTAAAGATGGAAAAAAGTGTGTTGATGGTCCTAAGTGTGTTCACACACATCATTACCAAAATATGTTAACAAATTAATCCACCATCTCTTGTATCATGCACATCATTCCCTTTGTCCTCATCCCTAGGATGCCATCATTTCCCTTTGTGCTTGTATTCCACATCACTGCATTTTGTCCCTATTTGTTTTGTGCAATCTTGTATGCATATTGTTGCAACCATTAGCTTCCTATTGCACGCTTGTCACCATGGAAGCCCTATCTCCCATCCAACCCTTATTCGCCATATTCTTAGACTCCCCTTGCACTATATAAATCCCTATCACCTTGGCACCTTCATGCTCCTTTAATGGGATTTTGTTGTTCTGTACCCCATAGCGGAGAGCATCACCCGACCCATCATTGTTTAGCCCTCCTCAGTAGCTGTTTGGACCATCCCATTGAATGGTGTTGAGATTTACACCATTATCATTAAGGTCGGGCAACATTTCAACCTCCCCATTGATGGTGTCACCCATGTAGAGTCACTCTCCCGTACTCCTATGGAGTAGCTTTTTCCTCGACATAGCTCTAACGAGTTTTCCATTTGATGTCAACCCAAATTGAAGTGTTCTATCCTCCAATTCCTTGTCATAGCCATCAACATGCAACACCATTCCTATGGAATTTCCCTCATCTACACCTCCATTGAGCAACTGATCAACTGGGTTGCTTTTCTTTTCAACTGCATTCATCGTGGATGCCAACAAATTATAAAACAATTATAGCAATCGGGTGACACACAAACCTATCTCCCTTATCTCTTATCCATTCTAAACTTTGGAGAATTTTGTGTTCTCATCAATATCTTGATAATCCCTAGCATCTTGGCACCTCCTGCCTCACCTATGATAGAAGACAATGACAGTGTTGACCTCATTTTTGATGAGCCAAGCACCCCTGCCAAGTGCAAAGTTCAAATTCCTCCAATGTAGAATGCACCACCAAAAATATGGCAACCAATCTTTCTTCTTCTGGCCCTCCAATTGCTAGATTGATTTGGACTCCAACCAAGGTGGTCCCCATACCATCATCCTTCAAGGACTCCTTCCATTCACCCTCTAGTTCAATGCAGCAGCCTTCGGAATTCCCCATCCCAATAGTCCCTCTTCCACCCCCAGTTCATCCAATGGTGGACACACTACTACCTATTCCACCATCCTCTCCTTCACCACAAGCTGGTGCTAGTGCCACTTCTGAAGTTGCCAACCCTCCTCCATCATCTCCTGCACCCTCTTCTCCTTCATCAGTAGATTTTTCACCACCTATCACCCCTCCCCCCAAAGTCTCAATTGCTCCCATGTCCTTTCAGCCCAACTCCTCCAATGTTCCCAAACTTCCTCCTCTCCCAACCTCTAATGAAGATCATTGATCCTTCAGTACTAACCTCATCCACATGCTGGATCCTCTTAGGCTATGCTAGATGCAAAGCTTTGGCATGCACTCTTTCATCATCTGAATTATGCTAATTTGCTATGCCTACAAAAATCTGAAATGGTGTTCTCTTTGCCCAAACTTGAGGCACCTTGTAAACACATTTGTAAGGGGTTGTATTTTGGTTAAAATGCAATGTTCCTCCTTCCCAAAAGATGGTTGAGTTTATGAAATTGTAGCTTGATCATAGTGATGTCTATGGTCTTAAGCAAAAACCCTCTTTTGGGAACTACCTTTACTTCATGACTTTTATTAATGATTTTTCTAGGCATCTAAAAGCAAAGTCCGAAGAGTTCATGTGCTTCAAACAATTTCTGGTTCTAGTTGAAAATCTGCCAGCAGGTAAAATGGGCACCCTCTATTCTGATCGAGGGGGAAATACATGCCCTGTGATTTTGATGCATTTTTGGTTGAATGTGGGATAAAACATTAGTGTACACTTCCATATACACCTCAATAGAATGGAGTTGCTAAAAGGAGGAACATGTCACTCATGGAGATGGCGAGGTGTATGGTAAAAAGTTAGGCTTTACCACTTAGCTTTTGGCTTGAGGCTATTATGTGTGCGACATATGTACCAAAGCATTGCAACCTATCACTCCATATGAGGCTTGACATGATTGCAAGCCATCTGTTGCTCATCTGCATGTCTTTGGTTGTGTGCCTATGCATTAGTGCTTGAACACCAACAACACAGAAAATTGGATGATAAAGTAGTAAAATGTATTTTTGTTGGGTACAGTTCTGAAAGCAAAGGCTATTGTCTATATCGTCCATAGATTAAACACATTTTGGTTACTTGTGATGTTGTTTTTGTGGAAGATGCAATTCAACCATTACTTTCATGTACTAAGGAGACATTAGTTAGCTCTAAAGACGTGTATGGCACTTTTCTCCCTCTTTTTTTTTTGTTCACTAGATAGAAGTATTTTTTTGCTACTCCAAAATCTTTGAAAAATGTAGCAACTCACCTTTCGATTGGTGTCCTCCACCCTTCACTGGTATTGGCTAGTTTTGCAAGAGGATCTTTTATGATTTTTGAAATATCTACAACTTTTCCTTGTCAAAATTCATGCTAAACAGTTTGATTATCTTACCGTTTTTCCCAATCAATCACTATTTTCGAGGCAGCCAAACTTTCATTGGACATCAAAATTTTATTGGAAAGTGTGAAAGAACTTCTCAATATTTCCTACATACTGAAAACAAGAAAATTCTTTCGTTTAGATGTTTCCTTGCTTGGTTCGCTACAATTAGTTCCAACTTTCTCATCTGGTATTGTTGCACCAAAAATGCACTTTCTACTTTTCAAAGGTTCATGTGTCATGTTTTCAAGGAGTTCTTGAATAAGAATATGGAGTTCTATGTGTGCACACATTCCCACATACTATCGCATCATATCCCAAAACTCTCACAAATATTTGACACATGTAGAGAATACCAATTGTGCTTAAACCATGAAAAGCGTGTGTTCATGGTCCAACAAGGAAAAATCCTAGGCCATGTCATATAAAAAATGGAATATCCACAGGCCACGATAAAGTGAGAGCCATAGAAAATTTACCAAGGCCAAGAACAATGAATCTCTTACAAGCATTCATGCATTGTGGATATTATTGACAATTTATCCACATGTATGCAATCATCACTAAACCCTTTTAAAACCTTCTTACTAACTTTGAATGGAATGAGGAGTGCAAAAATTTATTTGCAGAGCTAAAGTGATGTTTGTGCTCAACCCCAATTTTGATAATGCCTAACTGGAATAGGCCTTTCCATGTCCATCGCGATGCCTCCAATTTCGCTATTGGATGCATGCTAGCACAACCAATTGGAGAAGGAAATATAGACTTACCCATAGCTTATGCTAGTAGACAAGTGAATGTGGCTGAGAGAAATTGTACAACAATTGAACGAGAAAGGTTAGGAATGGTGTATGTATTCAAGATGTCTAGACACTATCCTTTGGCCAACAAGTTCAAGTTTTTCACATATCATCAAGCTTTACTTTACTAGGTGAATAAACCTTGCACTATGGGTAGGTTGGTAAGATAATTTCTCTTACCAATGGGATATGATTTCAAAGTTGATGTTAGGAAAGATAAGTTCCATCCTAGGGTAGATCATCTTTCATGAATCACTTCAAGAGAATCTCTATGTTGGAGTTTGAGGTCTCTAGAAGCACATGAACAACACAAGGAAGAAGAAGAAGCTTGGAGCACAACACACAATACTGATTGTAAACATGCTCATTTGTGAGACATCAAACTGAATATTCAATCGACTAACGCATAAGTAAATCAAGCACCCAACAGTCTACTGATAGACAACAACATCAAATGCATCTTGAGAATCATAAAGACTCAACCGTAAACCTGTTTCCATAGGAATGGCAATAGTTTTGCAATCTTCAAAGCCAAAACACTACAATCATGTGTCAATATATTTTTTTGACACAAAGCTATTCCTCCATCAACTTGCATAAATTGAATGCCCAAATAATGATGCAAATGCCCCAAACCTAACATCTCAAATGAGTCATGCAAATTAGCCTTGAAATTAGCAGTATGCTTCTCATTAGGACTAGTGAGCAACATGTAATCAACATAGACAATAATGATCATATGCACATCATTTGCACGCTTAACATATATGGTGCTCTCAGTTGGACTGTTCTCAAAACCATGTGCAATGAAGTAGGCATGCATTTTTTCATACAAAGCATGTGGTGCATGCTTCAAACCATATAATGCCTTCTCCAACCTGCATAGTTTGTTTTCTAACCCTTTTTGCACAAAACCATGGGGCTCAAAAGCATACACTTCATGCAAATTACCATTCATAAATGTAGTTTTAATGTCCAATTGATGTACATTGGAACGTGATTTGTAAGTGCATAAATGCTACGAATAGTAGTCATCTGGCATGTAGGAGCAAATGTCTCATCAAAATTAATGCCTCTTTCTTGAGCATAACCTTTTGCAACAAGCCTAGCGTTATACCTATCAACTATTCCATTATGCTTAAACTTCAACTTGTATACCCACTTAGTGCCAATGGCCTTCTTACCAGGAGGCAAGCCACATAACAACCAAGTATCATTCTTCATAATAGCATCATATTCTAATTGCATAGCAACCATCCAATTTTCTCAATTTTGTGCTTCATCAAACGAAACAGAATCATTCTCATGAAGAAGACTAGAGGCTGCCATAGCATAGCAATCTGATGCAAAATAAGCACTATGAGAGTGCAAACAAGTATGATATGATAGAGGTGCATCTAATTTGCTATCTCGTAAAGTCTATAATATCCATTTAGGCATAGTTTTTAGCTCCTCAATATCATACCTCTCATCAATAAGTGCATCATGTAAATTCACATAAAAAATGGAATGATCAGCATCATCATGTGGAACCTACAAAGGATGAGAAATTGCCTCATTTGGACGAACACTAGACCGTCCACCTATAAAAAGAGGCAACAAAGTGTCAAACACATCTTTGGAGCTAACTGATGTCTCCTTAGTACATGAGAGTAATGGCTGAATTGCATCTTCCACAAAAACAACATCATGGATAACAAAAATGTGTATAATTTGTGGACGATATATATGATAGACTTTTCTTTCTCAACTCTACCCAAAAAAATACATTTCACTACCTTATCATCCAATTTCTTGTGTTGTTGTTCAGGCACTACTGCATATCCCAGACAACCAAAAACACGCAGATGAGCAACAAATGGCTTACAACCATGCCAAGCCTTATATGGAGTGATAGATTGCAACGCTTTGGTGGGACACCTGTTAAGTACATATGTTGCACACATAATAGCCTCAAGCCAAAGGCGATGTGGTATAGCCCGACTTTTGACCATACACCTCGCCATGTCCATGAGTGACCTATTCTTCCTTTTAGCAACTCCATTTTGTTGAGGTGTATATGGCACTGTACATTGATCCCATGTTTAGCCAGAAATGCATTGAAGTCACAAGACATATATTCCCCCCTCGATCAAAATGGAGGGTGCCCATTTTACATGGTGATAGATTTTCAACCAAAATAAAAAACTGTTTAAAGCACATAAACACTTTGGACTTTTCTTTCAATGGATATACCCATGCATGCCTAGAAAAATCATCACCAAAAGTCATGAAGTATATAGTTCCCAAAAGAAGGTGTTTGCATAGGACCACAAACATCACTATGAGCAAACTACAATTTCTAAGTAGCTCGTACTAAACCATCTTCTCAAAAGGAGGAATGTTGCATTTTGACCAAAATATAGCTTTCAAACATGTTTATAGGTGCCTCAATTTTGGGCAGAGAGGATACCATTTCAAATTCTACAGGCATAACAAACTAGCAAAATTCAGCTAACCAAAGCATGCATGCCAAAGCTTTGCATCTGACATAGCCTAAGAACCTTGAACTACACATGTTGAATCATTCACAGATTTTGTATAATCTATGAGCTTATATAGGCCAGGACATAAAATTCTAAAAGCAATAATAATTTCCCCATTTGTCAGATTATGAATTGTACATCTATCATCAACAAATTTCACAACCAAGCCGATCTTAGCTAATACTAAAACTGATAATAGATTTTTCTTGATCCTTGGCACAAATAAAGCATCCGACAATGTAAAAGAACTACCATCATTAGTAGTTAGAATCATCTTACCAACTCCCATGATAGGATAAGACGAGTTGTTGGCACATGTGATAGTATTCCCTGTAGGGGCAGGCTCAAGGGAAGTGAAGAAACTACCGTTGTGAGGTAATATGTTTAGTTGCCCCACTAACAAAGTACCAAACATCTGAGTCTATTGTAGATATATAGTGTTCATGAGAAGATGGGTCATGACTATAAATAGTAGTAAATGCCCATTCTTCATTCTGCACAAGGTTTGCAGACTTTGATTTGGGTGTTGAGGCCTCTGCTATTGATATATTTAGGTAGTGATGTGTGTGAACACACTAGAAATTCGAGGGCACTTTTTTCCCTCTTTAGGAGGTTTTTCGCCCCGGCTTGTATATACACCTATAACCCTAATGAGTTACTCATCTTTGTACATTCTAATGGTAATGAATTCAATATTGTGAGTTATGCTCCAAGCTTCTTCTTCTTCGTTGTGCTGTTCTAGTGCTTCTGTAGACCTTGAACTCCAACAATCGGTATCAAAGTAGGTCACGGCTTCATCTAGGACATCATTGACACTTCTCCAATGAGAGTCTCAAAATCCCAAGAAATTTGGTGGGCATACTCAGGGTGGGCATACTCGCGAACTGAGCTTGTTTCGGCCTCAGAATGCACTATCACAGCGCTTGTGTAGACAATTTTATCTTTTTGTGCCAAAGATATATACAATTTTTGGTTCACCAGTATAAACATCTCAAAGCCTGCTACATGTTTAATAGAACTCATCAGGGTAGTTTTGTTCAACTTTTTCAGATGCAATCATTTTTCTACATTAGGGTATTTTAGTCTGTGGCCATGGCTAAAAATAGTGATGTATTCTATATGTTGGTTGTTGAGGATAAGTAAGAGGAAACTGAACCATCTTTTGGGAAGGATAAACACTACATTTTGCCCAAAATATAGCCTTCACATACATGTTTACCACGTGCCTCAAGTTTGGGCAAAGAGGACACCATTTCAGATTTCTGCAGGTGTAACAAACTAGCAAAATTCAGATGATCAAAGCATGCATGCCAAAGCTTTGCATGTGACAAAGCCCGAGAATCATGTACTACACATGCTAAAGCATTCATAGATTTTCATAGTCTATGATCTTATACAACCCATGACATAAAATGCCAAAAGCAATAATGACATTGTGATTTGATAGATCATGAATTGTACATCTATCATAAATAAATTTCACAACTAAGCCAATCTTGGCTAATGCTGAAATTGATAAAAAAATTTTCTTGATCCCTAGCACAAATAAAGCATCTGAAAAGTAAGAATGATCTTACCAACTCACATAACATGATAAGAGGAGTTGTTGGTGCATGAGGTAGTATTCCCTGTAGGGGCAGACTTGAGTGAAGTGAAGAAACTGTGCTGCGAGGTAATATGATTGGTCGCCTCACTATGAAAGTACCAAACATGTGAGTCTACTGCAGACATACATTGTTCATGTGAAGATGGGCCGAAACTCCAAACAGTAGTAAACACCCATTGTTCATTCTGCACAAGATTAGCAGAATCTGTTTTGGGTGTAGAGGCCTCTACAACAACCATTCCAGCCTCTTTCTTCCTTGCCTCTTTAGGAACCAATAGTGGACAAATCTTGATGACATGATCATTTCCTTTATAGTATTTGCAAAACAATTTCTGCTTTTTTGTTTTCTTCTCATCTTTGTCTTCCTTCTTGGGAAGACCATTTAGAATAGTCTACAGAAGTGAACTGCTAGGCAAGACTTCATCAGTAGAAATCAATTGTTCCTTCAAACCTTGATTTTGTTCCTTCAAGACTTCAGTAAAAATCAATTGTCCATGGAATGTGCTCACTCTCCAACTATTTTTAGAGGTAAGCAACACGAGCCTCATTCCTTGCCTGGTATAAAGTGGTAAGTGTATCCTAAGCATCCTCATCTATTCTACAAGAGCAAATGTGAGGAATAATGGCATGTTTGATAGACAAGGCCATCAATGCATGTGCTTGAGCATCTCTGCCATTCAATGAATTTGCTTTGCAGAAGGTGCAACAAGAACCACAACACAAATAGGAACATGAAGAATATCACCATCTTCAATGCCATCTACATCACCTTTAGCAATTGTGTTTGTAGGCAAAATAGGACGTTTTCCAACATCGTATACAATATTCCATAGTCCTTTTTCAAACAATACATGACACATCATATAAGCCCACAATAGATAATTGTTTCTCAGAAATTGCAGCTTGTTCATAGTGATGTCTGAGGTCCTATGCAAACACCCTCTTTTGGGAACTATCTTTACTTTGTGACTTTCATTGATGATTTTTCCAGGCATGCATGGGTATATCCATTGAAAGCAAAGTCCGAAGTGTTTATGTGCTTCAAAAATTTTTGGTTTTGGTTGAAAATTTGTCAACATGTAAGATGAACAGCCTCCGTTTTGATCGGGGGGGAATATATGTCTTCTCACTTTAATGCATTTTTGGATGAACATGGGATAAAACATAAGTGTACAATGCCATATACACCTCAATAGAATGGAGTTGTTGAATAGAAGAACATGTCACTCATGGAGATGGCGAGGTGTATAGTCAAGAGTTAGGCTTTACCACATAGTTTTTGGCTTGAGGCTATCATGTGTGCAACATATGTACTTAATAGGTGTCCCATTAGAGCATTGCAGTCTATCACTCCATATGAGGCTTGACATGGTCCCAAGACATCTGTTGCTCACCTGCATGTTTTTGGTTATCGAGCATATGCATTAGTGCCTAAACAAAAATGCAAGAAATTGGATGATAAAGGAGTGAAATGTCTTTTTGTTGGGTAGAGTTCTGAAAGCAAAGGCTATCATCTATATCATCCACATATTAAACACATTTTGGTTAGCCATGATTGTTGATATATTTACGTAGTGATGTGTGTGAACACACTAGCACCATCGGGGCACTTTTTCCCCTCTTTAAGGAGGTTTTTTTCCCTCGACTTGTATATATGCCTATAGCCCTAACAGGTTACAGCTAATCTTTGTATATTCTAGTGGTAATACATTCAGTATTGTGTGCTGAGCTCCAAGCTTCTTCTTCTTTCTTATGGTATTCATGTGCTTCTGAAGATGTCTAACTCCAATAATTGATATCAGAGTAGGTCACCGGTTCATCTAGGGCATCGTCGACACCCCTCCAGTCGTAGTCTCAGAATCACACAAAATTTGGTGAGCATACTCAAGCTATTTCAGAGACCAAAACAACTTTGCTTTGTGGTGTCAAAATCGCAATATGAGCTCATTTTAGCCTTGAAATGCACTATCGTAGTATGTGTGTAGGCTATTTTATCTTTTATGCCAAAGACATATACCAGTTTTGGTTCACCAATATAAGTGTCTCGAAGTCTACTACAGGTTTAGCAGAACTCGTCAGGGTACTTCTGTTCAAGTTTTTCAGATACAGTCATTTGTCTGCATTAGGGTATTTTAGTCAGTGACCATGGCTAAAAGCAATGATGTACTCCGTATGTTGGTTGTTGAGGATAAGTTGGATGGTACCAATTGCCTATTGTGGGCTTATATGACACGACATGTATTGGTTGCAAAAGGACTATGGAACATTGTGCAGATGGCGTTGAAGATGTTGATATTCTTCATATTCTTATTCATGTTGCGGTGTCTATTGCACGTACTATAGAGCAAATTTGTTGGGATGGCAAAGATGCTCAGGCACATGCATTGATAGCCTTGTCTATCAAACATGCCATTATTCCTCACATTCGCTCTTGCAGAACAGCTAATGATGCTTGGGATACACTTACCACATTGTACCAGGCTAGGAATGAGGTTCATGTTGCTTACCTCCATAAACAATTGGAGAGTGAGCACATGAATGAAGGTGATTCTATGGACATTTTTCTAACAAAGATCAAGGATTTGAAGGAACAATTGATTTTTGTTGATGAAGTCCATGACAGTTCACTTGTGCAGAATGTTCTGAATGGTTTTCCTGATTCATATTAGAGTTTTTCTTCTACTCTTCATTTGATGATGAGCGGCAATCCAAATGCCTTGTCACTTGAGGATTTAGTTTTTGTTCTGTTGTAGGAAGATCAATCTAGGTAGAAGAGGTCTATTATGCGGGTTGCAGATCAAGCTTTACTAGCTAGTCAGAAGGGCAAAGGAAAATGGAGCTCTTCTACTAGTAAGCATAAATATGCAAATGTTGCACATTCGAAGAAGGAAGACAAAGATGAGAAGAAATCAGAAAAGCAAAAATTGTTTTGCAAATATTGTAAAGCAGATGATCATGTCATTAAGAGCTGTCCAAAAATGGTTGCTAAAGAGGCAAAGAGGAAAGAGGTTGGAATGGTTGTTGTAGAGGCCTCTACACCGAAAATAGAGTGTGCTAATCTTATGCAGGATGAAGAATGGGCGTTTACTATTGTTTGCAGTTTTGACCCATTTTCTCATGAGTAGTGTATGTCTGCGGTAGACTCAGATGTTTGGTATTTTGATAGTGGGGCAACCAAACATATTACCTCGCAGTGTAGTTTCTTCTCTTCACTCGAGCCTGCCCCTATAGGGAATACTATCACATGCACCAACAACTCCTTTTATCATATCATGGGAGTTGGTGAGATAACTACTACTGATGGTAGTTCTTTCACTTTATCAGATGCTTTATTTGTGTCAGGGATCAAGA
Organism: Ceratopteris richardii; assembly: GCA_020310875.1. NCBI lineage: Eukaryota > Viridiplantae > Streptophyta > Polypodiopsida > Polypodiales > Pteridaceae > Ceratopteris > Ceratopteris richardii. The sequence goes on from CM035407.1 coordinate 184,834,882, forward strand.
AGAAACTATTATTAGTTTCAGCTTTAGCCAAGATTGGCTTGGTTGTGAAATTTGTTGATGATAGGTGTACAATTCATGATATGTCAAATGGCGATGTGATTATTTCTTCTGGCATTTTATGTCATGGGTTGTATAAGCTCATAAACTATGAAAGATCTATGAATGATTCAACATGTGCAATACATGATGGTGTCCTATTGCCCAAACTTGAGGCACCTGAAATTTTTTTTTGTGAAAGCTATATTTGGGGCAAAATGCATTCCAAAAGATGGTTCAGTTTCAGCTACTCAAAAATTGCAGCTTGTTCAGAGTGATGTATGTGGTCCTTTGCAGTCACCCTCTTTTGGAAATGATCTTTACTTCTTGACTTTCATCGATGATTTTTCTAGGCATGCATGGGTATATCCATTGAAGGCAAAGTCCGAAGTGTTCATGGGTTTCAAAGAGTTTTTTGTTTTGGCTGAAAATCTGTCAGCATGTAAAATGAGCACCCTCCATTTTGATCGAAGGGAAGAATATATGTCTTCTGACTTTAATGCATTTTTGGTTGAAGGTGGGATAAAACATTAATGTAGAGTGCCATATAGACCTCAACAGAATGGAGTTGCTAAACGAAAGAACATGTCACTCATGGAGATGGCAAGGTGTATGGCCAAGAGTCAGACTTTACCACATAGTTTGTGGCTTGATGCTGTCATGTGTGCAACATATGTACTTAATAGGTGTCCCAGTAAAGCACTGTAGTCTATCACTCCATATGAGGCTTGGCATGGTTGCAAGCCATCTGTTGCTCATCTGCGTGTTTTTGGTTGCCTGGCATATGCATTAGTGCCTGAACAACATTGTAGGAAATCGGATGATAAAGCAGTAAAATGTATTTTTGTTGGTTACATTTCTAAAAGCAAAGGCGATCATGTGTATCATCCACATACCAAATGCATTTTGGTTAGCTGTGATGTTGTTTTTGTGGAAGATGCTATTCAGCCTTTACTTTCATGTACGACGGAGACATGTATTAACTCAAAAGACATGTATGATACCTTGCTGCCTCTTTTTATAGGTGGACAGTCTAGTGCTGGTCCTAATGAGGCAACTTCGCAGCCTTTGCATGTTCCATGTGATGATGTAGATCATTTCATTTCTGATGCAGATTTACTTGATGCACTTGTTGATGAGAGAGTTGATATTGAGCAAGCAAAAACTATGCCAAAATGGCTGGTACAGACTTTACGTGATAGCACATTAGATGCACCTCTGTCATACCATACTCGTTCAAGCTCTCATAGTGTCTCTTTTGCATCAGATTCTTATGCTATGGTTGCATCTAGTCTCTGTGATGAGACTGAACCTGTTTTGTTTGATGAAGCACAAGATTCTCAACATTTGATGGCTGCAATGCAATCTGAATATGATGCTATCATGAAAAATGGTACGTGGTCTTTATGTGACTTGCCTCCTAGCATGAAGGCCATTGACAGTAAGTGGGTATACAAGCTAAAGTGTAAACCTAATGGAACAATTGACAGGTATAAGGCTAGGCTTGTTGCAAAGGGTTATGCACAGGAAAGAGGCATTAGCTTTGATGAAACCTTTGCACCTATATGCCCAATGACTACTGTTCCTAGCATCTATGTGAAGTGTATGTTTTTCAGCCCCGTGGCTTTGTGTAGAAAGGGCATGAAAACCACGTGTGCATGTTAACGAAGGCATTATATGGTCTAAAGCAAGCACCATGTGCTTGCTATAAAAAGATACATGCTTTTGTGATTGCACATGGTTTTGAGAACAATCCAACTGAAAGCACGTTATATGTTAAGCATGCTAATGATGTGCTTCTGATCATTGTTGTGTATGTTGATGACATGCTGCTCACAGGTCCTATTGAGATGCATATTCTTGATTTTAAGGCTGATTTGCATGCCTCATTCAAGATGTCTCATTTGGGGCACTTGCATCATTATTTGGGCATTCAATGTATGCAAGTTGATGGTGGAACGACATTGTGTCAAATGAAATATATTGACACATTATTGTAGTATTTTGGCCTTGAAGACTATAAAGCTATTGCCACTCCTATGGAGATAGTTTATGATTGAGTCTTCATGATGTTGGAGATGCATTTGATGCTATTCTCTATTAGTAGGCTGCTGGATGCTTGATTTACTTATGCATTACTCAGGTAGATATTCAATTTGTTGTCTCACATATGAGAAAGTTTATGCATTACCCAGGTCTCATGCATTGGCAGGCAGTTAAGCACATCTTTCACTACTTGAGTGGTACCCAACCACTTGGGTTGTTTTATCCCAAGGGGGGATCACTACCGCCATATTTGCATGGTCTTTCTGACTCTGACTAGGCTAGTTGCTATTACACTTGTATGTCCACTAGTGGTTTTTGCTTCATGCTTGGTAGCTCATGCATATCTTCGCTGAGCAAGAAGCAGCCTACTATGGCCACTTCCAATTGTGAGGCTGAGTATAGTGCAACTTTCATAGTGACTCTTGAATGTGTGTGGCTCAGACTCCTTATGGCTGATTTGGGTGTTGGTCAATCTTCTTCTACCACCATCTTCACTAACAGTGAGAGCCCATTAGTAGCTGTGAGGAACCGTATGTTCCATGCTCGCACTAAGCACATTGAGGTGCATTATCATTATGTCAGGGAGAGGTTAGAGGGATCAGCTTGGGATATGTGCCCACGTAAGAGAACATTGCAGACCTTTTCATGAAGGCTCTACCTAGGGAGAAGTTTGAAGCTTTATGCAAAGCTTTGGGCTTACTTCCTTTTGTGGATTGATTCCACATAGCTTGGCACTTCCTTATACATGAGTGCCAGCTCCTTGTTCACCACATCACTCCAAGGGGGGATTTGTTGATATATTTAGGTATTGATGTGTGTGAACACACTAGGATGGTTGGGGCACTTTTTTCCCTGGCTTGTATATACACCTACAGTGTTAAGAGCATTTGTTTTATGTACGGTACAAGTTCTAGATTATGTAAATACCTTTGGGAATTCTTCAAATACTTCAAGAAGGCTCATATTATTCATAAAAGATAGCCAAAATACCACGTGAGTTCTAGAACATGTGAGTCAAATTAATGAGTCACAAGGGAGTTGCAATGGTGTCCTAGTGGAAGGTCGATGTGGCTAGTTCTCAAAGTCCATCAATACTTTGCTTATTTTAGCACTTGATTCATGTAATACCTCCATCCACCATGAATTTAGATGTATTAGAATGGTTTTAAATTAGTTCCCCATGCTATAAAAAGAGGGGAGAAGTCGTGATCTTGTGAGAAGTCCAAGAGAGTCATATGTGTATCTCTACGTTGCTGTAGTTTTGTATGCAGAGATTGCAGAGCTTGTAGCTCCCTCATTATATATCCAAATTACATGTTTGATAGCTAATTTGAAAGCTCTTAGTATCTACTTTCAAACTCTTGATTTTCATAATCATTGGAAGCACATATATGGATGGCATTACCTACAAGAACACTGTCACAAGAATTTCCCTTGGTCAAGGTATTTGGAATGTTTTCTTATAGTAATAAAGCGAGAATTGTAAGAGTTGACTTATAGTTGCCAATTGCCTTCTTCAAAGTCCATGAGACAATGAACTGTTGAAGGAGAACTTGGCATATCAGGGCATTCACTTAAGAGAAGGATTATTTGCATTTCATACTCAACAAAGGACTGTGAAGAATGGTTTGTTGAGTATGAAATGCTCAACAAACTCCCTTCGATAGTAAAGCTATGAGGATCTTACAGAAGCTTTGATATTGGGCCAATATTAGATATACGATTAGGAAATTGACTTAGATCTTAGAAAATGCCTTCTCCATTTCTCAACAAACAAACACAAATTTATGGTAGAAGTAGAAACCCAGGTGACCAGTGACCATGAGCTGGCTATGGGGATTTCCAATCCTCACACTAATGGCAGTGGAGGGTCAATTCACAGGTCTTCTAGCTCTTCAACCGAAGGAGATGGCACCACAAGATCAACATTAGCCCGTATAAGAACTAGTATTGGCACATAAAAGAAAACATTTGTCTAGTCAAATACTAGTAATGGCACCCGAGGATTAACATACCAACAATAGGCAAATGTTAATGGTAGGGGAAGATCAACATTCATATTGATGGAGACTCTCGAGTTCTCTGGTCCCCTATCCAAACTTGAGACATGCACCCCTAGATCTGTTGTACAAAATGCCTCACTTCTTGATGGCTAGGCCATGCAAGTTTTGGATCTCCCTTCATTTCCAAAGCATAGTGCCCTAGGTGCCTGCTTCAAAACATAAAGAGCTTTGTTCAATTTGCACACATAATTTACCTTGCTTGGGTCTTCATAACCAAGAGGTTGAGCCATGTAAAACTCCTCTAAAATCTAGCCATTTAGAAAAGCATTCTTCACGTCTAGTTGATACATATTCCAATTCCTAGATGCAACCACACTTACCAACACTTTGATGGTTGGCATTTTAGCTACAGGTGAAGGTGTCTCTTCATAATCAACTCCTTGGGTTTTTGCAAAACCCTTTGCCACAAGTCTAGCTTTATACCTGTTTATGGATCCATCTGAGCTCTTTTTGATTTTGTAAATCCATCTAGAACCAATTATCTTCAGTGATGCCTTCTTGGGTACTAGTTTCCAAGTATCATTCTCTTGGAGTGCTTCTATTTCTTCATCCATAGCTTCCTTCCATTCTGCCTTGGTACTTGATTCTTCATATGAAGAAGGTACTTCAAGTGATGAGTCCTTAGCAAGATAAATGGAATGCTTAGTAACTAATGAAGTATCATACCCATATCTGATTGGCTTCTTACTCTCCCTTTGTGATCTCCTTAGAGCTTGGTTGGATGATTCAAGTGAGTCTTCCAATCTCTTCATCTTGTCCTTGCCCTTTGATTTCCATGCTTTGAATTCTTCTAAGTTGATGGTGTCCTCATCATCTGATTTGATGTCTTCATTTTGGCTTGGCTCCTCCTTGGTGAGGCTTGTAAATTCTTCTTCCAAGTCATGTGGCAACTTGACCTTCCTGCATTCACTTCCAAACCAAGAATCATTCTCATCAAACACAACATCTCTAATGACCATAAATCCTTTGTTGGATGGATTATAAAACCTGTAACCTTTTTTATTTAAATCATACCCAATGAAGATGCACTTCTCTACCTTAGGGTCTAGCTTACCTTTGATTTGAGATGGAACATGAACATAAGCAACACATCCAAATATTCTACAATGATCAAGTGATGGCCTCCTACCATGCCATGCTTCATATGGGGTCATCCCATCAAGGGATTTGGATGGCAACATGTTAATAAGATAAGTGGTAGTAGAAACACTCTCTGCCCACAAATAATTAGGCAATTTCTTTTCATTAAGCATTGATCTAGTTGCTTCCACAATCAATCTATTTCTCCTCTCTGCTACCCCATTTTGCTCCCGGGTATACCTAGTAGTAATTTCCCTTTTGATACCTCTGTCCTGCAAAAATGCATCAAATTCATTGGAGAAGTACTCACCTCCTCCATCTAACCTTATCCTCTTTAGACTTCTTTGTGTTTGATTTTCCACAAGCGCAAGATAATTTTTGAAACAACTGAACACTTCATCTTTGTGTTTCATGAAATATAAGATAGTCCACCTACTGATATCATCAATGAATGACGCATAGTACCTTGAGCCTGAAATTGAAGGGTCCTTGCTTGGCCCCCACACATCTGTGTGGACAAGTTCAGAGTAATCCTCATGCATATAACCTTTCTTTGTAAAGGGTAACATGTGTGATTTACCAAACTGACATGCACCACATTTATAGATCATATGTTTCTTGGATACATTGTTGGAGTTAGATGTCTACGAAAGCATGCAAACAACACAAGGAAGAAGAAGAAGCTTGGAGCACAACACACAATACTGAATGTATTACTAGAGAATGTACAAAGATAAGTAGCCCATTAGGGCAATAGGTGTATATACAAGCCAGGGGAAAAAAACCTCGTAAAGAGGGAAAAAAGTGCCCCGGCGGTCCTAGTGTGTTCACACACATCACTACCTAAACATATCAACAAATCCCCCCTGGGAGTGATGCGGTGAACAAGGAACTGGCACTCATGTATAAGGAAGTGCCAAGCTATGTGGAAATCACTCCACAAAAGGAAGTAAGCCCAAAGCTTTGCGGAAAGCTTCAAACTTCTCCCTAAGTACAACCTTCGTAAAAAGGTCTACAATGTTCTCCTGCGTGGGCACATATGCCAAGCTGATCTCCCCAGCAGAGAATCTCTCCCTGACATAGTGATAATGCACCTCAATGTGCTTAGTGCGAGCATGGAACACAGGGTTCCTCACAACTCCCAATGCGCTCTGACTGTCAATGAAGATGGTGGTGGCAGAAGAGTGACCAACACCCAAATCAGCCATAAGGCGTCTGAGCCACACACACTCAACAGTGGCCGTGAAAGCTACCCTATACTCAGCCTCACAACTAGAAGTGGCCACAGTAGGCTGCTTCTTGCTCAACCAAGACATACATGAGCTACCAAGCATGAAGCAAAAGCCACTAGTGGACACACGAGTATCATAGCAACTAGCCCAATCAGAGTCAAAAAAAGCATGCAAATCTGGCGGTAGTGATCCCCCCTTGGGATAAAACAACCCAAGTAGCCGAGTACCACTCAAGTAGTGAAAGATGTGCTTAACCACCTACCAATGCTTGACTCTTGGGCAATGCATAAACCTACTCATCTATGAGACAACAACTGAATATCTGGCGGAGTAATGCATAAGTAAATCAAGCATCCAACAACCTACTGATAGAGAACATCATCAAATGCATCTCCAGCATCATGAAGACTCAATCGTAAACTTGTCTCCATAGGAGTGGCAATAGGCTTACAGTCTTCAAGGCCAAAACGCTGCAATAATGTGTCAATATATTTCATTTGACACAAAGCCATTCCACCATCAACTTGCATAAACTGAATGCCCAAATAGTGATGCAAATGCCCCAAATCAGACATCTCAAATGAGGCATGCAAATCAGCCTTAAAATCAACAATATGCTTCTCAATAGGACCAGTGAGCAGCATGTTGTCAACATAGACAACAATGATAAGAAGCACATCATTAGCACACTTAACATATAAGGTGCTTTCAGTTGGACTGTTCTCAAAACCATGTGCAATCAGATAGGCATGTATCTTCTCATACCAAGCACGTGGTGCTTGCTTTAAACCACATAATGCCTTCTTTAACCTGCACACCTAGTTTTCATGCCCTTTCTGCACAAAGCCACAGGGGTGAAAAACATACACTTCTTCATTCAAGTCACCATTTAGAAATGCTGTTTTGATGTCCAACTGATGTACATTCAAACCATGATGAGCTGCAAGTGCACAGATGCTATGAACAATAATCATTCAGTAAGTAGGTGCAAAGGTCTCATCAAAGTCAATGCCTCTTTCCTGCGCATAACCCTTTGCAACAAGTCTAGCCTTATACGTGTCAACTGTACCATCAGGCTTACGTTTCAACTTGTATACCCACTTAGTCCCAAAGGCCTTCTTGCCAGGAGGCAAGTGACATAAAGACCAAGTATCATTCTTCTTTATAGCATCATATTCAGATTGCATAGCAGCCATCCAATTTTCTGAATTTTGTGCATCATCAAACGAAACAAGCTCATTCCCATCAAAGAGACTAGATGCAGCCATAGCATAGCAATTTGATGCAAAAGAGGCACTATTAGAGCCTGAACGAGTACGAAATGACAAAGGTGCATCTAATTTGCTATCATGCAAAGTCTGCACTAGCCATTTTGGCATAGTTTTTGCCTGCTTAATATCAGCTCTTTCATCAACTAGTGCATCATGTAAATCTGCATAAAAAATGGAATGATCTGCATCATCACATGAAACCTGAAAAGGCTGAGAAGTTGCCTCATTAGGACCAGCACTAGATTGTCCACCTGTAAAAAGAGGCAGCAAAGTATCATACATGTCTTTGGAGCTAACAGATGTCTCCTTAGTACATGAAAGCAATGGCTGAATAGCATCCTCCACAAAAACAACATCAGAGCTAACCAGAATGCGTTTAGTCTATGGATGATACAGACGATAGCTTTTACTTTCAGAACTGTACCCAACAAAAATACATTTTCCTGCTTTATCATCCAATTTTCTACGATGTTGTTCAGGCACTAATGAATATGCCAAACAACCAAAAACATGTAGATGAGCAACAGATGGCTTGCGGTCATGCCAAGCATCATATGGAGTGATAGACTGCAACGCTTTAGTGGGACACCTGTTCAGTACATATGCTCCACGCATGACAACCTCAAGCCAGAAACTATGTGGTAAAGCCTGACTCTTGACCATACACCTCACCATCTCCGTGAGTGACCTGTTCTTTCGTTCAGCAACACCATTCTGTTGAGGTGTATATGGCATTGTACACTGGTGTTTTATCCCAAGTTTAGCCAAAAATGCATTAAAATCAAAAGACATACATTCCCCCCCTCGATCAGAATGGAAGGTGTCCATTTTACATGCTTACAAATTTTCAAGCAAAACCAAAGACTGTTCGAAGCACATGAACTATTTGGACTTTGCCTTCAATGGATATACCCATGCATGCCTATCATCAATGAAAGTCACGAAGTAAAGATCATTTCCGAAAGAAGGTGTCTGCATAGGACCACAGACATCACTATGTACAAGCTACAATTTTTGAGTAGGCCGAATTGAACCATCTTTTGGAAATGAGGAACACTGCATTTTACCCAAAATATAGCCTTCACAATTATGTTTTCCAGGTGCCTTAAGTTTGGGCAAAGAGGACACCATTTCAGATTTCTGCAGGCATAGCAAACTAGCAAAATTCAAATGACCAAAGCGTGCATGCCAAAGCTTTGCATCTAACATAGCCTGAGAATCATGTATTGCACATGCCAAATCATTCACACATCTTTCATAGTCTATGAGCTTATACAGCCCAGGACATAAAAATGCCAGAAGCAATAATCACATCGTCATTTGACAGATCGTGAACTGTACACTTGTCATCAACAAATTCACAACCAAGCCAATCTTGGCTAATGCAGAAACTGATAATAGGTTCTTCTTGATCCTGGCACAAATAAAGCATCTGACAAAGTGAAAGAACTACCATCAACCGTAGTCAAAATGATCTTACCAACTCCCATAACAAGATAAGAGGAGTTGTTGGCGCATGTAATAGTATTTCCTATAGGGGCAGGCTCAAGTGAAGAGAAGAAACTGCGCTGTGAGGTAATATGTTTGGTCGCCCCACTGTCAAAGTACTGGCAAACATCTGAGTCTACTACATACATGCACTGCTCATGAGAAGATGGGTCAAAATTGCAAACAGTAGTAAATGCCCATTCTTCTTCCTGCACAAGATTAGCATACTCTGTTTTTGGTGTAGAGGCTTCTACAACAACCATTCCAACCTCTTTCTTCTTTGCCTCTTTAGCAGCTAGTTTTGGATAGTTCTTTATGATATGATCATTCCCTTTACAGTACTTGCAAAACAATTTCTGCTTTTCTGATTTTTTCTCATCTTTATCTTGGTTCTTTGAATGTGCAGCATTTGCAGATTTTTGCTTACTAGTAGATGAGCTCCATTTTCCTTTGCCCTTCTGATTAGCCAAGAAAGCTTGATCTACAACACGCATAATGGACCTGTTCTACGTGGACTGATCTTCCTACAACAGAACAGAGACTAACTCTTCAAATGATAAGGCATTTGGATTGCCTTTCATCATCAATCGAAGAGTAGAAGCAAAACTCTGATATGAATCAGGAAGACCATTGAGAACGGTCTATACAAGTGAGCTATCTGGTATAACCTCATTCGTAGAAATCAACTGTTCCTTCAAGTCTACACAAGCCTACACAAATCAACTGGTATATACCTTTGGCACAAAAAGACAAAATAGCCTACACAAGCACTGTGATAGTGCATTCGGAGGCCGAAACAAGCTCAGATCGCGATTTTGGCACCACATAGCAAAGCTATTTTGATCATGAAAACACGCTAAATATGCTCACCAAAAGTCATGTGATTTTGAGACTGCAACCGGAGGAGTGTGGACGGTGCCCTAGATGAAGCGATGACCTGCTTTGATACCAATTGTTGGAGTTGGACATCTGCGAAAGCACGTGAATAGCACAAGGAAGAAGAAGAAGCTTGGAGCACAACACACAATACTGAATGTATTACTAGAGAATGTACAAAGATAAGTAGCCCATTAGGGCAATAGGCATATACACAAGCTGGGGGAAAAAACCTCCTAAAGAGGGAAAAAAGTGCCCCGACGATCCTAGTCTATTCACACACATTGCTACCTAAATCTATCAACATACATTAGGTATCCCAAGCACACATTGATCTCTACATATCTGCTTCAAGGTTCTCTCATCAATGTGCCCTAATCTTTTATGCCAAATCTTTAACTCAGACAATCAAATGTAAATAGTCTACCTGTATTTTCTCCCTTGGCAATTCTCTTGAATCCTTGTTGGGGGTCCTCCAGAAAGGCTCCATATTTGTTGAACCGAACCTGCAAACCCTTTTCCACTATCTGTCCAACACTCATCAAATTCTTGGTGATAGTAGGTACATAAAGAACCCTGCTCAACAGATTTCTATTCCCATCAGAAGTTTTGATATTTCTTACCTTGACCACTGAATGCTTGGTATCATCATTTGTCTGCACTTGGGGCTTGAACAACCTGGGGCAATATAGAAGAGGTGCTCATCATTCATGCCTTGTTTTGAAGTCATATTCATAATGAGAAGGGAATCCTCTTTCCTCTGTGTAATTGTTGAAGTCTTTTCTTGATTTATATCCTCATTGATAATTGTTGTTGTAGTTGTTGTTGTAGCCATGGTTGTAGCCTTGATTATCGTTGAACCTTCCTCTTGATTGTGAGTAGCCACCTCTTTGAAATCCTCTTCCTCTCTGATTCTTGAAGTTCCTATAGCATTCATTTGTAGTGTGGTTAGAGAGTCCACATATATTGCATGGGGAAGAGTTGAAATGTCTCCCCTACCTTGCTTACCTCCTCGGCCCCTTCCTCTTGAGTTCCTACCTCTCCTTGCATAGTTAGATTGAGAAATAGTGCCTTCATTTTCAACCTTTTTGCTCTTTCCTTTATCTTTAGACTATCCTTTATATGTGTATAGGGCAGAAGTGTTCTTACCTCTTGATGGTTCTGCATTTTTGTTGAGCTTGGCTTCATGAGTAAAGAGTTGTCCCATGAATGTGGTAAGATCCGGAATCTTCATGTCCATGTAAAGGTCCATAGCAGTTGTGAAGGCTTCCCACTTATCACCTGCCTTGATGCCATTGATTATTTGTCTCACTATTTGCTCCTCTTTCCAATTGATCAGCCACATCTTTAACCTTGGTCACATATTCTGAAACGTTCTGCTTGGGTTGCTTCGTTTGAGTGATAAACAAAATCCATAATTGATTCTTTCTAGCCCTTGTGTTGGAAGAAAAATATGTAGACAATGTATCCCAAGTCTCTTGGGATGTTTTTACAGTTCCTAATGTGAGGAAGAAGGAAGTCAAAGATAGAGTTAAGTAGATATGACCTTGCTAAAGCATCTTTGGCACACCATGAGTTGAGTCTTTCAAGCTCCTCTTTTGTAGGTTGTCCTTTGCTTCTAGAAATGGGCATCTCCTCATCTCCTGATATGTATCCATAGAGGGTCCTTGTAGATAGGTGTTCATCCTCAAGGACCATGCTGGATAATTATTTTTGTCCAATTTATCAATAAAAAGAAGGGAAACCATCTCCCATTTTACCTCAACTTGCTCTGATACCACTATTGGAAGAGATGGATGGATACCTCAAGGAAGTGAGGTGGTACTACCAAAAACCGCTTTGTACCTGCCATATTTCACTCCATAGTTATGTAGTAGGCCCCTCTAGCATGCAAATGACACCAAAAAAGTACCTATGTACTTTGGAGTTGATGCTTCAAACAATTTGGCGAAAAGAGATAACTTCACAAATAGCTAGTGATAAAAAACTTGCTATTTTGGTCTTGACACCTGCTTGATCTTTTGCTTAGTGCTCACAATACAGTAGGAATTGATCAAAATCCTTTTGAGGGTATCTAATTAGCTTAGATATCTAATGATTACAATTGGAATGACTTAAAAAGATAACCATATATTGAGAAATCAATTTAGCAATTGGATGCTTACCCCAAACTTTTTAGGGACTGAGTAGAGAATGACTAGAGAGCACTTGGACACAGATTTCTCCCAATTGGCTGAAGCCAAAGACTTGAAATTTTGATAGCTTAAATTAGAATTTGTGTTAGTTTCAATAAGCTATAGATCATGCAAAATAATGGAGAAGTCACTACGATATGGTCATGCAAAGTTCACTGTTCTGAATGGACATAGTAGGGAAGTAGACAGAGTTGATCAATGAAATGTGTGTATTATAAAACATTGTTGTACAAGATCATTGGCATAGAAATGGTGCACAATGATAGTGGAATGAGTAGGCTATGGGGTAGGCTAATCAAATCTTGCAAAACATCTATGGAAGATCTCTCTAAGAGGCCACACACCACGACTTTTACAAGCTCCTTTTATAAGGATTTTACCTCCAAGTTTGAATTTGAATTCAAACTTGTCTCTACTTGAAAGTACTTCCTCCAAATTAGGACTGATTCTACCAAATGGAATTCTTAATTCTTATCTCTCCTAACTCCACAAATTGTATGGAATTACAAGATTCTCCCAATAATTAATCCTTTTACAAGTGGTAAATGATCTAACATTACAAGCAATGGTTCACATGCTTCATCAAGTGGTTGCACATTTTTCCTTCCAAGCTTAGCCAAGTGTGATGGCTTGGATATTTGCACCAACAGGGTAGTCCATAACAAAAGAGAAGTGGGGGCTTGGTTCTGTGTTTTTGGGAGGAGGATTTATTGGCTAAAGGAATAAGCACCAGGTAGCGGCTTAGAGGAGGGGAAATTTTTTGGGTGTAGTGGTGGCCCGGTTGAGCTCGCTTATCATGCTCTGAATTGGGAAGTCTAGGGTGTGAGTTGACAGTGATCAAGGTGGCTAGAAGGTAACAAAACATAGGAAAAGGGGTAATTCAAGAGGGAGGGCTTGTCTCTCATCGACGAGAAATACACGCACATGACAAGGGATGAGAGAAGTACAGCGGCAAGGGCTGATTCTGCTCTGTTCATCAAAGGTCATACAGAGAGAGGAGCATTCCGAGGACAAAGGGCATCCTAAGAGAGGTACATAGCGTTGGGGAGACCATTTTGTTGCTGAGAAGGGCATTTGGGGAGAGAACAGTAGGAGGGGCACGTAGGATGTTGTGTTTTCTTTGAGAATTCCCTTCTATCGCTCCAAGAAGGTCGAGACTCTTGGCCATAACTGTAGGAAACTCTACGGTTCTTGCTATATCTAGGCAGTTTAGACAATCCTTGATGTCTCCACTCTGAGAGCTCTCTGATGCTGTGCTCAAGGGAGAAGGCAATTTGTCAAAAGGATACTTTTCTGATGACCACTACAGATGCCTAGCAAACTCTAGTGTTTGAAGATAATCTTGTACATAAAGCGTGACCATTTTCTGACAGGGTCTGGTGGAAGTGACATCCGACAATGAGGGAAGAATTTCACACATGATACTTATTATAGCTCTTACAACACTTTGTTACTTCCCCAAACTACACTCAAAATGCATTTATGCCTTGCCCCAACTGCTGACGATACTCTGCTCTTTAATTTTTTCCATTTGCGTTGATTCCTTGACAAGTCCTACTGAACTACTGAAGCTCGGATGACTATTGATTCCTTGACAAGTCCTACCACACCTAACTACGTGGACTCTTGCATAGGTTTTAGAGCACTTGTACGAGGTGCAGACCTAGATGGTGAAATGTGTGTTGCACATATGGCAACATAGGTTCATCTCATGAGTCAAGCACCATGGAAGCTATCACATTCTTTGTGTAGATCACGAAACATCCTCATCTTCACCAATCAGTAAGAAATGAGCAAGCGGTTGATGGATTGCTACCAAGGGTTGGATTCTACCTTGAAGAAGAAGAAGAAGGAAGCACATCTATGACTGGCGTTGCCTACAAGAACAATATGTCGCAAGCATTTCCCTTGGTCAAGGTATTTGAAACATTTTCTTATAGTAAAAAAGCGAGAGTTGTAAGGGTTGAATTATAGTTACCCATTGCCTTCTTCAGAGTCCACGCCAGAATGAACCATTGAAGGATAACTTGGCATATCAGGGCATTCACTTAAGAGAAGGGTTATTTGCATTTCATACTCAACAAAGGACTATGAAGAATGGTTTGATGCTTCTCTAATGAGGGGATCCACCTACAAATTGCATGTTTGAAGTGTTACCGTTTAATGTTTGGATTTTTGAACCTAAGAAGTGTGATTGGGGTGCATGGAAAAGGCATGATTCTGAGAGAGAACACATTCGTGTATGCATTTGGGTATGAGAACGTGAGTGTTTAATGGTGGGGTGGTCTTACTTAAAGCGTCCAAATTGTTTATTTGTGAGTACTCGATCATATGTGTGTGCATGAGTACGTGAGTGTGTAAAAAGTGTGGGATTGTGTGAGAGAAAGAGAAAGAAAGAGAGCGGAAGGAGGAAATGAGAGTGTGAGTGTGAAGAGAGTGTGCAAGAGAGTGAATGTGCATATGCGTGTGAGTGTGTGTAAGGTTGTGGGTGTGAGTGTATGTGGAGGTATGTGAAAGGGAAATAGAGTTAAAGGGAGAGTGAAAGAGAGGGTGCAGGTGTGTTTTGGGGGGTGGGTGTGTGTGAGTGTGTACGTGCGGGAAAATTAGTAGGCATAGGGGAGAGAAAATACGGTGGAAGAGAACATGTGTATACAAGAGGGAAAGAGAGTGAAGGAGAATAGGTGTGTGCGTGACTGTGTGACCTGCTGTCCAAAAGAATATAGATTCATCTTCTACATCAGTCTGAGTTTTTTGAATTTTCGGAAGTTTAAAACTTCGAACCAAGTTCTGAACTCTTCTGCGAAGTTGTAGCTCTCTATGTTAGCTACGCATAGAACTTTAAAATGCATCAATCCAAGCTTTGTAGATCGAGTTATGGCCGAAATACTGAACAACTATCAAGAGATGCCGACCTGCACTTCTACCCCTTCTGACCTAAGCTTCCATTGAAGCTTCTTGCACACAAGCCTTCAACATGCTCTGATACCAATGAAGGGCTTTGGTGTGCAGAACAAGAGGAGGAAGGAGGAGATGGAGCAAGAGAGAAGAAGAGGAGAGACGTGCAAACATGCATGGGAGCCTCGAAACCCACATAATGATCTCTCTTGATTCTCTATATATGATGTATATATATGAATATGGGGGTAAGGTCACATGACCCTTACATCCCCAACAAGATCACTGTTGTGATAGAGTATGATAGAGATATGAGAGTAGGAAGTAATGAACACGTATTGACTAAATCATATCAAGTTACAAGGTCATTGGCAATAAGGCATTGCTCAATGAGTGTAGAATTAGAGAGCTATGAGATGAGCTCCTCTTCTCAATGAAGGTACATGGAAATGATCTCTAAACCTCGAGATACACATGGGATTTTCTTCTCAACTTTTATGGCTTTGTGTTGGAGCCAAGCATTTGAATTCAAATTCAAATCCTCACCTAAAAGTAATCCTAAAGTATAGGATTGATTCTCTCTTGATTTTAACTACCAAATGATACAAGATTCCAAGCTTCCTAACTCCTCGTGGGTCTTCATTACTTTTACACTGAGTAATTCGACTCAAAGTTACAAGAGGTTGTACATATGAAGCTTCTCAAGTGATATGCTAATACATCAAACTTATGTGTATTCATCAAGTATGTAGGCTTGGAATTAATTGCACCAACAACTCCCCCTCAAGCCTAACATGCTTGATCTTCATTGCTCCTTGACCTCTTGCAGCTCAATCATCAATTTGAACCTCTTCATCTTTGTTCCATCGAATGCTTTGGTGAGTAAATCTGCACATTGCAAATGAGCTGATACATATGTTAACTGAATGTCCTTGATTAGCAATTTCTCTCTAACATAATGATAATGCACTTCAATGTGCTTAGTCCTGGCATGGTATACATGATTAGAAGCCAAATGAAGTGAGCTAGTATTATCTCCAAATATAGTTGGAGTGTAGGAATGTATCTCTAAATCTGCATACAATTGGTTAAGCCACATAGCTTCCTGAGTTGCATTATCCAAGCCTCTATACTCTGTTTATGTGGAAGATAAGGCCATAGTTGGTTGCTTTTTGGATGACCATGATATGAGTTTTGCACCTGCAAAAGATAGGTACCCTAAAGTGCTCCTCCTATCATCCTTGGAGCCAGCCCAATCTGCTTCAAAATATAACTTTATATTTATGTGAGAGGTGAAGGGATAGAATAATCCCTCATTCATTATACCCTTTAGGTACTTAAGCACCCTCTTTGAAGCTTCCATGTGTGGCTTCCTTGGTACATGCATGAATTGACTCAAAGTACTCACAACATATGCAATATCTACTCTTCTCAAAGTAGCATAATTAAGACTACCCACAAGTTTTTGATGCCCTATAATATCATCAAGTGGTTCACCTTCATGTGAACTTAACTTATGATTAATCTCCATAGGAACACCTGCAACTTTAGTGTTCTCCATCTTAAATTCTACCAACATATCATTTATGTACTTCCTTTGTGTAATAAATATGCCTGAATCTGTATATAAAAGTTCTAAGCCAAGGAAATAGGTTGACAACCCTAAATCACTGATTTTGAATTCCTTCATCAATTGAGCCTTGACCTGCTTGATACCATCAGAATCTTTACCTGTAATAATGATATCATAGACACACAAGTAGATGATCTCTGATTTATTCTTCTTCACAAACAAAGAAGAATCTCACTTGCTTGCTACAAAGCCTTGATCGTGCAAATAGGTAACAAGTCTATGGTTCCAAGCTCTAGGAGCTTGCTTGAGACCATAGACTGCTTTTCTAAGCTTGCATACATATCCTGCTTTTTCTTCATCTTCAAAACCTGGTGGTTGTGCCATATACACTTCCTTTGATATCCAACCATTTAAAAACGCATTCTTGACATCTAACTGATATAAATTCCAATTTATGGATGCATCAATACTTACCAATACCTTGATTGTTGGCATCTTTGCCATGGGTGAAAATGTTTCTTCATAATCTACTCCATGTGTTTGGGCAAATCCCTTTGCCACTAATCTTGCCTTTTACTGGTTTATATAATCATCAGAGTTCCTTTTAACTTTATATATCCACCTTGAACCAATTACCTTCATATCTAGTTTCTTGGGAACTAGGTCCCAAGTGTGGTTTTCCTGCAATGCTTCCACTTCCTCCTGCATGGCTTCTCTCCACTCTTTGTTCTTCTTAGCCTCTTCAAATGAAGAAGGCTCCTCTGTCAGTGAATCTTGTATTTGAACTTGCCTCTTCCAAGCTTTGAAGTCAATATGCTCCTCATCTTCTGAGTTTATGTCCTCTACTTGGTGTTGGTCTTCTTGAGTTAGGGTTGGAAAATCATTTTCCAAATCATATGGTAATTTTAATTTCCTGCAATCATCTTCAAACCAAGAA
This sequence comes from Ceratopteris richardii, assembly GCA_020310875.1. Classification (NCBI taxonomy): domain Eukaryota; kingdom Viridiplantae; phylum Streptophyta; class Polypodiopsida; order Polypodiales; family Pteridaceae; genus Ceratopteris; species Ceratopteris richardii. Next base: position 184,852,574 of record CM035407.1, read on the forward strand.
TTATTCGCATCAAAGACTACATCCCTACTAACTATGAATGCCTTTTTAGTGGGATTATAAAGTCTGTATCCCTTTTGATTTTGATCATACCCAATGAATATGCACTTCTCAGCCTTAGGGTCAAGTTTCCCTCTGATTTGTGTTGGGATGTGTGCATAGGCAATGCACCCAAATATCTTGCAATGATCCAATGAGGGTCTCCTGCCATTCCAAGCTTCATATGGTGTCATACCATCCAATGACTTGGATGGAAGTGTGTTAACCAAATAGGTAGCTGTAGAAACAACCTCTACCCCTAAATAATCAGGTATTTTTTTCTCATTTAACATAGACCTAGTTGCCTCAACAATTAACCTGTTCCTTCTCTCTGCAACTCCATTTAATTCAGGAGTATACTTGGTTGTTACTTCCATCTTTATGCCTGTGTCCTGTAGAAATAGATCAAACTCATGTGAAAAGTACTCATCACCTCCATTAGACGTGATTCTCTTGAAGCTCCTTCGTTTTTGGTTTTCCACTAATACCAAATATTTCTTGAAACATGTAAACACCTCATCCTTATGCTTCATAAAATAGAGAATTGTCCACCTACTGTAATCATCAATAAAAGAGACATAGTACCTTGAACCTGAGTTGGATGGATCTTTGCTAAGACCCCACACATCAATGTGTACAAGCTCCAAATAATCTTCATGGATGTATCCTTTTCTGTTGAATGGTTGCCTATGAGCTTTGTGAAATTGGCAAGCTCCACATTTGTAAATCATGTGTTGCTTGGTCACATTAGGAATTCCAAGCACACTTTGATCCCTGCAAATTTGCTTTAGAGTTCTCTCTCCTATGTGCCCTAGCCTCTTGTGCCATATTTCCAACTCAGATAGGGTTTGGTCTCTATAACTGAATAGTGCTATGTTCGTTGTGTCTTCAATTTCAAAAGTAAACAATCTACCTGACTTCTCATCTTTGGCTATCCTCTTGAATCCTTGTTGGGGGTCTTCCACATATGCTCCATGTTTAGTGAACCTGGCCTGTAGACCTTTCTCTACTATCTGCCCAACACTAATTAAATTTTTGGTTATGGTAGGCACATACAAAACTTTGCTCAAAAGGTTCGTACTACCATCTGATGTCTTGACATTTCCAATTTGCTTGACTAAATGCTTGGTGTCATCACCTGTTTGTACCTCATCCTTTCCCTTAGGTTCTTCAAGATCAAATAAGAGTGCTACAATCCCTACCACATGATTTGAACAACCTGAGTCAATGTAAAAGAGATGCTCATCATCTTTACCTTGCTTGGATGTCATGTTCATAATGAGCAAAGAATCCTCTTGATCTTTAGTGTTGTTATTGAAGTCCCTTCTTCCTATAAAGCCTCCTTGATAGTTGTTGTTGTTGTAGCCTTGATTGTAGTTATGGTTGTAGTTGCCTCCACCATTGTTGTGCCTGCCTCTTGTTTGTCCATAGCCTCCTCTATGGAATCCTCTTCCCCTTTGGTTCCTTGTATTTTTGTAGCATTCTTCAGTAGTGTGGTTGTTGAGACCACATATGTTGCATGGCGAGTTCTCGTAGGGTCTCCCCTACCTTGCTTACCTCCTATGCCCATACCTCTAGCACCTCGTCCTCTTCCTGCATAATTGGCTTGAGAGGTACTAGCATCTTCATCTTGTTTCTTACTTTTACCTTTATCCTTAGCTTTATTCTTATATGTATAAAGGGCAGAATATTGGTTACCTCTTGAGTTGTTACCATTTCTGTTGAGCTTTGCTTCATGGGTGAAGAGTTGTCCCATCAAGGTGTTGAGATCACGAATCTGCATATCCATGTAGAGATCCATTGTAGTGGTGAAGGATCCCACTTGTCATCATCTTTAATTCCATTGATGTTCTGCCTCACTATGTGCTCTTCCTCTATCTCTTCTCCAATGCTTGCGAGTTGGTCTACAACATCCTTCATTTTGGTCACATAGTCAGCAACTCCTTGCTTTGATTGCTTCTTGAGAGTTGTGAATTCCATCCACAACTGATTCTTCCTTGTTCTTGTGTTGGAGGAGAAGTATGATGAAAGCACTTCCCAAGTCTCTTGGAAGGTTTTACAATTTCTGACATGAGGTAAAAAGAAATAAGAGATTGAGTTTAGTAAATATGACTTTGCAAGAGAATCCTTTGCACAACATGTGGTTAGCCTCTCTTGCTCTTCTCTTGTTGGTTGATTCTTGCTCCTGAAGATTGGCATGTCTTCATCTCCTGAGATGTATCCATATAAACTTCTTCCTTGAAGGTATGCTTGCATCCTTAGGGACCATGCTACATAGTTGTTCCTATTCAATTTGTCAATGAAGGATGGAAAACAATCTCCCATCTTGATTGTGCTTGCTCTGATACTGCTGTTGGAAGAGATCGTGGATAATCACAAGAGATGAGATGGTGCAGCTAAATCCTGCTCCACACCTGCTAAAATTGATGGTTGGAGAGTGTTGTGGGCCTCCTTAGCTAGCTAATAAGTATAAATGATCATATATGTTGCGTTGCTTGGAAGATGATGCACAAATGATAGGATCAAAATAGATAGGTAGGCATATGGTCCAATGCACAAAAGCTTGCTATTTTGGTTGAGGCACCTGCCCATTGTTTTACACAATTCTCTATGTACAACAACAATCAATAAAATTCCTTTTGGTGATCTTCAATTAGCTTAACAAGCTACCATTCATGAGTGGAATCATCTAAAATAATGAACTATATGCAGAGAATTATGTTTAGCAAGTTAAGCAACTACCTCAACTTTTACAGGCCTTGAGAGTCACAAACCAGTGAGCATTAATTGAATGATATCCAATGATTGCGATAACCAAATTCAATGAAACTTTGTAGGATCAGATTAGACTCTATGTTAAAGATTTCATGCTTTGAATCATGCAAAATGATGCACTACATAGTGAGAACCAGCTCAGACAAGATCATTGTTGTGATAGAGTATGCTAGAGATATGAGAGTAGGAAGTAATGAACATGTATTGACTAAATCATATCAAGTTACAAGGTCATTGACAACAAGGCATTGTGCAATGAGTGTAGAATGAGAGAGCTATGAGGTGAGATCCTCTTCTCAATGAAGGTACATGGAAATGATCTCTAAACCTTGAGATACACACATGATTTTCTTCTCAACTTTTATAGCTTTGTGTTAGAGCCAAGCATTTGAATTCAAATTCAAATCCTCAACTAAAACTAATCCTAAAGTATAGGATTGATTCTTTCTTGATTTTAACTACGAAATGATATGAGATTCCAAGCTTCCTAACTCCTCGTGGTTCTTCATTACTTTTACACTGAATAATTTGACTCAAAGTTACAAGAGGTTGTACATATGAAGCTTCTCAAGTGATACGCTAATACATCAAGCTTATGTGTATTCATCAAGTATGTAGGCTTGGACTTAATTGCAACAACAGTTAGTAGCAAAAGGATATGCACAAACACATGGCATTGATTATAAGAACGTTCAGCCCTATAGCTAAAATGTCTACTATGAGAGCACTTGTTGCATTAGCTACAACAAAAGGATGGACTTTGCATCAGATGGATGTGAAGAATGCTTTCTTACATGGTGATTTGCAGGAAGAAGTATACATGGACTAGCCACAAGGATATGAGGATTCAAAGCACCCATAGTATGTTTGCAAGTTGCAAAAGGCGTTGTATGGGTGTAAACAAGCCCCTCATGCTTAGCATGCAGGGATTGTTGATTACTTAGCCACCATTGGGTTTTCTATGTGCGATGTAGATCATTCACTATATGCGAGGAAGGGTGATGATGGCATCATGATTGTGGCTATTTATGTTGATGACTTGATTGTAGGCGGTCATAATGAAGAAATTATTAAAGAGGTAAAGCAACTCCTTATTCAGGAATTTGACATAAAATACCTTGGTGTGCTATGCTATTTCTTGGGCATTGAGTTTATACATACAAAAACATGTATATGGATGTTGCAAAGGCAATATGCCTTGAGTATGCTCCAAAAGTATGGTATGGTTAATTGTAAGCCAATTTCTATGCCATTAGATCATAATTTGAAGTTGGATAATGCATCAAGTCAAGCATTGGAAAATGCTACTATGTACAAGAAAATTATGGGGAAGTTTGATATATCTCACAATTACAAGGCTTGATCTAAGCTACACAATTGGACTTGAAATTCAATTTATGCACGTTCCTACGAAACCATTTTTAGATGCTTTGAGATGCACCCTACGATATGTAAGTGCTACTTTGGATTATGCATTGTTTTATGAAGCTCGTGTAGAATTGCAGGTTCATGGATACACCGATGCAAATTGGACCGGTAGTTTTCCAGATAGAAGATCTACTAGTGGATTTCTATTCTCACTTCGAAGTGCAACTATTACACGGAGCAATAAGAAGCAACCCACTTTTGCTTTGTCAAGTACAGAGGCTAAGTATAGAGGTGCTACAATTGCGGCATGTGCAGAATCATGGCTAGAGATGCTACTGGCAAATTTTGGTGTGGAAGTGCAAAATTCTATCACCATCTATTGTGATAATCTTAACAACATATAGTTAGCATGGAACCCTATTTTCATGCTAGAAAAAAGCATATCAAGTTGCATCATCATTTCATCAAGGAAAAGGTATTAGCAAGTGATATTGATCTTGTTTATGTGAGGATAGATGAGAAGGTTACTAATATTCTCACTAAAGGACTTGGAGCTGATAAGTTGAAAGTTTTGGAAGATGCTTAGAATACAAGACATATGTTGAGCTTGAAGGGGAGTGTTGAGATATCAAGCTCAACATGTGATGATCCAAGATGACACGTATCACTTTTTCATTTCTCTGCATGTATAATGGACTTTTCGGTATATGTTAGGGATACTTCATTGAGTTTTACTAGATTTATCTATCGAGAATGATGGCACATTTGTTTTCTTGCTAGCTCACTCATTCGCAGACATTAGGATTTTCCTTATGTACTATTTGGGGTTCCTAAAGCCAAGGGAAAAGATGCCCGCACATGCCATTGCTTTACCTAAGTCACTCGGATTTGGCCTAATCGCACTCCATTAAACCCACAATCATACTCAAATGTAACTGTAGAGGAGAAAAGAGAGAAGACTCGAGTGCCTATGCACCCCAATACCCACTCCTGGATTGGCTCTTACAAGTAATCTCTTCCTCTGGCTCCCCCCTCTCAGCTACTTGCTCTCCTTTGGCCCTTTCTCTCTTATTTTTTTACTCTCCTTCTCATCCTTTAACCTAACCCTATTTTCCCTATTCAAAACAATAACTTGAGTTTTATAGCTCGGAATCAGATGATTCAACTTACTATGCGTAGCTTGGATATGTAGCTACAACTTTATAGAAGAACTTAGATTCAGATTCTCAGTGCAAGGTCGCCGAAATTGCAGAATACAGAGCAGTAGTGTTGCAGCTGAAGGTGAAATTGACATCTGATGCTTGTTTTGTATATATCTGGAGCTACGCACCTCGGATTGAGGCGTTCTTTATCTCATTACGTAGCCAAGAATCAGACTTGAAGTTTTCTGAAGACCAAAACTTTACATTCAGAGGCTATCACCTCTGAAATAGCAAAACACAGAGCAGCACATTTTTGCCATAAGAACCCTAATTGCTCTTGGAGGTTGAATTTGCTTTGGAACTTCTTCGAGAGAGAATTTTTGGTGTGCAAGCTCTTATTTTCAGAGCTTCAAGGCATTTTACATGTATGATCACTATGGTAGCTCCTCCATATGAGAGTAGAGCATGATCTTGTCATGTGTTTGGCATGTGAGATGACATTGTGGTATACCTTCTTTTTTGAGGTTTATGTCATCATGAGTTCGATCATGGATGTATAGTGGCATTGTGGTCTATATCTTGCTTATGCCACTTGGTTATGGATTTACTTGCCAGTTGCACACAATTCTATGAGAGTTGAGTTTGGATCTTGGTTGGTACTTGTATCTTTTGTTTTCTTTGTAGGTACATGATCCAGATTGGAGCCCTAGTTACACTTTCGTTTGTCACCGTTATTAGCATTTGGTCATTGATTGATATCTATTTGCCAGTGTGATTCTTGACATATGTGGATGGTGACTCCCACATGGTTTATTTGGTTCAGAGTTAATTTTACAGAGTCAGACTTTACCACATAGTTTGTGGCTTGATGCTGTCATGTGTGCAACATATGTACTTAATACGTGTCCCAGTAAAGCACTGTAGTCTATCACTCCATATGAGGCTTGGCATGGTTGCAAGCCATCTGTTGCTCATCTGCGTGTTTTTGGTTGCCTGGCATATGCATTAGTGCCTGAACAACATTGCAGGAAATCGGATGATAAAGCAGTAAAATGTATTTTTGTTGGTTACATTTCTAAAAGCAAAGGCGATCATGTGTATCATCCACATACCAAATGCATTTTGGTTAGCTGTGATGTTGTTTTTGTGGAAGATGCTATTCAGCCTTTACTTTCATGTACGACGGAGACATGTATTAACTCAAAAGACATGTATGATACCTTGCTGCCTCTTTTTATAGGTGGACAGTCTAGTGCTGGTCCTAATGAGGCAACTTCGCAGCCTTTGCATGTTCCATGTGATGATGTAGATCATTTCATTTCTGATGCAGATTTACTTGATGCACTTGTTGATGAGAGAGTTGATATTGAGCAAGCAAAAACTATGCCAAAATGGCTGGTACAGACTTTACGTGATAGCACATTAGATGCACCTCTGTCATACCATACTCGTTCAAGCTCTCATAGTGTCTCTTTTGCATCAGATTCTTATGCTATGGTTGCATCTAGTCTCTGTGATGAGACTGAACCTGTTTTGTTTGATGAAGCACAAGATTCTCAACATTTGATGGCTGCAATGCAATCTGAATATGATGCTATCATGAAAAATGGTATGTGGTCTTTATGTGACTTGCCTCCTAGCATGAAGGCCATTGACAATAAGTGGGTATACAAGCTAAAGTGTAAACCTAATGGAACAATTGACAGGTATAAGGCTAGGCTTGTTGCAAAGGGTTATGCACAGGAAAGAGGCATTAGCTTTGATGAAACCTTTGCACCTATATGCCCAATGACTACTGTTCCTAGCATCTATGCGAAGTGTATGTTTTTCAGCCCCATGGCTTTGTGTAGAAAGGGCATGAAAACCACGTGTGCATGTTAACGAAGGCATTATATGGTCTAAAGCAAGCACCATGTGCTTGCTATAAAAAGATACATGCTTTTGTGATTGCACATGGTTTTGAGAACAGTCCAACTGAAAGCACGTTATATGTTAAGCATGCTAATGATGTGCTTCTGATCATTGTTGTGTATGTTGATGACATGCTGCTCACTGGTCCTATTGAGATGCATATTCTTGATTTTAAGGCTGATTTGCATGCCTCATTCAAGATGTCTCATTTGGGGCACTTGCATCATTATTTGGGCATTCAATGTATGCAAGTTGATGGTGGAACGACATTGTGTCAAATGAAATATATTGACACATTATTGTAGTATTTTGGCCTTGAAGACTATAAAGCTATTGCCACTCCTATGGAGATAGTTTATGATTGAGTCTTCATGATGTTGGAGATGCATTTGATGCTATTCTCTATTAGTAGGCTGCTGGATGCTTGATTTACTTATGCATTACTCAGGTAGATATTCAATTTGTTGTCTCACATATGAGAAAGTTTATGCATTACCCCGGTCTCATGCATTGGCAGGCAGTTAAGCACATCTTTCACTACTTGAGTGGTACCCAACCACTTGGGTTGTTTTATCCCAAGGGGGGATCACTACCGCCATATTTGCATGGTCTTTCTGACTCTGACTAGGCTAGTTGCTATTACACTTGTATGTCCACTAGTGGTTTTTGCTTCATGCTTGGTAGCTCATGCATATCTTCGCTGAGCAAGAAGCAGCCTACTATGGCCACTTCCAATTGTGAGGCTGAGTATAGTGCAACTTTCATAGTGACTCTTGAATGTGTGTGGCTCAGACTCCTTATGGCTGATTTGGGTGTTGGTCAATCTTCTTCTACCACCATCTTCACTAACAGTGAGAGCCCATTAGTAGCTGTGAGGAACCGTATGTTCCATGCTCGCACTAAGCACATTGAGGTGCATTATCATTATGTCAGGGAGAGGTTAGAGAGATCAGCTTGGGATATGTGCCCACGTAAGAGAACATTGCAGACCTTTTCATGAAGGCTCTACCTAGGGAGAAGTTTGAAGCTTTATGCAAAGCTTTGGGCTTACTTCCTTTTGTGGATTGATTCCACATAGCTTGGCACTTCCTTATACATGAGTGCCAGCTCCTTATTCACCACATCACTCCAAGGGGGGATTTGTTGATATATTTAGGTATTGATGTGTGTGAACACACTAGGATGGTTGGGGCACTTTTTTCCCTGGCTTGTATATACACCTACAGTGTTAAGAGCATTTGTTTTATGTACGGTACAAGTTCTAGATTATGTAAATACCTTTGGGAATTCTTCAAATACTTCAAGAAGGCTCATATTATTCATAAAAGATAGCCAAAATACCACGTGAGTTCTAGAACATGTGAGTCAAATTAATGAGTCACAAGGGAGTTGCAATGGTGTCCTAGTGGAAGGTCGATGTGGCTAGTTCTCAAAGTCCATCAATACTTTGCTTATTTTAGCACTTGATTCATGTAATACCTCCATCCACCATGAATTTAGATGTATTAGAATGGTTTTAAATTAGTTCCCCATGCTATAAAAAGAGGGGAGAAGTCGTGATCTTGTGAGAAGTCCAAGAGAGTCATATGTGTATCTCTACGTTGCTGTAGTTTTGTATGCAGAGATTGCAGAGCTTGTAGCTCCCTCATTATATATCCAAATTACATGTTTGATAGCTAATTTGAAAGCTCTTAGTATCTACTTTCAAACTCTTGATTTTCATAATCATTGGAAGCACATATATGGATGGCATTACCTACAAGAACACTGTCACAAGAATTTCCCTTGGTCAAGGTATTTGGAATGTTTTCTTATAGTAATAAAGCGAGAATTGTAAGAGTTGACTTATAGTTGCCAATTGCCTTCTTCAAAGTCCATGAGACAATGAACTGTTGAAGGAGAACTTGGCATATCAGGGCATTCACTTAAGAGAAGGATTATTTGCATTTCATACTCAACAAAGGACTGTGAAGAATGGTTTGTTGAGTATGAAATGCTCAACAAACTCCCTTCGATAGTAAAGCTATGAGGATCTTACAGAAGCTTTGATATTGGGCCAATATTAGATATACGAGAAGGAAATTGACTTAGATCTTAGAAAATGCCTTCTCCATTTCTCAACAAACAAACACAAATTTATGGTAGAAGTAGAAACCCAGGTGACCAGTGACCATGAGCTGGCTATGGGGATTTCCAATCCTCACACTAATGGCAGTGGAGGGTCAATTCACAGGTCTTCTAGCTCTTCAACCGAAGGAGATGGCACCACAAGATCAACATTAGCCCGGATAAGAACTAGTATTGGCACATAAAAGAAAACATTTGTCTAGTCAAATACTAGTAATGGCACCCGAGGATTAACATACCAACAATAGGCAAATGTTAATGGTAGGGGAAGATCAACATTCATATTGATGGAGACTCTCGAGTTCTCTGGTCCCCTATCCAAACTTGAGACATGCACCCCTAGATCTGTTGTACAAAATGCCTCACTTCTTGATGGCTAGGCCATGCAAGTTTTGGATCTCCCTTCATTTCCAAAGCATAGTGCCCTAGGTGCCTGCTTCAAAACATAAAGAGCTTTGTTCAATTTGCACACATAATTTACCTTGCTTGGGTCTTCATAACCAAGAGGTTGAGCCATGTAAAACTCCTCTAAAATCTAGCCATTTAGAAAAGCTTTCTTCACGTCTAGTTGATACATATTCCAATTCCTAGATGCAACCACACTTACCAACACTTTGATGGTTGGCATTTTAGCTACAGGTGAAGGTGTCTCTTCATAATCAACTCCTTGGGTTTTTGCAAAACCCTTTGCCACAAGTCTAGCTTTATACCTGTTTATGGATCCATCTGAGCTCTTTTTGATTTTGTAAATCCATCTAGAACCAATTATCTTCAGTGATGCCTTCTTGGGTACTAGTTTCCAAGTATCATTCTCTTGGAGTGCTTCTATTTCTTCATCCATAGCTTCCTTCCATTCTGCCTTGGTACTTGATTCTTCATATGAAGAAGGTACTTCAAGTGATGAGTCCTTAGCAAGATAAATGGAATGCTTAGTAACTAATGAAGTATCATACCCATATCTGATTGGCTTCTTACTCTCCCTTTGTGATCTCCTTAGAGCTTGGTTGGATGATTCAAGTGAGTCTTCCAATCTCTTCATCTTGTCCTTGCCCTTTGATTTCCATGCTTTGAATTCTTCTAAGTTGATGGTGTCCTCATCATCTGATTTGATGTCTTCATTTTGGCTTGGCTCCTCCTTGGTGAGGCTTGTAAATTCTTCTTCCAAGTCATATGGCAACTTGACCTTCCTGCATTCACTTCCAAACCAAGAATCATTCTCATCAAACACAACATCTCTAATGACCATAAATCCTTTGTTGGATGGATTATAAAACCTGTAACCTTTTTTATTTAAATCATACCCAATGAAGATGCACTTCTCTACCTTAGGGTCTAGCTTACCTTTGATTTGAGATGGAACATGAACATAAGCAACACATCCAAATATTCTACAATGATCAAGTGATGGCCTCCTACCATGCCATGCTTCATATGGGGTCATCCCATCAAGGGATTTGGATGGCAACATGTTAATAAGATAAGTGGTAGTAGAAACACTCTCTGCCCACAAATAATTAGGCAATTTCTTTTCATTAAGCATTGATCTAGTTGCTTCCACAATCAATCTATTTCTCCTCTCTGCTACCCCATTTTGCTCCCGGGTATACCTAGTAGTAATTTCCCTTTTGATACCTCTGTCCTGCAAAAATGCATCAAATTCATTGGAGAAGTACTCACCTCCTCCATCTAACCTTATCCTCTTTAGACTTCTTTGTGTTTGATTTTCCACAAGCTCAAGATAATTTTTGAAACAACTGAACACTTCATCTTTGTGTTTCATGAAATATAAGATAGTCCACCTACTGATATCATCAATGAATGACGCATAGTACCTTGAGCCTGAAATTGAAGGGTCCTTGCTTGGCCCCCACACATCTGTGTGGACAAGTTCAGAGTAATCCTCATGCATATAACCTTTCTTTGTAAAGGGTAACATGTGTGATTTACCAAACTGACATGCACCACATTTATAGATCATATGTTTCTTGGATACATTGTTGGAGTTAGATGTCTACGAAAGCATGCAAACAACACAAGGAAGAAGAAGAAGCTTGGAGCACAACACACAATACTGAATGTATTACTAGAGAATGTACAAAGATAAGTAGCCCATTAGGGCAATAGGTGTATATACAAGCCAGGGGAAAAAAACCTCGTAAAGAGGGAAAAAAGTGCCCCGGCGGTCCTAGTGTGTTCACACACATCACTACCTAAACATATCAACAAATCCCCCCTGGGAGTGATGCGGTGAACAAGGAACTGGCACTCATGTATAAGGAAGTGCCAAGCTATGTGGAAATCACTCCACAAAAGGAAGTAAGCCCAAAGCTTTGCGGAAAGCTTCAAACTTCTCCCTAAGTACAACCTTCGTAAAAAGGTCTACAATGTTCTCCTGCGTGGGCACATATGCCAGGCTGATCTCCCCAGCAGAGAATCTCTCCCTGACATAGTGATAATGCACCTCAATGTGCTTAGTGCGAGCATGGAACACAGGGTTCCTCACAACTCCCAATGCGCTCTGACTGTCAATGAAGATGGTGGTGGCAGAAGAGTGACCAACACCCAAATCAGCCATAAGGCGTCTGAGCCACACACACTCAACAGTGGCCGTGAAAGCTACCCTATACTCAGCCTCACAACTAGAAGTGGCCACAGTAGGCTGCTTCTTGCTCAACCAAGACATACATGAGCTACCAAGCATGAAGCAAAAGCCACTAGTGGACACACGAGTATCATAGCAACTAGCCCAATCAGAGTCAAAAAAAGCATGCAAATCTGGCGGTAGTGATCCCCCCTTGGGATAAAACAACCCAAGTAGCCGAGTACCACTCAAGTAGTGAAAGATGTGCTTAACCACCTACCAATGCTTGACTCTTGGGCAATGCATAAACCTACTCATCTATGAGACAGCAAACTGAATATCTGGCGGAGTAATGCATAAGTAAATCAAGCATCCAACAACCTACTGATAGAGAACATCATCAAATGCATCTCCAGCATCATGAAGACTCAATCGTAAACTTGTCTCCATAGGAGTGGCAATAGGCTTACAGTCTTCAAGGCCAAAACGCTGCAATAATGTGTCAATATATTTCATTTGACACAAAGCCATTCCACCATCAACTTGCATAAACTGAATGCCCAAATAGTGATGCAAATGCCCCAAATCAGACATCTCAAATGAGGCATGCAAATCAGCCTTAAAATCAACAATATGCTTCTCAATAGGACCAGTGAGCAGCATGTTGTCAACATAGACAACAATGATAAGAAGCACATCATTAGCACACTTAACATATAAGGTGCTTTCAGTTGGACTGTTCTCAAAACCATGTGCAATCAGATAGGCATGTATCTTCTCATACCAAGCACGTGGTGCTTGCTTTAAACCACATAATGCCTTCTTTAACCTGCACACCTAGTTTTCATGCCCTTTCTGCACAAAGCCACAGGGGTGAAAAACATACACTTCTTCATTCAAGTCACCATTTAGAAATGCTGTTTTGATGTCCAACTGATGTACATTCAAACCATGATGAGCTGCAAGTGCACAGATGCTATGAACAATAATCATTCAGTAAGTAGGTGCAAAGGTCTCATCAAAGTCAATGCCTCTTTCCTGCGCATAACCCTTTGCAACAAGTCTAGCCTTATACGTGTCAACTGTACCATCAGGCTTACGTTTCAACTTGTATACCCACTTAGTCCCAAAGGCCTTCTTGCCAGGAGGCAAGTGACATAAAGACCAAGTATCATTCTTCTTTATAGCATCATATTCAGATTGCATAGCAGCCATCCAATTTTCTGAATTTTGTGCATCATCAAACGAAACAAGCTCATTCCCATCAAAGAGACTAGATGCAGCCATAGCATAGCAATTTGATGCAAAAGAGGCACTATTAGAGCCTGAACGAGTACGAAATGACAAAGGTGCATCTAATTTGCTATCATGCAAAGTCTGCACTAGCCATTTTGGCATAGTTTTTGCCTGCTTAATATCAGCTCTTTCATCAACTAGTGCATCATGTAAATCTGCATAAAAAATGGAATGATCTGCATCATCACATGAAACCTGAAAAGGCTGAGAAGTTGCCTCATTAGGACCAGCACTAGATTGTCCACCTGTAAAAAGAGGCAGCAAAGTATCATACATGTCTTTGGAGCTAACAGATGTCTCCTTAGTACATGAAAGCAATGGCTGAATAGCATCCTCCACAAAAACAACATCAGAGCTAACCAGAATGCGTTTAGTCTATGGATGATACAGACGATAGCTTTTACTTTCAGAACTGTACCCAACAAAAATACATTTTCCTGCTTTATCATCTAATTTTCTACGATGTTGTTCAGGCACTAATGAATATGCCAAACAACCAAAAACATGTAGATGAGCAACAGATGGCTTGCGGTCATGCCAAGCATCATATGGAGTGATAGACTGCAACGCTTTAGTGGGACACCTGTTCAGTACATATGCTCCACGCATGACAACCTCAAGCCAGAAACTATGTGGTAAAGCCTGACTCTTGACCATACACCTCACCATCTCCGTGAGTGACCTGTTCTTTCGTTCAGCAACACCATTCTGTTGAGGTGTATATGGCATTGTACACTGGTGTTTTATCCCAAGTTTAGCCAAAAATGCATTAAAATCAAAAGACATACATTCCCCCCCTCGATCAAAATGGAAGGTGTCCATTTTACATGCTTACAAATTTTCAAGCAAAACCAAAGACTGTTCGAAGCACATGAACTATTTGGACTTTGCCTTCAATGGATATACCCATGCATGCCTATCATCAATGAAAGTCACGAAGTAAAGATCATTTCTGAAAGAAGGTGTCTGCATAGGACCACATACATCACTATGTACAAGCTACAATTTTTGAGTAGGCCGAATTGAACCATCTTTTGGAAATGAGGAACACTGCATTTTACCCAAAATATAGCCTTCACAATTATGTTTTCCAGGTGCCTTAAGTTTGGGCAAAGAGGACACCATTTCAGATTTCTGCAGGCATAGCAAACTAGCAAAATTCAAATGACCAAAGCGTGCATGCCAAAGCTTTGCAACTAACATAGCCTGAGAATCATGTATTGCACATGCCAAATCATTCACACATCTTTCATAGTCTATGAGCTTATACAGCCCAGGACATAAAAATGCCAGAAGCAATAATCACATCGTCATTTGACAGATCGTGAACTGTACACTTGTCATCAACAAATTCACAACCAAGCCAATCTTGGCTAATGCAGAAACTGATAATAGGTTCTTCTTGATCCTGGCACAAATAAAGCATCTGACAAAGTGAAAGAACTACCATCAACCGTAGTCAAAATGATCTTACCAACTCCCATAACAAGATAAGAGGAGTTGTTGGCGCATGTAATAGTATTTCCTATAGGGGCAGGCTCAAGTGAAGAGAAGAAACTGCGCTGTGAGGTAATATGTTTGGTCGCCCCACTGTCAAAGTACCAAACATCTGAGTCTACTACATACATGCACTGCTCATGAGAAGATGGGTCAAAATTGCAAACAGTAGTAAATGCTCATTCTTCTTCCTGCACAAGATTAGCATACTCTGTTTTTGGTGTAGAGGCTTCTACAACAACCATTCCAACCTCTTTCTTCTTTGCCTCTTTAGCAGCTAGTTTTGGATAGTTCTTTATGATATGATCATTCCCTTTACAGTACTTGCAAAACAATTTCTGCTTTTCTGATTTTTTCTCATCTTTATCTTGGTTCTTTGAATGTGCAGCATTTGCAGATTTTTGCTTACTAGTAGATGAGCTCCATTTTCCTTTGCCCTTCTGATTAGCGAAGAAAGCTTGATCTACAACACGCATAATGGACCTGTTCTACGTGGACTGATCTTCCTACAACAGAACAGAGACTAACTCTTCAAATGATAAGGCATTTGGATTGCCTTTCATCATCAATCGAAGAGTAGAAGCAAAACTCTGATATGAATCAGGAAGACCATTGAGAACGGTCTATACAAGTGAGCTATCTGGTATAACCTCATTCGTAGAAATCAACTGTTCCTTCAAGTCTACACAAGCCTACACAAATCAACTGGTATATACCTTTGGCACAAAAAGACAAAATAGCCTACACAAGCACTGTGATAGTGCATTCGGAGGCCGAAACAAGCTCAGATCGCGATTTTGGCACCACATAGCAAAGCTATTTTGATCACGAAAACACGCTAAGTATGCTCACCAAAAGTCATGTGATTTTGAGACTGCAACCGGAGGAGTGTGGCCCTAGATGAAGCGATGACCTGCTTTGATACCAATTGTTGGAGTTGGACATCTGCGAAAGCACGTGAATAGCACAAGGAAGAAGAAGAAGCTTGGAGCACAACACACAATACTGAATGTATTACTAGAGAATGTACAAAGATAAGTAGCCCATTAGGGCAATAGGCATATACACAAGCTGGGGGAAAAAACCTCCTAAAGAGGGAAAAAAGTGCCCCGACGATCCTAGTCTATTCACACACATTGCTACCTAAATCTATCAACATACATTAGGTATCCCAAGCACACATTGATCTCTACATATCTGCTTCAAGGTTCTCTCATCAATGTGCCCTAATCTTTTATGCCAAATCTTTAACTCAGACAATCAAATGTAAATAGTCTACCTGTATTTTCTCCCTTGGCAATTCTCTTGAATCCTTGTTGGGGGTCCTCCAGAAAGGCTCCATATTTGTTGAACCGAACCTGCAAACCCTTTTCCACTATCTGTCCAACACTCATCAAATTCTTGGTGATAGTAGGTACATAAAGAACCCTGCTCAACAGATTTCTATTCCCATCAGAAGTTTTGATATTTCTTACCTTGACCACTGAATGCTTGGTATCATCATTTGTCTGCACTTGGGGCTTGAACAACCTGGGGCAATATAGAAGAGGTGCTCATCATTCATGCCTTGTTTTGAAGTCATATTCATAATGAGAAGGGAATCCTCTTTCCTCTGTGTAATTGTTGAAGTCTTTTCTTGATTTATATCCTCATTGATAATTGTTGTTGTAGTTGTTGTTGTAGCCATGGTTGTAGCCTTGATTATCGTTGAACCTTCCTCTTGATTGTGAGTAGCCACCTCTTTGAAATCCTCTTCCTCTCTGATTCTTGAAGTTCCTATAGCATTCATTTGTAGTGTGGTTAGAGAGTCCACATATATTGCATGGGGAAGAGTTGAAATGTCTCCCCTACCTTGCTTACCTCCTCGGCCCCTTCCTCTTGAGTTCCTACCTCTCCTTGCATAGTTAGATTGAGAAATAGTGCCTTCATTTTCAACCTTTTTGCTCTTTCCTTTATCTTTAGACTATCCTTTATATGTGTATAGGGCAGAAGTGTTCTTACCTCTTGATGGTTCTCCATTTTTG
The DNA here is from genome assembly GCA_020310875.1 of Ceratopteris richardii. Lineage (NCBI taxonomy): Eukaryota > Viridiplantae > Streptophyta > Polypodiopsida > Polypodiales > Pteridaceae > Ceratopteris > Ceratopteris richardii. Next base: position 184,869,331 of record CM035407.1, read on the forward strand.
TTGAGCTTGGCTTCATGAGTAAAGAGTTGTCCCATGAATGTGGTAAGATCCGGAATCTTCATGTCCATGTAAAGGTCCATAGCAGTTGTGAAGGCTTCCCACTTATCACCTGCCTTGATGCCATTGATTATTTGTCTCACTATTTGCTCCTCTTTCCAATTGATCAGCCACATCTTTAACCTTGGTCACATATTCTGAAACGTTCTGCTTGGGTTGCTTCGTTTGAGTGATAAACAAAATCCATAATTGATTCTTTCTAGCCCTTGTGTTGGAAGAAAAATATGTAGACAATGTATCCCAAGTCTCTTGGGATGTTTTTACAGTTCCTAATGTGAGGAAGAAGGAAGTCAAAGATAGAGTTAAGTAGATATGACCTTGCTAAAGCATCTTTGGCACACCATGAGTTGAGTCTTTCAAGCTCCTCTTTTGTAGGTTGTCCTTTGCTTCTAGAAATGGGCATCTCCTCATCTCCTGATATGTATCCATAGAGGGTCCTTGTAGATAGGTGTTCATCCTCAAGGACCATGCTGGATAATTATTTTTGTCCAATTTATCAATAAAAAGAAGGGAAACCATCTCCCATTTTACCTCAACTTGCTCTGATACCACTATTGGAAGAGATGGATGGATACCTCAAGGAAGTGAGGTGGTACTACCAAAAACCGCTTTGTACCTGCCATATTTCACTCCATAGTTATGTAGTAGGCCCCTCTAGCATGCAAATGACACCAAAAAAGTACCTATGTACTTTGGAGTTGATGCTTCAAACAATTTGGCGAAAAGAGATAACTTCACAAATAGCTAGTGATAAAAAACTTGCTATTTTGGTCTTGACACCTGCTTGATCTTTTGCTTAGTGCTCACAATACAGTAGGAATTGATCAAAATCCTTTTGAGGGTATCTAATTAGCTTAGATATCTAATGATTACAATTGGAATGACTTAAAAAGATAACCATATATTGAGAAATCAATTTAGCAATTGGATGCTTACCCCAAACTTTTTAGGGACTGAGTAGAGAATGACTAGAGAGCACTTGGACACAGATTTCTCCCAATTGGCTGAAGCCAAAGACTTGAAATTTTGATAGCTTAAATTAGAATTTGTGTTAGTTTCAATAAGCTATAGATCATGCAAAATAATGGAGAAGTCACTACGATATGGTCATGCAAAGTTCACTGTTCTGAATGGACATAGTAGGGAAGTAGACAGAGTTGATCAATGAAATGTGTGTATTATAAAACATTGTTGTACAAGATCATTGGCATAGAAATGGTGCACAATGATAGTGGAATGAGTAGGCTATGGGGTAGGCTAATCAAATCTTGCAAAACATCTATGGAAGATCTCTCTAAGAGGCCACACACCACGACTTTTACAAGCTCCTTTTATAAGGATTTTACCTCCAAGTTTGAATTTGAATTCAAACTTGTCTCTACTTGAAAGTACTTCCTCCAAATTAGGACTGATTCTACCAAATGGAATTCTTAATTCTTATCTCTCCTAACTCCACAAATTGTATGGAATTACAAGATTCTCCCAATAATTAATCCTTTTACAAGTGGTAAATGATCTAACATTACAAGCAATGGTTCACATGCTTCATCAAGTGGTTGCACATTTTTCCTTCCAAGCTTAGCCAAGTGTGATGGCTTGGATATTTGCACCAACAGGGTAGTCCATAACAAAAGAGAAGTGGGGGCTTGGTTCTGTGTTTTTGGGAGGAGGATTTATTGGCTAAAGGAATAAGCACCAGGTAGCGGCTTAGAGGAGGGGAAATTTTTTGGGTGTAGTGGTGGCCCGGTTGAGCTCGCTTATCATGCTCTGAATTGGGAAGTCTAGGGTGTGAGTTGACAGTGATCAAGGTGGCTAGAAGGTAACAAAACATAGGAAAAGGGGTAATTCAAGAGGGAGGGCTTGTCTCTCATCGACGAGAAATACACGCACATGACAAGGGATGAGAGAAGTACAGCGGCAAGGGCTGATTCTGCTCTGTTCATCAAAGGTCATACAGAGAGAGGAGCATTCCGAGGACAAAGGGCATCCTAAGAGAGGTACATAGCGTTGGGGAGACCATTTTGTTGCTGAGAAGGGCATTTGGGGAGAGAACAGTAGGAGGGGCACGTAGGATGTTGTGTTTTCTTTGAGAATTCCCTTCTATCGCTCCAAGAAGGTCGAGACTCTTGGCCATAACTGTAGGAAACTCTACGGTTCTTGCTATATCTAGGCAGTTTAGACAATCCTTGATGTCTCCACTCTGAGAGCTCTCTGATGCTGTGCTCAAGGGAGAAGGCAATTTGTCAAAAGGATACTTTTCTGATGACCACTACAGATGCCTAGCAAACTCTAGTGTTTGAAGATAATCTTGTACATAAAGCGTGACCATTTTCTGACAGGGTCTGGTGGAAGTGACATCCGACAATGAGGGAAGAAGTTCACACATGATACTTATTATAGCTCTTACAACACTTTGTTACTTCCCCAAACTACACTCAAAATGCATTTATGCCTTGCCCCAACTGCTGACGATACTCTGCTCTTTAATTTTTTCCATTTGCGTTGATTCCTTGACAAGTCCTACTGAACTACTGAAGCTCGGATGACTATTGATTCCTTGACAAGTCCTACCACACCTAACTACGTGGACTCTTGCATAGGTTTTAGAGCACTTGTACGAGGTGCAGACCTAGATGGTGAAATGTGTGTTGCACATATGGCAACATAGGTTCATCTCATGAGTCAAGCACCATGGAAGCTATCACATTCTTTGTGTAGATCACGAAACATCCTCATCTTCACCAATCAGTAAGAAATGAGCAAGCGGTTGATGGATTGCTACCAAGGGTTGGATTCTACCTTGAAGAAGAAGAAGAAGGAAGCACATCTATGACTGGCGTTGCCTACAAGAACAATATGTCGCAAGCATTTCCCTTGGTCAAGGTATTTGAAACATTTTCTTATAGTAAAAAAGCGAGAGTTGTAAGGGTTGAATTATAGTTACCCATTGCCTTCTTCAGAGTCCACGCCAGAATGAACCATTGAAGGATAACTTGGCATATCAGGGCATTCACTTAAGAGAAGGGTTATTTGCATTTCATACTCAACAAAGGACTATGAAGAATGGTTTGATGCTTCTCTAATGAGGGGATCCACCTACAAATTGCATGTTTGAAGTGTTACCGTTTAATGTTTGGATTTTTGAACCTAAGAAGTGTGATTGGGGTGCATGGAAAAGGCATGATTCTGAGAGAGAACACATTCGTGTATGCATTTGGGTATGAGAACGTGAGTGTTTAATGGTGGGGTGGTCTTACTTAAAGCGTCCAAATTGTTTATTTGTGAGTACTCGATCATATGTGTGTGCATGAGTACGTGAGTGTGTAAAAAGTGTGGGATTGTGTGAGAGAAAGAGAAAGAAAGAGAGCGGAAGGAGGAAATGAGAGTGTGAGTGTGAAGAGAGTGTGCAAGAGAGTGAATGTGCATATGCGTGTGAGTGTGTGTAAGGTTGTGGGTGTGAGTGTATGTGGAGGTATGTGAAAGGGAAATAGAGTTAAAGGGAGAGTGAAAGAGAGGGTGCAGGTGTGTTTTGGGGGGTGGGTGTGTGTGAGTGTGTACGTGCGGGAAAATTAGTAGGCATAGGGGAGAGAAAATACGGTGGAAGAGAACATGTGTATACAAGAGGGAAAGAGAGTGAAGGAGAATAGGTGTGTGCGTGACTGTGTGACCTGCTGTCCAAAAGAATATAGATTCATCTTCTACATCAGTCTGAGTTTTTTGAATTTTCGGAAGTCTAAAACTTCGAACCAAGTTCTGAACTCTTCTGCGAAGTTGTAGCTCTCTATGTTAGCTACGCATAGAACTTTAAAATGCATCAATCCAAGCTTTGTAGATCGAGTTATGGCCGAAATACTGAACAACTATCAAGAGATGCCGACCTGCACTTCTACCCCTTCTGACCTAAGCTTCCATTGAAGCTTCTTGCACACAAGCCTTCAACATGCTCTGATACCAATGAAGGGCTTTGGTGTGCAGAACAAGAGGAGGAAGGAGGAGATGGAGCAAGAGAGAAGAAGAGGAGAGACGTGCAAACATGCATGGGAGCCTCGAAACCCACATAATGATCTCTCTTGATTCTCTATATATGATGTATATATATGAATATGGGGGTAAGGTCACATGACCCTTACATCCCCAACAAGATCACTGTTGTGATAGAGTATGATAGAGATATGAGAGTAGGAAGTAATGAACACGTATTGACTAAATCATATCAAGTTACAAGGTCATTGGCAATAAGGCATTGCTCAATGAGTGTAGAATTAGAGAGCTATGAGATGAGCTCCTCTTCTCAATGAAGGTACATGGAAATGATCTCTAAACCTCGAGATACACATGGGATTTTCTTCTCAACTTTTATGGCTTTGTGTTGGAGCCAAGCATTTGAATTCAAATTCAAATCCTCACCTAAAAGTAATCCTAAAGTATAGGATTGGTTCTCTCTTGATTTTAACTACCAAATGATACAAGATTCCAAGCTTCCTAACTCCTCGTGGGTCTTCATTACTTTTACACTGAGTAATTCGACTCAAAGTTACAAGAGGTTGTACATATGAAGCTTCTCAAGTGATATGCTAATACATCAAACTTATGTGTATTCATCAAGTATGTAGGCTTGGAATTAATTGCACCAACAACTCCCCCTCAAGCCTAACATGCTCGATCTTCATTGCTCCTTGACCTCTTGCAGCTCAATCATCAATTTGAACCTCTTCATCTTTGTTCCATCGAATGCTTTGGTGAGTAAATCTGCACATTGCAAATGAGCTGATACATATGTTAACTGAATGTCCTTGATTAGCAATTTCTCTCTAACATAATGATAATGCACTTCAATGTGCTTAGTCCTGGCATGGTATACATGATTAGAAGCCAAATGAAGTGAGCTAGTATTATCTCCAAATATAGTTGGAGTGTAGGAATGTATCTCTAAATCTGCATACAATTGGTTAAGCCACATAGCTTCCTGAGTTGCATTATCCAAGCCTCTATACTCTGTTTATGTGGAAGATAAGGCCATAGTTGGTTGCTTTTTGGATGACCATGATATGAGTTTTGCACCTGCAAAAGATAGGTACCCTAAAGTGCTCCTCCTATCATCCTTGGAGCCAGCCCAATCTGCTTCAAAATATAACTTTATATTTATGTGAGAGGTGAAGGGATAGAATAATCCCTCATTCATTATACCCTTTAGGTACTTAAGCACCCTCTTTGAAGCTTCCATGTGTGGCTTCCTTGGTACATGCATGAATTGACTCAAAGTACTCACAACATATGCAATATCTACTCTTCTCAAAGTAGCATAATTAAGACTACCCACAAGTTTTTGATGCCCTATAATATCATCAAGTGGTTCACCTTCATGTGAACTTAACTTATGATTAATCTCCATAGGAACACCTGCAACTTTAGTGTTCTCCATCTTAAATTCTACCAACATATCATTTATGTACTTCCTTTGTGTAATAAATATGCCTGAATCTGTATATAAAAGTTCTAAGCCAAGGAAATAGGTTGACAACCCTAAATCACTGATTTTGAATTCCTTCATCAATTGAGCCTTGACCTGCTTGATACCATCAGAATCTTTACCTGTAATAATGATATCATAGACACACAAGTAGATGATCTCTGATTTATTCTTCTTCACAAACAAAGAAGAATCTCACTTGCTTGCTACAAAGCCTTGATCGTGCAAATAGGTAACAAGTCTATGGTTCCAAGCTCTAGGAGCTTGCTTGAGACCATAGACTGCTTTTCTAAGCTTGCATACATATCCTGCTTTTTCTTCATCTTCAAAACCTGGTGGTTGTGCCATATACACTTCCTTTGATATCCAACCATTTAAAAACGCATTCTTGACATCTAACTGATATAAATTCCAATTTATGGATGCATCAATACTTACCAATACCTTGATTGTTGGCATCTTTGCCATGGGTGAAAATGTTTCTTCATAATCTACTCCATGTGTTTGGGCAAATCCCTTTGCCACTAATCTTGCCTTTTACTGGTTTATATAATCATCAGAGTTCCTTTTAACTTTATATATCCACCTTGAACCAATTACCTTCATATCTAGTTTCTTGGGAACTAGGTCCCAAGTGTGGTTTTCCTGCAATGCTTCCACTTCCTCCTGCATGGCTTCTCTCCACTCTTTGTTCTTCTTAGCCTCTTCAAATGAAGAAGGCTCCTCTGTCAGTGAATCTTGTATTTGAACTTGCCTCTTCCAAGCTTTGAAGTCAATATGCTCCTCATCTTCTGAGTTTATGTCCTCTACTTGGTGTTGGTCTTCTTGAGTTAGGGTTGGAAAATCATTTTCCAAATCATATGGTAATTTTAATTTCCTGCAATCATCTTCAAACCAAGAATTATTCGCATCAAATACTACATCCCTACTAACTATGAATGCCTTTTTAGTGGGATTATAAAGTCTATATCCCTTTTGATTTTGATCATACCCAATGAATATGCACTTCTCAGCCTTAGGGTCAAGTTTCCCTCTGATTTGTGTTGGGATGTGTGCATAGGCAATGCACCCAAATATCTTGCAATGATCCAATGAGGGTCTCCTGCCATTCCAAGCTTCATATGGTGTCATACCATCCAATGACTTGGATGGAAGTGTGTTAACCAAATAGGTAGCTGTAGAAACAACCTCTACCCCTAAATAATCAGGTATTTTTTTCTCATTTAACATAGACCTAGTTGCCTCAACAATTAACCTGTTCCTTCTCTCTGCAACTCCATTTAATTCAGGAGTATACTTGGTTGTTACTTCCATCTTTATGCCTGTGTCCTGTAGAAATAGATCAAACTCATGTGAAAAGTACTCATCACCTCCATTAGACGTGATTCTCTTGAAGCTCCTTCGTTTTTGGTTTTCCACTAATACCAAATATTTCTTGAAACATGTAAACACCTCATCCTTATGCTTCATAAAATAGAGAATTGTCCACCTACTGTAATCATCAATAAAAGAGACATAGTACCTTGAACCTGAGTTGGATGGATCTTTGCTAAGACCCCACACATCAATGTGTACAAGCTCCAAATAATCTTCATGGATGTATCCTTTTCTGTTGAATGGTTGCCTATGAGCTTTGTGAAATTGGCAAGCTCCACATTTGTAAATCATGTGTTGCTTGGTCACATTAGGAATTCCAAGCACACTTTGATCCCTGCAAATTTGCTTTAGAATTCTCTCTCCTATGTGCCCTAGCCTCTTGTGCCATATTTCCAACTCAGATAGGGTTTGGTCTCTATAACTGAATAGTGCTATGTTCGTTGTGTCTTCAATTTCAAAAGTAAACAATCTACCTGACTTCTCATCTTTGGCTATCCTCTTGAATCCTTGTTGGGGGTCTTCCACATATGCTCCATGTTTAGTGAACCTGGCCTGTAGACCTTTCTCTACTATCTGCCCAACACTAATTAAATTTTTGGTTATGGTAGGCACATACAAAACTTTGCTCAAAAGGTTCGTACTACCATCTGATGTCTTGACATTTCCAATTTGCTTGACTAAATGCTTGGTGTCATCACCTGTTTGTACCTCATCCTTTCCCTTAGGTTCTTCAAGATCAAATAAGAGTGCTACAATCCCTACCACATGATTTGAACAACCTGAGTCAATGTAAAAGAGATGCTCATCATCTTTACCTTGCTTGGATGTCATGTTCATAATGAGCAAAGAATCCTCTTGATCTTTAGTGTTGTTATTGAAGTCCCTTCTTCCTATAAAGCCTCCTTGATAGTTGTTGTTGTTGTAGCCTTCATTGTAGTTATGGTTGTAGTTGCCTCCACCATTGTTGTGCCTGCCTCTTGTTTGTCCATAGCCTCCTCTATGGAATCCTCTTCCCCTTTGGTTCCTTGTATTTTTGTAGCATTCTTCAGTAGTGTGGTTGTTGAGACCACATATGTTGCATGGTGAGTTCTCGTAGGGTCTCCCCTACCTTGCTTACCTCCTATGCCCATACCTCTAGCACCTCGTCCTCTTCCTGCATAATTGGCTTGAGAGGTACTAGCATCTTCATCTTGTTTCTTACTTTTACCTTTATCCTTAGCTTTATTCTTATATGTATAAAGGGCAGAATATTGGTTACCTCTTGAGTTGTTACCATTTCTGTTGAGCTTTGCTTCATGGGTGAAGAGTTGTCCCATCAAGGTGTTGAGATCACGAATCTGCATATCCATGTAGAGATCCATTGTAGTGGTGAAGGATCCCACTTGTCATCATCTTTAATTCCATTGATGTTCTGCCTCACTATGTGCTCTTCCTCTATCTCTTCTCCAATGCTTGCGAGTTGGTCTACAACATCCTTCATTTTGGTCACATAGTCAGCAACTCCTTGCTTTGATTGCTTGAGGTGAATTCCATCCACAACTGATTCTTCCTTGTTCTTGTGTTGGAGAAGAAGTATGATGAAAGCACTTCCCAAGTCTCTTGGAAGGTTTTACAATTTCTGACATGAGGTAAAAAGAAATAAGAGATTGAGTTTAGTAAATATGACTTTGCAAGAGAATCCTTTGCACAACATGTGGTTAGCCTCTCTTGCTCTTCTCTTGTTGGTTGATTCTTGCTCCTGAAGATTGGCATGTCTTCATCTCCTGAGATGTATCCATATAAACTTCTCCCTTGAAGGTATGCTTGCATCCTTAGGGACCATGCTACATAGTTGTTCCTATTCAATTTGTCAATGAAGGATGGAAAACAATCTCCCATCTTGATTGTGCTTGCTCTGATACTGCTGTTGGAAGAGATCGTGGATAATCACAAGAGATGAGATGGTGCAGCTAAATCCTGCTCCACACCTGCTAAAATTGATGGTTGGAGAGTGTTGTGGGCCTCCTTAGCTAGCTAATAAGTATAAATGATCATATATGTTGCGTTGCTTGGAAGATGATGCACAAATGATAGGATCAAAATAGATAGGTAGGCATATGGTCCAATGCACAAAAGCTTGCTATTTTGGTTGAGGCACCTGCCCATTGTTTTACACAATTCTCTATGTACAACAACAATCAATAAAATTCCTTTTGGTGATCTTCAATTAGCTTAACAAGCTACCATTCATGAGTGGAATCATCTAAAATAATGAACTATATGCAGAGAATTATGTTTAGCAAGTTAAGCAACTACCTCAACTTTTACAGGCCTTGAGAGTCACAAACCAGTGAGCATTAATTGAATGATATCCAATGATTGCGAGAACCAAATTCAATGAAACTTTGTAGGATCAGATTAGACTCTATGTTAAAGATTTCATGCTTTGAATCATGCAAAATGATGCACTACATAGTGAGAACCAGCTCAGACAAGATCATTGTTGTGATAGAGTATGCTAGAGATATGAGAGTAGGAAGTAATGAACATGTATTGACTAAATCATATCAAGTTACAAGGTCATTGACAACAAGGCATTGTGCAATGAGTGTAGAATGAGAGAGCTATGAGGTGAGATCCTCTTCTCAATGAAGGTACATGGAAATGATCTCTAAACCTTGAGATACACACATGATTTTCTTCTCAACTTTTATAGCTTTGTGTTAGAGCCAAGCATTTGAATTCAAATTCAAATCCTCAACTAAAACTAATCCTAAAGTATAGGATTGATTCTTTCTTGATTTTAACTACGAAATGATATGAGATTCCAAGCTTCCTAACTCCTCGTGGTTCTTCATTACTTTTACACTGAATAATTTGACTCAAAGTTACAAGAGGTTGTACATATGAAGCTTCTCAAGTGATACGCTAATACATCAAGCTTATGTGTATTCATCAAGTATGTAGGCTTGGACTTAATTGCAACAACAGTTAGTAGCAAAAGGATATGCACAAACACATGGCATTGATTATAAGAACGTTCAGCCCTATAGCTAAAATGTCTACTATGAGAGCACTTGTTGCATTAGCTACAACAAAAGGATGGACTTTGCATCAGATGGATGTGAAGAATGCTTTCTTACATGGTGATTTGCAGGAAGAAGTATACATGGACTAGCCACAAGGATATGAGGATTCAAAGCACCCATAGTATGTTTGCAAGTTGCAAAAGGCGTTGTATGGGTGTAAACAAGCCCCTCATGCTTAGCATGCAGGGATTGTTGATTACTTAGCCACCATTGGGTTTTCTATGTGCGATGCAGATCATTCACTATATGCGAGGAAGGGTGATGATGGCATCATGATTGTGGCTATTTATGTTGATGACTTGATTGTAGGCGGTCATAATGAAGAAATTATTAAAGAGGTAAAGCAACTCCTTATGCAGGAATTTGACATAAAATACCTTGGTGTGCTATGCTATTTCTTGGGCATTGAGTTTATACATACAAAAACATGTATATGGATGTTGCAAAGGCAACATGCCTTGAGTATGCTCCAAAAGTATGGTATGGTTAATTGTAAGCCAATTTCTATGCCATTAGATCATAATTTGAAGTTGGATAATGCATCAAGTCAAGCATTGGAAAATGCTACTATGTACAAGAAAATTATGGGGAAGTTTGATATATCTCACAATTACAAGGCTTGATCTAAGCTACACAATTGGACTTGAAATTCAATTTATGCACGTTCCTACGAAACCATTTTTAGATGCTTTGAGATGCACCCTACGATATGTAAGTGCTACTTTGGATTATGCATTGTTTTATGAAGCTCGTGTAGAATTGCAGGTTCATGGATACACCGATGCAAATTGGACCGGTAGTTTTCTAGATAGAAGATCTACTAGTGGATTTCTATTCTCACTTCGAAGTGCAACTATTACACGGAGCAATAAGAAGCAACCCACTTTTGCTTTGTCAAGTACAGAGGCTAAGTATAGAGGTGCTACAATTGCGGCATGTGCAGAATCATGGCTAGAGATGCTACTGGCAAATTTTGGTGTGGAAGTGCAAAATTCTATCACCATCTATTGTGATAATCTTAACAACATATAGTTAGCATGGAACCCTATTTTCATGCTAGAAAAAAGCATATCAAGTTGCATCATCATTTCATCAAGGAAAAGGTATTAGCAAGTGATATTGATCTTGTTTATGTGAGGATAGATGAGAAGGTTACTAATATTCTCACTAAAGGACTTGGAGCTTATAAGTTGAAAGTTTCGGAAGATGCTTAGAATACAAGACATATGTTGAGCTTGAAGGGGAGTGTTGAGATATCAAGCTCAACATGTGATGATCCAAGATGACACGTATCACTTTTTCATTTCTCTGCATGTATAATGGACTTTTCGGTATATGTTAGGGATACTTCATTGAGTTTTACTAGATTTATCTATCGAGAATGATGGCACATTTGTTTTCTTGCTAGCTCACTCATTCGCAGACATTAGGATTTTCCTTATGTACTATTTGGGGTTCCTAAAGCCAAGGGAAAAGATGCCCGCACATGCCATTGCTTTACCTAAGTCACTCGGATTTGGCCTAATCGCACTCCATTAAACCCACAATCATACTCAAATGTAACTGTAGAGGAGAAAAGAGAGAAGACTCGAGTGCCTATGCACCCCAATACCCACTCCTGGATTGGCTCTTACAAGTAATCTCTTCCTCTGGCTCCCCCCTCTCAGCTACTTGCTCTCCTTTGGCCCTTTCTCTCTTATTTTTTTACTCTCCTTCTCATCCTTTAACCTAACCCTATTTTCCCTATTCAAAACAATAACTTGAGTTTTATAGCTCGGAATCAGATGATTCAACTTACTATGCGTAGCTTGGATATGTAGCTACAACTTTATAGAAGAACTTAGATTCAGATTCTCAGTGCAAGGTCGCCGAAATTGCAGAATACAGAGCAGTAGTGTTGCAGGTGAAGGTGAAATTGACATCTGATGCTTGTTTTGTATATATCTGGAGCTACGCACCTCGGATTGAGGCGTTCTTTATCTCATTACGTAGCCAAGAATCAGACTTGAAGTTTTCTGAAGACCAAAACTTTACATTCAGAGGCTATCACCTCTGAAATAGCAAAACACAGAGCAGCACATTTTTGCCATAAGAACCCTAATTGCTCTTGGAGGTTGAATTTGCTTTGGAACTTCTTCGAGAGAGAATTTTTGGTGTGCAAGCTCTTATTTTCAGAGCTTCAAGGCATTTTACATGTATGATCACTATGGTAGCTCCTCCATATGAGAGTAGAGCATGATCTTGTCATGTGTTTGGCATGTGAGATGACATTGTGGTATACCTTCTTTTTTGAGGTTTATGTCATCATGAGTTCGATCATGGATGTATAGTGGCATTGTGGTCTATATCTTGCTTATGCCACTTGGTTATGGATTTACTTGCCAGTTGCACACAATTCTATGAGAGTTGAGTTTGGATCTTGGTTGGTACTTGTATCTTTTGTTTTCTTTGTAGGTACATGATCCAGATTGGAGCCCTAGTTACACTTTCGTTTGTCACCGTTATTAGCATTTGGTCATTGATTGATATCTATTTGCCAGTGTGATTCTTGACATATGTGGATGGTGACTCCCACATGGTTTATTTGGTTCAGAGTTAATTTTACAGAGGAGATGCTACCAAAATTTCATCGGCTAGAAAGGAGCTCTAGTGGATCTTGAAGCTTATGCGATAGCTTAAGATCATTGTTTATCTCCATTCATTTGGACTTGGTGAGAGGTTATTCGTGACAGGTTGGACCATCTTGCAAGACTCATTCTTGAGTGGGAGATACATCATCATTGTATTGGCATGTATTGCTATTAGTTTTTAGCATATATATTTGCCATTATCTTTGGTTGGATCAGTGACAGGTGGTGACAGATTACTCATTGTTCTTTTGTTATTGCTTATCTTGTTTGATTGCTCAGTTTACAAGGGATACTCTATCGAAATTTTTCCAGGATTCTTTCACATCTACTTGGTCACTTTGGAGACTTGGTGAGCATGCTCATGCTCATGGTTTTATGCGCATGCTAGATGCATGGTTATGTGATAGGTGGTTCACATGATTTCTTCTCGAGTGAGACATATATGATGTGAGTTATGCATATGGATATGCAGGCGTGATCCTATTGAGGATAGAGTATTGTTTTCGAGTCTCTTGTTACATTGCTAGTCTCTTGGATTGCCAACATGGTGTCTTCTCGGTTTGATGGCACTGACTGAGATGGAAAGATCAGATGTGGCATACATTGGTTTGTGCAGGATTACAAATGTATGTGCATAGAGATGCACAAAGGCCTCGTGACATGCCCGGCCATGTATGGATGGATATGGACGCATTGGCAGGCTCCACTATACGATTACACCTTGTGGATTCTATATACGAGTCTGTGATGTATGAGGAGACGAGTAGTGCATTATGGTAGAGACTACATGATATGTATGCCAGTCTATTGACTCATGTGAGACATAGATCACATCGACGACTTCGATGTTAGCATTGTGGTCATGAAGGCCATATTTGACAACGTTGCTTTAGGCGGATGTGATGATGACGTCGGAGATATGCAGGTGATGTAGGTCAGGTAGTGATTTCAAGAGAGTCTATGGCAATTGATTATGCCAGTGATGGTGATATCTCTTATGGTTCATCTCATGATTCCTCTTGTTCATTGGATAGCACACATATGGCTTGGTTGCTTGATGCATTAGCCGGTTTTCATGTTACTCCACATTGTGAGTGGTTTTGTCGATTCTCATGTGAGAGTCGTGGATGTGTGCACATGCCTGATGGTACGACATATGACATTGAGGGTGCAGGAGATGTATGGCTTATGCTACCTAGTGGAGCATCACTTATTCTTAGACATGTACGCTATGTGCCTTCATTCCCTATGAGTTTGATTTCAGTTAGCTAGTTACAGGAGAGCAGATGTTATGCATTCCTTGGAGAGCATCATTTTCAGTTGTAGTTTGGACAGCTTATGCTTATCAGAGGTGCGAGGATTGGGCACACGTATCCACTGCAGATACTTCATGTGAGAGATAGTCTCGTCTCAGTGGGAGTTCAACCTTTTGTGCGATGTGAGACTCGTCATGTCTCATTTTGTCTACCTACACATAGGTCTATTGACATTCATGATGCACATGTATGGCAGGATTCCGATGCTCAGATGGATGCACATGTAGAGCATACTTTGGATGATCATGATGCTTATGTAGAGCATGGTTTGATTGATCATGTGGATGCTCTTATGGAGCACACTTTGGATGACCATTTGGATGCTTTCGAGCATGATGTGGATGCTCATGTAGAGCATTATGATGATACTCAGTTAGAGTGTGATCATCACTTTGATCTTGATGTTGATGTTATGCAGTTAGCTCATGTGGAGCATGATCACACACTTAAGGTGGTAGAGCAAGATTGATCTCATGGTACACAGTGTATGGTAGAGCATATTAGCTCTCAGGATGCACAGCTAGATACATCCTTGGTTGCGAGCATGGCTGATTTGGATGTTGAGGAGTCAGTAGTTATGCAATCATTCTTGGATTCGCACATGCCAGATGTTGACATAGATATGTCAAGACATGTTGGTCTTGATGATGGTGCTTTGGGTGCCTTGGATAGAGGCATGGCTGACATGCTTAGGTTAGCCAGGATAGCACATGTTTCGTCAGCATTCCAGAGTCTGATGTACGAGTTGTTATGCTCGAGACCAGATATTGCAGTTGCTATTGGAGCATTTGCACTTGGAGTTGTCAGTCGTTCGATGATTGACACAGGCATAGAACAAGTGGGAGCTTTGCAAGAACTTCATCAGTTCTTGCATCAGGCATATGTGAGCTCGACTCTTGTCGATATGAGTGTAGAGCAGTTTGAGGTGCATGGATACACCTTGTTCGAGGCGGTTGGTGTAGGCTGATCTCGTATGGGTAGAGATCGGGACTCTTGCTGTACATTACTGTATAGTCCTACATCATTCTTTGTATGTGTTTACCACTTATGGTCACATTGACCCTTAAGTGGAAGATTGTTGGGGTGTAAGGGTTATGTGACCTTACCCCCATATTCATATATATACATCATATATAGAGCATTGCCTCAAGAGAGACCATTATGTGGGTTTCGAGGCTCCCACGCATGTCCACGCGTCTCTCCTCTTCTTCTCTCTCGCTCCATCTCCTCCTTCCTCCTCTTGTTCTGCACACCAAAGCCCTTCACATCTTGTCTGAGCTAGTGCTCACTTTGTAGTGCATCATGTTGCATGATTCAAAGCATGAAATCTTTAGCATACACTCTATTTTGATCCTACAAAGTTTCATTGAATTTGGTTCTCGCAATCGTTGGATATCACTCGATTAATGCTCACTGGTCTGTGAATGTCAAGGCATGTAAAAGTTGAGGTAGTTGCTTAACTTGATAAACATAGTTCTCTGCATATAGTTCATCATTTTAGATGATTCAATTCATGAATGGTAGCTTGTTAAGCTAATTGAGGATCACCAAAAGGAATTTCATCAATTGTTGCTATACACAGAGAATTGTGTAAAACACTGAGCAGGTGTCTCAACCAAAATAGAAATTCTTTTGTGCATTGGACCATATGCCTACCTATCTATTTTGATCCTATCATTTGTGCAGCATCTTCCAAGCAACATATATGATCATTTATGCTATTAGCTAGCTAAGGAGGCCCACAACACTCTCGAGCCATCAATTATAGTAGGTGTGAAGCAGGATTTAGCTATGCAATCTCATCTCTTGTGATTATCCACCATCTCTTCCAACACAAATCGTGCTTTATACCTACTTATGTTACCATCAACATTGTGTTTTACCTTGCGGCAATGCAACTAGCTTCTATGTTCTGTTTCCATAAAGTGCAGCCATCTCCTCATGCGTAGCTTTCTCCCAATCTACATTTCCAATTGCATCTTCAAAACAAGAAGGTTTAACATCTTGTATTAATTTTTTCATGTAGGCACAATGACGAGCCATGTAATTGTCATACGTAAATCATTGCATTGAATTCCTCTGCATCCTCCCAAATCTTCTTGGTCTTGGGTCACTTCTCCTTGTATCATTTGCATGTACTTTTCTTACTCTTGGAGTCTTCACAGAGGGCAATCCAAATTCCTCATCAAGGCTCCTTTCTGAACCTCTTGAAACTCCATCAATGTCTTTAAAACTTGTAGATGTTTTACTACCAGCAGAAAGCTTTTATTTACCTTTCTTTGATGTAATTGCTCAATTTTCTTGACCAAAATTTCCATGCAATCTTCTAGTCAATGGATTTGAGTTGGAACTATTTTTTGGTGATGCATCAAGTCCACTCAAAACTTGAGATTCTACTCTTGATTTTTCAGCATTTCCTTTGTCATTTGAGTCAAGATTAAGTCCTTGTTTGGCATCTGCATAGAATCTCGGAAAATGCCACATCTTTGCTTACCTTCACCTATTGTGTGAGTGGGTTTTAGCATTTATATCATTTTTGCTCAAGGGAGTACCCAATGAAGATACATTTTTCTGCCTTTGGATCAAGCTTCATTGTCAAGTTATATAGAACATGAACATATGAGATACAACCAAACACTTTCATATGTGATAGGTGAAGAGATTCCATGGTGATGCACCGCGGTTCGCTCTCCTTATCAAAAGCTCCATGATGATATCCTTGGAGCAAACAATGGAGCTCCTAAGGCCACACACAGTACTTTGCACAGAGGCTACAGAATACACAGAAAAACACAATACACGGGGAACACGAAGACAAAATTCTTAGGTCTTACAAATGCGGTCAAACTTATAGTCTATGATTGACCAGGCCACTATATGTTTTATTAAAGAACATATACAAAAAAGTGTCTGGTGGCCATCTGGCCTTTCACACGGACACGAACAGTAACAATCTCCCACTAAAGGCCAATATGGACAAAGTAATCATGGGAGAAAAAATAAAGAATGATAAAGAATACCTGAGTGTAGGTATACAAACTATAGCTCCCACCTGATGGGCATGTTACACAGTATACAACTGATTGTGTAAGATCATGAATAAAGTAACCCCCATCAAGTGACAACAGTGTCGAAAGCTATCATGTGGTAGAGATTTAGTCAAAGCATCTGCATCATTATCTCGAGTGTGAACCTTCTCAAGAATAATGCACTCAATGGCTAAGCAATCTCTTATGAAGTGATACCTCACCTCAATGTGCTTGGTCTTTGCATGATAGACCGGATTCTTAGCCAAAGCAATGTCACTCTGACTATCACTGAGCAAACGAGGTACATGCTGAGGAAACCCATATCACAAGCAAGATGAGAAAGCCACGATGCTTCCTTACATGCCTCAGTTGCTACAACATACTCTGCTTCTGTGGTGGAAACAATTGTACATTCTTGAAGACGAGATCTCCAAGAGATAGGACCTCAAGCAAAATGAAAAATGTACCCTGATGTACACTTACAATTATCTACACAACTAGCATAGTCAGAATCTGTATAACCGATAAAGGATGCTTTCCCTCTACTTGAGCATAAACACTTGTCCTTAGTGCCACTGAGATATCTCAAAATCAACTTGACTGCTTCCGAATGTTTCTTGCCAGGATTAGACATATATCTACTCACAACTCCCACTGCAAATGCAATGTTTGGTCTCATAGCTACCATGCATACATGAGACTACCAACAACAGACTGATAGGGAATTTTGGTCATGAATTCCTTTTCCTCATCTAATTTGGGGCAATCATCCCTGCTCAATTTCACATATGAAGGTAAAGGTGTATTCAATGCCTTTCGAACCTACATATTGAACCTCTGTACTTTGGATATGTACTCACTTTGAGACAAGTATATGCATATTTTACTCCTATCATGAGTAATGCACATGCCAAGAATATGATTGGCATCCCCCAAATCCTTCATATCAAATGTCTAACTCAACTTCTTTTTGAGAATTGATAGAGACACGTGTAGAGCATCTCAATGGTTGCTCAACAGGAACATGTGCAAACTCATCTGATCGGACATTCTCTTGAACATCCCTATGTGCAACATTTTTATGCGTGCTAACTGGAGGACGTGTCCTCAAACACCACTCTTTTTCTTCAACCTCCTTAATGGGTTGTTTATGCATCTTATACTCACTGAAAATGACATCACTACTTCTGATCACTAACCATGTTTCAGGATCCCATAAGCGATATCCAAATTGTCCTTCTTGACCATATTTAAGAAAAATGCATTTCTTTGACTTTATGGTCCAACTTTTGTCTAAGACTCTTGGGTATATGAACATATGCTTCACACCCAAAAACTCGAATATGATCATAATATGGTGGCTTCCCTGTCCATAACTCTTGTGCCACTTTCACACCTTGGTATTACTAGGTGAAAGGTTAATCACATGAACTGTAGTCAATACTGCTTCTGCCCAAAAGCCTTGTGAGAGGTTTGCATGATGCAACATAGAAACTACTCTATCTTGAATAGTTCTATTCATCCTTTCAGCTACACCATTGTGTACTTGGGTATAAGGAGCTGTAAACTATCTACGAATCCCTCTAGACTAATAGAAAAGGCTGAATTCATGTGAGGTATACTCACCCCCATTATCTGAACATAAAGCCTTAAGCTTAGTTCCTTTTTCGGTCTCAACTAAAGCAAGCCATTTTTGGAAAGTAGGGAATACCTCATCCTTCGATTTGATAGGATATACCCAGGCTTTTCTAGTAGCATCATTTATGAAAGTGACAAAGTAAAGAGAACCACCTAAGGACCTAGTGGGAATAGGACCACATACATCTGTATGAACGAGATCTAAAGGTTGAATTGAAGAGTCAATGTGCATTCTATGCACATTTCTGGTTTGCTTTCCATATTGACAATGCTCACAAAATGAAAAATCAAAGAAAGAAAACATAGGTAAGTAGCCAGAACAAGAAGGATTTTCCATTCCACTATGAGATATATGGCCCAAACGACCATGCCAAATACAAGCCATAGGCTATTCAATAATAGCTAACAAGTGTTTCTATGATACAAATAAAGGATAAAGTGAGACAACTTTGCTTCCTTTTGCAATAACCATATTTCTCTTTGAGATACGAAAGGAGTGAGCATAGAAGACCACCTTGTAACCAAGGTCATCAAGTTTACCAACTGACATCAAATTGCATGATAACTGAGGTACATGGCATACATTATGCATAGTAAATTTTGAACCATCAATGAACTGCACAACCACATCTCCAATCCCCACAACGTCACACTGGTATCTCACGGTACCAAGAGACTTTGCTGCATAATTAGAGAACTATTCTCTGTGTGGTGTCACATGGAAAGAAGCACTAGAATCTAGCAGCCATGTGTGGGAAAGAGAATCGTCCATAAGAGCCTCAATTGGCACAGTACTATCAAGTTTCAACACATTAGCATCATGAGAAATAACATTAATTCCTTCAATCTTCACAGTTGTAGATGGTGCAGGTAACTGTTTAACATGCCCACCAACATTTTGTCATTTACCTTTAGCATTCATTAATGCATAACAATCTTTCTTCATATGTCCTTTCTTACAAAAATAATGGCATTCCATATCAATCTTCCTTGATTTACTTCTACTCTTATTGCGTTGACCATTCTTTTCCTTGTTCTTTCTCCTGCCACGTTGCTGATTCTTTCCTTGGTAAGAATCATGAACATTATATGCATCTCCACTATGAGTGCCAACCATAGATTTTCTACGAATCTCCTCACTCAAGAGTGCTCCACATATGTCATCATAGACGAGTTTACCACCAGGTGCACTATTGCTAATAGTTGTGCAAAAGGTATCCCATGATGATGATAGGGTGCATAATAGCAATACTGATTTTATTTCATTATCCGTATCCATTTTCTAAGCTTGTAACTAGGAGAATATAGCATCAAACTCATTTAGATGAGCAGCAACACTATTTGTATCCTTCATGCGAAGGTCATATATTTTTCTCATCAGATACACTTTATTTGATGCCATCTCTTTTTCATATGTATTGCATAACTTCTTCCAAAGCTCCTCTGCACTTTCACAGTCTAATACTGTAAAGTAAACATTATCTTCATCCATCTCAGCAGGCTTCTTTGAAATCCCATTTACTAGCTTCCATTGCCTCCTTTGAATCAGTACATCTTTAATCTGATTCTTCCATAGAGCAAAGTTTGTGCCATCAAATTTTCGGATCTCAAAATGTTTTTTGCCCTACAAGTTATAGCTCCTCCTCGGAACACTAGCACTAGACCTTGATCCACCAGATGTGCTTGAGACCTCTCATGCCATGGTGGTAGAGAACTGGATAGAATGATAATGGAGCTAGAAGAGTCCAAACACCAACGAATAAGTGTAAGGAGTAAATCGACAACTATATAGTTGGCTAAACCAAAAATCTAAAAAAGTTTTGCTAGAGTATCCTCTAGAAAATGAGCATATGACCAGTGTCAAAATATCATAAAACAACAATTACTGACATGTTTTTCTGCATAGTGAATCACTGACTCCACTACATATAATCAATTACCCAACAGAAGCCAAGTAGGTTTATCGAGCACCTATGAACAACTATCATGCATCTCCTATAGCGAGGTTGGGTAAGTCTTCCACTTGCATCACCGAAGAGACCCCGACATCTGGGTGTCTCCTAGTTAAGAAAACCTCACCACAACCCTCTTTATCAAACATAATAGGCTTTATGCAAAAACGTATCTGCTATATCAATGACCACATGGATTTACATAGGCGGTATCCATAGAAGCATACATGGTGCGTATGTGCTCAATATATGCAGTAAAATGACGTTAAAAGGATGAACGCACATACCAAAAACTAGCCAACAACACCTGCAAGTGTCTGTCAACTCTGACGTTTTAAGCACAAAAAACCTGCATAAATTTGCAGCGGTTGCTCCCACCAAAACTGAAAACCTTTAGAGAAACTTGTAGTTTTACGAGTGTGGATGAAAACACAGCCCCAAAGGTTGATATTTATTGTCGGAGAAGTACCAAGAACACTCTTCTTGATGTTCTTGGACCTGTGTGAAGAGAACTATGTGCAAAAGTACTCCAAAATGGCTCCAAAAGACACCCCAAAAATGCTTCAAAAATAGGCTTTGAAAGCAAAGAATGAATCTTGGAGGGACCAAAACATGTTCAAGGTAATGTCAACCTTAGTTTTTCCCCTTCTTCAGAGACTGCAAGAGTGTAGCTTAGTGGCAAGAGATTGCCACGGTTAAGCGAGCTCTAGGGGGAATAGTACTAGGATGGGTGACCTCTCGGAAAGTATCGGGAACCTCTATCTTCCTTGATCATTGATGTCCTCCCTCGTGCACAGCCAACAGTGCCAATGGTGCCAATGGTGACTTCCGTGACTTGGATGACAAGGTATGCCAAGGTCTATGCCTTGGTCTCTGCCTTAGTCGTAAGCCTTGGAGAAATCCGGGGGGTGCTCGCTTCGCTCGCATAAAAAGAACAAAGCTTTTGCATCAAACTACTCTAATATCAGCGAAGACATTCGATGGTGATGCACCACAGCTTGCTCTCCTTATGGAGAGCTCCACGATGATATCCTCGGAGTAGAAAATGGAGCTCCTAAGGCCACACACAGTACTTCGCACAAAGGCTATAGAGTATGTAGAAAAACATAGTACACAGGGAGCACCAAGACAGACTTCTTAGGTCTTACAAATGCGATCGAACTTAGAGTCTGTGACTAACCAGGCAACTATATGTTTTATTAAAGAACATATACAAAGAAGTGTTTGGTGGCCATTTGGCCTTTCACATGGACACTAACGATAACAATAAGTTTGGCTTTTTACCTGTAAACTTCTCTTCAAGTGTAACTTGATGTACAATAGTTGTCGGAGTTCTGCTCATAATGTATACAACAGTATGCACAACTTCTACCAAATAACAATGAGGCATATTCTTCTGAGCCATAAAGGTTCTTGCTATTTCTATAACATGTCTATTTTTGCTATTTCTATAACCTCCTCCATCAGATCTTAATGTCTGAATATAATTCCCTGTCTACTTTTCCATTATGTCCTTAAAATTTTGGAAGTGAGTGAACACCTCACTCTTATCTTTCATGAAATATACCCATACTCTTCATGTATGGTCATCAATGAAATTAACATAACACCTACAACCACCCATAGATGTGGCCTTTGCAGGACCCCAAACATCTATAGGTACTATTTCTAGCACATTCTCACTAACATGCTTGTCATGCGGAAACGATGCTCTTGATTGCTTACCAAATTGCCATGCTTCACATTACCTTTTGCATCTCTACAACATTGAAATTTGGTAGTCCATTGACAATCTCCTTTGATTGCATCAATTTAAGCCTCTGTAAATTTGCATGTCTAATTCATTTATTCCAAATCTCTATCTAAGCAATAATTCTCGCACCTTTTGCAAACATGCTGCATTCATTTCAAGAATTTCCACATTTAAGGTGAACATCCTATCGACTTTGTTTCCTTTGGTAATCAATCTTCCATCTTGTTTGTACTCTTCTACATATATGGAACATGCAACACATTAGCAAGATGTTTTACATTCCTGTGATCCATAGATAGTGCTATGTTTCTTGTATGCTTGATAGGATGTGATGCATCATCACCTATTTCAACATATCCAAGAACTGGCAATTTATGCAAACTACCAAACCATTCTACATGACTATTCATGTGATTTGAAGCACCTGAATCAACATAATAGACATTACCATTCGATTTCAAAACATCATAAGACATCATATTCATCATATGATGTTGAACCATGAACAACTTCTTAGAATGATCTTCCCTTGTGGATGCATAGTTGCTTTGTTGCCTTCTATTATTTTTTATTCTTTAACCTGTAATCATGTTCAAAGAGTCTAGGTTTACCACAATTCAAGCATCCTTTCCTATCATTATCTGAATCATTTTTTTGGAAATTTATATGGCCTTTTTGGCTCCCCCTGCCTCCAAACTATCCTCTATCTCCTCCACGATTCTCATGTTGACCTTGGTCTTGGTTACTGTTTCCTCTCCACCTTTGAGTACCTCTGCCTCTTCCATTGCCAAACTAGAATACCTGCTTAGAACTAGGTTTTCCTTGGGAGTTTGAGTCCTCACCAAGTTTCTTTTCTTTAATAATCAGCATGCACACCAGATCATCAAAATTTAGAATATTTTCCCTCATCTTTACAGAAGTTCTGAATTGCTTATATGCAGCTCCTAAACCATGAAGGCACACTTCCACCTTATCATCATCATCATATACATTCAAACCAATAGATGCAAGTGACTCACATATGCTTATGATTTTCAAGGTGTAGTCACTTATCGACATGCCCGTTTTTTGCAGTGTATGCAATTCGTTCTTGAGTTGCAATTTCCATGCCTTTGTATTGGTCTCATACAATGTGACTAAACTATTCCAAGCCTCTTTTGGAGTCTTGGCATCCTGTATAAGACAATAGTTATGCAATATGACACAGGAGGAGTACCAGAGAAGATAACAGATATAAGAGAATATCAACAATTTTCTACTAATAGCAAGTACAAAGATGATGGCATTGTCCACCTGTGCGCTCTCAAGGTAGAGCTTAAATGGTGATCTAGACAGCTCTAGATAGGGAGATACAAGGTAGAGGTATGCTAGCTCAATTCGATGTCTCAGGTAGTGCAGAACTCATGTATATATAGGATCATGGGTGGCCTTCCATGGATGGCTATACATGAGCAATAAAGCGTGGAAGGCCACTGCCCGCATAATTTCCATACACAGCTTAGGCTGGTTGAACCGACCTAACAAATATAAATGGTTTTTGACTTCCATAGGGAACATTCCATGCAATATTCCCTTTGCCATCGTGCCAGGGGTGCTTCCCCCTAGGACCCCCTGGCCCCCTGGGACACCCCAACCAGGGGGCTTACTGGCCCCCTTGGACCCCAGCCGGGGCTGCTCTCCACTGCCCTAGACCCCACAATTGGGGACCCTCGTAACTCCCTTTCCTTACAATACCTTACATGATCCAATATGACCTTCATCCAACATGCAAGTCGGGATTCCCATCAATAGGGTAATGCACGCTTGGCTTCTCCTCATAATGGGGGCCTTACAAAATATGCATACAATCATGAGGGGTAGACATTGATCATATACTAACATCCTGTATGTGCCCAATCATGCTATCCTATATGCTAATAGATAGCCAATAAACTACCTCTGTGATCCTTGGTTCCATTCTTCATATGCTCTTAATTGGTCCGTAGTCTGATTCCTCTCTAGTAACTGCGGAGCGTTTTCATTCTCTCCTTTGATGTACTTCTAGTAGCCTTTTCCCATTAAGAAATTCATCATACTAGATCTCCACGCATGGAAGTTGTTCTTCTCCAGCTTATCGTTCATAAGCTGACTCATTCCATCCATGTTTGCCATTTTTGCAGCAATTCACAACATTGCAAAAACACTACAAGCAGTACTTTTGCTTGAACACTATCGCACTATGACATGACAGTTCGATCTCAGAAAAACATAGTTTTCATGTATCAACAATACATGGAATTGCTTGAAATTCTAGATCTAGAATATTTGAGTGTTGCCAAATAGGATAAAAGTTAAAGCTTTGCAAACTCACCTAGTTTTTCTACGGGCCATACCTTGTGGGCTCAAAACAGAGGTCAAGATGGGTCCAAAATAAAAATCTAACAAAAATAAGTGACCCTAAAGGGATAACTTTTTGAAGATATTTTGGCGCCTTCTACCTTCATGCCAATTTTCATAGAAATCTAAGGTCGTTTGTGAATCATGCTTTCTCCACACCTTGTTGCATACTCTTCACCATTGGCCTTCTCCATGAGCTCTCTACAACCATAATGGCTCTGATACCATGTCACGAGGAAGGAGATAAGGAAGGATATCACTCACACACTCTCACACTAAAAGAGGAGCACACACACACATTGAGGCAAGGAAGAATCTTCTTCTTCTTCTTCTATTACATAAAAGGAATGTACAAGAATGACCTAAAACAAGAATACAACAAGTGCAATATATAAACAATAGTACATAAGGAAAATCCTAATGTTCGTGAATGATTGAGTTGGCAAGAAAAAATATGTGCCATCACTCTCAGTAGATAAATCTAGTAAATCTCAATGAAGTATCTTTGACATATACTAAACAACCCTAGGAACAACCATGCCCCAAAACTCCTAATCAAGTGTATCATTCAAGAAACTCTATTTGTAAGCCCTTAACCGAACCTTTGGTTAACAAACAACAGTGTAATAATCATCCCCTCAAATATCTCATAAAAAAGTGATGAAACCCACTATACATGCCAATTTCATGCATTACCTAGAGTATGCATATAGGAAGTATATGTATGAGCATTAGACACGAAGACATCACCATATATCACTCCACATCATGGGGCTACATAGGATGCATGTCATTATTGGAAAGGGATTGGAGTCGTGCCATTCTAAGATAGACATTTTTTTCCAGACTAATGTGTTCTCTTTTTGTAGAAGATCATTGTAATAAACACAAAGATCCATGCACAAGCTGGAGATCCTTTCACTACAGGTCCTAGTCAACATTTGGTGGACTACCACAATCTACCGATAGAAGAATACCCATTGCTATCGCCATGAGAACTCATTGGATATCAAGGCCCCATATTAATAGAAGATCCACCTCTAGGAAGAGCTAATCATATCAACTTTTCTTTCAAGGACTATTAGGACCTATGGCAGATGCAAAATATATCTTCAAAGCAAAGTTGGAGTCTGACCACCATTGGGGTAGGTTCTAGTTTTTCTCAAAAGATTTTGAGATGCTGAAAAACATTGAGGAACTTCAACTTTTATGGGAGAAAGCAATCTTGAAGGAATATTTCAAAGCAACACTACCCAAGCTAGATTTTTATAGGTGTTACTATCTGATCCACATGCTACAACTAGAATTGAGCAAGGATGTTCCAGGCACCTTTGTATTGTCATCTCTAGTATTAGATCCACCTTTTAAGATATTCAAGATGACATGCAAGATCATCAAGGAGTCTTTGAAAATATTCGAGAGCCATATTCCATTAGACAAAGAGTCCCTAGTCCTAGCAATGATGAAGAAAGGTGATGTATTAAAGTGGTCTTAGATTTTGGCTATCACCCCACAATTTTCCACACCCTTACACATCTACATGCAACCTTTTACATTCTTGGGGTAGGATAGGTTCACTCAACCACACAAAAAGATATGGTTTAGTTTTTACTTGGCTCATAACTTGTCGATGAAAATTGACCTTTCACATTGCATCATGCAGCTATACATAGCCAACCATAGATGGATCAGAAAACAAGCCCTCAATGGATGTTGTGTAATCATGAGAATAGGTCACATGTGCTTAGCATATGACATTCCCATTGAGCAAGACCTTTCAGGAACTCAGTTGCAAGCTTACAAAAACAAACATTTGGTGACCTCCCAACCTGGCAAGCATATGAGGATACCATTCCATGCTTACAACTAGTAGAAACTTTGCCATCACCACAACCATCACCTCCAAGGCCACACCCTATGATTCCATCTATCCATACCCATCTCTCAAGAACACCGAATCTCAAAGGCTAAAGTGATGCTAAAGTGGAACAACCTATAGGCACTACATAAGCAACAACTACAACAAAATTGATAACAACAAAATAAGCGAGCACAAGATCTTTGGACACTACCAGATCTAAGCAACACACTAGATTTTGAAATACCAGATCTAATCAACACACTCGTCATGTATGCCTTCTCCCTATAGTAGGACAACACATTCAAGTGCCACTTCCACCCAATGTTTCTCATGAATCAACCCTTTGAGGCCACACACCGGCACCTATCCCACCCATTCATACAACATCCTGAATGAAACCGTCCATTCCCCTTTTCACCAACATTTCTTCCCTCTTCCAAGAATTCCAAGACATTTTTGAGGCACCACCATGCCCCATTTGCATGTTCCCATCATGTCCCAGACTTGATCCCCTCCCCGCACATCAATTCTCTCCTGTGAAATTGTTCTTGTAACATCACCTCCCAAAACCACTACCTCCACCCCCATCCCTAGTGCG
The DNA here is from genome assembly GCA_020310875.1 of Ceratopteris richardii. Classification (NCBI taxonomy): domain Eukaryota; kingdom Viridiplantae; phylum Streptophyta; class Polypodiopsida; order Polypodiales; family Pteridaceae; genus Ceratopteris; species Ceratopteris richardii. The sequence continues at coordinate 184,896,456 of CM035407.1, forward strand.
TCTCCAATTCCACCATCCATTGTACCATTTCCAACCCATCTCCAATCCCCCTTTTTCCCATACTCGACCTCATACCACCATCCCTTCCCCATTATGTCTCACTTTTTGTCAATATTCCATCAATAGATTGCAAATCCCTCCTTGCCTATCACATCTTCACACAACCAACATAGACTATCTTATTTAGAACTTGGTTCCCAACCAGTTTCCATGTTTTCAAAATTTGTACCGGGTACCATGAGCACCCAACCATGCATGGCCACTATTGTATTCATTGTTCACTGTTGACGCGATGCATTCCATCATGTCCAATGCGATGGACATCGAACCACCCACAACACCTCCATCCACACTTCACACACTTTCTAAACCCCTTCTACCAAGCTCCCTGCCACTCACAAGCATTCTCAAACCTACATCCAATATTCCCATCCCCTCTGTCTTCCCCTCTGCATTACATATAGACACTCATACATTTATGCATTCCAATCCCATATATTCATTATCCACCATTGATAATGCATTGGAACAAGTGTTCGTGTGCATCCATCAAGTCCCTAAGGAATTTACTACAATGAACAAATGATACAAGGATTTGTAGGCAAGCACTATCTAACTATAAGCACAACTCAATTCTTTGAGCATAAAACATTTTTCCCTCAATGCTAGATACATAGAGCTCAAGAATACTCACAATGCAATGGAAGTCCAACTAGAAAAGTAGAACAAGGAGGCTATTGCAGAAGTCAAAGATCAACTTCGAGCAAAGATAGAGCACAATGCATGACCTCATGCAACATGGGAGTGTTGAAAATCATGTCTCAATCATGAAAAAGGGCTCAATCACAAGTTTTGCAAGTGGAAAAATAAAAAAGGAGGACCCAAAGTTTTAGAATTAAGTTAGAAGCTCCACCAAACTCAATCAAATTCAAATCTCATCAATCACCCACCAAAAAGTGCACCTACACTGATTGGTGGGTGGTTAGCTAGATTGTAGGAAAAGTAAAACTCTATTAGCACTTAGTGAATTTATAAACTCCAGCAAGCAACTCCCTTCCTTGATTACCTCATTTTCTCATGATTTTGCTCCTCTCTATTTAAAGGTGTAGTTAGGCTTTTTCAAATCTGATTGTACCATATTGAAGAGCATTGTTTGCTCTCGTTGTAATAATTTTCATTGATTTCAAGCTCATTTGTTCTCTCATATAGTGCTTTGAAGTTTTGCAAAGTTTCAAGTTCTTTGACTAAGTGAGTTGGGAGAAATTGCCAACTTTGTGAAGGTATATCTCTGCACATAGGCAGAGAGTGTTGCAAACAGGTAAAATGGTTTGCAGATGATGTTTCTCCCAGGTCGAATAACCATTTTAGATGATTTAAAGCTTGTTGGGTAGTTCTTGAAATCTTATGTGATTTTGCAAAGTTTCATATTAATTCTCTACACAAATGCAAAGAAAAATTTAGAATAGTGAGCATATATCACTGCTTGTGGGCCTACTGGAGGGCAACCATCTTCCATTGTTGCATTGGGGTGTTAGAATCATCCACCATCAGTGTTATCAGAGCCATTTTGCATGCTTGGAGACATCATTGGGCATCATATTGAAGACTTGAAGGGATAAAGACAGCTCATGGAAGCACAATGAGGACTTATCAAAGCAAGAAGACATCAAAAGGGAGCTACATCGATGGAGATTTTCTCAACTAGTCGAAGGTTAATAAGAGAGAAGCTATCAAAAGGTAATATCCACACCTTTTAAAGCATACAAACACTTGAGCAGAAGCTAGAGGAGCATCTTAGAGCTCAGTATGGCTGAGTATAATGCACAAATATAGAAGTTAGAGAAAGTCAGTTATCAACCATGGATATTTAGAGTTAGCAATACCTTATGGGTAAAGGTTTGTGGGGATTAGTGAGTGGCACGGAGCCAATGCCTCATGTACATGATCCAACACTTCAAGGCAGGTCAAGACACTTAATGGATGGATAGAAAGGGATAGGAGAGTCATATTCATTCTATCCCAAACATAAGCAATAGCATGATAGGGCATATACAAGACTTGGACACATCCAAAAAGGTTTGGGAGACCTTGGAGAGATTGGACTCTTCATCAACCAAGGCAAGGAAGATTCACCTCAAGAATGAGCCAAATAATCTTAGGAAAGCATAAAGTACTAACATAAATGAGTGCATTTTGAAGGTTAAGGAGCTCGCAAATGCCCTAGGCTCAATTGGGAACCTAATCAAAGATGACAATCTTGTCGCATACACTGTCAATGGATTGAGAGAGGATGAAAGGTGGAAAGCATTCAGCACATCAATTTATGTGAGGGATTCGCTAAAAGAATTTGATCAATTAGTCACATTGATGGTGACCAAGGAGATGAACCAAGGAGTTTCACAATCAAAGGGCATCCAAGCCCAAGTTTTCTATGCAGGTAGAGGCAAAGGCAAAAGAGGTGGACAAACTCCCAAGGTAGAGGGAGAGGAAGGTCAAAATCAAGCTCAAGCAACCAAGAAGGCTCCAACCAAAGCTATGGATTGAGAGGAAGAGGAGGAAGATCGCATGGAAGAGAAGCATCCGATGGAGAATGCTATAGTGGTGGAAAATTGAGTCATGAGCTTGTTGGTCCAAAGGAGGAGGAAATCAAGGGAACAAAAGGAACCAAGGTAATTGTTGGGGGATTCTTGTGCAAAAAGGGATTTGAGTGTTTGTAGGAGAAAAGGGAAAGATAAGGGGAAAGATACAGACACTCGAAACCGTTGTTGATTGATTATAATAAGACAAATACAATGGTGATGCACAATACAACCAACGCATTCTGTGCAAAATCCCATAGAGTGCACAATCACAAAGTACAAAATACCCAACGTTCTTGTTATTGTCTGCCTTCTCTACACCAGACCTCCACCTTCTCCAAGCTTGCACTTGTGCACACCTTGCACTCAAGCTTCCAATAGGGGGAGGGATGGACACCTTCTGTCGGCACGTGCACAGCTTCAATGGGACCTTGGGATCTTTGGTTGTATGCTTAGCACTTCTCAACACACTTCTTAGTCACTCTTCATGCACAGCTTGCACTTCACTTCTCTGCATTGCACACTATGCGTATCTTGCACTTCTCTCTCTTGCTTAGTATAAACTACGCTCATCTTGTTTAGTCTTCAAAGAATAATGCCTTGCCTTGATTGAGTGTCGGTTCACGTACGCTTCTAACTGCTAGAGTATCTTGGTGCTCACTTTGATGTCTCAAGATTGTCTCCAAAAGTGGGCAGCCAATGAATCCCTGCTTTGTCCTGTAGTGACATTAGATTAAAACAAAAATTTTTAATGGGGGGCCCTACTTTCACTTCTGCGTACGCTGCCCCTTTACATTTTGTCTTTTAATTCTTCAAGTGTGCACCTAAGAGAGGGTTCACCTGAACCTTCCAAACACTTTGAACCTTAGATAAATTACAAAAATACCTCTACAACCTGCAACCAACTTCTACAATTTTACCATTTGTGAACAATTAATTATGCACTACCTGTGCACCTTGACACCGGACTTTGAACGCTTTGAATTCACCCATGTTGACCTTTGACCCTGAACATGTTGACTTTGATCGATTTGAATTTGACCTTTTGAATTTGATTGTAGTTGACTCTAACTATAGTTAACTTTGACCAATATGACTTTTATGGGCTCAACAATTTCCCACCACCTAATGGGCTCTCCGTCTTGGAGAGCTACAACCAAAACCTGGAGCAAAGATGACACATGGATTCATGTGCTGCAAAATCTTCAAAAGGACATTGAGCAGCAATCAAGTCCACTAGGAGCAGGATAGCACAAACACCAGAGAAGAACCAAAAGTGTAAATGTTGCACGAAAAAGCAAGGGAGGGCAATCGGAGGGTAGGAAAGAGGGGGAAGGGAGGGCTGAGGGGGTTGAGATGGATAGGGCAGGGAAGGGTAAGGATGGGGCTTGGCAGAAGGGTAAAGGGAGGGTGAGGGAGAAGGAATATGGGGTCTGGAGAGGGCCGAAATGATAAAACAAGAAAGCTACAAAGGGTGCATATGGAAAAGTATGAAACATATGGTAAGATAAAATGAGAATAGACCATGTGGACCATATGTGGAATTAAAAACACATGAGAAATGTGCTCAAAACACTGGGGTTTTGAACAAAAGTCAGAGAAAAGGTGGGATTTGGAAACATTAAGGCAAAAATTGAGTCTAGAGTGCCAAAAGACATGAAAATGACTCCAAGTTTGAAGACAACGGCCATCCGAGGCGCAATCTAGAGCCAAAAGCATTGGACCATGAAAAATAAAAAATATATATTTTTTTATTATGTGTAATAATAAAAAAATTATCCTCCTCTCTTTTTTTTTGGTAATATATTTTTACGAATGCACGTGGTTGGGTAAAGTATAAAATAAAAAAATAAAAATAAAATGAAATGAAAGAAAAGGAAAATAAAAATAACTAAAGAAATTAATAAAATAAAAAAATAATAAAAAGAAAATAAAATAAAGAAAAGAAAACAATAATAAAATAAATAAAAGAAAATAAAAAATCCGGGGGGTGGGGCGAGGGGAGGCAGGGGGAGAGAGAGAGAGACAGAGAAAGAGAGAGAGAGAGAGAGAGAGAGAGAGAGATGGGGTGGGTTTTTTTTTTTAAATAAATATAGCCTCTAGGGCCCCTTTTTTGTGGTAAAAATACCCTGAAAATAAAAAGAAAAATACTGAGAAAATCCACAAAAACTCAAAAAAATGCGAAAAGATCAAGAAAATTCCTAGCATTTCCAGGCCACTACCTCACTCAAAACCACAGAGAACTTCCTTTTTTCCTCCATTATATCAAGAAAATTACATTGGAAAAGGATGAAAAAATGCTAGAAAGTTTCTAAAAATGCTTGAAAAATTCCCAAAAAATTCATAAAATTGTACTTATGCAAAGGGCTATGAAAGGGTTGCTAAATTTGCTAAAAAATCAAAGAACAAGAATGAAAATGGATAAAAACTACTAAAACTTGAGCAAAATGATATGAGAAGGCTATGTACAACCTGGACAGATTTTGCAAGTTCCAGGTGATCCATGAATCTTCAGTTGTGTTGATGATAGGCCTTGAGCCTTGATATATTGACAATTGGTAGGATCTCTCCTTTTAGAGTCTCTAACTCCACTGCACCCCAATTCAGCAGTGTCTTAATTCGATAAGGTCGTTCTCAGTGTGGAAGCTATTTTCCCCTTGTGTGTGAATTTGAGGTCTATGGAGAAGAACCAACATGCCTGTTTTTAAGTTATTGTTCCACAGATTCTGATCATGTGCCTCTTTCCTCTTCATTTGAGTCTCTATCAATTGTTTTGCAGCATGTAGACGCATCTCTTCCACTTTATGTAGTGCTCTAAGCCTCTGAGAGACACCACAATCTTTCTTTCCCTGCATGAAGGCTACTTTTGGTGATCCATGTAGAAATTCAAAGGGTTCAATAGGAAATAGCCCGTAAACCAATTGGAATGGAGAATATCTAGTAGCTTCTTTGTAAGCTAATCTATATGCCCATAGGGTACCTTGATAAGCAATGCCCTAGGAAGTGGGTTGTAACATACATTCCTTCCTTAACATGGCAATTAATACCTTGTTGGTGGATTCTGCTTGTCCATTAGCTCTTGGATAGTAGGCACAAGAGTTCCTATGTAGAATTTTGTACCTGTTAAAAATTCCCTGTGTACCTTGTTCACAAAATGAGTACCTTGCTGTGTACAAATTTCAAGGGGGCATCCAAACCTACAAATGATGTTACTATAAATCAAATCAGCAACAGTTTGAGCGGTGCAATGAGGGGAGGCAATAGCTTCAGCCCACTTTGTTGCATAGTCAGTGGCGATCAATAGATACTTTTCTCTTTTTGGAATTGACGGAGGGTAGATGGGCCCTACGAAATCTAGCCTCACTTCTCAAATGGTTGCCAAGAAGTGGAAATAATCAAGGGGTTGTGCCTCTGCTTTGTTGGCTTGGGTCCACACCTCTCAAAAACATAACATGCATTTCCCCATTCCTCTACATCTTTGAATAATGTAGGCCACCATAAGCCAGCATCAAGGATCCTCTTACTCATAATGTGTCCTTGAAGGTGCCCACCAACTATTCTGCTTTTGAAGGTAGTCTCTTTCTTTGCACAGCACTTGCCCTCTCTGGATAGAGTCCAATTTTAATAAAATTCTTGATGTCATCATACCAACTTTGAGCTTGTACAACGAACAAATTAGCATCTGGAAAATCATCATTTACTCCAATTGCTTGATCCATCATGTTGATCCTGGATAGGCGGTTTGCCATAACATTTTTTTTACCTGGTCTATGGACTACAGAAAAATCCATTTCCTGGAACAGCAGTAACCACCTCCATACCCTACCAGTCGCTTGTGGTTTGTTCAGTAAATATTTGAGCGGTTGATGATCAGTTATGATAACAAATTTCACTCCCAACAAGTAATGATGAAACTTTTGTACAACGAAAACCATGGCTAAGACCTCCCTTTCTGTGGTGCTATAATTTCTTTCAGCCTTGGTCAAAATTTGACTCGCATATTGAATTGGTCTGTCCAATTTGTATTCTTCGTTGTGTTGAGTCAAAACCGCCCCCACTGCATATGCACTGACATCTACATATATATGAAAAATTTTTGAACACTCAGGTGTGATCAGATTGGGAGCAGCTACTAAAATTGACCTTAATGTTTGATATGCTTTTTCCTCCTCTTCTTCCCATTTAAAAGGTACTTCCTTACCTGTAAGCCTAGCCAATGGTCTGGCTATTTCTGCTCACATCTTAATAAATCTCCTGTGGTACCCTGTATGTCCTAGAAAACATTGAATCTCTTTTGGAGATTTAGGTCTAATTAACTTTAATATAGCTATAATTTTGTCTAGGTCAGGTGCCATACCTTTGGAGGATACCACATGTCCCAGGAGGGTACCTTCAGTCACCAGAAAATGGCATTTGTTTGGTTTCAAGTTCAACTTTGTTTCTCTACACCTCTTAAAAACTCGTTGTAATTGAATCAGATGCTTTTCTAAACAATCCAATGGAGTCTCTGCAAGAGTACTTGAAAAGGATGAAAAATCATCCATGAAAATTCTGAGAGACTTTAGCAACAATGGTCCAAAAATGAGATTAACTATTCGATTGAAAGTAGCTGGGGCATTTCTCAGTCCAAATGGCATCTTTACATATACATAAGTTCCCCAAGTTGTAATGAATGCAGTCTTCTCTCAATCCTCAGGGTGGATGGATATTTGATTACATCCACTGAATCCATCCATGAAGTTGTAAAGTGTATGTCCAACTACTTCTTCTATGACCTGTTCAACAAATGGCATTGGAAATCCATCTAGGATGGTGACCTTGTTCAATGCTCTAAAGTCCACACAGATTCTGATCTTGTTAGTGTTTTTATTTGGAACAATTACCATAGGAGATAGCCATTCGGAATGCTCTATAGGGATGATAATTCCTACCTCTTCCATTTTCTGAATTTCCAAGTAAACAGCTTCAACATATTTAGGATTCAGCCTATAACTCTTACCTCTCAATGGTTTTGCTCCTTCAATGAGAGGGATTCTATGCTCTCTGCAACTAGGTGGTACTCCTTCTAAATCCTTGTAGTGCCAAGAAAAGATATCTGCAAATGACTTCATGAAAGATGTTACCTTTAAGAGCACCTCTGGATGATTCTCTATCCATGTGGCTATCAAAATGGGATGCGGCTGATCCTCGTTGCCCAACTAAACCTCCTTCACTGGATGCTTGTTTATAATGCTATCTGTAAGTCCTTCCTAAGTAGCATCCTTAGTTACATTGTCCCACATAGCTTTGGTATCATAAGCAGGAACATATTGAATGTCTAGTTGCACTTCTTCCTCTTGAATCCATCCTGGAGGGATCTCATGAAGTGGTAATGAATCCTCTTCTATATTCTTTTTCTTACCTTTAGACTCTGAACCTTCCTTTTGGTTGCAATCCACAGAAATAACTTCCTTTATATGGCTGTGTAAAGGAGACCTCTTTCCCCTTCTGTGGTCTTTTGCCAGCTCTCCCAACCCAACTACTTGAATTATTTCCTCTTTTTCTGAATACCCTTCTTCTATGTCTGATTTAGATGGAAAAATTCCAAAGCAAGGAAAAGAATTCCGTGCTTCTAACCATGCGATCATGTTGTCTTCATCATATAGATCCACTTCCTTGCCTTCTTGATTGTCTACAGAGTCCATATCTATGTGTATACCAACTCATTGCATCATGTTGGTATGTCCTTGTTGATTAGGACCTTCTTCCAACAATAATTGTCTTAATTCAGCACCTTCTTGTTGGACCCACATGGTATCTTTGCCCCAATCATGTATTACACTAGCATGCCTTAGCCAGGGTCTTCCAATTAATAGAGGAAACCCTCCCTGCACATTTGGTAATCTTATAACTACAAAATCCAAGACAAATGTGTTACCTTGTACTTCCATCCAAATGTTAGGGACTACTCCCATAGGTCTGACTATACCTTGGTCTGCCAGGGTTATAGTGAAGTTGGCAGGCCTTGAAGGGTTTAGTCCAATATTTTTCATGGTATGTTAAGGCATCAAGTTAATGCCAGAATGGATTGATGAACAACAATGACCAAACAAAAGGATTATGTTAGAGTGAATGTGCTCACATCAATAAGTCGACCATTATATAGTTGGCAAAACCAATAAATCCCCTACAATTTTATCTTTATGCATAACAACAGCCTTTGCCACCAAACTTGTTGTGGAAGCCTCATCAATTATCTGCGAGAGTTCTGACCTGAATTTTCCATCTATCTTTATTAAATAAAAAATAATGACCTCCTTTTTCATGGACTTGAGTAGGCATGAAGCTTCTAATTTCTTAAGAGCATGGGCTCCAATGGGCTTATCAACCTCCTCATGAGCCCTGTTGAATGCATGCCCAATGGCATCACTTGTACCTATGAGATTTTATTTTTGCCTTGTATCTGCACATGTGGTGCCTTTGTCTTCAAATGTCTCTTTGTCTTTGTTCAATCCATTAATCCTTGATTCTTGACCTATTTCTACTTGTGCCTTCACTTTGCTTCTTGTCTGCACTATAAAAGATTCAATCCTAACTGCACCACCCTGGTATATGGTGATGGCACATTGACTTGATCTCCCATTTCTTCTTTGCACATAGAAATCATTTGAATGTGGGGCCCAGATGAAGATGCTTGATTCTTAGGACAACAATTAATATAGTGGTCTCTCGCCTTTGGGCACTTCCTGCAAGGAGGGGCATTTTCTGGTAGAGTGCACCTACTTTGGTATGCCCACATTCTCCACATCTGAAACAAATAACTGGCCTTCTAGGCCCATTTCCAAAGTTATTCCTCTGTCTAGGGTTGTAATTGTTACCTTGATTAGGTGCAACCACCATCACATTAGCTTATGGCATAAACGAATTGGGCACATAAACAAAGGATGAAGGACATGCAAAGGAAGGGCTTGGTGAGTATTCTACCTGATCTTACATCTCATAATATTCAACATTTGTGCCATGCTTGTCAATTAAGGAAACAAAGGAGATTGCCATTCAAGAAGGGAGCACATGTGAGCAATGAAGTGTTGAATCTCATACACATAGATGTATGGGGACCTACAAGGGAGCCATCCATTGGATGCAACAGATATTTTATCACATTTATAGATGATCATTCAGGGTTTTTTTGGATGTATTGCATGAAGTCAAAGTGAGAGGTGTTTTACCACTTCAAGAGGTTCAAAAAGCTAGTGGAGAAGGAAACACGGAAGTATATAAAGACTCTCAGACCCAATGGAGGGAGAGAGTATTTTTCAAATGAGTTTTTAGATTTTATACATGCCCATGGCATCAAAAGGCAATTCACTTGCAGGTATACAACTCAATAAAATGGGGTGGTAGAGAGGAATAATAGATTCATAGCAGAAGTATCTAGAGCTTTGTTAAATGAAATGAATGTTCCTAAGTCTTATTGGGATAATGCAACAAATACAGCCATATACATTATGAATAGTTGTCCAACCTCAAGAGTACATGGAGTTACACCTTATGAAGCTTGGTGTGGTAATTTTTATGTTATGTTTCACATACCTCAGGAACTGAGACACAAGTTAGACCTAAAGGTAGATAGGTGTATATTTCTTCAATATTCTTGAGAGAAAAAGGGTTTTAGATGCTATAATCCTTGAACCAAAGAACTTAAGGTGTCTAGGGATGTAATATTTGATGATTTTTTGCCTTGTTATGGTAGCAAGGATGTGTTACAGGTTGACGACACATATGAAGTCAAGAAGAAGTTCAAAGAGCAACAATAAAGCATGGAGATGAGTGGTCCAACCACTTCTAGAACACCATAAGAGGAGAGTAATACATCTGTTTGGCATGGAAAAACAAGGAATGAAGCTCATTGAAGTGAAAGAAGTAGCAAAGGAAAAGGAAAAGGAAAATGACAAAGACCATCAATGGGTAGACATGGAATCGACAAGTGATGACGATATGGAAAAATTAGAAACTCAAGGATTTAAAGCATCTAAAACAAGGAGACAGAGATTCATAACAACTAATGATGAGGTACAATCATCTAATAGGGTTAAATACCCCATTCAAAGGCTAATTTATGATTCATTCATTGCAAGACACTATGCCTACATGAGTCAAGCTATAGTTTGTGAAGAACCTAACTCTTCTGAAGAAGCAAATAAGCATAGGGAATGGATTGAATACGTGGAGGAGGAAGCTAAGTCACTTGAAAAATGATACTTGTTCATTGGTTCCAAGAACAAAGGACATGAAATTCATTGGCAACAAATGGGTGTACAAGGTAAAGAGGCATGTAGATGGGAGCATCTCTAGGTATAAAGCAAGGTTGTTTGTCAAAGGTTTTGCTCAAACCTATGGCATAGAGTTTCAAGAAACATTTAATCCAGTTCTAAGATGTCAACCATAAGAATTGATTGCAATTTCAGCCTCAAATGGTTGGAAGATGTACCAGTTGAATATGAAGAATGATTTCCTAAATGGAGAGCTTGAAGAGGTAGTCTTCATGGAGGAGCACTAAGGCTTTGAAGATGAGAGGTTTCCACATCATGTATGTAGGCTTAAGAAGGCTTTTTATGGAATCAAGCAAGCTCCAATGGCTTGGAACCAAAGACTTGTGGACTACTTGGTAAAATGTGGATACAATCAGAGTCGTGAAGGCCCATCACTCTTTATGCAGAAGGAAGGTAGCAAAAATATTTTTCATTTGGATATATATTGATCATTTGATCATTACTAGGGATGATGAAGACAAGATAAATGAAATAAAGAGGAATCTTGGATGTGAGTGTAAAATCTCTCATTTAGGGATTTTAAGGTACTTCCTTGGGATTTAAGTACTATATAAAGAGGAATGTATATACTTGATGCAAAGGAAATACATTCTAGATCTTTTGAAGAAGTTTGGCTTGAGTGATTGCAAGCCCATTTCAAATCCATTAGAAGTAAATGTTAAACTAAGTGCTTATGAAGGTGAATAAATGAAGGATGTGATCATGTATAGGCCAATAATTTGTTCTCTCTTGTATGCTACTATGATGATACCAGATATTGCACATGTAGTTGGAGTGTTATCTTAATTTTTTTAGGCATCAAGAGTACCTCATCTTGTTGCAGCCAAAAGGATACTTAGATACCTCAAAGGATCAATGAATGAAGGTCTATATTATCCATTTGATGTGGATTAAATGTACAAGCTTATTGTGATGTTGATTAGGCATGTTCCAAAGATGATAGGAGCACTAGTGGATATGTTATCATGCCAGGGAAGAAGACCATCTCATGGATGTCAAAGAAACCACCAACAATGGATTTCTCATGACATAAGCTGATTATAGAGCCTTAGCACAAGTCTCATGTGAGCTTATGTGGCTCAAGAAGTTGTTTGTTGATCTTGATTTAGAGGGTAAGAAAGTACCTATATTTGTGACAACATAAGTAGCATATGCTTGGCTCAAAATCCAGTGTTCCATGAAAGGTCAAAGCATATAGAAGTGCATTACCACTTTATTAGAGAGAAGATAATGTCAAAGGATATCAAGGTGGAGCATGTCAATACAAAGGACCAATATGCAGATATGTTTACCAAGGCTTTGGATGGAATAAAGCTACAACACTTCAAGGCATGCATTGGAAGGACCTAGGCATTGAGACTTGAGGGGGAGTGTTGAAAATCAAGTCTCAATCATGAAAAAGGACTCAACCACGAGTTTTGCAAGTGGATCAATAAAAAAGGAGCACCCATAGTTGTGAAATCAAGTTAGAAACTCCACCAAACTTAGTCAAACTCAAATCTCATCAATCACCCACCAAAAAGTGCACCTACACTGATTGGTGGGTGGTTAGTTAGATTGTAGGAAAGTAAAACTCTATATAAGCACCATCCCACCTTTTTCGTGATTTATGTGCATTCTATGAGTTTAACACTTAGTCTAGTGAAGTCATAAACTCCAATGCAACCCCCTTGCTTGCTTACCTCATTTTCTCATGATTTTGCTCCTCTTTGTCTAAAAATGTAGTTAGGATTTTCCAAATTCGATTGTACCAGATTCTAGAGAATTGTTTGCTCCCTCATTCTACTCATTTTCATTGATTTCAAGGTTAATTTGGTCTCTTGTATAGTTCCTTGAAGTTTGCCAAAGTTTTAAGTTATTTGACTGAGTGAATCGTGAGAAATCGCCAACTTTGTGAAGGTATATCTCTGCACATAGGCAGAGAGTGTTGCAAACAGGTAGTTGTTTTTGTAGAGGATCATTCTCCCAGTTTGAATATCCATTTGGGCCTAGTGGAGTGCAACCATCTTCCATTGTTGCATTGGGGTGTTAGAATCATCCTGCATTAGGGACTACTATGCAGACATCTTGTAGTCACCCGTGATGAGAATCATCTACTACAAGAGCAAAACAAAGACAATTTTGAAGCAGTAATAGACACTCCGAATGTGTCTATCAGTCCCAATAGATTTCAAGCACTACTGTCAAAAAATATAAGGATCATCTTAGAAGACTATGTTGTGTTATTTAAAATGCATGACAAGTTGAATGAGGATTACAAAATTTTGAAGTGCAACCTAGTAATCATGCAACCCACAACGTAGGAAGACCTACTCATTCAATAGAAAGAGACACCACAAGAAGTATTGTAAGAGCTACAACATCTGCGAAACCAAGTGTCAAACCTACAGGCTGAACTTGCAAAACAAGCTATTGTCCAAAGGACAACCTCTCCACCAGATGTTCTTGAGCTAGAGGAAATAGTAACCATTCTTGTCGACCCCACCTTTCAGGAAGAATATCTACATCAAATGGCAGTCAATGGATGTATCATTGAAGAGGTCCAAGATACATTTGAATTTCCAAGGGTGCTTGGATGAAGCCAATGGAAGAAATGGGGAAGACACACTCTGCAAGAATCTGAGCTCAATTACAAACAGTGGCCATGATAGAGGAAACCATATTAGATTCCCCTTATTTCATCAAACTTGCACTATGAAAATATATCTCCACCAATGAGATCTAGTACAATACCTACTTCATGTACTTGGCCAAGTATAATGCATAGATATAAAGGATCACTAGTGAGTTACCTATGCATGTGAATCAATTCCAACCATAGTATCTACCTCCAACCACCCACAAAGGAACAATTTCTCAACCAAATTGGAGACAAGAGCTACTAGTAGAGTACCAAAAAATGTTGCAGACATGGAACAAGGCACCACTGCATATTTTATTCAATCCTTGTTACGATGAAGTACCCAAACATGGATCTCCGCCTTCTTTTGCAATAACGGTATAGAACGATCCAAAGTTCCAGGATTGGGCAAATTATCCATACTTAGTGCCACCACACACACCCCCTATAATCAGATATATGATCGCAACTATCAGGCATTGGCTACCTTGTTTGCATCAAATGACAGATATAGCTAGGAGTGAGAACTAGCCTTTGTAAGTAAGTAGAGAAAATGATGCAAGAAAGTGAGCAACAAGCAAGATCAAGATGAAAGTAATTGTATATTCATCTAGTCTTATGTATAAATATTTTTGACTCTTTATATAGATCCCTTGTGGATTCCATGACTCTTCTACATCCAATTTGAATTCAATATCACTTGTATGATTGTTTATTATATTTCATGTTGGAGTTAGACGTCTACGGAAGCACACAAACAACACAAGGAAGAAGAAGCTTGGAGCTCTACACACAATACTAAATGTATTACTAAAGAATGTACAAAGATAAGTAGCCCATTAGGGCAATAGGCGTATATACAAGCCAAGGGAAAAAAACCTCCTAAAGAGGGAAAAAAGTGCCCTAGCGGTCCTAGAGTGTTCACACACATCACTACCTAAATATATCAACAAATCCCCCCTGAGAGTGATGCGGTGAACAAGTAGCAGGCACTCATGTATAAGGAAGTGCCAAGCTATGTGGAAATCACTCCACAAAAGGAAGTAAGCCCAAAGCTTTGCGGAAAGCTTCAAACTTCTCCCTGGGCAGAGCCTTCATGAAAAGGTCTGCAATGTTCTCTTGCGTGGGCACATATGCCAAGCTGATCTCCCAGCAGAGAACCTCTCCCTGACATAATGATAATGCACCTCAATGTGCTTACTGTGAGCATGGAACACAGGGTTCCTCGCAACTGCCAATGCGCTCTAACTGTCAGTGAAGATGGTGGTGGCAGAAGACTGACCAACACCTAAATCAGCCATAAGGCGTCTGAGCCACACACACTCAATTGTAGCTGTGAAAGTTGCCCTATACTCAGCCTCACAACTGGAAGTGGCCACAGTAGGCTGCTTCTTGCTCAACCAAGATATACATGAGCTACCAAGCATGAAGACAAAGCCACTAGTGGACACACGAGTGTCATAGCAACCAGCCCAGTCTGAGTCAGAAAAAGCATGCAAATCTGGCGGTAGTGATCCCCCCTTGGGATAAAACAACCCAAGTAGCCGAGTACCACTCAACTAGCGAAAAATGCGCTTAACCGCCTACCAATGCTTGACACCTCGGCAATGCATAAATCTGCTCATCTGTGAGACAACAAACTGAATATCTCGCCTAGTAATGCATAAGTAAATCAGGCATCCATCAGCCTGCTGATAGAGGACAACATCAAATGCATCTCCAGCATCATGAAGACTCAATCATAAACCTATCTCCATAGGAGTGGCAATAGGCTTACAGTCTTCAAGGCCAAAACACTGTAATAATGTGTCAATATATTTCGTTTGACACAAAGCCATTCCACCATCAACTTGCATAAATTGAATGCCCAAATAGTGATGCAAATTCACCAAATCAGACATCCCAAATGAGGCATGCAAATCAGCCTTAAAATCAGCAATATGCTTCTCAATAGGACTAGTGAGCAGCATGTCGTCAACATAGACAACAATGATCAGAAGCACATCATTAGCACGCTTAACATATAAGGTGCTTTCAGTTGGACTGTTCTCAAAACCATGTTGAATCAGATAGGCATGTATCTTCTCATACAAGCACGTGGTGCTTGCTTTAAACCATATAATGCCTTCTTTAACCTGCACACCTGGTTATCATGCCCTTTCTGCACAAAGGCACGGGGCTGAAAAACATATACTTCTTCATGCAAGTCACCATTTAGAAATGCAGTTTTAACGTCCAACTGATGTACATTCCAACCATGATGGGCTCCAAGTGCACAAATGCTCCGAACAGTAGTCATACGGCATGTAGGTACAAAGGTCTCATCAAAATCAATGCCTCTTTCCTGTGCATAACCCTTTGCAACAAACCTAGCCTTATACATGTCAACTCTACCATCAGGTCTACGCTTTAGCTTGTATACCCACTTAGAGCCAATGGCTTCTTGCTAGGTGGCAAGTCACATAAAGACCAAGTACCATTCTTCATTATTGCATCATATTCAGATTGCATAGCACCCATCCAATTTTCTAAATTTTCTGCTTCATCAAACGAAACAGGCTCATTCTCATCACAGAGACTAGATGTAGCCATAACATAGCAATCTGATGCAAAAGAGGCACTATGAGATCCTGATCGAGTACGATATGACAGAGGTGCATCTAATTTGCTGTCACGCAAGGTCTGCACCAGCCATTTTGGCATAGTTCTTGCCTGCTCAATATCAGCTCTCTCATCAAGAAGTGCATCATGTACATTTGCATCAGAAATGGAATTATCTGCATCATCACATGAAACCTACAAAGGCTGAGAAGTTGCCTCATTAGGACCAGCAATAGACTGTCCACCTGTAAAAAGAGGCAACAAAGTATCATACATGTCTTTGGAGCTAACATATGTCTCCTTAGTACATGAAAGCAATGGTTGAATAGCATCTCCCACAAAAACAACATCACGGCTAACCAGAATGTGTTTAGTCTGTGGATGATACAGACGATAGCCTTTACTTTTAGAATTGTACCCAACAAAAATACATTTTACTGCTGTATCATCCAATTTTCTGTGATGTTGTTCAGGCACGAATGCATATGCCAAACAACCAAAAACATGCAGATGAGCAACAGATGGCTTGCGGTCATGCCAAGCCTCATATGGAGTGATAGACTGCAGCGCTTTAGTGGGACACCTGTTCAGTACATATGTTGCACACATGACAGCCTCAAGCCAGAAACTATGTGGTAAAGCCTGACTCTTCTTGACCATACACCTCGCCATCTCCATGAGTGACATGTTCTTTCGTTCAGCAACTCCGTTTTGTTGAGGTGTATACGGCACTTTACACTGGTGTTTTATCCCACATTCAGCCAGAAATGTATTAAAATCAGAAGACATATACTCCCCCCCTCGATCAGAACGCAGGGTGCCCATTTTGCATGTTGATAGATTTTCAGCCAAAACCAAAAAATGTTTGGAGCACATGAACACTTCGGACTTTGCCTTCAATGGATATACCCATGCATGCCTAGAAAATCATCGATGAAAGTCACGAAGTAAAAATAATTCCCAAAAGACGGTGTCTGCATAGGACCACAAACATCACTATGTACAAGCTGCAATTTCTGAGTAGCCCGAACTGAACCATCTTTTGGAAAGGACGAATGCTGCATTTTGCCCAAAATACAGCCTTCACAAACATGTTTTCCTTGTGCCTCTAGTTTGGGCAAAGAGGACACCATTTCAGATTTCTGCAGGCATAGCAAACTAGCAAAATTCAGATGACCAAAGCATGCATGCCAAAGCTTTGCATCTGACATAGCCTGAGAATCATTTACTGCACATGCCAAATCATTTACAGATCTTTCATATTCCATGAGCTTATACAGCCCACGACATAAAATGCCAGAAGCAATAATCACATCGCCATTTGACATATCATGAACTGTACATTTGTCATCAACAAATTTCACAACCAAGCCAATCTTGGCTAATGCAGAAACTGATAACAGGTTCTTCTTGATCCCTCGCACAAATAAAGCATCTGACAAAGTGAAAGAAGTACCATCAGCAGTAGTCAAAATGATCTTACCAACTCCCATAACAGGATAAGAGGAGTTGTTGGCGCATGTAACAGTATTCCCTGTAGGGTCGGGCTCGAGTGAAGAGAAGAAACTGTGCTGCGAGGTAATATGTTTGGTTGCCCCACTGTCAAAATACCAAACATTTCAGTCTACTGCAGACATGCACTGCTCATGAGAAGATGGGTCAAAACTACAGAGAGTAGTAAATGCCCATTCTTCTTCCCGTGCAAGATTAGCATACTCTGTTTTTGGTGTAGAGGCCTCTGCAACAACCATTCCAGCCTCTTTCTTGTTTGCCTCTTTAGCATCCAGCTTTGGATAGTTCTTTATGATATGATCATTCCCTTTATATTACAAAACAATTTGTGCTTTTGTTATTTCTTCTCATCTTTACCTTCCTTCTTCGAATATGCAGAATTAGCAGATTTCTGCTTACTAGTTGAAGAGCTCCATTTTCCTTTGCCCTTCTGACTAGCCAAGAAAGCTTGATCTGCAACTCCCATAATGGACATGTTTTGCCTGGACTAATCTTCCTACAACAGAACAGAGACTAACTCCTAAAATGATAAGGCATTTGGATTGCCTTTCATCATCAATCGAAGTGTAGAAGAAAACTTCTGATATGAATCAGGAAGACCATTCAGAACGGTCTGCACAAGTGAGCTATCTGGTATAACCTCATCAGCAGAAATCAATTGTTCCTTCAAGTCTTTGATCTTCATTAGGAAATTGTCCATAGAATCACCTTCATTCATGTGCTCACTCTCCAACTGTTTTCGGAGCTAAGCAACACGAGCCTCATTCCTAGCTTGGTACAATGTGGTAAGTGTATCCCAAGCATCCTTAGCTGTTCTACAAGAGCGAATGTGAGGAATAATGGCATATTTGACAGACAAAGCTATCAATGCATGTGCATGGGCATATCTGCCATCCCAGCAAATATGCTCTATAGTAGGTGCAGCAGAAACCGCAGCACGAACAAGAATATGCAGAATATCATCATCTTCGACACCTTTTGCATCAGCTTCAGTACCTGCCGTTGTAATAGTTGCAGGTGTGATAGGATGTTTTTCGACACCCTGCACAATGTTCCACAGTCCTTTTGCAACCAACACATGTCGCATCATATAAGCCCATAACGGGTAGTTTGTACCATCCAACTTATCCGGAACAGCCAACATATGGAATACATCAGTGCTTTCAGCCATGGCCGGTGACTAAAATACCTTGATGCAGAAAATTGACCGTGTTGAAGAGAACTGCTCAGATGAATTCTGCTAGACCTGTAGCAGACTTCGAGACGCTTATACTGGCGAACAGAAACTAGTATATACCTTTGGCACAAAAACATGAAATAGCATGCACAAGCACTGTGATAGTGCATTCGGAGGCCGAAAGGAGCTCAGATCGTGACACGCTGAGTATGCTCACCAAAATTCGTGCGATTCCGAGACTTCAACCGGAGGAGTGTCAACGGCACCCTAGATGAAGCAATGACCTTCTTTGATACCAATTGTTGGAGTTAGACGTCTGCGGAAGCACACGAACAGCACAAGGAAGAAGAAGAAGCTTGGAGCTCTACACACAATACTGAATGTATTACTAGAGAATGTACAAAGATAAGTAGCCCATTAGGGCAATAGGCATATATACAAGCCGGGGAAAAAAACCTCCTAAAGAGGGAAAAAAGTGTCTCGGCAGTCCTAGAGTGTTCACACACATCACTACCTAAATATATCAACATTTCATGAATCTTCTACATCCAATTTGAATTCAATATCACTTGTAGGATTGTTTATTGTGATTGTGATTACTTTTCGTATGCTCTAGGAAAGGAAGGAATAAAGCTAAACTTGATTTTGGTACAGTTGGTTGAACACCAACCTCATAATTGGTGGCCTTTTAGTTCTTTTAACTTCATCACCTAGTGAGATTAAGGATCTAAAACCATAAGTGATCATGAGCATTTACAAGAATAGAGAAAACTCGAAGGTTCACTCTAGGAATGAACTTGTTTAGAAACACATCCTTCTCTCAAGCATGATAAGAGCTTCATGTTCTAACACTCCATGCGAAGGAGTATGGAAGGATTCAAGGCAACTTGAGGAGAGTAAGGTAGCTTCTTCAACATTGATTATGTATACAAGGACGACCTCTCCACCTATCGAAGTACATCAACATGGGTGACTTCATCCACATAGGCGAATTCATGCAATTGGCAAGTACATCAACCAAAGTGACTCCTACCAAGGGCGAGATCCATATCAAGGTGACCATTGCCCCATAATGCACCAATCAAGGCAACTTTCCATAGTGGCCAACTCCCAATCCAACATCAGCATGGATGACCACTCATCCAAGGCAACCCCAACACCTATATAAGTGAATTCTTTTCTCTACTCATCAATTGAAGGTGATTCATTTGAGGCATCATGCAAAATAATCGACTAGGTTGATTCCTCTTTTAAGGGGGACTATGCCTCTAGTCATAAGGCTCTGAAGTGGGAAATCCCTAAGCCATGGCAAGATCACTCTCTTGAAGGATGATACACTCAAAGGAATGTTAAAATGTGTGATGGTAAGGATTAAGGCTTCGGGTGGTCCAAAAGTGCTACATTTCCAAAATAGGGAGTCCCCATCACATACTCTTAGCAGTTTCAAAATAGGGTGCACCTCCACCCATTTCTCCAACATCCATATTAAGGCATCTCCTCTACCTAATTTTGGCATGACCTTCATGTGGCGATAGTGTGATCACTCAAGTTTAACACAATGTGGGATAAAAAGTGAATTCTTCGAGGACTTTCAAATAGGAGTTAAAAAGGTTAGTAATTGTAGGAGAAGCCACTGCAAGGCCATACACATGTTAGAATCTCTCAACGGAGGGCCTAAAAGTGGATGGTGACTAGTGCCAAAAATAACTTATCTCTGGTAGTAGTCACATCATTTTGAAGTGCACAACAATTAATGATTGCGATCGGCAAGGCCACTTAACTTGTCCCTCTAGAGTCTCTATAAGAAGAAGTTGGATACTCATTTGCCTGATCTCATGTATCTAATCTAGTATGATTGTCTACTTTCTTTTGTCTATCTCATATGGTTATACTCCCATCCTGAGCTATCTCTTGGATACTCACTATATGTTGTGGTGACTTTGCTCACTGTGTTGATGCCACTCTATGGTGATTATGTAGAGTCTTAGCTACTCATATGTGTGATAGATAGCTTGCCATTGTAGTTGGGTAGTGTTGGCTAGTTGTGTCTCAATTATGGAGTTATTTGTATCTCAATTGCAAAGAACATCTTGTTGTTTAAGGAACTTTTGTTGTTGTTATTATATGATCAAGTCTTGTTTCTTGATTGGCTATTACCCTGCTTGTAATCCTCATTGATTTATTTTGATCTTATTGGAATCATTCTAAGTCTTTTGGATCTTATGATTTTCTCGTTTCTGTATTTCGTAGTTTTCTTGTCACTATATTTTGCACTTATAGATTTTTTTCTTGCACATAAGCATGTTACAAGGTGTACTTCCCTAAGGAAGGATTCCCTTGAGTGGGAGTAGTGGGAACCGTGGTCCCAAATATCACATCTATTATTTAGAATGCTTGGTGGGACCCTCGCATGCTCTGTGTGAGGTATTTGTTGAAGTAAGCATTTGCTTTGTGTATTGTTCTTCTTTGATTTTTTGAGTCTTGAGTAGGTACATGACCCAAACTCGAGCAGATAAGGAGTATTTGTGTGTGCAAAAGAGCCCCAAAAGGTCAAATCAACTTTCTTCTAGTGAACTAAACACCCTTTTACCTTTAAATCTCTCCATTGATTTAGCATCTACACCTCTTTCTAAAGAAAAGCCTAGAAAGGTCCTTGATTTTGCCTCAAACACATCATAAGAAAGTGATGCAATGATGGAGGACCTCTCAAATTTGATATTGAGGTTGAATATCAAGTTTACTACTTATAAAGGTTTTGTGCATGAAGATGCAGATGATCATGTAAGGAGGTTCATCTCCTTATTTCATGGACAAAGGTTGCAACATCATGAAGATGCCATGCTAGTACCATTTCCATCTACCCTAGATGGACTTGCAAATAGGTGGTATAGCTAGTACCATTTCCATCTACCCTAGATGGACGTGCAAACATGTAGAGGGGCATTTTGCCTCTTGGAGGCCTTGAAGATGACCTGCTTTCAAACATTTTGTCCAAACAACTCTTCAAAATGAAGCAACTCCTAAAAGGGCATTCAATTGATACATACAAAAATAGGAATATGGTTGTCCCAAAGTCAATATGCCTTTTTATGCTATGAAAGTATGGTATGGCTGATTGTAAGCCAATTCCTATGCCATTAGATCATAATTTGAAGTTGGATGCTACATCAGGTGAAGCATTAGAAAATGCAACTATGTACAAGAGAATTGTGGGAAAGTGCAAATGCACGCTTTTCTTGTTTGACACATGCTCCAAGAGACTTTTTAGTCAAAAAATGGATTGAGAAGGCTCTCCCAAGGTCTTCCCAACAAAACCTTTGAGAATCATTGAGACTAGATACTACATTGGAGGACTTTGTGGTGGCTTCTTCTTGCATCGAGGAGGTCAGAGTGCATTTCCAAGAAGGCAATCAAGCAAGTTATGCCACTTTTCTAGACTCAATTGAGCAGCATAGGAGGGAACTTGAAGCACTGAAGATGCAACAATCAATAGGAGGAGAAGGTCACTTTGCCACCTCCATGCCACAATGATGATTTAGTATCACAACTTCAACGTGAAGTAAAGGAGTTGTGGACTACTTAGGACATCCGTAGGTAGATTTGGTGTACTACATGCAACAATAGTGGCCACACCAACATGAAGTATCCTAAGCGAGTAACTTGCCAATTTTGTGGCAAAAATGGTAATGAGGCATGTGACTACTACTACCTCAAGGAAGCTCAACAGAGAGGTAATACACAAGTCTATAACACATTTTAGGCCAGTACTTCAAATTCACACAATAGGGAGGAGAACTATTTGAGTCGACCTAGGTATACTAGACCACTAATGTGCTATCATTGCAAGGAATATGGTCATGTGCAAAGTAAATGCTCTCTGCCTCAGGATGCACCTCTATGTCAACACTACCTTGATGCTAAGGATCATTATATGAGGGACTGCCCTTGCAACCATCCAAGTTTTGATTCACATGATCACAGAATCTCCAAGAGAGGAGGGTATGGCTTCACAATCTTTTGTTGTTTCATCATCTACAACACTTGATGATGAGAGCTAGGCAAGCAGCAACAATCCATATAGAAGAGAAAAAGGAAATAAAAAAGAAGATGTTAAGAAGGCTGTTTTGAGAGACGAGGTGGCTATTGAAGAAGCTTATGAAAGGGTGAGCACTTCATTGAAAGACCAACTGACTTGACCTTAGGAGAATGCACATGAGGTTAGTATTTAAGAAATTTTAAAGGGGATTCATCATAAATTCAATTTATACCAACTCATTAAGATGGATGCAAAGGTGAGAAGTGGTTTACTTAAAGTTATACAATTTGAGTATCTGAGACCAAGCCCGCAAGGTGGGGCCTGTAGAAAAACCAAGTCAGCTTCAGAAACTGTAACTTACGTTGTGTTTGACAACACTCATATATTCTAGATCCAGAATTTCAAGCGATTCCGTGTACTGTTGATACACGCTAACTGTGTTTTTTTTAGATCGAACTGTCACGTCATAGTGAGACAGTGTTCAAGCAGAAGTGCTGCTTGTAGTGTTTTGCAGTGTTGTGAGTTACTGCAGAAATGGCAACGCAGATGGAATGAGTCAGCTTATGAGCGATAAGCTGGAAAAGAACAACTTCTATGCTTGGAGATTTAGAATGATGAATTTCCTTATGGGAAAAGGCTACTGGAAGTACATCGAAGGAGAGAATGAAAATGATCTGCAGTTACCAAAAAGGAATCGAACTGGAGATCAAGTAAGAGCATATGAGGAATGGAATCAAGGAGCACGAAAGGTAATGTACTGGCTATCTATTAGCATACAAGATAGCATGATCGGGCACATACAGGATGCCAAGACTCCAAAAGAGGCTTGGAACAGTTTAGGCACACTGTATGAAACCGATACAAAGGCACGGAAATTGCAACTCAAGAACGAGCTGCATACATTGGAGAAGAAGAGCATGTTGGTAAGTGACTACACCTTGAAAATCAAAAGCATATGTGAGTCACTTGCATCTGTTGGCGTGAATGTAGATGATGATGATAAAGTGGAAGTGTGCCTTCGTGGTTTAGGAGCTGCATATAAGCAGTTGAGAACTTCTATACAGACCAGGGAAAATATTCCGAATTTTGCTGATTTGGTATCCATGCTGATTATTGAAGAAAAGAATCTAGGTGAGGATTCAAACTCCCACGGAAAGCCTAGTTCTGAGCAGGTTTCTACTCTGGCAGAGGAAGAGGCAGAGGTAGGGTTTTGAAAGTGGAAGAGGAAGCAGTAACCAAGACCAAGGTCAACAACAGAATCATGCAGGAGGAAGAGGAAAGTTTCGAGGCAGGGGGAACCAAAGAGGTCGTAGAAATCTCCAAAGAAATGATTCAGGTAATGATAGTAAAGGATGCTAGAATCGTGGTAAACTTGGATACTTTGAACGTGATTACAGGTTGAAGAATCAAAATAATAGAAGGCAGCAAAACAACTATGCATCCACAAGTGCAAATGATTCTGAGAAACTATTCATGGTTCAACATCACATGATGAATACGATGTCTGCTGGTATTTCAAAATCGAATGATAATGTCTGGTATGTTGATTCAGGTGCTTCAAATCACATGATCATTCATGCAGAATGGTTTAGTAGTTTGCAGAAAATGCCAGTTCCTGGATATGTTGAAACAGGTGATGATACATCACATCCTATTGAGCATACAGGAAACATAGCATTGTCTATGGAGGACGAGAAGGTAAAACATCTTGCTGATGTTCTGCATGTTCCAAATATAACAAAGAATCTCGTTTCTGTTGGACAAATGGTTGACCAGGGATTACAAGTCAGGTTCAATGTTGATGGATTATATGTAGAAGAGTACAAGCAGGATGGACGATTGGTTGCCAAAGGAAACAAAGTGGGTAGGATGTTCACCTTAAATGTGAAGATTCCTGAAATGAATGCAGCCATGTTTGCAAAAGGTGCAGGAGTTATTGCAGATATAGAGATGTGGCACAAACGGATTGGACATGCAAACTTGCAAAGGCTGAAATTGATGCAGTCAAAGGAGATTGTCCATGGAATACCAAATTTCAAAGTTGCAGAAATGCAAAAGGTATGTGCAACATGTCAATTTGGTAAACAGTCAAGAGCATCATTTCCACATGACAAACATGTTAGTGAGAATGTACTAGAAGTAGTACATACAGATGTTTGGGGTCCAGCAAAGACCACATCTATGGGTGGTTGTAGGTTTTATGTTACTTTCATTGATGACCATACATGCAAAGTATGGTTATATTTCATGAAAGAGAAGAGTGAGGCATTCACTCACTTTTAGAATCTTAAAGCTATGGTGGAAAAGCACACAGGAAAGTATATTCAAACATTAAGATCTGATGGAGGAGGTGAATACATGTCATAATTTGTGGTTCCTTTCACGTACGTAAGTATCTGCTAGAGAAGCTGACAAGGCTTATTAGATAACCTACTTTCTACTCCACCAACATAAGAGATATTTGGTCTGCTATTGCACAAGTAGATGAGACTTCCAACTAATTTCATGTATCTCCAATATCCATTAGAGCTAAAGTATCTTCAATAGATAATTTTGTTTTAAACTCCACATGTGTAGAAATTTCCTTGCAATCCTCCATGTTGAATGCCTTCAATATTTGTCTTGCATACTTTTGTTGAGAGATGAAAATCTTCCCTATTTCTTGCCAAGCTTCAAGGCTTAAGCAATAATGCATTAAGCCGAAGTCTTTCATTTCAAATTCTTAACTTAGGGCATCTTTCATTTGTTGAAGAAGAGCATCATCACTTCCTATAATCACAAGGTCATCTACATAGTTTACAAGCACAATTGTCTTCCCTTCTCTCTTTAGAACATACAAGTTAACATCAAACGCATATCTTTTGAAACCTAGATCCAAGAGATACTTATCTATCGAGTGGCACGATGCTCTAGAGCCTTGTTTCAACCCATAAAATGCCTTCTTAGCTTACATACCTTGTTCTCTAAATGGGGATCCTCAAACCCTGGTGGCTAAGACACATATACCTCCTCCTTGAGGTCTCCATTCAAGAATGCTGATTTGACATCCATGTGATAGACTAGCCAGTGCTTATGTGCAACCATAACTAGTACTACTTGGATAAGTATTCATCCTTGTAGTCAGGGCAAATGATCCACAAAAGTCAATGCCTTCAACTTGTGAGTAGCTCTGTAAAACAATTCTTGCTTTTAAGTTTTCTAGAGTACCATCACACTTGTATTTTAGCTTCTATGCCCACTTGGTGCCAATGACTTTATGCTTAGGGGGTTGATCCACTAGCTCCCAAGTTCCATTCTTCATGACATTGTTGATATTATATTTTCATGACAGTCCTCCAATTCAGATCGTGGAGTGCCTCTTCCACATTGGTTGGTTCCTTTGCTTGTTCTTGAATGAGATCATCCATCAGGGTTGTGGTTACAATATGGGTGCTTGCCCATCTCTGTTCCTCTATTCTCTGTGATCACCTCGGTCCATCTACAACATGTTGTAGTGATTGTGCGGTGGGGTTTGCATAATCATAGAGTTGCCTCCCCCAACAAGGAAATGGATTTTCCACTTGGGTGATGACAAGTTGGTGACTTTTAGACTCATCATCTCAAGATGATGCTTCCTTCTCTTGTGTAGAAGGGATAGCTCTTGCACCAGGTTCATGGTGGGTTGCCCCTTTGCATGATGATAAAGTGGAATCTCTCTTTTCATCCTCCAGAGCATGTGGCTAATCCTCCTTAAACACCACATTCTGGCTCGCCATGATCTTCTTAGCTAGAGGGTCATAAAGCTTATAAGCCTTCTTATCTTTGTTGTAACCTAGAAAAATACTTTTGATGCTTTTGGGTTGAAGCTTAAGTTTTTCTCCCTATCTAAAACATGTACATAACATTGACTTCCAAATATTTGAAATGGGAAACAAAAGGCTTTTTACTAGTGTAAGCTTCTTGTGGAGTCTTTTCATCAAGTGTCTTGGTGTACCTTTGATTCAAGATGTACACAGCAATCTTGATAGCCTCTACCCAAAATTGATTAGGCAAACCCTTTCCCCTCAACAGGCACCTTGCCATCTCCATGATGGTTTGATTTTGACATTTTGCAACACTTTTTTGTTGAGGGCTCTGTGCTTTAAGCTGATGCTTGATTCCTTTACTCTCGTAGAAATCTTCAAACTCTGTTGATTTGAACTTGCCACTTCATCTATCTTGAATTCTTCATCTTCTTCCCTGTTTTAGTTTCAAAAAGTTGAAGCCATTATTTAAACTTATCAAAAGCTTGATCCTTATCACAAAGGAAATACACCCACATCCTCTTGCTATAGTCATCAACAAGTAACATGAAGTAGGAAAATCCACCCAAGGCCTATGTAGGCATTTTTCCTCACAAGTTAGCATGCAACAACTCTAAAGGATAGCTTGACTTGTTCTTGCTTTCTTGTCAAAACACCTTCCTTTGTTGCTTGCCCATCATGCAAGCTTCACATGGTTCCTTCATTTCTGCAATGGACGATAGGTGTGCAACCATACCCCTGCGATGCATCTCCTTCAATACATGGTACCTAGTGTGGCCAAATCTATCATGTCATAGCTTACTTGTGTTATTACTTGTAGTGGCTATAACAACACACAACTCATAAAAGTTGTTCCTCCTTATGCCAATCCCAACAATGTTGTTGTTACTGTCCATAATCTTAGCTCCTATCTTACTGAAAGATACTTGATGACCTTGATCAGTTGTATAAGCTACAGAAAGTAGATTTTGTTTTTATTTGAGGAACATACAACACATTTGAAATATTTTTGACATCCCCATTAGAGTTAATGAAAGAAACAGTATGTTCACCCTCTTCAGGACATCTTGCATCGTTGTCTACCTTTATTATGATGGGCTCCTTTAGAGGCTGTAAGGAATTGTAAAGGTCTTTTTTTCTCATCGTGTGATGAGATGCACCACTATCCAACACCCATGAGTCATCCGTTCTTGAATCTTTAGCCGAGGAGCATACCTCCTCTATCGTAACAAATATCTCAAGCTCTATTTTTGCTATGTTGATAGACTCCTTGCCCTTGCCAAATTTTGAAGAGCCATTCTTCTCTTCTGCCTTCTTGATGCGATAGTCTTGGATTCTGTGTCCTTTCTTCTTGCAATCCAAACACTCTCCCTTGAACTTATTTTTGTCGTTCTTCTTTTTGTTTCCATCTTTTGAAGAGTCTGCTTTGCCTCCTTTGGCATTTGTTATGAATGCAGCATCTCCTTTGTCATCACCACTCCTTGCATTGAGCCACAGCTTTGCCTCCATGACTAAGGCACTGGATTGTTCAAAAGTTAGTGGTTGAGGTCTGATTTGAGTATTTAGAGCAGTTACCAAACCATTAAACTTAGGTGGACAGATTCAGAGACTATGTCAAGCTAGCTCCACACTTGAATTTTGCACACCTGCTCTTGCGATTTGATCTTGCAGATTCTTTATGCGAGTGATAAACACCTTTATAGTCTCCGCATAAGCAAAACTTTCCACTATTAGGTGATTCTCTAAGTTCTAAATCCGTGTTTGATTACGAGGTTCATATTGATTTCTCAATATGTTCCATGCTTCACAAGCCTTGATAGTATGTTGAATGAGAGTTAAAACACTATTAGTAGTACTTATAAATAGAGAATAGAGTGCATCTGCATTTCTATGTTTCCAAGCACGTAGAAGATCAACATCACGAGGAATCATTCAACTAGGATTATTTAGTTCATGTGTTTCTTGGGGCTCATGAACTATCCCAAGAATAGTCTCGAGAAGCCCATATGAATCAAGGATAGAAGTGATTTTATACTTCCACAAGGTGTAGTTTGTACCATCAAGTTTACCTTTTGTGAAGGCTGGTCATATCTGCATGTTGGGATAAACACCACATTGCTACTCCTCTCTGTGCTCCACTTACTCTTGTTGACAAACAATATTAATTCCCAATTGTAGATGATGACATACCACTTGACATCTTCTCTCTTTTTTTGTTCAAACCTTTGCAGTTTTGCTTCTGCACCACTCAGAGTCTCCTGAGCTCTGATACCATGTTAGAAAATAACAGCACAATGGAATGGACCAATAGACAAATTTGAGAGCAAAACATAGACAAAGATAGATGCAGATTAAGAGATAGAGAACTCAAATTCTCATATTGCCAAGTGTAATGCAGTTACAATGATTGTGTTGTCCACGTGTGTGCTCCCAATGTGCAACTTAGATGGTAATCTAGATAGACTCTAGATGAAGGGCTTACTGATGTATAATGCTATGTAAATCTCAACGTGGGCCATGATTATATAGCTTTTAAAAGGGGAGTACGTATAAATAAATGTAGTCGAGAAATACAAAATAATCGGCAAAAGATACAATCCAACAATATCTCCACGATCAAAAGTCCTATCGTCCGGGCCCAATGGGCCAAGGGGATAGGCCCCCAATCCTCGCATAAGGGGGACTAGCCCCCCTCTGCACTCCCCCCCATTGAGGTTCTATGGGGAAACCACATGACACCACAGGGCCTTTATTTTTGCCTTGAATGGCAACCCAATGGCCCAAAAGTTTATGCCTTACCTAAGCTAATGGCTAGGCTCACAAAGATCATCTATAACCATCAATGTTCACACATAGACCTCATCTAACTTGGAAATTAGGGTTCCATAAATGTTCGGGCTCTCATAATGGGGGCCTTGCAAATTAGAGCACCATGGATCATTTGTGGTCACTTGAGGGTCGATTATTGAGCATATCTAAGAGTAGACCATACCAACTCAATCCCAAATATGCAGAGACAGTCAAGGCGAAAATAACAAAATTAAAGGAGGCAGGTATCATTGATCCTATAGAGCACTCAAGGTGGCTTTCATCTATGGTTATTGTACCTAAGAATAATAGTGGAAAAATTAGAGAGTGTGTTTATTTTGTGCTCTAAATAAAGTGATTGTTCAAGATGGTTTCCCAAAACCCTTTACAAACTAGGTAATAGAAGAAGTAGCTGGACACACTTCGTATAGTTCTCTTGATGGATTCAATGGCTACAATCAAATTCTCATCCACCTTGAAGATAGAGACAAAACTGCCTTTTTCACTCCATGGGGCACTTACATCTACACATGCATGAGATTTTGCCTAAAAAGTACACCTAATTTGTTTAATAGAACAATGTATCTAATACTGGGTAAATGGATGAGTTTTTAGTATTCTCAAGTATAGATAGAAGAGACGTGGCCCAAGATTTTCACAGATGATGTTTTAATGTTCTCAAGTATAGATAGAGGATCCATGGCCCAAGATTTCTGTTAGAATTTTCATGGAGGACCTTTTAGTATTCTCAGGTATAGATAGAAGAGCCATGGGCCAAAATTTTCATCAGCATTTGGAGTGTCTCATGGCAGGTTTGAAGTTGAACCCTACAAAATGTCAAGTTTTGGTCACCAAAGGGACTCTCCTTGCCCACATAATTTTTGTGAAAGGGATAATCATTGATCCGGTTAAGGCAACTGACATCCTATCCATGTCCATTCCACGGACTCCTAAGGAAATGCAAAAAAATTTAGGCCATGCAGGATACCACAAGAGATTTATACAAATGTACTTAGAAATATATAAGCCTTTGTCAAGGCTTACAAGCAAGAAGATACCTTTCTCTTGGAGTCCTGAAGCAGAAAAGGCATTTAGTGAGCTAAAACTAAGGTTATGTAATGCACCACTCCTAACTTTTCTTAATTGGTTACTTGAGTTCCATGTGCATACAGATGCAAGTCTTCATGTAGTCAGAGTAGTTTTGACACAACCATCCACTCACAAGGTGGACCAAACTATTGCTTATGCAAGTAGATTACCTAGAAAGGTGAGAAAAAATTATAGTACCACAAAAAGATAAGGTTTGGCTATTGTATTTGCACTTCAAAAAGTCTCAACACTATTTTCTAGGCATACATTTCATTTTCATCTCAGACCATCAGCCACTAAATTATTCAATCAATAATCTTAGAGTAGTTAGAAGGGTTTGGTAGTGGCTATTGCTCTTTCAAGAATATGACTTTGAGATTCATATTAAGTGAGGCAAAGAGCACTTCATGTTGGACCAAATGTCTTGGACGACCATGAGTGAGAGGCCAACATGTATTAATGGTGAAATGGTAGATAGCAATCTCTTTCTTGTGGCAACTCAAATTGATTGGTATGATGAAATATTACAATTTCTCACTTCTGGAGAATTCCTTGTGAACATGAATCCATTATAGAAGAGGAAATTACTATTTAAAGAAAAATCAATTTCACTCATAAATGGTCCATTGAAAAACTAATTCCCAGATGGGATCTTGCATAAATATTTTTATCAGTAGGAAGTAAATATTTCTCTTGAAACAACACATAGTGAAGGGCATCTTAAGGGAGAAGACTTGGCACATAGGATAATCCACAAAGGATTATGGTTGCCTTATATTTGTAGGGATGATGCCAAATTTTCCAAAGAATATGACATCTATCAGAGTTGTGCTCCTAGGTCAATGAGACTAAATTTACAAACCTTAATAATTTCAACTCATGGCAACCTTTTGAATGGTGGGGTCTTGATTTCATTGGACCCATCAATCCAACGTATCAACTTGGTAATAAAATTTATTTCTTGATAGCCAAAGATGCATGGTCTCTAAACAAGTATAAACCCTTGCGCTACCCACTCTAGGTTGATCTTCCCAACCTTCCTTATTTCTTGTATGACTTCTTGCGAGAGATTCTCCGATTGGCCGACTGATGGCCTCGAGGGAGGATATGGGGGGATTCATCTATGAAGGAGTGACGTATTCCTTCAATGCGTGATGGCACCTATAGATCTGCGTCAAGGCTAACCTTAACAAATATCTCCCCTCGAAGATTTCCATTGACCTAGGGGAAGGGGAAGTTTGGGAGCAGGAAATCTTATACAAGAATTTGCCAAATGCGTGTTTTCATTGTGGTCGTCAAGGACACAGGATTAAAGAGTGCCCTCAAAAACAAAACTCCTCTAAAAAAAATAGAACCAAGAAGCCACCAAAGAAGATCAGACTAGAGCACAAGCTCGTCTATGGATGGTTGAGGAAGAGAAAGTCACTAGGGTCTCAGAGACAGACTTAGAAGGGTTCACGAAATTTATACATAGAAGGAAAAGAAGCCCTCGGGGCTCCTCTGAGAGGAACACCATGGCCGTGGCTCCTCTAAATAACTTGTTCTGCAACTTGGAAAAGGAAATCAAAAAGTTGGACTTTCGAGGAGAGAATCTTTCTGAAATAGACACTAAAGGTAAAACCTTGGAGAACACCACTAACAAAGAAGACAACCAAGAGGACTATACCACTAGCAAAGATGATGGTTTCACTACTAGCAATGAAGACAACCTAGACAATGAGAGCTCCATCATTGGATCAACACTCTCGAAAAAGGTGCAAAATTCACTCCTGCAAAAGATGGCTCACAAGGGGAAACACCATTGGAAATGCCATGGAAGAGCCCCCTGAAGGGTAAGATATGTGGCCAAGACCAATCTCTTTTGAGGAAAAAAGATGAAAACTAGAAGAAAAAAGACAAGGGCCCTCTCTCCAAAGAGGGTAACCATTGTTAATGATTATCATATCATTTAACATCAAGGGCCTGATTGACCCCTCAAGAGCGGCCATTATTGGCCAGTGGTTTCGGAATAATAGCTTAAACAGAGATTTCATCTACATTCAAGAGATTAAAACCAATGGAGAGGACCTTCAAAAACCACTCAAACAGATCACTTTGACACATATATGGATCACCACTTCACACCCCAAGGGGGTCGATGGCACAACTACTGGAATAAATAACTTTTGGTGGGGTAGACTAGTCAACTCCCATGAGGATCAGAAACATCCATGGATTTCTACCACCTTCGGGGGCCTCTTCCAGTTCACTGTCATCTCCATGTATTCTCCAAATAGGGAGTTGGAGAGGATTGACACCTGGGCCTCTTTAGACATACTTTCCCACAACGTGATGATTTTTGGCGACTTCAACATGGTGGAAGGCCCTTCAGATCGATGGGACAACAAGGGGTGTACCATTGATGGGCAAGAGAAAGACATTTGGGACAAAATCAAGCTCCACCTGGACCAAGAGGAGATTAAAGATACAAATGGATTTTCCTAGTCGAACCTCCAATTTGGGGGTTGCTTGAGGAAAGCAAGACTCGATAGAAGCTATATTGCACAAAACATTATCCATGAGTGGGGACAATCCAACATCTCCCAACACATTGATCTCACCATTTTGGGACCACTACCCAGTTACTCTCACTTTCAAACCAATTATCAAACCTAGGAAAGCACCTTGGTTTCATGCTTGCTCGATGACTTTCTCCCTTCCCTCTATCCATCAAGAAATTACCTCAATTTGGATCTCGGCGTTCGCCAATGACACTTCATCGGCCAAGATTTGGAGGGTTGCGGTTGAGAAGACTCACCAAATTTTGGTTAGGACTCACAAGATGCTTCACAATGTTCGGCAGAGGCAAAGAGATAAGCTTTATGTACTAGATAGGACTACAAAAAATCAAAGGCATGCTAAGATACGAGAAAGAAATTCAAAAGAAAAAGCCTGCAAGTATATTTCAAAGATTAGTGGGCGAGTAAGGCCGACAAACCAACTAAAGAGATGTGTGGCATCCTCAAGAGGAAGCAAACTAGAGACTCTATTCCCCTCTTGATAGCTTGTAATGGGATCGAATGCAAAACGAAAGAAGAAAACAATGCTTTTATTGTTGCAACTCTTGGGGGTTTTGATGTCCCTTTCTCCCCATAAGCGGGACTGCATGGCAGTCTGTCCCTCGAGAATACCACATTATCTAAAGTCTATCCTTGACATACCCATTTCAGATCATGAGATTCTTGAAGTTATCGATACGCTCCCTAATGGGAAAAGCCCAGGTCCTAACAGCCTCACAAATGAGTTTTTCAAATGCTTTAGAGAGGTGTTGGCTACTCCTTTGTGCCTGGTTTGGCAAGAGGCATTGTCTTTTGGTGCACTTCTTGAATGTGTAAACAATGGTGTCATCAAGCTTATCCATAAAAAAGATAATAAGAACAGGATTGAAAATTGGCGCTCGATCACGATGCGTCAAACTGGGTACAAGATTCTTGCAAAAGTTATTGCCAATAGAATCTCTTACCACTTAAAGAGGTGGCTTTGTGAGGACCAAAAAGGATTCATCAAGGGTAGATCAATACTGGAAGCTATTATTTGTTGATATATTTAGGTAGTGATGTGTGTGAACACTCTAGGACTACCGGGGCACTTTTTTCCCTCTTTAGGAGGTTTTTTTCCCCCGCTTGTATATACGCCTATTGCCCTAATGGGCTACTTATCTTTGTACATTCTCTAGTAATACATTCAGTATTGTGTGTTGTGCTCCAAGCTTCTTCTTCTTCCTTGTGTTGTTCGCATGCTTCCGCAGACGTCTAACTCCAACAATTGGTATTAGAGCAGGTCATCGCTTCATCTAGGGTGCCGTCAACACTCCTCCGGTTGCAATCTCAGAATCGCACGAATTTTGTGCTTGTGCAGGCTATTTCTTCTTTTTGTGCCAAATGTATATACCAGTTTCTGTTCATCAGTATAAGTGCCTCGAAGTCTGCTATAGGTCTAGTGGAATTCATCTGGGCAGTTTTGTTCAACTTTTTGAGATACAGTCAATTTTGTGCATCAAGGTATTTTAGTCACCGGCCATGACTGAAAGCAGTGACGTATTCCGTATGTTGGTTGTTGAGGATAAGTTGGATGGTACCAACTATCTGTTATGGGCTTATATGATGCCACATGTGTTGGTTGCAAAAGGACTGTGGAACATTGTGCAGGGTGTCGAAAAACGTCTTATCACACCTACAACTGTTACAACTACAGGTACTAAAGCTGATACAAAAGGTGTCAAAGATGATGATATTCTACGTATTCCTGTTCGTGTTGTGGTTTCTGCTACACCTACTACAGAAAAGATTTGTTGGGATGGTAGAGATGACCACGCACATGCACTGATAGCTTTGTCTATCAAACGTGCCATTATTCCTCACATTCGCTCTTGCAGAATAGCTAAGGATGCTTGGGATACACTTACCACATTGTACCAAGCTAGGAATAAGGCTCGTGTTGCTTACCTCCAAAAATAGTTGGAGAGTGAGCACATGAATGAAGGTGATTCTATGGACTGTTTCTTAACAAAGATCACAGACTTGAAGGAACAGTTGCTTTCTGCTGATGAGGTTAAACCAGATAGCTCACTTGTGTAGACCATTCTGAATGGTCTTCCTGATTCATATCAGAGTTTTGCTTCTACTCTTCGGTTGATGATCAAAGGCAATCCGAATGCCTTATCATTTGAGGAGTTAGTCTCTGTTCTGTTGCAGGAAGATCAGTCAGGTAGAACAGGTCCAATATGCGAGTTGCAGATCAAGCTTTCTTGGCTAGTCAGAAGTGCAAAGGAAAATGGAGCTCTTCAACTAGTAAGCAGAAATCTGCTAATCCTGCATATTCAAAGAAGGAAGATAAAGATGAGAAGAAATCAGAAAAGCAAAAATTGTTTTGTAAGTACTATAAAGGGAATGATCATATCATAAAGAACTGTCCAAAACTGGTTGCTAAAGAGGCAAAGAAGAAAGAGGCTCGAATGGTTGTTGCACTGGCCTCTACACCAAAAACAGAGTCTGCTAATCTTATGCAGGAAGAATAATGGGTGTTTACTATTGTCTGCAGTTTTGACCCATCTTCTCATGAGCAGTGCATGTCTGTAGACTCAGATGTCTGGTATTTTGACAGTGGGGTGACCAAACATATTACCTCACAACGCAATTTCTTCTCTTCAGTTGAGCCTGCCCCTACAGGAAATACTATTACATGTGCCAACAACTCCTCTTATCCTGTTACGGGAGTTGGTAAGATCATTTTGACTATTGCTGATGGTAGTTCTTTCACTTTATGATATGATTTATTTGTGCCAGGGATCAAGAAGAACCTGTTATCAGTTTCTGCATTAGCCAAGATTGGCTTGGTTGTGAAATTTGTTGATGACAGGTGTACAGTTCATGATCTGTCGAATGGCGATGTGATTATTGCTTCTGGCATTTTATGTCATGGGCTGTATAAGCTCATAGACTATGAAAGATCAGTAAATGATTTAGCATGTGCAGTAAATGATTCTCGTGCTATGTCAGATGCAAAGCTTTGGCATGCACGCTTTGGTCATCTGAATTTTGCTAGTTTGCTATGACTGCAGAAATCTGAAATGGTGTCCTCTTTGCCCAAACTTGAGGCACCTGGAAAACATGTTTGTAAAGGCTGTATTTTGGGCAAAATGCAACATTCATCCTTTCCAAAAGATGGTTCAATTCGGGCTACTGAAAAATTGCAGCTTGTACATAGTGATATTTGTGCCTATGCAGACACCTTCTTTTGGGAATTATCTTTACTTCGTGACTTTCATCGATGATTTTTCCAGGCATACATGGCCATATTGAAGCCAAGTCCAAAGTGTTCATGTGCTTCAAACAATTTTTGGTTTTGGGTGAAAATCTGTCAGCATGTAAAATGGGCACCCTCTGTTTTGATCGAGGGGGGGAATATATGTCTTTTGATTTTAATGCATTTCTGGTTGAACGTGGGATAAAACACCAGTGTACAGTGCCGTATACACCTCAACAGAATGGAACTGCTGAACGAAAGAACAGGTCACTCATGGAGATGGCAAGGTGTATGGTCAAGAGTCAAGCTTTACCACATAGTTTCTGGCTTGAGGTTGTCATGCGTGGAGCATATGTACTGAACAGGTGTCCCACTAAAGCGTTGCAGTCTATCACTCCATATGATGCTTGGCATGACCGCAAGCCATCTGTTGCTCATCTGCATGTTTTTGGTTGTTTGGCATATTCATTAGTGCCTGAACAACATCGTAGAAAATTGGATGATAAAGCAAGAAAATGTATTTTTGTTGGGTACAGTTTTGAAAGTAAAAGCTATCGTCTGTATCATCCATAGACTAAACACATTCTGGTTAGCTCTGATGTTGTTTTTGTGGAGGATGCTATTCAGCCATTGCTTTCATGTACTAAGGAGACATCTGTTAGCTCCAAAGACATGTATGATACTTTGCTACCTCTTTTTACAGGTGGACAGTCTAGTGCTGGTTCTAATGAGGCAACTTCTTACCCTTTGCAGGTTTCATGTGATGATGCAGATCATTCCATTTCTGATGCAGATTTACATGATGCACTTATTGATGAGAGAGCTGATATTGAGCAGGCAAGAACTATGCCAAAATGGTTGGTGCAGACCTTGTGTGATAGCAGATTAGATGCACCTCTGTCATATCGTACTCAATCAGGCTCTCATAGTGCCTCTTTTGCATCAGATTGCTATGCTATGGCTATGTCTAGTCTATGTGATGAGACTGAGCCTGTTTTGTTTGATGAAACACAAAATTCATAAAATTGGATGGCTACTATGCAATCTGAATATGATGCAATAATGAAGAATGGTACTTGGTCTTTATGTGACTTGCCTCCTAGCAAGAAGGCCATTGGCACTAAGTGGGTATACAAGTTGAAGCGTAAACCTGATGGTATAGTTGACAGGTATAAGGCTAGGCTTGTTGCAAAGGGTTATGCACAGGAAAGAAGCATTAATTTTGATGAGACCTTTGCACCTACATACCGTATGACTACTGTTTGAAGCATCTGTGCACTTGCAGCCCATCATGGTTGGAATGTACATCAGTTGGACATTAAAACAACATTTCTGAATGGTGACTTGCATGAAGAAGTGTATGTTTTTCAGCCCTGTGGCTTTGTGCAGAAGGGGCATGAAAACCAAGTGTGCAGGTTAAAGAAGGCGTTATATGGTTTAAAGCAAGCACCATGTGCTTGGTATGAGAAGATACATGCCTATCTGATTGCACATGGTTTTGAGAACAATCCAATTGAAAGCGTGCTAATGATGTGCTTCTCATCATTGTTGTCTATGTTGATGCCATGCTGCTCACTAGTCCTATTGAGAAGCATATTGTTGATTTTAAGGCTGATTTGCATGCCTCATTTGAGATGTCTGATTTAGGGCATTTGCATCATTATTTGGGCATTCAGTTTATGCGCGTTGATGGTGGAATGGCTTTGTGTCAAACGAAATATATTGACACATTATTGCAACGTTTTGGCCTTGACGATTGTAAGCCTATTGTCACTTCTATGGAGACAAGTTTACGATTGAGTCTTCATGATGCTGGAGATGCATTTGATGTTGTTCTCTATCAGCAGGCTATTGGATGCTTGATTTACTTATGCATTACCCGGCCAGATATTTAGTTTGTTGTCTCACAGATGAGCAGGTTTATGCATTGCCCAGGAGTCAAGCATTGGCAGGCGGTTAAGCGTATCTTTTGCTACTTGAGTGGTACTCAGCTACTTGGGTTGTTTTATCCCAAGGGGGGATCACTACCGCCAGATTTGCATGCTTTTTCTGACTCTGATTGGGCTGGTTGCTATGACGCTCGTGTGTCCACTAGTGGCTTTTGCTTCATGCTTGGTAGCTCATGTATATCTTGGTTGAGCAAGAGCAACCTACTGTGGCCACTTCCAGTTGTGAGGATGAGTATAGGGTAGCTTTCACAGCGACTGTTGAGTGTGTGTGGCTCAGATGCCTTATGGCTGATTTGGGTGTTGGTCAGTCTTCTACCACCACCATCTTCACGGAAAGTCAGAGCGCATTGGCAGTTTCGAGGAACCCTGTGTTCCATGCTCGTAGTAAGCACATTGAGGTGCATTATCATTATGTCAGGGAGAGGTTCTCTGCTGGGGAGATCAGCTTGGCATATGTGCCTACGCAGGAGAACATTGCAGACCTTTTCACGAAGGCTCTGCCTAGGGAGAAGTTTGAAGCTTTCCGCAAAGCTTTGGGCTTACTTCCTTTTGTGGAGTGATTTCCACATAGCTTGGCACTTCCTTGTACATTGCCAGCTACTTGTTCACCGCATCACTCCCAGGGGGGATTTGTTGATATATTTAGGTAGTGATGTGTGTGAACACTCTAGGACCACTGGGGCACTTTTTTCCCTCTTTAGGAGGTTTTTTTCCCCTTGCTTGTATATACGCCTATTGCCCTAATGGGCTACTTATCTTTTTACATTCTCTAGTAATACATTCAGTATTATGTGTTGTGCTCCAAGCTTCTTCTTCTTCCTTGTGTTGTTTGCGTGCTTCCGCAGACATCTAACTCCAACATTATTGATATTTGGGAAGGTCTTGATTTTGCTGAAGAGTCTAAGCAAGATGTGGTATTCCTTCAAATTGACTTTGACAAAGCCTATGATAGGATAGAATGGGACTTTTTTCTCCAATCTCTCAAAGACCTCGGTTGCAGTCATAAATTCACTAAGATGGTTGCTACATTGTTGGGGATGCGTCGACACAAATAAATATCAATGGTCATTTATCGAAGGCTATCAGATTAAAATGCTATATTAGGTAAGAGTATCCGTTGGCCCCTTTGTTATTTGCAATTTCAAATGAGGGGCTCAACCGTCTTGTGCAACATCATATGGAAATAGGCCATATTAAAGGCCTCTCTCTACCTCTAAACCAAGGCTAGATGATCATGAGGCTATTTGCAGATGACATGAATGCTTTTGTGCATAATGATTTAACTAGCACTGAAACCTTTTAGGGGTGTCTTGACACATTCTATGTGGTTTCTGGTTCCAAAATAAACCACTCCAAAACCGCTTTAGAGCCATCATCGGCTCGCCACCCCAACCGTTGATTGACCATGGTTGCTAAATTATCCCTTGGGGTCTAGTTTTTTGCCTTCTTGGTATTCCGATGGGCTTTGGTGTCTCAATGGAGAAACAATGGAACTTGGTCCTTTCCAAACTAGACAAAAAGTTAGCGTATTGGAAGGGCATGCAAATCAACCTCGCAGGGCATGCAGTTGTAATTAAAACCTTTCTCATCTCCTCGACCATTTACTTTCTCTCTTGTTGGAGACTGAAGGATCAAGATCTTAGCAAATTGGAAAGAATCTGCAAAAACTTTCTTTGGATAGGGGACCACAATAGAAGGGGGGTTCCCAAAATTAAATGGTCTACGTGCATTAGCCAAAAGGGTTACGGGGGTCTGGGCATTATGGATATTGAAGGCATAGCTAACAAGTTGGTGGCAAAATGGATCATTAGGCCTTGGTGCAACTCTAAGACTTCTTGGACCAAGCTCATTTTCAGGAACAAGAACAAGATCATGCTGATGGGCCTTCCTGGTTGGCAGGACTTGGGCCTCCTTAACCTTTTATTCTCCCCAATTCCGATTTCCCCTAAAGGCTTGAATCTTGTGCGCTCCCTATGGAAGAGTTGGAACATGGAAATGGGAAGCCGATATCAGACAAAATGACTCAATCTCGTTTCTGATCACGGGCATCAGGGGTGTGGCTTCTTGGGACCTCCCAAATGCTAAGAGGCTCTAGAACAAGGGTTTTAGACATTGGAAACACCTCTAGAAAGACGAAACTGGCAAGTGGATCTGCGTTGAGGACATAGACCTGGAATTAAGAGTGAACTCCAAAGAATGGTCTCTCATTCAGGGCACATGCATCACCTCAAATTGTTCAAAAAACCAGCTCCTCATGGGGCAGGATCCACCATGCCATGAGGGTCTTATTTGGCACAATGGCAATTGCTTGTCCAAAATTCCTAAAATCAGTGTCCCAAACATAAATGTAGAAATATCTATGGCTTTTTATTTTCAATCTCCCATTGATGTTAGGAGTGATTATTCGATCACCACATTCGTAGATATAATTAATTTCTTGGAGTATCCGACCCCATCCATTTTTCTTTATACTACTTGCATTAAGGAAGTTGTGATTCTTATAGGAACTGGTTGCCATCATGGATCCCATAACAATAAATCTTATGATATCTATCAAGAACTAATAGATATGCTTTAGTGATGTCTCTTTTGATCTAGGAAAATGAAAACATGGAAAATATGTATTCTTCTATGCAGTGATGTCCTTGTAAGCTCCTAATTACGACGGAAGTAAACAATGACATGAATAATATCAAATCCACTATTTTCTCCAAAGGTATACTTATTTTTCTAGTTTTGAAAAAGTATAAGGTACATCAATGTCTATGCGTTTGTGCAACATTGTGTATGTATCTATATGATCCAGAAAAATGAAACCATTGGAAATAAGTTTTCTATACACATTGATATCCTTGTAGACATATGTGTGTGTGTGTCTGTTTGTATGTATGTGTATGTGTATATACATACAAACATACATAGATAGTAGTGGCTATTATAGTAGGTTCTGATATGAAACATATGTTGGAGCAACTAAATAAACACATACAAATTGAATCATGCCAGTAAATTAAGTTTAAATCTATTTGATTAAAGCATTTCGTTGTGATATGGACACCTTCCACCACTTGCTTCGTTAGAAAGGACCACCTCAGTTGTCGTTTCATAATTTTCAAAATGCAGCCAAATGATATGCACGAAAACAAATAGATATGTTCTACACCAATTGAAAATATCCTTTATGAATTATTAAAATTGTTGAATTGATATATATATTTTTTTAAGGGCTTACTATCCAGAGAGCTTGCATATTCCACCAAAAGACTAGGGACAACAGATGTTTTTGAGAACTGATAGTTCAAGGATCAATTGGTTTTTAATCGACAAGATTTTTGCCTTACAATCTAAGGCCAACGGGATTTGCAACCCAAATGATAACATGAACTCATTGGTAAGGTTTCTTTATGCTCATATACTGAACGAGAGTAGTGTTAGACTAAATAGGTGAGGTACACTTGGCTCAGTGCCAAGTGAGATTTGGTGTACAATAGTATGTGATGCAAGTTGAATGTACATGTGCTTTATCTTATGAGTCCCATTATGAGGCTAATATTATTCCAAATTGTGAATTTGAGCTCAATTGTGGTCCCCTCACTTGATAAGACTAGTTTTGTTTGATTTTTTTTTTATCATGGAATTGATTCATCTGGTTGCTCCAGTATCATTCGCATATTGGGGCAAACCACAACGCAAGTAGTGGCTTCCCATGTACAACTACCCATATCAAGCTAAGCAAAAAAGGTCGCACCTCTACCTATGAGCCTATTTATAGCTGATTTGTGCATTATTCCAAACACTGAGTTCACACATCATATATATTACACCTTGTAATGTCTTATTTAGAGTTGTTTAGATCACCATGTGAGCTCCATTTTGAGAGTACATGGGTGAATAATGACACCACGATTGTGGTTGCTGCTAGTAAGGAAAAAAAAAAGAATCAAATTTTGGTATACATACTCTCTTCCCTTGCATTGCATTCATCTTTCTTAATTAATTGCTTTCTTACAAGATGGAGATAATATTGTTTCAAGGTACGATTTGATTGCACATTTAATCTACATTCACGATGTTCCCTCACATAAATGCATGAACAATAAATTTCAAGCTCTAATAGGGGAGGTGGTAGTGGCCTCTAAAATGCACTTAGAGGTGAAGCACCATGGAAATTCTAGAAGAAAAGATGTGCCAAAGAAGTTGGTAATCCATACACGGAATCCTCTATAAAAAGATCATTCAAATCTCTAAGAAGGAGAATCATGAATCACGAAAACAAACCACCGCTTGGACAAGCTCCTAAACCTGAAAAGGGTGACAAGCTCATGAACCTATTTTATCTTTGTAGATGTCCATTGAATGTCCAAGCTCCTAAACCTGAAAAGGGTGACAAGCTCATGAACCTATTTTATCTTTGTAGATGTCCATTGAATGGAGGTTCAGTTGAAGCCTAGCCTACTCCCCCGAACTTTAATCTTGAAAGTGCAAATGTATAAATGAATGGGCATAGTATTC
Organism: Ceratopteris richardii; assembly: GCA_020310875.1. Taxonomy (NCBI): domain Eukaryota; kingdom Viridiplantae; phylum Streptophyta; class Polypodiopsida; order Polypodiales; family Pteridaceae; genus Ceratopteris; species Ceratopteris richardii. Next base: position 184,939,217 of record CM035407.1, read on the forward strand.
ATGAGACCCTTTGTATTCCACAAAATAAGAGTTAGACAAGATTACAATATTACAATTGGTTTTAACTGGCCAAAACTATACATGTTCATCCCGAGGCTTGAACCCTAGACCTCCACCTCAAGAGGCCGAAGCTCAACCAACTACCTCAAGATGTGCATTTCAACCTTGACCTCTCATGGCATATGAATGAGTGTAAATCTCATATTTTCTATTTGTTTGTTTCCCTTCTCTCTGACTTGGCTTAGTTCAAGAGTACCACATCCATCGATGAGCTTTTCCTGTCTTACAATAGAAGATGGAACTTCCGGGGAACTCCAATCTCATTGATGATTTCTCTCCTACGTCCCCATTATGATTTACTTCCTTCAATTACTCCTTTTACCAGAGGTATGCTTTCCGAAAGAGAAAGGAACGTCCCCTCTTCAATGAGCTGGAGACCTCTCCCGATCCATTCATTGAAGGTGATGTAGCTACTTATGCGTTTCACCATGGCAGGAGCATCCTCAACGCAAACAAAAGTTACGCCAGCTGATGTTGTGTGTGTGAAAGAGAGAGAGGGATTCACAGTCGACGCAGAGTCAACGGCTGCGTTTCACCATGGGAGGAGCATCCTCAACGCAAACAAAAGTTACGCAAGCTGATGTTCTGTGTGCGTGAGAGAGAGAGAGAGTTACGCAAGCTGATGTTCTGTGTGTGTGTGAGAGAGAGAGAGAGTTATGCAAGCTGATGTTCTGTGTGTGTGAGAGAGAGGGATTCACAGTCGACACAGAGTCAACGGCTGCGTTTCACCATGGGAGGAGCATCCTCAACGCAAACAAGCTGATCTTCTGTCTGTGTGTGAGAGAGAGAGATTCACAGTCGACACAGAGTCGACGGCGATAGACAGCGATGGAGCCAAAGATGTCCGTGCGAACATGAAGTAGGATGGCACATGTGCCTTGATGGTATAACTTATGATCAACCAGCTCCTTCTCCATCCAGGCGACGTGAGGACGCATGCGTTCCAGATGGCACTGGGTAGCGCCATAGTCAACACAGAGAGAGGGACCTTGTAAAAGGTGGCGTTACTTACGTACTAGCTCTATCTTTAACACGCAGTCCACCGGAGAGAGAAAGCGATTGTACCATCTTTCACATTGTCTGTGAGGATGCTGCACATGGCCTTCTGATCGTCGAAAAGCTTCAGCCATTGTTCTCTTGATCACCATCGCTTCACCACGGACACCCTCCTCCTTGCCGCTCTATCTAAAATAAGCAGCGATTGTACTATCTTTCACATAGTCTGTAGACTGCGAGCATGCTGCGCATAGCCTTCTGATCGTCTAAAAGCTTCATCCATTGTTCGCTTGATCACCATTCCAGCTTCACGCGGACACCATGAAACGCTAGCACAGCAGTGATCTTCGCACTGAATGCACGGTTGAAAGTTTTTCATGCAATCTGGAATCAATGCGCTGATGGAAAACCCGATCTATCTTCACGTTGCCCTTGCCTGTGTTCGTTTCTCCTCGCGCCTCCAACCTCAAAAGCTCTTCCTCTCCCCTGGAGGCTCGGAGCTGATCGGCTTTCACCTTTCGCCCACAAGGGGGCAGGTGGCGCACTTCAGGACGCGTGACAGCTCAATGGGTTGCCCTTCCAAGGCTCGAAGCAAGAGTTTCATGAGGCTGTGGAACCAGCTCAATGGGTTGTCCTTCCAAGGCTCGAAGCAAGAGCTTCATGAGGCTCCTCGTTCCACAAGTTTTAATGGCTGTTTACCAACAATGGTAAGGGGAATACCAACAAGATCTTTAACAAGAAGTGTCATAAACGTATCAATCCTTTTAAAGGTCCCTTTTTTTTCACAAAGAGGAAGCTCGACAAAAGCCCAAGCTCCTTATTGCTCTAATTGATCGAAAGAATAATTGTACAAGTGAGCATGCATAGTATCCATGGGACTTCCATATCCCACAAGCCAAACTACCCAAAGGTAAACACTAGGAAGAACTACCCGAAGATATCTGATTTAGTATTACTTGAAGGCATTACACTAACCTTAAGCCCACACATGTCCGTCCGTACAAGAGGCTGAACCCTCACCCCCGTCTCAAGAGGCAAAAGGCCCAACCACCCACACGAATGCATGCAAACCTTTTGAAAGTCTTTCTAGAAGACATCTTTGATTCACTTTATGACAATAAATCTAACTAAGCTGAAGGAACTTACAACTCTACAATTGATAAGGAAAATCTCGTTCCGAATGTCCCACGTTTCAAAGAACTTCACTCATGGAATAAGTTTCAAAATATGAAAGATGAAGTTAGATCTTCCTTTTTTGATGCTCCCAAGATGAAGATGAGTGAGCACAATAGAATATACGAAAAGGAAAACTCATTCTCCTTAAGAAAAATTATTTTCGAAAGAGCTTAGTTGGACTTGGCTCTCAATCGAAATAGTACGTAATACACATTAAGTCTAGCGGTGCATTGACTTATTTGAGGGTTAGATGATTTTACACCATGAATTTGAGTTTAATCTCAATCCCAATCTTGATTATGTTGGGTGTGTGTAGAAGCACAAGAGGCGCACGAGAAGCACACACAAGGAGCACAAATGCAGCAAGACACACGAAGAAGATGGATGACTAGAATAGCTCTCTCTATTGATTATGAACTGAACTGAAGTAAGAGCTGAATAATATCCCTAAGTACAAAGTACCACCAGATATGAGTAAATCATGTATGTGATAACATGAGGAAAAAACCTCTAGCTAGCACTAGAGTAAAAAGTGCCCATGTATAGGGAAAAAGTTCACATCAAAGCTGCTCGAGGAACATATAAGTGTAACAAACCCCCTTGGAGCAAATGATGTGAACACATGCGGGGAGTGACAAATCAGCCCCCACAAGGTAATAAGCCTAAAGCTTTGTGAAAAGCTTCAAGCTTTTCTCGTTGAAGAGCTGTGGTGAATATGTCTACCACATTATCTTGTGTAGGCACATATACCAAATCAATATCTCCTGCATGAAGGTGCTCTCTCACATAGTGATAATGCACCTCAATATGTTTGGTCCGTGCATGAAACACTGGGTTTCGTGCAACAGCCAATGCACTCTGACTATCAGTGAGAATATGTGTAGCAGCATCAATCTCCATGCAAAGATCCATCAATACATGTCTCCGTCATACACACTCGATTGGAGCTATGAAAATCGCCATGTACTCAGCTTCACAACTCGATGTCACCACTCTAGGTTGCTTCTTACTCAACCAAGATATGCATGATTCTCCAAGCAAAAAGAAATTACCACTAGTGGACATGTGAGTATCATAACAAACAGCCCAATCACTATCTGTAAAAGCATGCAAGCATGGCTGAATATCTCTTCCATAAAAGAGACCTAAGCTCAAAGTGCCTTTGAGATATCTAAACACACATTTCATCACTTGCCAATGTTTAGTGCTAGGGCTACGCATGAATCGACTCAACTGGGAAACTGCATACTGTATATCCAGCCTTGTGTTGCATGCACGCTTGCTGATAAAGAGAAGTGTCAAATGCATCACTAGAATCCTCAACTGTGAATCTAAATCGTGTCTCAACTGTGGTTGAAATTGGCTTTCAATCCTCAAAGTCGAAACGCTAAAGTAGCTTTTCAACATACTTTGCTTGATGCATAACAATTCCCCCCTCAACGGATACAAATTGGATGCCAAGATACTAGCTCAAAAGACCAAGATAAGTGACATCAAAAGTATGTTGGAAATCAGCCATAAGAATGTCAAGTTTTGCATCACATGACCCAGTCAAGAGTAAGTCATCGACATAAAGAACAAGCACTGTAAAATCAGCCCCATCTTTGTGTACATAGAGTGCTTTAAATTGAACTACATGTGAAGCCAAGAGCAACCAAGTGCTTATGTATTTTGTCACACCATGCACGTGGAACTTGATTGAGACCATACAAGGCTTTATGCAAGCAACAAACCATATGCTCTTGCCCTTTCATGGAAAATCCAGGAGTTTCTTCACATAAACCTCTTCTTCCAAATCACCATTCAAGAAAGTTGTCTTTATGTCCAACTAATGTACTTTCCAACATCGATGGGCAGTCAATGCAACCACGGTATGAATGGTAGTCATGCGTGAAGTAGGTGCAAAAGTTTCTTCAGATTCAATGCCATATTGTTGCACATATCCTTTGGCAACCAATCTAGCTCTGCAGTGATCAATGCTACCATCATACTTTCTCTTAATTTTGTAAAGCCACTTTGTACCAATGGCATTTTTTCCTTTTGGCAATTCACATAATTCCCAAGTACCATTCCTATGTATGGAATCCATTTCTGCTTTCATAGCACTCATCCATTGTGGATCATCCCATGCATCTTCAAAAGTAAGTGGCTCTTCATTACATGCTATTGCAATAAGAGAATAATCCATAAAATTACTTGATGCATGGTGAGAAGTTGATCTTGTTCTACCAAGTAAAGGTGCACTCAATTTGTTGTCCTGCAAAGTTTGTTTTGGCCACTTTGGCATACTTTGTGCACTCTTGATAGACATACATTCATTATGTAATACATCGTCAATATGTATATCATGTGTGGGCTGAATTTCATGCTCATTTTCAGCCATATTTTGATGCAAATGTCTAGCCATATGTGGCTGTAAATTTCCACCATTTTTTATCATTTTTGGCTAAAAATTTTCAGCCATGTTTTGCTGGAAATTCTCTACATTTTGAGCCCTATTTGGCTAGACTTTTTCAGCCCTTTGAGCCTCAGTTGGTTGATCTACATGGCCATATTCAAGCACAACATTTTGGTACAAAGGCATGAGTATATCGAACACATCTTGTGAGCTAATTGTTGGCTGTTTTTTGCATTCAAGTAGAGGACACTACAAGAAATAGGGGGGGCATAGCGACGCCCCTGAATTGAAAAAAAAAAGGGTACCGTCGCTTATGCAATGCTCTCGTCGCATAAGCGACGGTACAATTTTCAATTCTTTTTTTTTCGACAATCGTCGCATAAGCGATGCTAGCGTCGCATAAGCGATGCTAGCGTCGCATAAGCGATGCTAGCGTCGCATAAGCGATGCTAGCGTCGCATAAGCGACGCTAAGTTGAAGCTTCACAAATAATGTCGTTGACTAGCGACGTTGGAAAACTGAAGAGCGTCGCATATGCGACGCTCTAGAATGTTTAAAAAAAAATTGATTTCTCCCGGCACATTTGTGCCGGGATTTGGACGCGAGAAAGAAGAGACTGAGAGAGAGAGAGAGAGAGAGAGAGAGAGGCATCTACTTGAAGCAAGGTATGTGCACACACACACTTTTACACACACATACATATGCATACACACACATATACACACATAGACACACACACACACATATACATAGACACACACACACATACACACAAATACACACACATATACACACATACACAAATAATGTTGCATACACACATAATGCATACACATGCACACACATATACACAAACATATACACATACATATACACACACATACGCATAGACGTGCACACACATATGCACACATATACACACATACATACACACATAGACACATACACACATTATGATGCATTCACACACATACACATGCATACACACATAGACACACATATACACACACACATACACACATACCCACATACACACATACACACATATATGCATACACACACACATAGAGAGACATACACACACATATACATACATGCATACATATGCATTCACAATTCATATGCATATGCAAACATACATACTTACATGCATACATACACATACATAATGCATACACACACATATGCATACATAATGCATACACACACATACACACACCTATGCATACATACATGCATACACATACACACATAGACACATACACACACATAGACACATACACACACATAAACACATACATACTCATAGAAACATAGCGACACATACACATAGACACACACACATACACACACACATATACACAAACACATACACACATAGACACATACACACATAATGATGCATACACACACATACACATACATATGCATACATACATGCATACACATACACACATACACACACATAGACACATACACACATAAACAACACACTCACAGGTACACACACATACACATAGACACACACACATACACACACACATACACACATAGATACATACACACATACACATGCATACACACACATACACATGCATACGCACATACAGACACATATACACACACATACACACACACACATATACACATACATGCATACATATGCATACATAATGCATATGCATATGCATACAATGTACATACATACTTACATGCATACATAATGCATATGCATATGCATACAATGTACATACATACTTACATGCATACATAATGCACGTGCGTAGATACATACACACACATAGACACATACACACATAGACACATACACACACATAAACACATACATACTCATAGATACACACATATACACATAGACACACACACACATACACACACATACACACATAATGATGCATACACACACATACACATGCATACACATATACAGACACATATACACACACACATACACACACATATATGCACACACACACACATAGAGAGACATACACACACATACACATACATGCATACATATGCATACACACACATATGCATACATAATGCATACATAATGCATACACACACATATACACACACATATACACACACATATGCATACATAATGCATACACACACACATACACATACACACACACATACACACATATACACACACATACACACATATGCATACATATACACAGACACATACACACACATATGCATACATAAATGCATACTTATACACACATAGACACATACACACACATAGATACATACATACACATAAATACATACATACATACATACTTACACACACATAGATACATACACACACATAAACACATACATACTCATAGATACACACATATACACATAGACACACACACACATACACACACATATACACACACATACACACATAATGATGCATACACACACATACACATGCATACACACATACAGACACATATACACACACATACACACACACATATATGCATACACACACAGACATAGAGAGACATACACACACATACACATACATGCATACATATGCATACATAATGCATACACACACATATACACATACACACATACACATACGCATACACACACATACACACATATACACACACATACACACACATATGCATACATACATGCATACACATAGACACATACACACACATAGATACATACATACACATAAACACATACACACTCATAGACACACACACATACACATAGACACACACACACATATACACACACACATACACACATAGACACATACACACATAATGATGCATACACACACATATGCATACATACATGCATACACATACACACATAGACACATACACACACATAGATACATACATACACATAAACACATACACACTCATAGACACACACGCATACACATAGACACACACACACATATAGACACACACAAACACACATAGACACATACACACATAATGATGCATACACATACATACACATGCATACACACATACAAACACATGTACACACACATACACACATATATGCATACACACACATAGAGAGACATACTCACACATACACATACATGCATATATATACATACATAATGCATATGCATATGCATACATGCATACATACATACATACATACATACACATACATGATGCATACACACACATATGCATACATAATGCATACACACACATACACATATGCACACATACACATACACACACATACAGACATATACACACACATACACACACATATATGCATACACACACACATAGAGAGACATACACACATATACACATACATGCATACATATGCATACATAATGCATATGCATATGCATACAATGTACATACATACTTACATGCATACATAATGCACATGCATAGATACATACACACACATACACACATACACACATACACACATACACACATACACACATAAACACATACATACTCATAGATACACACATATACACATAGACACACACACACATACACACACATGTACACACACATACACACATAATGATGCGTACACACACATACACATGCATACACACATACAGACACATATACACACACATATATGCATACACACACATAGAGAGACGTACACACACATACACATACACGCATACATATGCATACATAATGCACATGCATATGCATACATACATACTTACATGCATACATAATGCACATGCTTACATACACATACATAATGCATACACACACATATGCATACATAATGCATACACACACATACACACATATGCATACATAATGCATATGCATATGCATACATACATACTTACATGCATACATACTGCACATGCTTACATACACATACATAATGCATACACACACATATGCATACATAATGCATACACACATATACACACATATGCATACATACATGCATACACATACACACATAGACACATACACACACATAGACACATACACACACATAAACACATACACACTCATAGATGCATACCGACACATACACATACACACACACAAACATACACACATAGACATATACACACATAATGATGCATACACACACATACATATGAATACACACACATATGCATACATACATGCATACACATATACACATACACACATACACACACATAGATACATACATACACATAAACACATACACACTCATAGACACACACACATACACATAGACACACACACACATATACACACACACATAGACACATACACACATAATGATGCATACACACACATACACATGCATACACACACATATGCATACATACATGCATACACATACACACATACACACATACACACATACACACACATAGATACATACATACACATAAACACATACACACTCATAGACACACACACACATACACATAGACACACACACACACATACACACATAGACACATACACACATAATGATGCATACACACACATACACATGCATACACACATACACACACACATACACGCACATAGATACACACACACATGCATACCTACACATACTTAATGCATACACACATACATATGTACACGTACATATATTGATTTCTAACCATTTTGTTTTATATGTTAGGTATTATGAATCCCAGTAGAGAGAGAAAGGCGAAACTCACTCTCATAAAAAGTCTTATGAGAGCAAGAGTTCCGTCTGATACTCTAGGGGCCATAATGCGTGATTACTCAGATATGTCTGATGAGGAGCTGGACTATATGATCCAGATGCTTACCCAGCGATCAGACGAGGGCTCTTCTTGTGGCTCCACATGCAGGAAGAGAGCTATCTGCTCATAGGTATGTTTTTTTTTTCATAAACTTTTTTAATGATATTATAACACATATTTTTATTTATTTTTATCTATCTATTTTTAGGACACCTATACCACCTCCAACACGTGATAGCAGAGCAGATTGCCTATGAGGACATGCATAGGCACGTTAGGACTAGAGTGCGATATAGAGCTAGAGGGGAACATTGTGTACATAGGGAATGGATTGGAGTTCAAGAGAAGGATGCGGGCACTATGCGACTCTTACTTGCGCTTTGTCCACTTACCGTGGAAGTAAGTAAAAATTTTACATATAAATTGAAATATATATCTTATGTTTTATTTACATTATGTTTTTTTTTGTAGTGAGCATGATGAGAGGGATAAAAAATACGTACTTAGTTCACTTGAGACAGAGTTTGGGAGAGGATGGTCGCTTAAGTGGTTTCTAAAAGAGATGAGGACACTTATGGCTCATCGTTGCGATAACGCATGGTATGCACTGCTTTTATCTATATATATGTGGATATGAGTATGTGTGTTTATGCATGTATGTATGTATATGAGAGAGAGAGAGAAAAGAGTGAGACTAGAGGTATAAATACATGCATACACACACATATACATCATACATGCACATTTATACACATATACATATACATGCACATTTATACATACACACACATACATGCACATTTTTACACACACATACACATGCATGCAGTTACACACATATAATGAATACACATAGACACATACACATACTCACATACACGTACACATACTCACATACACATACACATGCATAATCATATGTACACACACATAGACTCATATGATCATATTTACATGCATATATACATATACACATGCATATATACACACACAACATGCATATGCACATATAGATACACATACATACACAACACATGCATACGCATAAATAAATAAATAAATAAATCCTATTTCAAGAATCCTAAATTGAAAACACTAATTTCGATATTAGGGTTTTAAAACCCCTAATTTAAAAACTCTAATTCAACCTTTTAGCCATATGTTTGAAGTATATGTACACATTGCATCTATTCCTCCGACGTCCTACTAGAGAGATGTCTCTCCTCCCAACCTTATGCCTCTATATATAGCTACTCGAATCAACGAGGATCATAATATATATAAAGATATATACAAATCATTTAGATAGGATACATAAATATAAAATGGAGTAGATATATTATGCATCACACATACATGCCTAAATGCACACATAAATATATATATACATACTAACATAATTACATGTACATATTTACACATAGACATATATACATGTACACATCACATATACATGCCTACATGCACACATAAACATATATATACATGCATATACATATTTACATGCACATATTTACACATAGACACATATACATATATACATGTACACAATTATAAATACGTGCATATATTACATGAATACATGAATACATAAATGCATATGCATATATACACATATGCATATTTAACACATGTACACATATATCACACACATGCAAACACATACATATACATGAAATACATATATATGCATACTAACATGTGTATGCATATAATACACATGAATACACACACATATGCATACATACATGATACACATGTACACATATATCACACACATGCAAACACATACATATACATGAAATACATATATATGCATACTAACATGTGTATGCATATAATACACATGAATACACACACATATGCATACATACATGATAAAAATTTGCTCCTCGAAGATAAAGCTATATATAAAATAATCAGGCATACTCCCGAGCTTCATGTTCTAACTTAAAAGAACATGATTTCATCTCTCTAGTAGGATTCATCGTTATTCAAGTTAATAAAAAAATCTATTATCTGATATCCATTCAGAAGCTTCAAGTTATTGATCGATAACTAGAGTAGAATGTACTATCTAATCTACTCATATGTTTTCATTATTGCCACCATTTTGGTAAGACATCAATATAGTCTCATCTTCATTATCCTTATTGATTTCATTTATTTCTTCTATTGTTAAATCTATGTTCTCGTGAATCACATCATCTATTGATGGATTAATATCTATTTCTGGTAATTCCTCTTCTTCATCAGTAGAATCAGCATGTAGAGAATTATCCACTTCATCAAAAAGATTAGTATCATTATCACGTATAATGATTCTAATTTCTATTTCAGATGTTGATGTATCAGTATCTGATGCTGAATCATCAAGAGGACTTTCTTCGATCTCTCTAACAATAAACTATTCAAACAATGACCTACCTCTAGGTTGCACATGAATGACTTGCCACCAAGGATGAGCATCTGGGTTTTTATAAAAAAATGCTTGTTCAATATGCCTAGGAAGAATATATGGTTCTTTAGTAGATCGCATTACCTTGGAAGAATCAATTGCCCAAAACCTAGATAATTCCTTTCTTAATGTGGAATTACTACCTTTATACTCCGCTCGAAATCAGTCAACCTTCAAAATGACCTATCAAAATATATAACAACAAAAACCCATTATTAGGTGCTTAAAAAATAACTAACTCTATAAAAAAGTATAAACTTTTCTCTACCTGTTTGAATGTAGGAAATGAAATTTCGTAGATACCAACAATAGTGTGAAGAGATGGATAGGTATGTGCTTGAAGCTGAAGAGGTGTTGCAAAATCCTTGATCTACACCAGCCAAATGAAACCCAAGAGTACGTGGTGGGCCCTTTTGGCTTGCCAATGTATGTATAAGACACCCTATGTACCTTGGAAGATCACTCTCAAAAAGATAGATCAAAATAGATAAGTTGGAGTTAGCTCAGAGGTGAAAAACTTGCTATTTTGGTTCATACATGTGTCGAGTGTTTTGCATAATTCTCAGAGAACAGCAGCAATTAGCTTAATTCCTCTTGGGGAAGTCTAGATAACTTAAAGAGGTAACTTTCAAGAGTAATCTCATAAAAAATAATCAACCACACATTGAGAATGAGTTTTAACAAGTGATGACATCATCTCGATTTTCACGGGTTGCTACAGTTTGAGACCAATGAGCAGAAAAATGAACATAACTCCAGATTTAAGAAACCAATTATTATGAAACTTTGTATGCTTTATACTAGACAGTAAGTTGAATCCAAGAAGCTTTAAATCATTGAATTTGGATAAGTACACACTGAGAAACAGCTCTAACAAGATGAGTAAAAAAGTCGGGTACCTGACAGAGAAGTGAAAATGACAAATAGGGTTGACTTCAACTGAACATAACTGAAGATTGCAACATCCAAATGACATGAAAATTTTGTGAACATATAGTAGACTTATAGAGCTAATAATTTACCAAGTTAAATCACTGAAAATGACGCACCAAGCTCAGAGAAACAATCTCTGCAATCTGACTGAGAAAACTGAGAGATATGGCAGTGAGTAGTACACTTCACAAGAACATGGAAATATGAACTCAAATGATCATGAAAATGAAAGTATATTGCTTGTACAATACAATGGACTTACTGATACATATGTCTGCCTTTGAATCACACCTTGATATGGCATAAAGCTCAGCTCTTGGAGGTCTTCACATAGGTCTCTCTAACCACGACTAAAACTGCCATCTATTTATAGTTGAGTTTGGGAGGCTAACTTCCCTCAATCACTCTCCAATCAATTAGTGATTGATTTGATTCTCTACCTACCACAAATCACGAATTCGTGGCTCCTCTTTCCCTTTTTGATCAAGTGGACTCAACCACTTAAGATTCTTTCACTTTTACATTAAGTAAACTCTTCAAAAGTTACAAGAGGTGGTTCACAAGTGAACTTTACATTGTCTTCATTTTAAGGCTTCTTCTATGACTTTGTGGGACTCAAGCCAATACTTAGGCTTGTCATAGACTTGCTCCAACAGCTCCCCCTCAAGCCAAGTATGCTTGAGGTCTTCAATCTTCCATGATTACCTGCAAACCAATCAAAGCCTTGAATTTGCAAAGCTTTGTACCATCCAATGCTTTGGTTAGAATATCTGCACATCGTTGATGAGTGGACACATATGATATTTTAATCTCTTTGCTTAGAACCTTTTCTCGTACATAGTGATAATGAACTTCAATATCTTTAGTCCTTGCATGAAAAATAGGATTAGTAGCCAAGTGAATAGAACTCATATTGTCACCAAAAATAGTTGGAGTTCCAAACTCCAATCCAAGCTCTTTGAATAATGTCTTCATCCACATAGCTTCTTGTGTAGCTATGGTGAGACCTCTATATTCAACTTCAGTAGAAGAGAGAGCAATTGTGGGTTGCTTCTTGGATGACCATGAAATAAGCTTTGAACCTGCAAAGGTAAGATAACCTGAAGTGCTCCTTCTATCTTCCTTGGAGCCAGCCCAATCTGCATCAGAAAATAGCTTCAAACCTAAATCAGATACATAAGGATAATAAAGTCCTTCATTTATGGTTCCTTTGAGATACTTGAGAATCCTTTTGGCAGCATCCATATGTGGTTTCCTTGGTGTGTGCATAAATTGACTTAGCACACTCACACTGTAACATATATCTACTCTTGTCAATGTGGCATAGTTGAGGCTACCCACTAGACTTTGATATGATGTGATGTCCTCTATGAGTTCACCTTCATGTGAGCTCAATTTGTGATTGACCTCCATTGGAGTACCTGCAATCTTACAATCTTGCATCTTGAATCTTGCCAACATGTCCTTAATGTACTTTCTTTTAGTGAGAAACAAACCATGATCTTTGTAGATAACTTCCAAACCTAGAAAGTAGGTAAGTGAACCCAAATCACTTATCTTGAACTCTTCTCTCATCTGATCTTTGATCTTCTTCATACCATCTGCATCATTTCCTGTCAATATAATATCATCTACATATACACATAGGTAGATGATCTCTGAATTACTCTTTTTAATAAAGAGTGAAGGATCTGCCTTGCTTGGTTGAAAGCCTTTGTCCTGCAAGAATGAAACAAGCCTGAAATTCCAAGCTCTTGGAGCTTGCTTGAGACCATACAATGCTTTGTTAAGTTTACACACATAATCAGGATAAACTTGATTCTCAAAACCAGGTGGTTGTGCCATATATACCTCTTCTGTTATCCAACCATTCAAGAATGCATTCTTTACATCTAGTTGAAGTATCTTCCAATTCTTGGAAGAGGCAATACTAAGCAAAACCCTAATAGTAGGCATCTTTGGCATAGGAGAGAAGGTCTCCTCATAATCAATTCCCTAAGTTTGTGCAAAGCCTTTTGCTACAAGCCTTGCCTTATACTTGTTAATGGAACCATCAGAATTCTTCTTGAGTTTATAGACCCGTCTTGAGCCTATTACCTTCATGGATGAAGTCTTGGGCACCAAATCCCAAGTGTTGTTTTCCTCAAGTGTTGCAATCTCTTCCTTCATTACATGCTTCCATTCTGTTTTTGCTTTGGCCTCTTCAAATGATGATGGCTCCTCTTGGTTTATGTCCTGTGCTATGTAGATAGAATGTTTAATTACTAATGAGGTGTCAAACCCATACGTTTCTGGTTTTTTCTTTTCCCTCAAAGATCTTCTTAGGCCATGATGTGATGATTCTGCCTCATGTCCAAGTTCCTGCAATTTTGCTTTACCTTTAGATTTCCATGCTTTGATATTTTCCATTTGAGATTCTTCATCATCCAGGTGTCTTGTTCTTCAATCTTTGGTTGTTCTCTACCAAGCTTTGGAAAATCTTCTTCAAGATCATATGGTAAATTGACCTTCTTGCATGAATCTTCATACCATGAATTGTTTTCATCAAAAACTACATCTCTGCTTACCAAGAATCCTTTGTTGGTAGGGTTGTATAACCTGTAGCCCTTTTGATTGTTGTCATATCCAATAAGTACACACCTTTCTACCTTTGGATCCATCTTGCCTCTAACCTGTGAAGGAACATGAGCAAAAGCAATAGATCCAAACATTTTACAATGATCTAAGCTTGGTCTTCTTCCATTCCAAGCCTCATATGGAGTCATCCCATCAAGGGATTTTGAAGGCAACCTCTTAATCAAGTAAGTGCTTGTAGATACAGCCTCAGCCCATAGATAATTAGGTAAATGCTTTTCATTTAACATGGACCGTGCAGCTTCAACAATTGTCCTATTCCTCCTTTCTGCCACTCCATTTTGCTCAAGAGTGTACCTTGCAGTTACCTCTCTTTTGATTCCTCTTTCTTGAAGAAAAGAATCAAACTCATGGGAGAAGTATTCTCCCCCTCCATCTGACCTTAGCCTTTTTAGTGATTTACCTGTTTGATTCTCCACAAGAGCCAAATATCTTTTGAAACATGAAAAAACTTCATCTTTGTGTTTCATAAACAATAGGATAGTCCATCTGTTGCAATCATCAATAAAGGAGACATAATACCTTGATCGAGATATTGAAGCTTCCTTGCTAGGTCCCCATACATCTGTATGAACCAACTCCAAGAGATCTCCATGCATATAACCTTTCTTCATGAATGGTAACCTGTGAGACTTTCCAAATTGACATGCACTACACTTATAAATCATATGTTGTTTTGAAAAATTAGGGAGTCCAAGTACACTTTGGTCCCTGCAAATTTGCTTCAATGACCTTTCACCAATATGTGCTAACCTTTTGTGCCATACTTCCAATTCTGTGTGTCTGACTACCATAATTAAAGAGAGCAATGTTTCTAGTGTCTTGTAATTCAAATGTGAACAATCTACCTGCCTTTTCACCTTTTGCAATTCTTCTGAATCCTTGACTTGGATCTTCAACATATGCTCCTGCTTTTGTGAACCTGACTTGCAACCCTTTCTCTACTATCTGCCCAACACTTATCAAATTCTTTGTAATGGTAGGGACATAGAGTACCTTACTGAGTAGGTTGATGTTTCCATCAGGTGCTTTGACATTGCCTATTTTCTCCACAAGATGTCTTGTATCATCTCTTGTTTGTACCTCATGCTTATTCCTTGGATCTTCTAAATCTGATAGGAGTGCCACATTTCCTGCCACATGATTTGAACAACCTGAATCTATGTAGAAAACATGCTCATCATATTTACCTTGTGGCATAGCCATGTTCATGCTTAATAATGAATCCTCTTTGTTTGAGTCTTTTGTGTAATTATTGAAGTCTCTCCTTCCTTTGTAGCCTCCTTGATAGTTTGAATGATTGTAGTTGTTGTAGTTGCCATGATAGTTGTTGAACCTTCCTCTTGAGTAGCCATAACTTCCTCTATTGTATCCTCTGCCTCTTTGATTCCTGGAATTCCTAAAGAAATTTTCAGTTGTATGATTAGTTAATCCACAAATAGAACATGAGTTGGAGTCTTGGGATCTCCCCCTGCCTTGTCTACCTCCTCTTCCTCTACCTCTGCCATGTCTTCCTCTACCTGTATAGTTAGCTTGATATGTACCTGCTTCATCATCCACTTTCTTTGCCTTTCCTTTGTTATCTTTGGACTTGCTTTTATCAGTGTATAAAGCTAAAGATTGATTACCTTTAGATCTTTCTCCATTTTTGATAAGCTTTGCCTCTTGAGTAAGTAGTTGTCCAATGAGTGTATTGAAATCAGGTACATGCATGTCCATGTACAAATCCATAGCTGTGGTGAATGCTTCCCACTTGTCATCTGCCTTCAAGCCATTGATGACCTGCCTTACAATTTGCTCTTCATCTATTACCTCTCAAATGCTTCCCAACTGATCTGCTATGTCCTTGAGCTTTGTGACAAAATCAGTCACATTTTGTTTGGGAGCCTTCTTGAGAGTTGTGAAATCCAGCCATAGTTGATGCTTCCTAGCTTTGGTACTTGAAGAAAAGAAAGCTTCAAGTGCATCCCACACTTCCTGAGATGTCTTACAACTTCTAATGTGAGGCAACAAAAAATATGAGATAGAGTTGAGGAGATAAGACCTTGCAAGTGCATCCTTGGAGCACCATGTGCTCAATCTTTCTTGCTCTTCTTGTGTTGGTTGACTTTTGTTCCTGAAACTTGGCATAACTTCATCTCCAGCCACATAACCATATAAACTTCTACCTTGGAGATAAGCTTCCATTCTTAATGACCAAGCTGAGTAGTTACCTCTGTCCAATTTGTCAATTGATGAAGGAAATCCATCTGCCATGTTGTCCAGCCTTGCTCTGATACCACTGTGAAGAGATGGATAGGTATGTGCTTGAAGATGAAGAGGCATTGCAAAATCCTTGATCTACACCAGCCAAATGAAATCCAGGAGTATGTGGTGGGCCCTTTTAGCTTGCCAATGTATGTATTAGACACCCTATGTACCTTGGAAGATCACTCTCAAAAATATAGATCAAAACAGATAAGTTGGAGTTAGCTCAGAGGTGAAAAACTTGCTATTTTGGTTTAACACCTGTCCACTGTTTTGCATAATTCTCTGAGCACAGCAGCAATTAGCTTAATTCCTCTTAGGGAAGTCTAGATACCTTAAAGAGCTAACTTTAAAGAGTAATGTCATAAAAAATAATCAACCACACACTGAGAATGAGTTTTAACAAGTGATGACATCATCCCAATTTTCACGGGCTGCTACAGTTTGAGACCATTGAGCAGAAAAATGAACATAACTCCAGATTTAAGAAACCAATGATTATGAAAATTTGTATGCTTATACTAGACAATAAGTTGAATCCAACATGCTTTAAATCATTGAATTTGGATAAGTACACACTGAGAAACAGCTCTAACAAAATGAGTAAAAAAGTCGGGTACCTAACAGAGAAGTGAAAATGACAAATAGGGTTGACTTCAACTAAACATAACTGAAGATTGCAACATCCAAATGACATGAAAATTTGTGACCATATAGTAGACTTATAGAGCTAACTTTACTAAGTTAAATCACTGAAATGACGCACCAAGCTCAGAGAAACAATCTCTGCAATCTGACTGCAAAGACTGAGAGATATGGCAGTGAGTAGTACACTTCACAAGAACATGGAAATATGAACTCAAATGATCATGAAAATGAAAGTATATTGCTTGTACAATACAATGGACTTACTAATACATATGTGTGCCTTTGAATCACACCTTGATATGGCATAAAGCTCAGCTCTTGGAGGCCTTCACACAGGTCTCTCTAACCACGACTAAAACTGCCATCTATTTATAGTTGAGTTTGGGAGGCTAACTTCCCTCAATCACTCTCCAATCAATTAGTGATTGATTTGATTCTCTACCTACCACAAATCACGAATTCGTGGCTCCTCTTTCCCTTTTTGATCAAGTGGACTCAACCACTTAAGATTCTTTCACTTTTACATTAAGTAAACTCTTCAAAAGTTACAAGAGGTAGTTCACAAGTGAACTTTACATTGTCTTCATTTTAAGGCTTCTTCTATGACTTTGTGGGACTCAAGCCAATACTTAGGCTTGTCATAGACTTGCTCCAACAAATAGTTCCTACGTAACCAAGTTCGCTATCTATAAGGTTGGTGTCTTTTGAGCTAGCACGTGATAGTTGCTTGAAAGAAGCAACAATACTAGAATCCTCTGTTTTACGTAAAGAATCAATGGCTTTGATTCTAATATGATGTCCAAAAGCCCACATATTAGTGAACATTCGAGCCTGCAAAATAAATTCAATTAGTAAATAGAAACTAACATACATATATGAAAAAAATAAAATATTATTTTAATAAAATTACCTTTTGTTCACAACCTATCATTAACTCTCTTTGCTCATCTGAGATTTCTTCATTATGTGCGTTGGCCCGTTGCAAACGACTATATAGCCAATCCGTGAAAGAAGATATATTTGAAATCTTATTATCATCGACATTACGTCTAAATCTTTTTTTTTTGCCTTTTCCTTCGGAGATTTTGAAGTTCCTCGTACTCTTTAAGGAATTCTTGCATGCATTCGCTATTATATGCTACAAAAGTAGAAACATCATTTTTTTTCTTGAAATGTAAATAAGAATGGAACCCCCTTACCTGATAATACCTCATCTATTATTTTTGAAGAAGACTCGTTGGTCCATGCACGTGGAGCTTCTTCATGAACTCTTTCAAGGTACTCACTAACGTAATACATGCACTCTTCAAGCATCCAACCCTTTGCCATGGATCCTTCTAGTTTTGCTCTTTGTCGCACATAACCTTTTAATACTCTCATAAATCGCTCGACCCAAAACATCCATCCAGTGTTGACAACACCTGCAATCTCTACTTCATCTACAAGATGGACTAATAAATGAACCTGAATATCAAAAAATGAAGTAGGAAGTTCTTTCTCCATCAAACATAGTAGCTCTTTGCATTCACGTTTTTTTTGTGGGATGGAGTTTTTGTCAATCTCTTTGGATGTAATCCACCTATACATATCATAAAAACAATTATAAAGAAGTTAATTAAAAAATAAAAGATATCCAATATTCATACATATTAAATATAAAAGTATCATAATTACCTTATAAGTGATCCAAGATGATAGATCACATCTCGTACTCCTTTCGTTGTACATCCATCGATAACCAAAGGTAAAATATGTTTCAAAAAGTTATGCGAGTCATGGGTCTTTAACCCAGATAAGCTCTTATCATCCATAGTAAACATGTTTTGAAAAGATGCTCCATATCCTATAGGAGTCTTAATCAATTGAATTCTATTGTTGATAGTCTAAATCTCTTTTGTTGTAAGTACCCAAGGAGCAGGTGCATAAGTCGTTTCTTGTCGATGTCTATCAAAAGCTGGCCATAACTTTGGTTTGGATTTTTTATATTTCAAATCATTCCTTGATGTTGTGGTATCTTTTAGTCCAAGAAGATGCTCCCATAGTGAATAACCAATATTTTTGAATATATGCATAGGATCAAGAAGATGACATACTTTTAACTCTTTCCAATACTCCAAAGAATACCATATTGATATGTTCTCTGCGAGCCAATTTACCTCTGTTCACATACTCATTATCTGAATCATCACTGAAGATTTTTGCTTTTGGATCTATCAGAGGTCCATCTGTCCATTTTTTATACCAATCCATAGGCATCATAGGTTTTGGACACTGACCTGTTTCAAGCTTTCCATTAAAATGTATCGCTTCTGTTTTAGATCTTAATGGATGATCATCAAGCAAGAATTGTCGATGTCAAAGATAAATATTTTTGTTGAGATTCTTACTATAGATTGATCTCAACCAATCACCACAATATGGAAAAGCTTTATAACCCTTAGTAGATATTCTTGCATCATAGAAAATGATAAAAATATAATTAGATTAAATCATATTTATTTACATGCATATTGAATAAAAAAATTACATCAATACCTGAACAAACACCATATCCTGGAAAATCGTGAATAGTCCAAGCCACAATACTATTGGAACATCAAGCTTACACTATGCTTGAGGTGGATTTGATCTACATCAAAGGCTATCGCGTCGAAAGAATATCCGTTGGAGAGTTCTTTTTCATATGCTCATTTATTGTATTTTTTTGAGAGATTTTTGATGGCTCATTTACCATTGTAAAAGCCTTGAGATTTACACATGTAAAGGTAGAAAGATAGAGCCCAAATCCCATGAATTTAGGGTGGTTGAAGTTGCATTCAATCAAGCAATCAATCACCTAAAAGTAGATCAAACTAGATCTTCACTTTTCCTAGATTGTAGGAAAGTGAATTGATTCCCTCCAACAACCATTCCCACCTTCATTTGAATTCAAATTCAACTTGTAAAAGTAGTGGAACATTCCTAGAGTCTATATAAAGACTTGAAATCACTTGTACATTACATGGAATCAATATACATACACTTGTGACCATCATTGTCTTGCTCCTTCAATTCTCTGCATCATCTTCTTCGCCAACAGTAATCTTTAAGAGGTTGTTCTCACTCCAAAGCCCCAAATTGAGTGCAAGATGACTCATTGGAAAGGTATAAGTGCCTAGTTTATGCCTAAAAAGTTATAAAGCATTTGGTGCAATAGATTGGGAGAAATCTGAGTTTTTCTATCTCGGGGTCAATCTCTACGTATTCCTGAAAAATAGGAAGTGCCACTGGTGAATGTCGCATTCATTCCTATATCATATTTTGCTTATTCCTTATACTTTTGTGCATTCCATACACTCAACCCTATGTGTATCACTCCCATACAAGGATTTTTTCTAATTTTAATCACGCTGGTCACTATGGGCATTTGAAGTTCATTGTCTCTTCCATAGATAGTAAGTTTTTTGAGCTAGTCGACCTGCGAACCTATCTGTTTTGTATTGACTCATTCTCCTTGATGCTCCAAAGTACATAGTGTGTTTCTTTGCACTTATCACATGCTTATAAGGTCTTTTTGAGTCTCCATAAGCTCAAGGGCTGGTCTTGTGCCGGTTGGGTTGACCAAACTTCGTCGCTTCAAAATGCACTTTTCTACCTTCGACAAGCTTCTCCAAGTTCTTTCGGTGGTATCAGAGCTAGATCAAGATGGGTGATGGATTTCCCTCAATGATCGACAAGCTTGATCAACACAACTATGCGGCTTGGCAAATCAGAATGGAGGCCTATTTTCAAGGTAGAAATCTTTATGGAATTGTAGCAGGTGATGAAGTTATGCCTATTCCAAGATCCAAAGGAGGACCTACACAAGAGGAGACAGATAAGCTCACACTTTGGTGCGCAAGGGATGCTCAAGCAAGGTCGTACATACTAAACTCTATCTCTGACTTTCTATTACCACATATTAGAGGATGCAAGACATCTCAAGAGACTTGGGATGCCCTAGAGACTTTCTTTTCTGCTAGTACCAAAGCAAGAAAGAATCATCTCTGGAACGAGTTCAACCAAATGAAAAAGACACCTAAACAAACCATCACAGAGTTTGTTACCAAAGTCAAGGAGGTTGCGGATCAGTTAGCATCCATTGGAGAGCTAATTGAAGAAGAGCTCATCATGAGGCAAATTCTCAACGGCATTCGAAGTGATAAGCAATGGCAATCCTTCACGACGGCCTATGATCTCATCATAGATGTGCAGACTCCATACTTCAACATCTTTCTTGGACAACTCTTCAATCAAGAAGCCAACAATAGCATAAAGGAAGGTAACTCTTATCATGGTAATTCAACTAGTGCTCTATAATCATATAAGTACGATAAGAAGCAGAAAGGCAAGAAGAAGGAAGAAGATGAAGAAGAGACTTCTCAAGCCAACTTCGCAAGAAAGAGCAAGTGTAAAGGGAAGAAGAAAGGACCAAAGCAAGACAAAGCCAAAGGTTAGAATGTTCAACCTTGTGCCATATGCAATAAGACCAACCACACCACTCAGAATCACTGGTTCAATGGGAAGACCCAAAAAGGAAGTGGAAGAGGTGGATATGGCAGCAATAGAGGCAGAGGTGGACACAACTTCAACAATAAGAATAGAAGCTATAATAGAAGGGACTACAACAATTATTCAGAAGATCAACCACATGAAAACTCATTGCTTCTTATGAATCTAAACCGCAAACAAGGTAAAGAAGATGATCATTTGTTGTACATAGATTCACGATGTTCAAATCATGTTGCAGGCAACATTCCTCTTCTATCTGATTTGGAAAGTCCAAAGCATAGACATGAAGTGCAAACAGGGGATGACACGAAGCACAATGTGGAGAAGATTGGTAATGTCAAAGCTTCCAATGGCAGGACAAACATTCTAAGTAAGGTTCTCTATGTACCCACTATCACTAAAAACCTAAAAGTGTAGGCCAAATAGTTGAAAAAGGCTTGCAAGTTAGGTTCACCCAACATGGAGCTTTTGTGGAAGATCCATGTCAAGGCTTCAAGAAGATAGCCCGAGGTGAGAAGCATGGTAGGCTCTTTACTTTTGAAGTATGAGAAACCAGGCATAGCTCTATTCAACTTTGGGTCTCAAACCCTAAGTGAGCTTGAAGTGTGGCATAAGAGACTTGCTCATGTGAATGAAAGAACCTTGAAGGATAAATGCAAGGATCAAAGTGTTCTAGGATTGCCGAACATATCAAAGCAACACATGATCAACATGTGTGATGCATGTCAGATTGGGAAGGCACAAAGACAACCATTCAACCACAAAGGCTACATCCACAACAACTTATTGGACTTAGTACATACAGATGTATGGGGACCAAGTCAAGAACCTTCATTGGCAGGATCAAGGTATTATGTCTCATTTATTGAAGAACATAGTAGATGGATTGTTCTATACTTTATCAAGAGTAAGAATAAAGTGTTTGATTGCTTCAAGAAGTATCTTGCACATGTGGAGAATCATACAGGTAGATCACTAAAGAAGCTTAGATATGATGGAGGGGGAGAATACTTCTCCAAAGAGTTTGATGAGTTCTTGCAGGAAAAAGGTATCAAAAGGGAAGTGACTACCACGTACTCTCCTCAACTAAATGGAATTGTAGAGAGGAGAAACAAGACATTGGTTGGATCAGCCCGAATAATGCTTGAAGAGAAGAAGTTGCCACATTATCTATGGGCAGAAGCTATTTCAACTGTTGTGTACCTTGTCAATAGACTATCATCCAAATCACTTCAAGGTATGACTCCTTATGAGGCATGGCATGGAAGAAAACCTAGTCTTGGACATTGCAATGTTTTTGGTTGTTTAGCTTATGTTCATGTACCATCACAAATAAGAGGTAAGCTAGATGAAAGGGCAACAAAGGCAATGTTTATTGGATATGATTCAACTCAGATGGGTTACAGGTTCTTCAATCCTTCAACCAAGAAATTCACTACAAGTAGAGATGTTGTGTTTGAAGAACACAGGTCTTGGTATGATGAAGACAAACAAAAGGTAACACTATCATATGATCTTGATTCTGACTCTCATCAATTAGGAAGCAAGCATGATACACAGGTCCAGGATCCAAGAAGTGATACAGACGATGACCAAGATGAAAGAGAGAAGGATTACAAGCTATGGAAGTCAAGAGGCAAAGCAAATATGCAAGAGGTTGGAGAATGCTCCATGCAAGCACCTAGAAGATCAGTAAGAGAGAAGAAACAACCAGAAAGGTATGGATATGATTCCACATTTGTTACAAAGCATTCAATCTACTTGGCAAAAGACTCTATTTGAGAGGAGCCCTCAACCTATGAAGAGGCAAAGGGAAACCCTAATTGGGAAAAGGCCATGAACGAAGAGATAGATGCATTGAAGGAGATGGACACTTGGGATTTGGTTCCAATGTTGCCGAATCAAAAGGTAATTGGTTGGAGATGGGTATATAAAGTTAAAAAAAATTCAGATGGATCAGTTTGCAGGTACAAGGCAAGATTAGTTGCCAAAGGATGCTCACAAACTCACGGTATAGACTATGAGGAAACATTCTCACCAGTTGCAAAGATGACTACAATCAGGACATTAATAAGTGTAGCTGCTGCAAGGAATTGGAGACTCCTCCAACTTGATGTGAAAAATTCATTCTTAAATGGTTGGATAAGTGAAGAGGTATACATGTCACAACCACCAGGTTTTGAAAACCCTAATCATCCATCTTATGTTTGCAGACTTAAGAAAGCATTTTATGGATTGAAACAAGCTCCTAGAGCTTGGAATTACAGGTTGGTTACATACCTTCAAGATCAAGGATTCAAACCAAGCAACTCAGATCCTTCTCTATTCATCGAAAGGGATCACAATGAGGTTATCTATCTATGTGTATATGTAGATGATATTATTGTGACAGGTGATGATTGTTGAAGCTCAAAGTCAAGGACAAAGCATGGAAGCACATCAAAAGGTGGACACACAAGGAAAGGGAGCAAGTAGGGAGCTCCAAGAAGTGTATGTCAAATTTTCAGAAGAATCCCCTACAAAAATAGTGATTTTCATCACTAAAAACCATTGTAAATACCATTATCTATTTTTAGTAACTCCATTTTGTTCAAGCCGAGGAGTCCTCGAGCTTGAGGAGTATTAGAAGTACCATCGTACCAATTTTCATAATTTTTAGACTTCGTTTGAGCCCTCAAATAAGCCCTGGAACCTAATTTTTAACTAGGCCGGACACTAGGTCTGGACAGGGCCAAAACTAGTCAAAAAACTATAAAAAGAGCTAGAGAGCTCATTTTTGGGGTTAGCTTGTTAGAGAATAGAACTTTTGTAAGAGAACTCTTTTGCAATCTAAAGCTTTCCATTGTTCCTCTCTTTGATCTTACTTTGTGCGCGTGTGTGTGTATGTGTGTGCATGTTTGTGTGCTTTCACTCACGCACTTGTGCCTTCACTTGCTCGTGGTCTTCATACCGGTCCTCACGTCTCCGCGGATTGACAAGTAAAGGAGGTGGTGCTTACGCTTGAGCTACACCAAATTTTGGCGCCGTTGCCAGGGAGAGAGCTTCGAGGACGAGCGTTGTGATGGTAAGATCGTAGATTTGCGACGTTGGAAGGTAAAAAAACTGTCATTTCAGTTCATTTTCTGTTTTTTCCTCTTCATCTTCATCATCATCATCATCTCTACCTTCTTCCACCTTCTTCTTCATAGAAAATTCTTGTTTTTTAGTGCATTTTCACCATCTTCATACCATTTTTCATGCATTATTGTGTGGGAAGGAGTTAGGAGAAGCAAGGGAGAGCAAGCGCTGTGTTTTTTTCATGATTTTCTGCTCATACGGAGCTCGCCATAGCTGGCGCTCAGAACTTCAAATTTCCTGCCAAAAAACGCGATTCTGTGATGAAAATCGCGATTCTGTGAAAATTCAAAATTTTTGAAAAATCACGATTTTCTGTTTTCCCGCCTAAAAGTTGGCTGAAAAAATCACG
Source organism: Ceratopteris richardii (assembly GCA_020310875.1). Taxonomy (NCBI): domain Eukaryota; kingdom Viridiplantae; phylum Streptophyta; class Polypodiopsida; order Polypodiales; family Pteridaceae; genus Ceratopteris; species Ceratopteris richardii. Next base: position 184,965,492 of record CM035407.1, read on the forward strand.
ATTCTGTGGTCATTCTCAGAATCGCGATTCTGTGATTGTGCTCAAAATCGCGATTTTCATATCAAAAGAAACACGATTTTCTAAAAACACGATTTTCAGAAAATACGATTTTGTGAAAAAGGCGATTCTGTGAAAACACGAATTGTCGCTCAAAATCGCGAGTTTCAGAAACACGATTTTGTGCTCAACATCGCGATTTTCATGCCAAAAACACGATTCTGAAAAAACACGATTTTGTGAAAAAAACACGATTTTGTGAATCACGATTCTCTGAGTCAAAATCGCGATTTTCAAAAAACACGATTTTGTGCTCAACATCGCGATTTTCTTGTCAAAAACACGATTTTGAGAAAATACGATTTTCAGTGGGCTCAAAATCGCGATTCTCACAAATCACGATTTTCAGCCAAAAACACGATTTTGTGAAAAAGGCGATTCTGTGAAAGCACGAATTTTCGCTCAAAATCGCGATTTTCAAAAACACGATTTTGTGCTCAACATCGCGATTTTCATGCCAAAAACACGATTCTGAGAAAACACGATTTTGTGAAAAAACACGATTTTGTAAATCACAATTCTCTGAGTCAAAATCGCGCTTTTCAAAAACACGATTTTGTGCTCAACATCGCGATTTTTAGAAACACGATTTTGTGATCAACATCGCGATTTTCAGAAACACGATTTTGTGATCAACATCGCGATTTTCAGAAACACGATTTTGTGATCAACATTGCGATTTTCAGAAACACGATTTTGTGATCAACATCGCAATTTTCATAAACACGATTTTGTGATCAAAATTGCAATTTTCAGAAACACGATTTTCTACTCAAAATCGCGATTTTCAAAACATGATTTTGTGAACACGATTCTCAAGGTATAAAATCGCGATTTTCTCTAAAAAAAAGGTCTTGTTTGCCTGTTTTGACCCCCAGGAGCCTGATTTGACGTAACTTTTTCATCCAAAGTCCATTTTTTGAGCTCTATAGCTCGTTGGAAAGCTCGTTTCGAATCCTACACGATCTCAACTATTTTTTTCAAGAATAACGCATTGATTTTGAGATAGGATAAATTGAAGTTGACCCTCAAGTGGCACTAGGGAACCAAGTGGACTCCAAAGAATTTTGAACCATACCAAAGGGAAAATTTGGACTCTTGACTAAAGCTTATGAACCTGAGATCTGGTAGACACTTAGGCAAGGATAAACAAAGCATTAGATCTTCTGAGGCTAGTGTCAACCATACATCCAAGTCTTGGGCACAACTAAGTGGTCATCTTTTACTAAGTTCAGACACAAGTGATTCAGAAATGTCTTTTAGTATGGGAAAACCTGCAGGTGGCTCAGGGACTGTCCATCTACAAACACGAGAAGATCCCTATAAGACACAGTTGGAATATATTCGGACCAACCAATTAGGTGCTCGCATCTATGAGGATGGTCTGAGGCGATCAGTGGTCCAACTCAAAAATCCAGATCAATCCTTTGGACTTGAACACCCGGTGGTCAAGTTCGAAGAGGGTTCATACATTGATAAGGAAGGAACCATGTATGTGGTCACCAACCTACCAGATAGGACTGATGAGTTTGGAAATGTCATTCCTGAGAATGAAATAGGAGACCTAGAACAAGGAAATGTAGGACAAGGACCCCAGACTCCTAGAGGTAAGTCAGTTTTGACCCGAGTGATCACTCCAGACTGGATCCCTCAAGATAACAAAAGCATAGAACTATTTTTTAATAGAGAAACAGAGGAAGCCTTTTGGAGATTCAAGCCAGATCAACCTAGCCAATTGGGCATAGTCATCATCTACGAGTTCAAGGATCCAGAGATACCAGGCAAGGTTGTCTACCTGGATAACAAATCAGAGAAAATTTTCTTGGTAACAAAACATGATAGACATGCATATACTTGGAAGAATGAATTGATTTTCCCCCCACCAAGATCCAATGTTTCCCATGGCCTCCAAGGAGTAGGATCATCCCACGCTCATGAAGCCCAGAGAGAAAGAACTAGAGAGAGACCTGAGGTAAGTTTTGCACACACCGTGGGCAGGAATAGATCAGGATTTGAAAATGAAAGACCTGAAAGAGAGAGACATCAAGCACATAGGCAAAAAAGAGATGAACAGGATTTTCCGTTGCCTAGACCCCGAGAGCACCCAAGAACCCTTAGACCCACTCAAGTGATCAAGGCAATGAAGAATTATTTTGACGGGTCAGGAGATCCTTATGATCATGTGGCCGAGTTCAAACAAGTGTTAAGAGCTGAACAGGTTGAGGATTTATTCACCCAATACGAGGCATTTGGTTTGACTCTTAAGGGCACTGCCTTGGCTTGGTTTCAACCATTGAGTAGTCGCAACTATCGCGATATAGGTCAACTGCTAGATGAATTCATTGTAGAATTTTCCAAGAGTGGTATCAGGCATAACACATCGTCCCTGACCCACAGTTTCAAGCAGACACCCCAAGAAACAGTGCGACTAGCAGGTAGAAGGTTCAGACAGTACCTAGAAAGATGCCCTACTCCAGAGTTACCCACACCAGCTAAACAAGTGGCTTTGTTCTTAGATGGCTTACTGAGCACAAAATTAAGATCATATGTGTACTTGAAAGAGCCTAGATCCATAGAAGAGTGCGTGCGGACGTGCATCGACATAGAAGATAGCTTGGGTGAGGAATTAGGATTGTCCAAACTCTACAAAGATTCGGATAGTTCTACTAGTCATACTTCAAAGATCTCCACAGAAATAGAAGAGATAGCTGAGCAAGTTGCCAAGAAGCTGGGAGTCCAAAATAAACAAACACAGAGAGTCACTCCAATGAATTGGTGTTATACTTGTGGGGGCGACCACATGGCTAATGTATGCCCAATGCAAAACCAAAGCATTAGAGAAAGGAATGCTCCATATTGCACTATTGAGAGAAAATACACAAACCACACGGCTCAAGATTGTCCCTACAATAGGCAGGCTGTTAGACAGAATTATCAGCAACCTTACCCACAAGGTAGGTATCAGAACCAATACCAACAGCCATATTATAGACCACAACAGCAATATCAGGTACCATATAGGCCACAACCTGCCTTGGGAAACCAACCACCAGCTCCAGCCAACGTGATTCCAGTCAAATATGCTGTGGGAGAGGAAAATCCAAACAGAGCATTGGTGCCCCTAACCCCATGGATACCAGATAATGATTCTCATGCTCATAGTTTAGACTACTCCCATGAAGGTAGTCCACATGCGTATTACACAGAGTCACCTGAACATAGTGAGATTTACTTGTATCAATATGAGGCACCACCTATGGAGCAAAATTGGGAGCCAGAATACTCCAATGTCATGTACACAAATCCTAACCCTAGGCCCCAATTGAGACAAATGAGACCACAAGCCCCTAGAGGATCTTGTTTTAGATGTCAAGGTGATCATTTCATTCGTGACTGTCCCCACCCATCATCTCCGAGTCAAGGACAGGCTATCACAATACAGGCTTTTTGCCCTGATTGTGGCAAAGACCATCTCCCTAGAGATTGTCCAAGAAACCCCTCCAGCGCACCCAAGATTACACCCATTAATGTGGTAGGCTTAGTGGCGGATTCAAGTTCAAGTAGCAGTAATGTGGCACCTATACAGGCAGTCACTAGGGCACAAGCATTAAAACAAGATAAACTAGCAGAGCAATCGGAGTCGAGTGAATCAGGAGAGCCTAGTAAGAGGAAAACAAGAACATGGAAGGATTCCAGAGAAAAGGCCAATCGCAAGTGGAATAAAAAGTTACCGGAACTAGAAGAAAGCTTAAAAGAAGCAAAAACAAAAATAGAAGACATTGCATCTCAAAGCCCCTCGCATGCCGAAACTCCATCCACTCCACCTCATCCCACCCCACCACCCATTGTAAATAGACCGCAACCAGGGTCTGTTCTTGCAGATCCAACCCCAGAAGGCTTGGACATGATGTTCAAGGCCTACCAGGCTCGACTTCAAGAAGGGCCTACAGCGGCAAACCTAGACAAGAGTTACCCTAGAGCAGATTCAGAGATTGAACGGATGAAAATGTGCATGAAAATGGTAGAACAAGCTCAAGCTATACTTGAGACTAGTCAAAAGTTCAATCAGACAAACTCTGTCAAACCAGATTTGCATTTCCAGGGCTTACTAGAACGATTAGAGCAGTTGGTAAACAAACCACAAGTTTCTTTACCTCCACAGGCTCAACCAATTATTGAAAGAGGAAGCTCCCCACCAATGGGAGCTTATGTTCCTAATTCCACGGATCCAGGAATACCTCCTTCAATTCAACAGTACTCTCAAGAATTCTTGCGGGAAATACAAGAAGAGAAATGGGCCAAGGAGAAGGGTAATTCCCCTCCTATTCCTGAGATTGATGATCTTCATGATCAATTTCCCCAAGACATTCCATCTATTTACGGAGATGAAGCAGAACAACAAGAAGACGAAAGGTTAGATTTTGAATCTAATACCTTAGAAGAACTGCCTCAATTTCCAGGCCCATGGGAATCTAAATCTCTCCAAATTAGAGCTCCCACAATACTAGTAAGAAATGAAGACTCAGTGGTTCCAAGGAACACGGATGTCGTGAAGAACACTAAGGTTCAGTGTCATCTCACTGTAGAAGAGCTGCTCAAAGCAAAACCTGAGCTTTGGAATCATGTGAAGGATCAAGTTCCAGAACTTGAGTCCAACATGCCAAAAGCAGGCTCCAAGCAAAGGGTACCAGAGATACCACTAGACAAAATAGGGGACATGTGTGAGGGTGAAGAAGGTAATACTTATCTTCCAATCACCTACCAAGGTTACACAACCAAAGCAATCATAGATTCAGGTGCTGGTGTTGCTATTGCGACCACCTCCTTGTGGAAGCAATGGGGCAAGCCCACATTAAGACCAACTAGAATGAAGCTTCAAATGGCTGATGGTCATTTTGAAAGACCTCTAGGATTGCTAGAAGGGATCACTCTAACCACTTGTGGTGTAGAGTTTGAGCACACATTTGCTATATATGACTTTGAGAAAAATAATGTCTATGAGATGATCCTAGGAAGACCCTTCCTACGACAATTGCAAATAGTACAGGATTGGGGAACTAACTCCTTGTACTTACAGCACTTAGGGGTCACCACCAAGGTCAATTTGAAGGATTACACCTTCAGAGATGTACCACCCCTACAGTGGAATTCTATCCACAAAGCGAAAGAAGATTCCATCTCTGTGCATTCTGAAAGTTCACCTGATCCATCATGGCTGCATGAAGATACTCATTTGTGGATGTGCAAGGTCGCAAAGGAAGAGGAAAAACGTTTAAAGGCAAGAGAAGAAGGAACTTCGCTAGGAGATAGACCAGTTAGAGACCCAGCCTACACACCGATGATCTTTCCAGATGAGGAGTTTGAGCCTCATGGCTGGCCAAAAATCTTAGCCACCATGGACATTGCTATCAATGAGGAACAATGGACACCTCATTGTGATGAGGAGGGTTATGATATCTCAGTGTTCATGTGTCAACCCTTGCTAGAAGAATGTGACCCTAGTGATGTCATAGAAGAAGAAGAGAATGACGATGATCTGGAGTCTATTGTGATGGATAGTTGCTTTAACTCAGAGCAGCACTATCTAGAGGATATAGGAGTGTTCACCCAGAAAGAAGAAGAACCTCTCACAAGTATTAAAACAGTAAACTCAAAGGATGGAAGTGAGAGTAGTCAAAAGAAAAAGAAAAGAAAAGCAGTGAAACAAGAAGAGGAGGAATCATTGTTTGAAGTACCAGAAAACTTCAAGAAATATGAAGTTGACAACCGCAAAATTTTGGTACGAATGCCTAAGCGAGAGGCCGTCATAGGAGAATCATATGATAATAAAGAAAAAACCAAGAAGATTGTAGTGACCATTGAAGAGAACGAAGAGAGATGCACATATATAGGAGATGACCTAAGTGCAAGAGAAGAAATGGAGCTCATAGCTCTATTAAGGGAATATAGGGATGTGTTTGCATGGCACTATAGAGACTTGAAAGGGGTAGATCCAAGAATTTGCTCTCATACTATCCCCATGACTGCTGATGCTAAGCCCACCAAACAGAAGCCCTACACATATAATGATACCTATGCAGCCAAAATAAAAGAAGAAATTGATAGGTTGATTGAAGCTGGATTCATCTATGAGATTGAGCATACCGAATGGGTGTCCCCCATTGTTGTGGTACCCAAGAAGAACGGGAAGTTGCGAGTGTGTATTAACCTTAAAAAAGTTAATGCCGCTACAATTAGAGATAGTTATCCACTTCCAATCACAGAACACCTTTTGGAGCGTGTTGCAGGCAAGGAAGTTTATAGCTTCCTTGATGGATTTTCAGGTTACAATCAAGTAGCCATTGCCCCAGAAGATCAACACAAAACAGCTTTTGCTACAGACTGGGGAATCTTTGCATTTCGTGTGATGCCATTTGGGCTCACCAATGCACCTGCAACATTCCAAAGGCTCATGTGTCATGTCTTCAAAGAGTTCTTGCGAAAGAGCTTAGAAGTGTATGTGGATGATTTATGTGCTCATTCCCAAGAAAGAAGGTTTCACATCCCTGAGCTCAGACAAATCTTCAACAAGTGTAGAGAATATCGAGTGTGTCTGAACCCAGAAAAGTGTGTGTTTATGGTGCGTCAAGGTAAAATCTTAGGTCATATTGTTTCTAAGAATGGAATCTCAACAGATGAAGATAAGGTACGAGCCATAGCGGAGCTACCAAGGCCAAGGAATATTAAAGAGGTACAAGCCTTTATGGGCCATTGTGGATACTACCGTAGGTTTATCCACATGTATGCGATCATAGCTAGACCCCTTTATGCCTTGTTGTCTAACTTTGAGTGGAACGACGAATGCGAGAATTCTTTCAACAAACTGAAGAAACGTTTGTGCACGGCACCAATACTCACCACTCCTGATTGGAATAAACCATTCCATGTCCACGTGGATGCATCCAATCATGCCATAGGATGTGTGCTAGCACAACCCACAAGTGAAGGAAACTTAGATTTGCCCATAGCATATGCTAGTAGACAGCTCACTGTAGCTGAACGGAACTATACCACAACTGAGCGAGAGGGCTTAGGCATGGTATATGCTGTGAAGAAATTTAGACACTATTTATTGGCCAACAAGTTCAAGTTTTTCACTGATCATCAAGCTTTGTTATATTTTGGTCAATAAACCTTGCAATACTGGACGCTTAGTAAGATGGTTCCTCTTACTAATGGAATATGACTTTGAAGTTGTTGTCAGGAAAGGTAGAACCCACCTTCGGGCAGATCACCTTTCTCGCATCACTTCAGGAGAGTCACCGCAAGGAGTGTCTGGCGAATTACCCGATGCTTATCTGTTCAATTTAGAAGTTGTTCCTAAATGGGCAAATAAGTTGGTACCAGTCCTAACCTTTGGCCTTGCAAATAAGAATGTGAAAACATCACAAGAAGAAATTGTAAAATCACAAAAATATCACATATTAGCAGGAAGCATGTACAAACAAGATACTGAGGGTGTATTAGCTTGTTGTGTGGAGGATGATGAACATAGTAGTTGGTTGCAACAAGCCCATGAAGGAATGCTAGGAAATCACTATTCTAAACAACGAACATTGCAGAATCTAAAGCGTTTAGGAGTGTATTGGCCTAGCATGGACAAAGAAATACATGAGTGGATTAAGAATTGTCCAAGGTGCAGAGAGAGACCCCCAGTGGAGCATGCCACCCTTTATCAAGTGTCATTAATTTCATATTGGAGTGCTCCATTGGTAGAGTTTATGAGATCGGGAAGATTACCCAAAGAGGCTAGTCTAGCAAGAAGAAGAAGCATGGAGCAAGAGGCTCAAGGCTATGCCCTAGTAGGAGACAACCTATACCGAAGAGGCAAAGATGGTTACTTAAGACTGTGCGTTCACGAATCAGATTATTTGAAAGTCTTAGAAACTGCACACAGCGGTGTTGCAGGTGGACATTTTGGTCCTGACCGAGTGATCAAGACCATTCTATTCTCAGGACTTTGGTGGCCCACTCTTCATATGGATGCACATACCTATGTGAAAAAATGTGACACATGCCAACGTGCACAATATCCAGTTAGAAAAGACGAGATGCCCTTGAGGCCAATGATGGGAGGACGTGCATTTTCGAAGTGGGGCATAGACTTCATAGGTTCTATTAACCCCCCAGCTAGAAACTCCCATGCAGAGTACATCATTGTAGCCACAGATTACCTTACAAAGTGGGTAGAAGTCAAAGCCACAACAAAGAATGATGCTCAGACTACGGCTAAGTTCTTATTCGAGAATGTGTTCACGAGATATGGACTACCAATAGAGTTGGTGAGCGATAGAGGCACACACTTCTTGAATGAAGTCATTGAAAATCTTCTCCAAGAATTCCTGGTGATACATAAGAAATCTGCCCCCTATCACCGACAAGCTAACGGACAAGCCGAGAGTACCAATAAGATCCTCTGTAACGTATTGACAAAACTGGTAAATAATAAACGCTCTGATTGGGACAAACAACTTCATCATGTTGTTTGGGCTTATCGAGTTGCCTACAAAACGGTACTCAACGCCACCCCATTTCAGATGGTCTTCGGACAGAACGCTGTGCTACCATTAGATTTCTTAATCCCTGCCTTAAAAGTAGCACAAGAGTATGAGTGGAATGGGCATGAATTGTCCTCTAGGATCTTTGATCTCGAACGCCTGGGTGAGACGAGGCTACGAGCGGCAGCAGGCATCTACGCTGCAAAGAAGAGGCAAAAGGCATACTTTGATGCACACATCAAGGATAAGGGATTGAAAGAGGGAGATCTAGTGTTGGTATACACACTAAAACAACATGCCCGTAAGTTGGAAAAAAGAGGATACGGACCCATGATCATTAATAGAATTTCCACTAGTGGTGCAGTTCAGTTGGCCACTCTAGAAGGAGATATCTTGCCAAACTATATTAGTGGCTGTAGAGTCAAGCTATATCAAGAACCTCTTACTGAGGATATGCTAATGAGACTCAACACTGCTAAGAAGCGAAAAGAAGAAGAGTTAAGAGTGAGAGATAAGTTAAGGCGATTAGGCCTAGATGTCAACTCAAGAGCCCCAAAATATCACATGGATATGTGTCAAAAGTCAGGCATAGCGACTTCTCAGGTCATTGACCGAAGACCCTTTGTGACCATAGAGATAGGACAAGGGAAGGGTGCAAGGACGGTGAAAGCATTGATTGACTCAGGTGCAGCAAGTAGTGCAGTTAGACTTTCCTACTGCCAAGACTTGCAGTTGAACATCAATCCCATAGAAGCTTATCTCATAGGATTGGGAGGTGTGGAAACTCCTTGTTTGGGCGAGGTGGAACTTCCCATCTACCTTCAAGATGTTCCAATGAAAGTCAAAGCGCTAGTATGTCAAGATGAGAACCTTACAGAACCACTTGTCTTGGGTCAAGATTGGATCTATGACCATGCAGTTAACTTAAACCTAAGAAGTCAAATTCTTCAAGTTTGGGTACATGAACAATGCATTACATTAGAATTAGAGAACTGCATGCTCCTAAATCATGGCACCACACACTCTCTTACTTCTTCCAAGACTAATCATATGAAAGAAGATGTTGTATGTGTCAAAAGCTCTATGATGCAGAAGGAGTCAATCGTGGAAGACCAGGTTCGAAGGCGGGTGGATCTTTCTTCTTCTCCAAAGAATCAAGTAGCCACAGTAGTGAGTCCACCACACAAGCAAACACAACCGTTCACGACAACTGCTACATCAAATAGAAAGACACCATTCGATAAAAAAGCAGTTCCGAGCATGAAGCAGATATGGGCACGCAAAGGAGAGCAACCACCAACCTTGCCCCCACAAATTCCATCCATGCAAACCAACCAGGCCAGAAGACGAAGGAAGCAGCTCCGACAAGCTCAATCACAAGGTATCCAACAAGTTTGGGTGCCTAAGAAGTTAGTTGCAGCTCAACAAGGGCAATTACAAATGTGGGTACCTAAGAAGCTCCTACATCCACAACAACCTTTGTTCTCCCACATGCAAAAGGTTTCAACAAAGAAGCCAAAAAGAGAAAAGAGTAAGAACCACGTACAGAGACCAAAGGAAGATCAAATCAGCTCTTCAACATTAGTAGGAAGACATGCAAAAAGGACATGGGTTTGGAAGCCAAAAGTGCAAGTAGCCTCCACCGAACCAAAGCGTCAACCACACTGGATACCACAGTTCAGAAAGCATCCAAAGAAAAAGACGCCTGAAGTGACCTCTACACTGCCAAATGATGTTCTAAAATGGACTCCAATAAGGAGGATTACATCAGTTCGAGACTCAATGGATACCTCCACCAAGGTCGGCATCAACCTCCGCAAATAACATCGAAAGCCTCGAACGAGCAACAACCATGTGCTCCTTGCACAACCCTGTCTTTTGCACCATTCACGTCATGCATTTCCAAAGTATGCATTAATATAGGGCCACATTACACGGCCGTGCATAGACACACTTGAGAATCCCATGCACAAGAGCACAGTGACATATGTCGAACATTTCTATTGATACTAACTTTTGTGTTCTTGTTTTGTGATATCCTTTTTTTCAAAAAAAAAAAAAAAAAGGGGGAGAAAGAAAAGTGGGAGAGAGCTTGTTCCCAGGTTTGGCTTATGAAACATGAATGAGTCATGCTTAGTTGAAGGTGGAACTGTTGATTACTAGGCATTTATCAATTTGGATAGAAGTGTGTCTCGGCCAGCAGTGAGATTATTGCTGCCTTATCTCGTAGAGGACAAGCATTTGGCATGAACATGGCACCTACAACTATGATTTTCTCTTACCATGGTAGGAATGAAGAACTTGAAGGTTCGCAACTTGAGTGATGCTTAACTACTTCATGTACCAGAGCATCGAAGGAGATATCTGCACAAGGTAGTTATGGAGGAGAAGACTCCTGCATATGGTGAGCTAAAGAGAATATGTGAAACTCAGCTTGGTGTAGTTACCCGATGTTGCTTGCCAAGGAATATAAAGCAATTCAATTCTCAGTATTTCTTGAACCAGTATGGAACAGTAGCACTGGTGAATGGTCTATGTCAATCAGCATGGTAATCTCTTAGAAACCGGCACGTGTCCAATATTCCTCTGAGTGTCAATATAGGGAAGTGAACGTGCATGAGCCCAAGCTCAGAAATGCACATTGTTAGTGACAAATGTTGCTTTGAAAAAGAGGAGAGGGGATCCACCACTCAAAAGATCTCATCAGTGGACAATCAACATGGACATTCATCAACAAGGTTCCATCCCAAAGGCCGAGTGTACAACACGAAGAGACAAACATCCATCAACCTTCTCCATGGTAAGTATCTTTACTCTGGAAACACCATAACCATGATAGTTTAGGAAACCTCTTCGTCAGCATACCCTTGAGCACTTAGCTCAAGACTTGCAATTTTTGCACCATGCTTCTTCCAATGCATTTTCCAAGTAAGCATGCGTAGGGCTACATTACAAGGCCGTGCACAAGGCACATACTTTTTTCAACCCAGGCACGAACACACTTACCCATCATTCATTATGGGTTATGAGTAGTTGGCATGACTGCTCTCAACATCATCTTTGGAAGAGCTAGCGGACGTTATGGGAACAACATCCATATCTCGGAAGCAAATTGAAGCCAGTAGTTGCTCCAAATCACTCTTGACAACCTCTTTTGAGCAACTTGCAGTTTTGAAAGCTCACAACGACACATTCTTGCTGGAATCCAAGGAACCAGCTCATACAACGGATGGACACCACCTCCCAAAGCACTACATGGAACAGCCCTTCCAACAAGGGTATGTCAGGGACGACAGACTCGAGAGGGGGGGGAGTGTTGAAGCTCAAAGTCAAGGACAAAGCATGGAAGCACATCAAAAGGTGGACACACAAGGAAAGGGAGCAAGTAGGGAGCTCCAAGAAGTGTATGTCAAATTTTCAGAAGAATCCCCTACAAAAATAGTGATTTTCATCACTAAAAACCATTGTAAATACCATTATCTATTTTTAGTAACTCCATTTTGTTCAAGCCGAGGAGTCCTCGAGCTTGAGGAGTATTAGAAGTACCATCGTACCAATTTTCATAATTTTTAGACTTCGTTTGAGCCCTCAAATAAGCCCTGGAACCTAATTTTTAACTAGGCCGGACACTAGGTCTGGACAGGGCCAAAACTAGTCAAAAAACTATAAAAAGAGCTAGAGAGCTCATTTTTGGGGTTAGCTTGTTAGAGAATAGAACTTTTGTAAGAGAACTCTTTTGCAATCTAAAGCTTTCCATTGTTCCTCTCTTTGATCTTACTTTGTGCGCGTGTGTGTGTATGTGTGTGCATGTTTGTGTGCTTTCACTCACGCACTTGTGCCTTCACTTGCTCGTGGTCTTCATACCGGTCCTCACGTCTCCGCGGATTGACAAGTAAAGGAGGTGGTGCTTACGCTTGAGCTACAATGATCTAAATAGAATTCAAAGGATCAAGAGACACATGCAAGAGGAGTTCGAAATCAGTGACCTAGGTGAGCTCACATATTTCCTAGGTATGCAGGTGATATATACAGATGAAGGAATGTATTTGACTCAAAGAAGATACATTCAAGATCTTCTTCTCAAGTTCAAAATGGAGAACACTAAACCTGCAGGTACACCTTTGGAGATGAATCATAAACTTAGTGTTTATGAAGGTGAGAAAATTGAAGACATTAAAGAGTATCAAAGCTTGGTAGGTAGCTTGATATATGCTACTCATACAAGGGTAGACATCTCATATAATGTGGGAGTGCTTAGTCAGTTCATGCACTCACCGAGAAGACCACACATGGATGCGGCTAAGAGAGTACTTAAGTATCTCAAAGGTACAATCAACGAAGGTGTATTCTATCCTTACTCTTCAGATTTGGATATCAAAATCTATTCAGATGCAGATTGGGCAGGAGCTAAGGATGACAGAAAAAGTACATCTGGTTACTTAGCATATTGGAAGAGCATCTATTAGCACTAGTGCAAACTCTAATATTTCTCTTCCCTGTAGTTTGCCATATGAATGCAGAAAGCATTCCCTTTGAGATTCAGATAATCCCTAAGTACCCATCCTCCTAACTGATGTTTACTCATCATACTCATGATGTAACACCAACTAAGAGTTTGATACCCTAATAGGTTAGATATATCTCTATCTCACTATAAACCCTCAAGAGAAGAGTCATAACTCTACTCCCAATCTAACTAATGTCAATAACTAGATCATCTCATCTAGTCAAAGACCATCACTGGAGTAACATAATGGCTCCTCTCTAGAGTCTCCATGTGAGACTCAATCTAACCATCATGATTAACTGATCTCCCTCTTGCCTTTGATAGAAGAGTGCCACTCCTATCTAGACAACCTAAAAGTGAGAAAGCGAAACCCTCAAGAGAAGAGTCATAACTCTACTCCCAGTCTAACTAATGTCAATAACTAGATCATCTCATCTAGTCAAAGACCATCACTGGAGTAACATAATGGCTCCTCTCTAGAGTCTCCATGTGAGACTCAATCTAACCATCATGATTAACTGATCTCCCTCTTGCCTTTGATAGAAGAGTGCCACTCCTATCTAGACAACCTAAAAGTGAGAAAGCGAAACTGTCTCTCTCTCTCTCTCTCTCTTCATTCAATCTCTTCTAAGGAAAAGAGCTCTAGCAGTGGAACTTATTCCACTTTCCCTTTCCCTTTGAAAGAGATTCTGTTGAATCCATTTTCTCTACTCATCCATAGCTGAGAACATGCACATAAGTCCTCGATACTTTTCCTTTCCAAAACACTGGAGAATCCAACTCCCATATGAAGGAAAATTACAGTGAAAAGTAGAGGAATTGAATTCCTTCTAAAATATAAACTAAGAGATGTTTTCTAAACACCTCTTCTATCTAAAGGAAAACATACTCTGTTCTTCTCCTATGAAGAAATCATGTTTTCCTTTCCTTCTTTCTCTCTCAAAGAGCGGGAGCTAAAGTGAGACCATTCTGAGCTAAAGTGAGATCTCTCATGGATCTCTAAGCTGATTCCCACTTTCTCCTTTCCTTAAAAGAGAGATTCATGAATTTATTTAGTCCTCTCTTCCATAACTAATGCATAATCCCTCATTACATATTCCTATGAAGGTGGAGAACAGATCTCCGCTAACTGATGAAGGTGTATGTAGTGAAGAGTGGAGAAAATAAATTCCTAATAAGGGTCAAAGCCCTCTACTAAAATGGTCAGCAATGATATAACATGATATCATAAAGACATGTGTATCCATACTAAAGGGCTATCTCTGCCAACCATCTTCTGTGCATGGATCTATACGATCCAATCAAACTCATGGAATTATCCTTCCTTAGAACATCAGAATGAGTATGTGATATCCATGGTGATAAAATCACCTATCACATTCTCTACTAGAAGAACAAATCTTCCCTAAACTATGAAGGATAACTCCCAATCCTAAGGAGATGTCTACTAAGAGCTCTCCTCTGATCTAGTGAGACATGACGCCATGAATGATGAGTCCTTTTCTTCCTGGCCATAGAAGAAGAGTGCTCAAAGAGATGTCGTTTCCACCGTCCCATACCAGTGAAAACTTCTTCCAATTCACGGTGTCATACCTACACTAAACCAAATATTTATTCCATATAATGGAATATGTAGGTGGACTCCAATGAATCCCATATACTAAAATCATATCAGTGGACTCAAATGAGTCCCATGTTCTTGAACTAGTTAGTTTGGTTCTAGTCAACAATGTGACAATGGATATCCCCTTCTGTTCCAAACCAACTTGTTCCTAGGTACAAAGACTGAGTCTAAGAACCTCTCTGTAGATCCCGATATACGTATATATGTATTGGGTACCCCAACTGTTCCTGACTAAGGGATCTATGCTCTATACCGTAGAGCTAGTGCCATACCTATGGCCTTCCTAACCATCACTCGAATCACATACGCATCCGTCGATGCTGTCTCATGAAACCCATCTCTGTGATCCCATCTATTTGGTTTCCTTAGTAGTGTAGTAGAAATACTTCACTACTCGGTCAAGTGATGTGCATGAGTGAAACTAGTCACTCTTTGGGTATTCATCATGATACCCCATAGTCTCCTAATTCTACTGTGAGACTCTTGTGAAGATAAATAAATCTTCACTACCTTGGAGATTATCAAAAATGCATCTCCCGTGCCTGAATGCAACTTCCTGAACCTATAGGATTGCTTGTGCACATTACTAATGGTGAAGGTGTAGCTCCTTCCGTTAGCAATCCTATGGTCTAAATCCATAAGGATTATGTGTAGGGATCCTGTTACTACTGAAGTTGCCTTATATATACTGCTATGATGGTTATAAGTCCATCAAATACATGCTTATAAGCATGCCTAAAACTTATTGATGTTTGCAGAAAGGCATGTTACTATGCCATAACATTCTTACCTAAAAGCAAGTGCGTATATAACGCCATGAGAGGGGAAAATTTTCGACAGCATTTCCCCAGGAAATGGAATCCCAAAAAAATTTACCATAAGCTCAGTGGCACACAGGCCACCCAAAAACATAGAGCTTGACAGGCCCATGGCATGCACGCCATAAACTCATATGTGGATCCCATGACCTGCAAAAATATAAAAGTATTTGCTAGCAACCATTCCCGATGTTGCATAGCCATATGGTTTCTGTAATCTTCTTTCCTGCAAACAATCAAAAAGTATACTTCCTGCATGTTGATCCATACTTTTAAGAGCTTAAACAATGATCAACACTTGATGTATGCAATCCCATTCATGCATGTAGATACAGAACATGCCATAACATAAATAAAATGCCAGAAAGCATAAAATATACGTCCCTGAGTAGTCTGATTTTGGAATTGCATGCATCCAATCGCTCTCGACAAGCTTTGAGACCTCTGCACCTTCCTCCTGAGGTCCTAAAATACACTTTGAAGTGTCCGAAAATATCGGAGCACTCCTCAAACATAAAGCATGGTCAGGTGATTACAAAAATAATGCAAATTTAGCTCAAAATGCATTAGTAATCCTTCTTTAGACCTGCAAAAACCATTTTAGGACCTGCAAATTTTCATAAACTGAAATATAAAGCATGTGCAAATAGGTCTAAGTGAAATTACTCAAATCGCCTTCCCGGTTTGAAAAATATGGCTCCCGGAAGGTAGTCGCCAAAAACTGTTCAGACTTTGCAGACCTGTTCAGACCTGCAAAAAATTTTACTTTCCAAAATTTTTTCTCATAAACTAAAAGTAGACCTTGTGCTCTTCGAAACGAGCCGTAGCACGTCCAATTTGGAGCTTCCTAGCCCAAGATATGGCCATTCCAAGTGGGACATGTCAAACTAGTGGACTGTTGGAGGGGCTGGAAAAAGTGTAAAAATGTGATTTTTGGGGTGCCCAAAAGCATTCTTCCATCATGCAAATCCTAAAATTCTCTCCATAACCTCAGAGAGTGGTATATGAAGATGCTTGAGCCATTTTTTACCTTTCCAAATCCTCCCTTCATGCATGCTAATTTGCTCCCCAAAAGAGGCCTAAATCAAGATTTTGCTTTTATGCAAAAACTTAAATGGGAGCTCTTAGCAAGCTTCTAATCCACTCTAAATGTGGATTTCTCTTGGATTATATACAATAATCCATGGAAAGCCTCTAATTGATCTTTATTCCTACTCCTAGAAGTGGAGTTGGACTAAATTTAACATTTAAATTTTTCCCAAAAAGTGCGGGAAGGGGGTCTTTGAGGAAGTAAAATTCCTCCTTAACTTATCATTTTAATGAATCTAATGATTCGCCTAAGACTTCCATACACCATACTCTCAGTATATATACTTTTTCCCATCCATCCATAGCTATAGCACCTATTTTTCCCTCTTCCAAAATGGGAATTCCTCAAATTTAGGTGCTGAAATTTTTTGTCAAACTGTGATGGAAGGGGGTTTTGTGGAGCTTCAAACTCCCATCATACTGAGATATATTTTGAATTTCTTGATTGTATATGGAAGTCAATACACTAGACTATAAGTGTACATGGTTTTTTCCATAAATCTATGAAAAATACCTTCTCTTTTCCCCTTTCCGAAATGGCTATTTATCAAAAATAACCCCTGAAATTTATGTGTGAATCATGAAAGTAAGCTATTTTGGAGATACTCTAAACTTGGCCTTCTTGTATTTTTGGGGTAATCCTTGACCCCAAATGAGAGCATATACCTCATACTCTCCATACATGTGAGTTCCCTCCAAAATCTTGGCCCCTAATGCTTCATCATCATTTTCAAAAATGAAAATTCTTACAGGAATTAAAAAAAAATACTCAAACCTGGAAGTCGAAGCCATAACTCCTTTTTGCTAAATGACGTAGGATATCATAGAGGAGAGCATCTTCTTCTCTTGTTACTTCTCCTTGCCTTGATGATCATCCTTTGGATCCATTTGGCTCCAACCATTTGGTGGAGCAGAGCCCATCAAAAGCTGCAGTGGCAATTCCAGAAGGCACTCCAACACCATCTTCTTTTTCACCGCTTGCCTCAGCCCAAGATCCATGCAATCTCTCGTTCTCGCTATAAAATGCAAGTTGTTCAAGCCACGAGGCAGATTGATCATTCTTGTTTGCAGAAGCTAACAAACTTTCTAGATTTTCAATTGCAACCGTGAGAGCCAAAGCTATATCCATAGGATCTGAATCGGTTGAACGATGCTGACTAATCAAATCTTCTGCCATTGATAGTCCAATAGCCTGAATGATTTGCTGCACATTGCTAGCTCTGATACCAATAATACATGGTGCAATCTTTTGCTGTCGTCTGTTCACGGAGAATGCTACGAGATCCTCCCTCGACTTGGACACACACAAAGAACTTTCTTCTGTTCGCCTCCCAGCCACGCCCGAGCTTCTACTTGTGTTCTCTTGAGAGATAGTGAGAGAGCCTTCAAAACCACTAAGTGTAATACTCATAATCTCTCTACTCAAAGAGATTGCTCTCTCCCCCTTCTACCAAATGGGCATAATGCCCTTAGTGATGCCAAGTGGCATCTATGCCACCTCACTCAAGGAGGGGTGCATCCCTAATATGACATCGAGCAAGAAGAGGCCAAGCTAATTTGTACACATCTTCTCTAATAGAAAACACATGTTCATGTGGAAGTTTGCGCGCACTGTTCGTATGTGAAGAACTCTAAGTATTTTCGTGTTACGGTAGAAAGTTCGTTAACCGTTAATAGTTACAGTTCGTTCAGTAAACGTGTCCCTCGGTATTTTCTCAGTAAACGAATGTTTTGGTCAATTACAGTTATCTCAGTAAACGCATTTTCGGTCAGTTACAGTTTTCTCAGAAAACGTGTTTTTCGGTAAAACATCGAAGTATATCTCGCAGGATAAATTAAGGTTTTGTATGAGAGATAGCTTATCTTATAGCTAGACATCTCTACTATCAGTTCATGAAGGATTTCGGTGAAATGGATATGTACACACAATACAAAGTCTAACCGAAAAGAGACATTCTGAACCGGAGAAGTTTTTTTTCTTAAACTTCAGGAAGTGTTCTTTTAGTGAAGGAAGTTCACGAATCACTTCCTTACTTCTTGCATATTCACTTGAAGTAATTACAAACAGAATAGGAGTTGATTCCGGTATAATTACGGTGATAGTCTGGTGACAGTCCGGTGAAGTTCCAGTGAATTTTTCAGTAAATTCAAAATGCAGTCTTATATGTTTAAGTAGCAGTAACCTTGCTAAGCTACTGCTGATTATGGAGGTGTTCTACTATCGCTCTAGCTTAGCATCTTTTCGGTGGCGCGGCAATTTTCACAGACTTGACAAGGTTCAAGCCTTTGCCGTAACGGCCATCAAGGGGTGATCTCAGAGTCGTGAGATCCCCAACAATTGGTATCAGAGCAAAAGTTAATCACCAACAAGTGGTATCAGAGCATGGTTAACCACACAAGTGGTTTCAAAACAAGGAAGATTCTGAAGAGCAGAAAGATTCTCAAAAGGTCACCGGAAGTAACAGAAACAAGAAGATCATGGCAGATCATGTCCAAATTGATAAATTGGATAGAGATAATTATCCCTCATGGGTAATGCGCATGGAAGCCTTACTTATGAGTAAGGACTTAATGACGTATGTGACCGGAGAAGAAAAGAAGCCGACTTTCGAAGATGATAGTCAACCGGAAAAAGAAGAATTAGAAGCCTTGAAGCTGTGGCAGAAGAAAGATGCAACGGCAAGAGCTTACATTTATAACACCGTTTCAGACCATTTACTACAGCACATTAGATATCTGGAGAAAGCGGAGGACATATGGAGTGCATTGGAAGATCATTTCCAAAATACTACGAAAGCTAGGAAGGCTAGCCTATGGTCCGAATTCACAATGTTCAAAAAGAAGTCGAGTCAAAGCATTAGTGACTATGTTACTAAGATGAAGGATCTAGCAGATAGTCTTGGATCCATAAATGAAGATGTCGAAGATCACAGATTGATAGCGCAACTGCTAACAGGTTTGAGAGGAGATGAAAGGTGGAAACCTTTCGTACTCTCAACTGAACTATCTTTAAATCATTTTGTACTAGATTTAAATCAGTTGCTTGGTTTGATGCTCACATATGAGCAAGACCTGAAAGGAGATGCAGATAAAGGACAAAGTTCTGCAATGTACATGAAGAACAAGAAGAAAGATAAAGGCAAGTCAAAAGATGAAGAAGAGTCGAGTTCTCAAGCTTATTATGCAAGAGGTAAAGGCACCGGCAGAGGAAGAGCAAGAGGCTTTGGAAGAGGAAGAAGTAGCCAGAATAACAATAAGAAGGCTTGTTGGATCTGTGGACTAAGTAATCATTTGGCTCATGATTGCTGGCACAATCAACAAGGATCAAATCAAAATCAGAACATTAAGAGCAGAGGTAGAAGCGGAAGATATCAGAATAATTTTCAAAGAGGTAGACAGAATCAAAGAGGAGGCTATGGTAGAGGTGGAGCAAGAAGTTGGGGACAGAATCAATCCTACAACACCACCTACAACAACTACGCAAATGACACACAGAATGAAAGTCATACATCATTGATGATGAACTCAATCAGCACATCAGATAACGAAGACCTAAAGGTATTTTACATTGATTCTGGATGTTCTAATCACTTGTCAGGAAATATAGAACTGATGTCAGAATTGGAAAAAGGTAGTTCCAGTCATACTGTTCAAACAGGTGACAATACGAGGCATAGTGTACATTCAATTGGAAAAGTGAAGTGTAAGAGTGGAGCAGATTTGCTAACCAATGTTTTGTATGTTCCGACAATACCGAAAAATTTAATTAGTGTGGGACAAATAGTTGAGAAAGGTTTTTAGGTCAGATTTACAAATGGAGTATTTGTAGAAGATCCCGAGAACGGATATAATCAGATTGTCTCTAGTAAGAAAGAAGGAAGACTCTTTACTTTAAGAGTACAAGGGAACATTGGCCAAGCATTGTTCACACATGGTGAAAAGGTGATTACAGAACTTGATCTCTGGCATAAGAGATTAGGTCATTTCAATGAAAAAGGAATTAAAGCTATGATTTCAAATCAGTCAGTACTCAGATTACCGAATGTACAGAACCAACACATGATTCACAAGTGCGAAGCATGTCAGATGGGAAAAGCCCACAGGTTACCTTTCCAGAAGAAAGGATTCAAACATGATGGAGTACTTGAACTCATTCATACAGATGTATGGGGTCCAACAAAAGAAGGATCAATCAGCGGATCGAGGTATTATGTTCTATTCATTGATGATGCTACAAGATGGATAACTCTTTATGTTTTGAAAGAAAAATCAGAAGTGTTTGGAGCTTTCAAGCATTTTCATGCATATGCTGAAAGACTCACAGGTCGAAAGCTTAAGAGACTGAGGTCTGATGGAGGGGGAGAATACTTCTCCCGAGAATTTAATGACTATCTTTGGAATGCAGGTATTAAGAGAGAAATAACTTGCAGGTACACACCACAACAAAATGGTGTAGCAGAAAGAAGGAACCGAACTCTAGTTGAGTTTGCACGAGCTATGCTAAAAGAAAAGGATTGTCCAAACTATCTTTGGGCTGAAGCCATAAATACACCTACATACTTGGTAAACAGATTACCATGTACAGCTTTAGATGGAATGACCCCTTATGAAGCTTGGTGGGGAAAGAAACCAACACTTGATCATTGCAAAGTGTTTGGATCAATAGCTTATGCTTATGTACCGTCACAACTCAGACATAAGCTCGAACCAAAAGCAGAGAAATATGTGTTCGTCGGATATGATGAAAAGCAGATGGGATACAGGTTATGGAGTCCTTTAACAAAACAGTTTACTGTTTCCAGAGATGTTACATTTGATGAACAGAAAAGCTGGTATACAGATCAAAGTCATACAACGAAAGAATTTGAAGAAGAGGTAAGAAGAAGAGAGAAAGGAAAATCAATTGCGCAGGTAAATAGAGATGAAGATCATATGCAGGCAAGTACGTCCAGGATCGGATCAGGTATGAGAAATGAAGGTGAACAGGGATTTGATGAAGAAGTGTATTTAGATACACATGAAGAGTTTGAACCAAGAAGGTCAAGCAGGACTAGAAGACAACCAGAAAGGTATTCGTATGATACTTCGTACATAACTTAGAAAAAATATGCATATATGGTCAAAGATGATGAAGAACCACAGAACTATGATGAAGCTAAAGGCAAGAAGCAATGGGAAGAAGCAATGGAAGAAGAGTTTATCGCACTAGAGGAGAACAAGACATGGGAACTTGTTCCGAAACCAAATGGTAAGAAAGTAATCGGAAATAAATGGGTTTTCAAAGTTAAGAAACTTGCAGATGGAAGGATAGCCAGACACAAAGCTAGACTGGTTATCAAGGGCTATGCTCACATGCATGGCATAGATTATGACGAGACATTTAGTCCGGTGGCAAAGATGTCAACCATAAGGACAGTGATTGCTATAGCAGCATCAAAAGGATGGAAGCTAAGTCAGCTAGATATAAAGAATGCATTTCTGAATGGATACATATCAGATGAAGTCTACATGGAACAACCGGAAGGGTTTATAAGTTCCAGATACCCAAATTTTGTTTGCAGATTAAGAAAAGCACTTTACGGACTGAAGCAAGCTCCAAGAGCTTGGAATTACAGGATTGTGAAATATCTCAATGAACTTGGATACCAAAGTTCAAAGGCAGATGCAAGTCTACTCATCAAGAGAACAAAAGAAGGTATGATCTACATTTGCATTTATGTAGATGACATCATAATCACAGGTACCTCAGATGAAGGAATTAAAGAAGTAAAGAGATTACTCGAAAAGGAGTTTCAGATCAGTGACCTTGGAAAGTTGTCATACTTTCTAGGAATGGAAATCACATACACAGATCATGGTGTTTATGTTACGCAAGAAAGGTATCTCCTAAACTTACTGAAGAAGTTTAATATGGAGAATTGCAAAGAAGCTTCAACACCGCTTGAAGCAAATCATAAACTCAGCAAATATAGTGGTGTAGAATTTAAAGATATGAGAAAGTATCAGTCGTTAGTGGGAAGCTTAATCTACGCTACACTAACAAGACCGGATCTTAGCTATGCAGTGGGAGTTCTCTCACAGTTCATGCATTGTCCGAAGGATCAACACTGGGTTGCAGGACAGAGAGTTCTTAGATATATCAAAAGAAGGATTATATTATCCTTTTACGTCAGATATAAAGCTGAGAGCATATAGTGACTCAGACTGGGCAGGAAGTCAAGATGACAGAAGATCAACGCATGGGTATATGATATACCTAGGAGATAAGCTAGTAAGCTGGTGTTCGAAGAAACAACACACAGTGGCTTTATCGTCAATAGAAGCAGAATATAAAGGACTTGTAGAAGCAGCTAAAGAAGTGATATGGATGCAGACCTTGTTCAAAAGCATGGGTATTGATCAAGGTATACCTATCATACATGGAGATAATATGAGCTCGCTGTATCTTGCAGCAAATCTAGTATTTCATGCAAGAACAAAGCACATAGAAATTCAGTATCATTTCCTGAGAGAAAAGGTAATGGAGAAGGAGATAGAAATAATATACACTCCGACAAAAGATCAAATTGCAAATATTTTGACAAAGAGCTTGGATGGAACAAAGACAAGCAGATTCAAAGAAATGGCAGGTATAAAAGAAAGGAAAATATATGAAGACAGGAAGAGTCAAATTAGTGATTGAGGGGGAGCTGTTGAAGAATCACTCATGAATTTGACGTACAGACAAAGATAAAGAGAAGCGGAATCAAATATTCAAAAAATCAAAAGCCTTAATGAAGGGACAAATTCACGACCGTTATGTACAGCGCAGAATCTTGCAGAATCAGAGGTTGATAGAGTTCATTACACCGAATCAAACTGTATATAAAGATAGAACGTGCATAAGAATAAAAGGAAGGAAGTGCGAGCTAGAACGTGCGTGAGAAGAGCGCAGAGTTTAAATAGAGCGCATATAGAGGTCAAGAAGGGGGGAGAAAAACAGAGAGAGTGAGAAGTTTTTCAGAAGACACCAGAGATCGCGTATGCACAGAGAGAGAGAGAGAGAAGTTCTCAGAAGACGCCAGAGATCGCGTATGTAAAGATGAATAACAGAAACCTAAAATGTCAGGTATTCATCTGAGAGAGATGGTAAAGAGAAACTACTCAGTGTAGGAGAGTTTCCATAGCTTGAGCAACAAGAGGCCAAGCTAATTTGTACACATCTTCTCTAATAGAAAACACATGTTCATGTGGAAGTTTGCGCGCATTGTTCGTATGTGAAGAACTCTGAGTATTTTCGTGTTACGATAGAAAGTTCGTTAACCGTTAACAGTTATAGTTCATTCAGTAAACGTGTCCCTCGGTACTCTCTCAGTAAACGAATGTTTTGGTCAATTACAATTATCTCAGTAAACGCATTTTCGGTCAGTTACAGTTTTCTCAGAAAACGTGTTTTCCGGTAGAACAACGAAGTATATCTCATAGGATAAATTAAGGTTTTGTATGAGAGATAGCTTATCTTATAGCTAGACATCTATACTATCAGTTCCTCAAGGATTTCGGTGAAATGGATATGTACACACAGTACAAAGTCTAACCGAAAAGAGACATTCTGAACCGGAGAAGTTTTTTTTCTTAAACTTCAGGAAGTGTTCTTTCAGTGAAGGAAGTTCACGAATCACTTCCTTACTTCTTGTATATTCACTTGAAGTAATTAAAAATAGAATAGGAGTTGATTCCGGTAAGATTCCGGTATAATTACGGTGACAGTCTGGTGACAGTCCGGTGAAGTTCCAGTGAATTTTTCAGTAAATTCAAAATGCAGTCTTATATGTTTAAGTAGCAGTAACCTTGCTAAGCTACTACTGATTATGGAGGTGTTCTAATATCGCTCTAGCTTAGCATCTTTTCGGTGGCGCGACAATTTCCGCAGACTTGACAAGGTTCAAGCCTTTGCCGTAACGGCCATCAAGGGGTGATCTCAGAGTCGTGAGATCCCCAACAATTGGTATCAGAGCAAAAGTTAATCACCAACATCATTTACCATTGTAAAAGCCTTGAGCTTTACACATGTAAAGGTAGAAAGATAGAGCTCAAATCCCACGAATTTGTGGTGTTTGAAGTTGCATTCAATCAAGCAATCAATCACCTAAAAGTAGATCAAAATAGATCTTCACTTTTCTTAGATTGTAGGAAAGTGAATTGATTCTCTTCAACAACCATTCCCACCTTCATTTGAATTCAAATTCAATTTTTAAAATAGGACGTACCATTCGTGAATCTCGCATTCATTCCTATAGCATATTTTGCTTATTCCTTAAAATTTTGTGCATTCCATACACTCAACCCTATTTGTATCACACCCATAAAAGGATTTTTTCTAATTGTAATCATGTTGGTCGCTATGGGCATTTGAAGTTCATTGTCTCTTCCATAGATAGTAGATAGTAAGTTTTTTGAGATAGTCGACCCGCGAACTTATCTGTTTTGTATCGACTCATTCTCCTTGATGCTCCAAAGTACATAGTGTGTTTCTTTGCACTTATCACATGCTTATAAGGTCTATTTGAGTCTCCATAAGCTCAAGGGTTGGTCTTGTGCCGGTTGGGTTGACCAAACTTCGTCGCTTCGAAACGCACTTTTCTACCTTCGACAAGCTTCTCCAAGTTCTTTTAGTGGTATCAGAGCTAGATCAAGATGGGTGATGGCTTTCCCTCAATGATCGAGAAGCTTGATTGACACAACTATGCGGCTTGGCAAATCAGAATGGAGGCCTATTTGCAAGGTAGAAATCTTTATGGAATTGTAGCAGGTGATGAAGCTATGCCTATTCCAAGATCCAAAGGAGGACCTACACAAGAGGAGACAGATAAGCTCACACTTTGGTGCGCAAGGGATGCTCAAGCAAGGTCGTACATACTAAACTCTATCTCTGACTTTCTATTACCACATATTAGAGGATGCAAGACATCTCAAGAGACTTGGGATGCCCTGGAGACTTTCTTTTCTGCTAGTAGCAAAGCAAGAAAGAATCATCTTTGGAACAAGTTCAACCAAATGAAGAAGACACTTAAACAAACCATCACAGAGTTTGTTACCAAAGTCAAGGAGGTTGCGGATCAGTTAGCATCCATTGGAGAGCTAATTGAAGAAGATTTTCATGAGGCAAATTCTCAATGGCATTCAAAGTGATAAGCAATGGCCATCCTTCACGACGGCCTATGATCTCATCATGGATGTGCAGACTCTAAACTTCAACATCTGTATTGGACAACTCTTCAATCAAGAAGCCAACAATAGCATAAAGGAAGGTAACTCTTATCATGGTAATTCAACTAGTGCTCTATATGCAGATAAGAAGGATAAGAAGCAGAAAGGCAAGAAGAAGGAAGAAGATGAAGAAGAGACTTCTCAAGAGCAAGAGCAAGTTGAAAGGGAAGAAGAAAGGACCAAAGCAAGACAAAGCCAAAGGTCACAATGTTCAACCTTGTGCCATATAAGATAAGACCAACCACACCACTCAGAATTGTTGGTTCAATGGGAAGACCCAAAAAGGAAGTGGAAGAGGTGGATATGGTAGCAATAGAGGCAGAGGTGGACACGACTTCAACAATAACAATAGAAGCTATAATAGAAGGGACTACAGCAATCATTAAGAAGATCAACCACATGAAGACTCATTGCTTCTTATGAATCTAAGCCACAAAGAAGGTAAAGAAGATGATCATTTGTTCTACATAGACTGAGGATGTTTGAATCATGTTGCAGGCAACATTGCTCTTCTATCTGATTTGGAAAGTCCAAAGCATAGACATGAAGTGCAAACAGGGGATGACACGAAGCACAATGTGGAGAAGATTGGTAATGTCAAAGATTCCAATGGCAGGAGAAACATTCCAAGTAAGGTTCTCTATGTACCCACTATCACTAAAAACCTAATAAGTGTAGGCCAAATAGTTGAAAAAGGCTTGCAAGTTAGGTTCACCCAACATGGAGCTTTTGTGGAAGATCCATGTCAAGGCTTCAGAGATAGCCCGAGGTGAGAAGCATGGTAGGCTCTTTACTTTTGAAGTAGGAGAAACCAGGAACATAGCTCTATTCAACTTTGGGTCTCAAACCCTAAGTGAGCTTGAAGTGTGGCATAAGAGACTTGCTCATGTGAATGAAAGAACCTTGAAGGATATATGCAGGGACCAAACTGTTCTAGGACTGCCGAACATATCAAAGCAACACATGATCAACAGGTGTGATGCATGTCAGATTAGGAAGGCACAAAGACAACCATTCAACCACAAAGGCTACATCCACAACAACTTATTGGACTTAGTACATACATATGTATGGGGACCAATTCAAGAACCTTCATTGGCAGGATCAAGGTATTATGTTTCATTTATTGACGACCATAGTAGATGGACTGTTCTATACTTTATCAAGAGTAAGAATGAAGTGTTTGATTGCTTCAAGAAGTAGCTTGCACATGTGGAGAATCATACAGGTAGATCACTAAAGAAGCTCAGATCTGATGGAGGGGGAGAATACTTCTCCAAAGAGTTTGATGAGTTCTTGCAGGACAAAGGTATCAAAAGGGAAGTGACTACCAAGTACTCTCCTCAACTAAATGGAATTGCAGAGAGGAGAAACAAGACATTGGTTGGATCAGCCCGAACAATGCTTGAAGAGAAGAAGTTGCCACATTATCTATGGGCAGAAGCTATTTCAACTGTTGTGTACCTTGTCAATAGACTGCCATCCAAATCACTTCAAGGTATGACTCCTTATGAAGCATGGCATGGAAGAAAACCTAGTCTTGGACATTGCAAGGTTTTTGGTTGTTTAGCTTATGTTCATGTACCATCACAAACAAGAGGTAAGCTAGATGAAAGGGCAACAAAGGTAGTGTTTATTGGATATGATTCAACTCAGATGGGTTACAGGTTCTTCAATCCTTCAACCAAGCAATTCACTACAAGTAGAGATGTTGTGTTTGAAGAACACAGGTCTTGGTATGATGAAGACAAACAAAAGGTAACACTATCATATGATCTTGATTCTAACTCTCATCAATTAGGAAGCAAGCATGATACACAGGTCCAGGATCCAAGAAGTGATACAGACGATGACCAAGATGAAAGAGAAAAGGATTACAAGTTATGGAAGTCAAGAGGCAAAGAAAAGATGCAAGAGGTTGGAGAATGCTCCAAACAAGCACCTAGAAGATGAGCAAGAGAGAAGAAACAACTAGAAAGGTATGGATATGATTCCACATTTGTTACGAAGCATTCAATCTACTTGGCAAAAGACTCTATTTCAGAGGATCCCTCAACCTATGAAGAGGCAAAGGGAAACCCTAATTGGGAAAAGGCCATGAACGAAGAGATAGATGCATTGAAGGAGATGGACACTTGGGATTTGGTTCCAATGTCGCCGAATCAAAAGGTAATTGGTTGGAGATGGGTATATAAAGTTAAAAGAAATATAAATGGATCAGTTTGCAGGTACAAGGCAAGATTGGTTGCCAAAGGATGCTCACAAACGCATGGTATAGACTATGAGGAAACATTCTCACCAGTTGCAAAGATGACTACAATCAGGACATCGATAAGTGTAGCTGCTGCAAGGAATTGGAGACTCCTCCAACTTGATGTGAAAAATGCATTCTTAAATGGTTGGATAAGTGAAGAGGTATACATGTCATAACCACCAGGTTTTGAAAACCCTAATCATCCATCTTATGTTTGCAGACTTAAGAAAGCATTGTATGGATTGAAACAAGCTCCTAGAGCTTGGAATTACAAGTTGATTACATACCTTCAAGATCAAGGATTCAAACCAAGCAACTCAGATCCTTCTCTATTCATCAAAAGGGATCACAATGAGGTTATCTATCTATGTGTATATGTAGATGATATTATTGTGACAGGTGATGATCTAAATGGCATCCAAAGGATCAAGAGACACATGCAGGAGGAGTTCAAAATCAGTAACCTAGGTGAGCTCATATATTTCCTAGGTATGCAAGTGATATATACAGATGAAGGAATGTATTTGACTCAAAGAAGATACATTCAGGATCTTCTTTTCAAGTTCAAAATGGAGAACACTAAATCTGCAGGTACACCTTTGGAGGTGAATCATAAACTTAGTGTTTATGAAAGTGAGAAAATTGAAGACATTAAAGAGTATCAAATCTTGGTAGCTAGCTTGATATATGCTACTCATACAAGGGTAGACATCTCATATAGTGTGGGAGTGCTTAGTCATTTCATGCACTCACCGAGACGATCACACATGGATGCGGCTAAGAGAGTACTTAAGTATCTCAAAGGTACAATCAATGAAGGTATATTCTATCCTTACTCTTCAGATTTGGATATCAAAATCTATTCAGATGCAGATTGGGCAGGAGCTAAGGATGATAGAAAAAGTACATTTGGTTACTTAGCATTTTCAGGTTCGAAGCTAGTGTCATGGAGTTCCAAGAAGCAACCATTAGTTGCTTTATCTTCAACTGAAGCAGAGTACAGAGGCTTGACCATAGCAACTCAAGAGGCAATATGGTTAAAAGCATTGTATACAGATTTGGGACTTGTGAGTTCCAAACCTCACATATTCGGAGATAATGTAAGTTCCATGCATCTAGCAGCAAATCCTATTTTCCATGCGAGAACCAAGCACATAGAAGTCCATTACCACTTCATCAGGGAGAAGCTCATGGCAAAGGAGATTGACATTTCTTTTGTTCCTACTGAAAAGCAAGTAGTAGATATGATGACGAAGGCACTTGATGGAATAAAGCTTTGTAGATTCAAAGCTATGGCAGGTATTCAACCTATCAGAGAATGAAGACTCAAGCATAATTTAGCTTGAGGGGGAGCTGTTGGAACATCACACTTACACTATGCTTGAGGTGGATTTGATCTACATCAAAGGCTATCGTGTCGAAAGAATATCCGTTGGAGAGTTCTTTTTCATATGCTCATTTATTGTATTTTTTTGAGAGATTTTTGATGGCTCATTTACCGTTGTAAAAGCCTTGAGCTTTACACATGTAAAGGTAGAAAGATAGAGCCCAAATCCCATGAATTTGTGGTGGTTGAAGTTGCATTCAATCAAGCAATCAATCACCTAAAAGTAGATCAAAGTAGATCAAAGTAGATCTTCACTTTTCTTAGATTGTAGGAAAGTGAATTGATTCCCTCCTACAACCATTCCCACCTTCATTTGAATTCAAACTCAACTTGTAAAAGTTTTGGAACACTTCTAGAGTCTATATAAAGACTTGAAATCACTTGTACATTACATGGAAGCAATATACATACACTTGTGACCATCATTGTCTTGCTCCTTCAATTCTCTGCATCATCTTCTTCGCCAATAGTAATCTTTCAGAGGTTGCTGCTCTCTTGTTAGAGCTCCAAATTGAAAGCAAGATGACTCATTGGAAAGGTTTAAGTGTCGAGTTTATGCCTATAAATTTTCAAAGCATTTGGTTCTGTAGATTGGGAGAAATCTGAGTTTTTTTGTCTCGGGGTCAATCTCTACGTATTCCCGAAAAATAGGAAGTACCACTGGTGAATGTCGCATTCATTCCTATAACATATTTTTCTTATTCCTTATACTTTTGTGCATTCCATACACTCAACCCTATGTGTATCACTCCCATAAAAGGATTTTTTCTAATTGTAATCACGCTGGTCACTATGGGCATTTGAAGTTCATTGTCTCTTCCATAGATAGTAAGTTTTTTGAGCTAGTCGACCCGCGAACCTATCTGTTTTGTATCGACTCATTCTCCTTGATGCTCCAAAGTACATAATGTGTTTCTTTTCACTTATCACATGCTTATAAGGGCTCTTTGAGTCTCCATAAGCTCAAGGGCTGTTCTTGTGCCGGTTTGCTTGACCAAACTTCGTCGCTTCGAAATGCACTTTTCTACTTTCGACAAGCTTCTCCAAGTTCTTTCAAATACCACGAACCGTAATATGTCTTTCATTGATGCTTTTCGATACATCAATGACATTAATACCTCTCCATAACTCTTGAAGATCGTCAATGAGAGGAGCAAGATATATATTCATATCTTTAACTTGTCTTTTGCTTGGGATTAAAAGTGAAAGCATTAAATGTTTCTTTTTAATGCTAAGATATGGCGGAAGATTGTAGTTTATGACTACCACTGGCCATGTTGACAATTTACTGGATTTCATGGAGAATGGATTAACCCCATCTAATGCAACTCCTAACTTTAGATTCTGTGGATTTTGTGCTAATTTAGGTCATGTAGAATCAATATGCTGAAAAGCAACACTATCATGAGGAATTCTGATTATTCCATCAGTACTTTTGTGATCATGTCCCCAAGTCAAAAGCTTTGATAATTTGGGGCTTGAAACATATGTCTAATCCGTAGAGCCAATGGAAAATGTCTCAATACCTTTTTTGGAATTTTACCTTCTTCGCCCTTATATCGAGGAGATTGACATTTGGGACATGTCAAAGAGTCTGCATATTCACCTCTATATAAAATACAATCGTTAGGACATGCATGTATACATTGATAATCTATACCAAGATTGTTGATTATCTTCTTCATTTCATCATGTGAGGTAGGAAGAATATTCTGACTTGGTAAAAACTTTTCAGATAATAACCTATAAGTTTATCAAAAAAAGATATATTAAAAAAGTAAATAAATAAATATACATATATATATGCATATAATTTTATATATGTGTATGCTTATGTGCATCTTTCAAAATATTCACAGAAAATTTGATTGTTTTGGATGGCAGGATACGATTGTTTGTTTTAGAGGATATGAAGTATGTACCTTCATTGAATGATTTGTCGATTCTATCATATGTTCAGTTTGAAAGTGTGAGAAGCGGGTTTATAATTGCTATTCAAAGAATTTGGCACTGTTTATAGGCCATACGATGGTGACCTAGATGAATCGCATGCACAGAGGTTACTCAAGATAGAGCAACCTGATTATAAGGGAATAGTACCAGCAGGATTCCTGGGGTATGCAGTAAACCTCTTGCATGTCAATGATGAGCATCTGAATGTTAGGATACAAAGTGGAAATCATGGTGGCTTGAGAGGATCACTTTTATACAGCTTGTTCAAAGAACTTCAGGTTTATGACATTGAAGTTTTTTTAACAAGCTGTATAAAAGTGATCCTCTCAAGCCACCATGATTTCCACTTTGTATCCTAAAGTTCAGATGCTCATCATTGACATGCAAGAGGTTTACTGCATACCCCAAGAATCTTGCTCGCACTAGTCCATTATAATCAGATTGCTCTATCTTGAGTAACCTCTGTGCATGCGATTCATCCAGGTCACCATTGTATGGCCTATGAACAGTGCCAAATTCTTTGAATAGCAATTATAAATCCGCTTCTCACACTTTCAAACTGAACATATGTGTGAATCGACATATCATTCAATGAAGGTACATACTTCATATCCTCCAAAACAAACAATCGTATCCTGCCATCCAAACAATCAAATTTTTCGCGAATATTTTGAAAGATGCATTAATAGTTTTAAAAGATGCGCGGACAAAAAGTGTCCATTCAATTCTTGTTCTTACCTTATCTAAAGTAAGAATAAAAACCTACATGTATTTATATATATATATATATATATATATGCATATATATATATATAAATGGATAGAAAATTGAAAATTATACCTTAATAGTGTTGAAACAGATACATTACTCCATCCAAAACGATTTTGAAGGTTGAGAGTAAGTAAGTTTGCACTTAGTCGTGTCAAACGACTTCCTTCATATACATGCTTTAGACATTCCTCTCGAAGATATTTCTCATTTTTAGAAATATCAATGCTCTCACTGTCATTTTGATACCAATCCTCAATAAAATCTGCCATGCCATCATCTTCATCATTGTCACACAAATCTTGTACTTTATCATCTTTTGAATATAGATCTTTCAACTTTGCATATTGCACAGGATTAGTTTTGCATAGCCTCCTCATGGAAGCTTCTGATAAATGAGATCTTACTAGAAATTGTGAATGTTGTGGAGGAATATCATCAACATCATACGTTGGAATCTACACATATAAATAAAATTCATTAGTATTCCATAAATGAATAAAAAGTAAGCTTTAAATATGAAATTAAGTATATAACTTATTAAATATGGATATAAAATTTTTATTCTCTCTAGCTAAAAGGTGCTCTTGAAGGTCTACGCCATCCATAATTCACTAATAGTTCATCACCAGCATGTAATGTAGTAATAGCATTGACAACTATGTATCTTGATACATCTCTACTCATGTATGGCGATTCATGACTATTTTCACGCTCCTCAAATGTGCAATTAGTCCTTGAACTATTATGTAACCCTCGACTACTATTTATTAAACCTGCTATATTTCCATGTGTGTAAGGTCTTCCATCAATATATAATCTTTCATTTTCTGCATGTAAAATCCTTCTACTAGTAAGGGATGCTGCGTTCAAGCATATTCCATAAGTACTCATGCTTTGAACATAACGTGAAAGTCGATGCCAATCTCCCCATCCATATATAGGACCACAAAATGACATAAGAGTGACTTCAAAGTTCGGAGGCACATACAAATCCTCTATAATAAAGAGACCACGACCAGCATTAGTAATAGTGGATGGAGCAATCATATAGAGATTACCCCAAAAGTTGAAAACCTCTCCATCTAAAAGAAGTGGTCCTCTAAACATCCTCCATATCTTCTTCTATCATATGTTTGTACTAAAGAACGATCACGAGCTGGCAATGGATAATCTCCAGCCGTTTCATTCTCTAAACCATGAGGTAGAGGATTTCTAGAAACCTCTGCTTGTAATTGATGAACAGCAAGTCCATGACGTGTATGAGGTATATTAACATTATGAGAAAAATTATCATCATCATCATCATCGAGCAAGTATTCCTGTATATCAACAATAATTTGATTTTATATATGGTTTTTAAATAAAATAATGACATTAATATATATAGAAAATACATACCCAAGCATTATCACGTTGACTAGGTGATGGTGCACGCTCAAAAGTACCATACTCTGGCTCATGTTGCATACATTCCAATCGTGGTCTTCGATACGTGCCATAACAAGAGTTACACCAACATATAATATGCTCTTCATAGTAAAATTCATCATAATTCCTATCGGAGGACACATGTGAAGTCATTGCATGGGTAGGAGGTGGTGGAGTACCCTCTGATTGATCAGAATCTGCACATAATAAGAAACAAAAATATATATAAATTACGTATCCATCAAATATATTTAAAATTAAATGTTTGATATACTTACAGTATAAAGTCGTTGCACGATGAGGAGATGGTGGTGGAGTTCCATCTGATTGATCAGAATCTACAAATAATGGTATTTGATATTAATAATCTGATTATCTACATACACAAAAAATTCACATATACATATTTACACATACACACATATTCACATATACACATTTACACATACACATGTATTTTGTATGAATGAGTGTATATGCATGCATGTGTGTGTACGTATATATGTGGATATGTATATGTGTGTTTATGTTATATGTATGTATATGTGTATATGTATACATATATGTATGCATATATGTTTGCATGTATATGTGTATGTGGGTATGTGTATGTGTATGTGTATGTGTGTGTATATATGTGTATGTATTCTAGTTTTTTTTTCTGTTTGAGATTAAATTAACAGGAGATATTGTATGGTCAAAAAAAATAAGAGGCGAGCTAACATACCACCTGAGTCGTGGTAGTTTTTTCGTAGACATCTACGTCTTCAGGAGTCATTTCCTCAGCAGAAGGTACACAAATTAATAGTTTATATTTATAATTTTTATATATTTTAGTAATGTTTTACATTTAATTTATGTATTTTTTTTCTTGAATAAACAGGATGCTGCAAAGAAGAGAGTGGAGTCGGGCCACACATCGCACCTAGGCCAAATGGGCCATAATGGTTTTGTAGCTACATTTGTAAGTATATGTGTTATTGTGAGTATATTTTTTATTTTAGTTAAAATGCAAGCAACTAATGTTTTTTATTTGTTTCATTGTAGCGGAAGGATTATGGCCGATATCCTACGAAAGATGAGATCGAGTATGCTACACATTTTGGATATTGGCATTTGAGCGAGTATATGCAAGATCATCCTGATGCCTTTGTGAGTATTTTTAAATTTTATATAATTATTTTATTTTTATGAATGGTTTAATTGTTTTATTTATTTATGATTGTTATATGTAATACAGGAGTATTATGGAGAGACAAATATGGATGAGGTGGAGAGACAGACACAGGAGGGACGATCTCGATCGTCACAGGGTGATCATGACGATGAGGATGAGGAAGATCAGGATGATCATGATATTGCTGATGATGATGATCATCATGATGATGATGATTAGGATTTTAGTTGATCATGACATTGGATTATATGTATTTACATTGATATATATATATATATATATATATATATATATATATCATTTCAGTTATGTTTTGAATTATGTGTATGGTATTAAGTAATGAAGAGTTTTGTTCTATTGATTGTTATTATTGTTTATATTAAGCATGTGTTTTAATACTTTAATTATATAATTCATTTATATGTATGTACCTAAGTGTATATGTATGTAGTGTATATGTATGTATGTGCATGTATATGTGTACTTCTATGTGTATATGTGTGTATGTGCATGCATATGGGTATATGTAGGTATGTGCATGTGTGTGTGCATGTGTATATGTGTTTTAATTATATAATTCATTCATATGTGTGTACCTAAGTGTATATGTATGTGTGTGTATATGTATGTATGTGCATGGGTATGTGTGTGTATATGTATGTATGTGCATGTGCATGAATAAGTGTATATGTGTGTATGAGTATGTGCATGTGCATGTGTAAGTGTGTGTATATGTATATGCATGTATATGTATAACTCTATGTGTATATGTGTGTATGTGCATGTATATGTGTATATGTAGGTATGTGCATGTGTGTGTGCATGTGTATATGTGTTTTAATACTTTAATTATATAATTCATTCATATGTGTGTACCTAAGTGTATATGTATGTGTGTGTATATGTATGTATCTGCATGTGTATGTGTGTGTATATGTATGTATGTGCATGTGCATGTGAAAGTGTATGTGTGTATGAGTATGTGCATGTGCATGTGTAAGTGTATATGTGTGTATGAGTATGTGCATGTGCATGTGTAAGTGTATATGTGTGTATCAATATGTGCATGTGCATGTGTATATGTGTGTATATGTATGTGCATGTGTATGTGTAACTCTATGTGTATATGTGTGTATGTGCATGTATATGTGTATATGTAGGTATGTGCATGTGTGTGTGCATGTGTGTGTGCATGTATCGAATGAAAATAACACAATTCAAATGATATACAAAGAATAGAAATTGTACTTACAATTAGCCATACTTTTTGCTTGGTTAGCTTCTTGAATAACTTGCAGTAAAGAGAGAGAGAGAGAGAGAGAGAGAATTCAAAGAGAAAAAGATGTAGAAAGAGAGAAACAAAGATAGAGGGAGACAATAAGAGAGAGCTTAGGCAAAACAACAATTCTGCATATACTTGCTTCAGCTCGTAAGCGCAGCGCACATGGGAACGTTGGAGAGCTCTTCGATTGGATGCGTGAAAATGCCGATCGAAGAGCCTCCAACGTTTTAATTTTTGTCCGTCAACAGACCATCGTGTAAACAATGCTACCCGCCATCGCATAAGCGACATTTTTTTAGCGTCGCATATGCGACACCTCTATTGTCGCATGTGCGACATAAAAAAGCGTCGCTTATGCGACGCTATTTAAAAGCGTCGTGTTAGCAATGCTGTATGGGAGCGACGCAGCCCCGTCGCACCACGAGTCGCAAAAAATGTCATTGGCTTCGTCGTTTAATCGACGGTCGGCGCGCAACGCTAATTACGATGCATGTTGCAATTTTATAGCGATGCAATTCTGTCGCCTTAACCGTCGCTATACGCCCGTATTCCTTGTAGTGGGAAAAACTGAATTTTCAGCAAACACCACATCTCGACTCACAATAATTGTGTTTGTAAATGGATGGTATAAACAATATCTCTTGCTTTCAGCACTATAACCAACAAATATACATTTATTTTCCTTGTCATCAAGTTTGTGGCATTGTTGTGATGGCACAAGAGCATATGCCAAACAGCCAAACACATGCATATGACCAACCATATGCTTATGACCATTCCAAGCCTCATAAGGAATAGGGTGGCAATTCAACACATAGTTTGCACACAAAACCGCTTCCATCCAAAACTTATTCGGACCCAAAACTACCCATGTTTAGCTAATCTTGGAAGGTCACACTTCATCATTGCCCTACTTATATATATGTGTTCTTCATTTTTCTTGACATTGCATTGAGCACGCACACTTATGCCTTGCATTCCCCCATGTAAAGTGGTTTAGCTAGCCGCATTCCTGGGTCTAAAGCGGTCTAGATAGCCAAAAGCTCTACTTTGAGAGCAAACACATCCATCACTGTTATCCTTGGTATTAGTAAGAAAATTTTCAACTTTTGACGTATTTATTATGTTTTGTTCTAATGTAGTCGTCTCTCTTGAGCAATCATTTTCTTAGATGATATTAGAGCTTTGAGATGCGTATATTTAGAAAGAGCTTCTTATTTAGTATGTGAGCATAATGGTTTAATAACTTAGTGATAGATTCTTCCCTCTAATTTTTGGTATTGTTTGTCTTCATGACAAATTTGCACTCATTGACCCACCTTCACCTTCAACAAATAATACTTTGTGAAAGCTCAAAATCTCAACCATTTTTTTCTTCAATGAATTGTTGGATAATGTATGGGTTCAATAAGACTTGATTTGAAGAATCTTTTTATGAAGATGATAAAACCCATTTTAATATTTGAGTATGGTCTAAATCTTATTTAACCTTGATAGAGGTAGAATTTAAGATTGCATTATGTGAAATTAATAATAATGTAAATGATTGTGTGCTTACTTTAGTTCACATACTAGTAAAGTGCATGATGCTTAAAGTGCATGATGCTTGGGCCATATCAGCTTACCATAATGAGAACAAGCACTATACTTAGATCCTATGCCTAAAAAATCAGCTAGGATTCGAAAATAAAGAATATCGCAAACTTCATCAAACATTTTCTCAATCAGCTTGTTGTTGTTGATGTTGTACTAACCCATGAAAAGCATGATCAAAGCTATGCCAAAATTCTTCTGAAAAAGTATGATAACACCTCCTTTATGGGTATCCATTCCTTTTTAATTTTATTATCTTTGATTAACAAGGTCAAAAAATCTTTCTTGCATTTCCTTCTCATTAAGGAAAAAATGACCAAAAAGGGTCGTTTTCTAATGACATATTAAGAAAGTCAATAAATAGTGTGTTTCCACGTGTACAAAAATATAAAATTCCTATCTCTTTGAATCCTACAAAGAAAGCCTTCTTTTAATAGATAATCTCTATAAGTGCCACCAACAAGGAAAGCCTTCTTGTATTCATCGTGATATTTTTTGCATTAAAAAATGATTATTTTTGTGCAATACATAATGCAAATCTTTAAAATTTCAAGAAGAATTAGATATTTGAAGATACAAAATATTTTCAATTTTACAAAATTCTATGTTTTTGGGTCACATTTGATACATCAAATCAAGAGACTTAAAGCTTCATATTCTTTGTCTATAAATACTCCTAAAGTTTATGAGTCTCAATTTTCCACTTTGAACTTTCTCTTTTTTGGATACATTCTTTGAGTTTTTGAATGGATTCTATTTCACGTCGTTTTTCCAATCGTGTAACCTCATGTCAGGTTTGCAATAAAAGAGAGGATTCCTTATGCATACCTATTTTTGTGCAAGTAAATGGTTGGGTGAGTATGCTACCCAATTATAGAGGTGCCCATAAAGTGAAGCAAGCTAAAAGAGATGACACAAAGAATCATTGGAAAGATCATATTTAGGTATCAAAGTAAAAATACATGGTTGGTCTGCAAGATTTCAATAATGTGTAAAGTGCTAAGGATCTGGTGCTAAACAATTGCCTTCATTTTCCATCATATTGTATGTAAAGTTTTGCAATATTATCACTTGTTTTTTTTTTTCAAGATATCTCTTTTTTTATTGCAAATATTTTTCCTTTCATTGCGCTAGACTATTGAATGTATAACAAGAGCATTCAAAGTTATTCATACAAACTATGCCAAAGTAATATATGCACATAAATCTGTTATATTTTTCAATAGCATGCAATTATTTTTCTGTTTTGTAGAATATGAGGTACTATCGGGGAAGAATGCATAGGGAGATCTTGTGGATCTCATAGCTCCTATCATTTCTTCATTAAATTGGAAGTCTCATGATCAATGGACAATTTTACGTTTTCTAAAAAATGACATTCAAAGGACAATGTCACCAAA
This sequence comes from Ceratopteris richardii, assembly GCA_020310875.1. Classification (NCBI taxonomy): domain Eukaryota; kingdom Viridiplantae; phylum Streptophyta; class Polypodiopsida; order Polypodiales; family Pteridaceae; genus Ceratopteris; species Ceratopteris richardii. The sequence continues at coordinate 185,004,619 of CM035407.1, forward strand.
GCAAATCTATTCAAGGATCAAAATTCAATGGTTTGTGTAACATGTTTTAAAAAAATGTTATTACAAAAAACAGACAATATAGTTGAATAAGAGAGTTTTAATTTCAGAGATTGATGAAATTTTAGGTAAGGAATGGAATTAAAAAAATTTTCAAAAACTAGGGGACATCATTTTATGTAAAATAAGTCCCAATTCTCTTTCAATTCCATATCAGATATCTCAAAAATCTCTAGTGTTAGGGTATAGCTACAAGAGGTGGAAGAAAAATATTGGATATTGGATACCCTTAGATTGAGAAGAGAATTGTCCAAAATTTGAATCATAACGAATAATACATCCATACTTTCAACCTAGTAAACTAATTATCACTACAAATTGGAACTCAAAAATATTGGAGAGCCTCTAGAGTACCTTGATGAGGTTTCACCACAATTTAGACTATCAATTGATGGTGTAGTGGTAAACATAAGATCAGAGAAATCATTACCTTTCATTACTTGCCTTCCACCTAAAGTGATCGAGTTCTGACCTATGAGAATGCAACAATCACCATTGCACTTTTTTGTCCATAAAAAATAATAATAATTCATCTTGAATAAAAACACAGATCATCTTGAGTGCTTACAATTACTGCCACTTATTTTATTTTTTGGGTTTTCAATTATTGCAATTTTTTCAAGTTCATAGTGACTTTCTTATTATTTACATCATTAATTTTGGTTAGTTTGTATTAATCACAGATTTTCTTCCATACAATAACATTGGTTAAAACTAATGTAAATGGAAAGATAAAGGTGAAGCAAAAATAGATCTTATATAGGCCTGTAGTAGATGCCTTGGGCTGTCAGATGCTTGGGCTGCAGCTTCGGGGAATGGCCGTTCCATTTCTTGGACATGCTTATGTTTCGGGCAGTTGTTGCTTTCATTTCATTACTCCCTCAGCTGATTTGTTATCTTCTCTCTCTATCTCTCTCTCTATCTCCCTCTTTCTTCCCCTCTCTCTTTCTCTTTCCTCTCCCGGTCTCTCACTCTATCCCTTTCTCTCTCTCATCCCTCACTCTCTTTTTTCTACTCTCCCTCTCTCTTTCCCCCTCTCGGTCTCTTACCTTTTTCTCTCTCTCCCTCTCCTCACACCCCCGCGAGCCCCCTCACCTCCCACCACCTCCCCCCTCCTCACACCCCCGCAAGCCCCCTCACCTCCCACCACCTCCCCCCTCCTCACACACCCGCAAGCCCCCTCCATTCACTCCCTCCATGCGCCCCTCCCGCTCCCCTCCACGCACTCCCTCCCCCTCCACTCACTCCCTCCATGCGCCCCTCCCACTCCCCTCCACGCACTCCCTCCCCCTCCACTCACTCCCTCCATGCGCCCCTCCCACTCCCCTCCACGCACTCCCTCCCCCTCCACTCACCCCCGCCCTCACCACTCACCCCCACCTCCCACCACTCGCCCCCACCTCCCATCACTCACCCCGCCTCCTACCACTCACCCCCACCTCCCACCACCTCCCCCCCTCCTCACACACCCGCAAGCCCCCTCCACTCACTCCCTCCATGCGCCCCTCCCCCTCCCCTCCACGCACTCCCTCCCCCTCCACTCACTCCCTCCATGCGCCCCTCCCACTCCCCTCCACGCACTCCCTCCCCCTCCACTCACTCCCTCCATGCGCCCCTCCCACTCCCCTCCACGCACTCCCTCCCCCTCCACTCACCCCCGCCCTCACCACTCACCCCCACCTCCCACCACTCGCCCCCACCTCCCATCACTCACCCCGCCTCCTACTACTCACCCCCACCTCCCACCACCTCCCCCCCTCCTCACACACCCGCAAGCCCCCTCCACTCACTCCCTCCATGCGCCCCTCCCCCTCCCCTCCACGCACTCCCTCCCCCTCCACTCACCCCCACCTCCCACTACTCTCCCCCGCCTCCTACCACTCACCCCCGCAAGCCCCCTCACCTCCCACCACCTCCCCCCTCCTCACACACCCGCAAGCCCCCTCCACTCACTCCCTCCATGCGCCCCTCCCCCTCCCCTCCACGCACTCCCTCCCCCTCCACTCACTCCCTCCTTGCACTCCCTCCCCCTCCACTCACTCCCTCCAGGCGCCCCTCCCACTCCCCTCCACGCACTCCCTCCCCCTCCACTCACCCCCGCCCTCACCACTCATCCCCGCCTCCCACCACTCGCCCCCACCCTCCATCTCTCACCCCGCCTCCCACCACTCGCCCCCACCTCCCACTACTCTCCCCCGCCCTCACCACTCACCCCCGCCAGTCACCCTTGCCAACCCCCTGCCAATCCCCTCACACCACCTCCGCCCCCTCCCCCTCACACCTCGGCCCCCTCACTCTCCCACACACACACACACACATGCACCCCCATGCATTCACACACACAAAGGCCCGTAAAACACTCCAGATGGTGAGGGATGCGAAGCAGGATCCGGAAAAGAAATCTAAGAGACATATGCCACAGGTGGAGAAAGAGCATTCGAAGCCGTTGTATACAGTTAATGTTGGAACTAATTTAGAAGATGGCCTCTTTCATGACTTTTTGCTTCGTGTTAATATGAAGTTTCACATGAGTGAACCACTACATGAATATCATGACTGGATAAATAGTTGGACCAATCGGTGACGAAGTAACAAAACAACACAAAATGGGAATCTCAGATGGCAAGTGAAAGGGTAAAAGTGAATTGTTACTCTTTTGACTCATTGAGGCCTATAAAATCAAGGGATTTTTGCTCATTTGGGTACACTGAGGGTACATGTACATGGTACAAGTTTTAGAGATACAGTGATTTCGTGCGTACGGGCAGAAGTTCTTTCTTGCACTTGGTGGTTTCAAGTCTACTGTGGGAGCTACTATGTCGTGTATACAGAGGAGAGGCTTCTCAGTGAAGGGCTATGAGCACTATAGTGTGAAAGAGTAGCTTGGATTCTTCTTCTTTTCCGTGAGTCAGTGTGGTTGATTGTGTTCTATTCTCTTGAGAAGATCTTACCACTTGTATTGTTCTGAGTTAGTCTGCATATCAGTGGTCCTTATGCTGATAGGAAGAAACTTTTGTATTGGAGTGTTTACTATTAAGGTGGTTTGTTAGCCCTAAGCTTGTGGCTTGTTAGTCCTAAATTTGTACCTTAGGCATCACTCTGCCCAACATTGTAATCTCCTGATTTGAATCAAGAAGTGTATGGTCTTCCTTGGTCAGTTATTGTTCACAATTTCTGAAGTATTTACCACTCTGTGCAATCCATGTTATCTACCTGCTCACAGAAATGTTAAAGGGTATACTTCCCTAAAGAGAACCCCCCTTGAGTAGGTGACGTACTGGACGTGTTCAATCTTCATTCTCTACCTTGTTAAAAGCGGATACCCCAGTACCTCCTCTACAGTTTGGCACGCACGGTGGGACCTTGCATTTTTGTGGGAGGTATCTAGTGTGCACTATATAATTGTCATTGCATTAATTTCTTGATTTTTTGCATTCTGCGAGTGGGTACATGACCCACACTCGAGTAGACAGAGAGCCCCTTCGTGTACAAAAGAGCCTCAAGAAGTCAGCTCTACCTTCGGCTAGTACCCCTCTACCCTTAAATTTGTCCATCGATTTGGCTTCAACCCCGCTTTCAAAAGAGAAACTGAGGAGGACGTTGGATTTTTCCTCTGATACTTCAGAAGAAGCACCAGTGCCCATGGAGGAACTTTCTCATTTACTCTCTAGGTTGAACATCAAGTTCCCTACATTTAAGGGATTGGCTTATGAGGATGCGGATGACCACGTGAGGAGATTCGTCTCACTATGCCGCGGACGAGGATTGCAGAACCGAGAGGATGCAATGTTGGTGCTCTTCCCATCTACATTGGAAGGCCTTGCAGACAAATGGTATAGTCAATATGCAGATGGACACTTCACCACATGGGAGGCACTGAAGACGGCATTCTCGCAGACATTCCGACCAAGTAACTCCTCTGAAAGAGCTCTAGATCAGCTGGAGAACCTAAAATTGAGATCAGGTGAATCATTTCACGAACTTCACACTAGAACAAAAGCACTTGTTTCACGTCTGCCACATGCTCCAGGTGATTTCTTGGTAAAAAAATGGATAGAGAAAGCTCTGCCCAAGTCATCTCAGCAGAAGCTTCGTGAATCTCTTAGGTTGGATGCAACACTTGATGATTTTGTTGCAACTGCATCGCGCATTGAGGAGGCTAGACTACATTTTGAAGGGGAGGCCCAACCAAATTATGCATCAGACTTGGATACCATCGGGCAACTCAGGAAGGAGTTGGAAGCCTTAAGAATGCAGCAAATTCGCCAAGAAGAGAAGGTTGTATCGCTGCCCCCGCCCCACACTGTTGATGAAGTAGCTCAACTTTGTCGTGAGCTCGAAGATTTGCGAACCACACAGGACATACGAAGACAGGTTTGGTGTACAATATGTAGCAATAGTGGACATTCCAATGTTAATTGTCCTAACAAGGTCAGTTGTCAATTCTGTGGCAAAGATGGTCATGAAGCTAGAGACTGCTACTACCTCAAGGGAGCACAACAACGAGGTAACCATCAAGCTTTGGATACATATTATGCTAGTACTTCACATACAGCTAATAGAGAAGAGAATCGGCCGGCGAAGCCTAGATACAATAGACCTTTGATGTGCTACCGTTGTGGTGAGTACGGCCACATGCAGAATAGGTGTTCTCTTCCAGAAGATGCACCTCCTTGTCAACATTGTCCGGAGGCAAAGGATAATTATACCAAAGATTGCCCAAGAGGACGTCCTACTCCAATCCACATGATTTCAGTCTCTCCAAAAGAAGAAGGTATGACTGCTCAATCTTATGCTGTTTCATCTTCATCCATGCCAATGATGACTAGAGCCAGGCAAGCGGCAGTAGCCCATAAGGAGGAACAACAAGGACCAAAAGATAGAGATGCAGAAAAGAGGGTGGGATGGAAGGACCAAGAAGACATGGAAGAGGCTTATGAGAGGGTGACTACTTTGCTAAAAGATCGACCAACAAGTACTCCTGAAGACACGCAAGAAGTAAACATTGAGGAAATCTTGAAAGGTATTCACCATAAGATTAGTCTGTACCAACTCATAAAGATGGATTCTAAAGTAAGAAGTGATCTGTTGAAGATTATACATTCTGCATGCTTGTGCCCACCTCCTAGCATAGATGGCTTTATGGTGGACTTTCCTCCTGCACCCCTGGCTGATTATCAAAGCTCAAGATTATCTGTTTTTATCAAGGATGAAGCTCTCACAGGTGTTATTATAGATGGAGGTTCCGGCATCAATTTGATGCCTGATTTCACTATGAAGAAACTAAGGCTGAATCCCACAAAGGCAGCACCCTTCACAGTCACATTAGCGGATCAACGTCGGGTTGCACCACTGGGCATTGTCAAAAAGGTACTTATGATAGTGCAGGGTTGTCATTTTGTTTTAGACTTTGTCGTTATAGCCCTGCCACAGGAGACCTCGTACCCTCTACTCTTGGGAAGGCCTTGGTTAAGGCAAGCAAAGGCTCTACAGGATTGGGGAAAGAACAAGTTATGGATTTCCACAAGTACTAACAATCATTTACAGTTACATTTGGAAGAAGGATCAGACATCAACAAGGCTACTGGGTATGCAATGGAAACCCAGGTAATGCCTTCAGAAGATGATGCCCTATTAAGTTGGATGATGGGAAGTGCAGAATGCTGCACAGTGGAGATATGTGAGGTAAATGAAGATTTTGCAGAAGCAATACAAGGAGGTCGGGAAGAGGAAAAAACTGATGTTCTTCACTTGAACAATATAGAAAAGAGTAAGCAAGAAAGTCAAGCTTATCTTTTGCAGGCACCTCCTGAAGGACAGAAACCTCTAATTGAGTCAGATAATCAAAATTCAACACTTAGCGCCACTAAGATGATATGTAAGGAAAAGGCAAGTAAACATGGGGAATCAGATGATTTTATGCTTGCAGGACTAGAAAGTTGTGCCTGCATCGGAGGAAGCTAAGTGTGACCTTCAAGAACTTCCATTCTCAAATATACCTTTAGGATGGATCAAGGAACAGATTGTGGATCATAAATTGAACTCTGCTCCTGCATACAATGGAGATGAATTTTCTAGTAAGTCCAATTCTGAAGAGTTTGTTCAAGAAGTAAATCTTGGTGATGAAGAAGATCCTCAGATAGTTCACTTGGCTGCTTGGTTATGGCAATATCCCTCTTTATTGCAGAAGGTAACCTCCCTACTTTTTGCCTATAAAAGTGTCTTTGCATGGTCCTATAAAGACCTAACAGGGATACCAAGGGAGCTTGGATTACACCGAATACCCTTAGTGGAAGGAGCTTCACCTGCAAGAAGTAGGCCTTATCGACTTAATCCAAAGTATGCAGAAGCAGTAAAGCTAGAAATAACAAAACTGGAAGAGGCAGGTATTATTGTTCCTGTAGAACACTCACGGTGGCTTTCTTCCATGGTCATTGTACCAAAGAAAAACGGCAAAATAAGAGTATGCGTTGATTTTCGTGCCTTGAATAAGGTAACTATTCAAGATGGCTTTCCTCAACCATTCACAGAGCAGGTGCTTGAAGAAGTAGCCAGACACTCTTTATATAGTTTTCTTGATGGGTTCAATGGCTACAATCAGATAGCCATTCATCCTGAAGATAGAGACAAGACGGCTTTTGTTACTCCATGGGGCACATATGTTTATACCCGTATGGCCTTTGGCTTGAAGAATGCACCAGCATCCTTTAATAGAGCAATGTATCTGATACTAGGGAAATGGTTAACCTCATTTCTGCGCATTTTTATGGATGATTTTTCAGTGTTTTCAGGAACAGATGGGAGAGCAATAGTTCAAGATTTCAATAATCATTTGGATAATCTAAAGGAAATTTTTGAGCAGTGTCTCAAAACAGGGTTGAAGTTAAATCCTGCTAAATGTCATTTTTTGGTCACTAAAGGCACTCTCCTAGGCCACATAGTATCAGTCCAAGGGATAACTGTTGATCCGGCAAAGATCACTGCTATCCTTTCCATGCCAATTCCACAAAGCCCAAAGGAAGTGCAAAGTTTCTTGGGCCATGCAGGGTATCACAGAAGATTCATTAGGATGTATTCGGAAATTGCTAAGCCTTTGTCAAGGCTTACCAGCAAAAAGATCCCTTTCTCATGGAGTGCTGAAGCTGACAAAGCATTTTGTGAACTAAAGTTGAGGCTATGTACTGCTCCACTTTTAAGTGTTCCTAATTGGTCATTGGACTTTCATGTGCATACAGATGCTAGTCTTCATGCTGTTGGTGCAGTTCTAGCTCAACCATCATCTCACAAAGTGGATAGACCTATCTCTTATGCAAGTAGACTACTCAACCAAGCTGAAAGAAATTACAGTACAACGGAAAGAGAAGGTTTGGCTATCGTATTTGCTCTTCAGAAGTTCCGACATTATCTCCTTGGTGTACATTTCATTGTTATTTCTGATCATCAACCCTTGAAGTATTTGATAAACAAGCCTAGAGTAGCTGGAAGGATTTGGAGATGGTTACTCCTATTTCAAGAATTTAATTTTGATATTCATATTAAGCCAGGAAAAGAGCACTACATGGCAGATCAAGTGTCCAGGACGGCAATGAGTGAAAAGGCAACAGGTATTAATGATGAATTGGTGGATAGCAATCTTTTTCTAGTAGCAGTTCGGACTGGTTGGTATGATGAAATTCTCCATGTTCTGACTACTGGAAAGATCCCAGAACACTTGACACCTGTAGAAAAGAGAAGATTGCTCCTGAAAACCAAAGCATATTCTCTTATAAATGGAAATTTATATAAATACTGTCAAGATGATATATTGAGAAGGTGTGTCTATCCAGAGGAGGTAAATCTTCTGCTGGAGGCTGCACACAGTGAAGGACATCTAAGGGGGGAAGAATTGGCTCATAGAATCATCCACAAAGGTTTATGGTGGCCTCATATTTTCAAGGATGCAATCAAGTTTTCTAAAGAATGCCACATCTGCCAGAGGTGTGCTCCCGCGCCAACCAGATTGAATTTCCAACCATTAGTCATATCTACTGGATGGCTTCCATTTGAACGATGGGGTCTTGATTTCATAGGGCCAATTAGCCCAACTGGGCAACCTGGAGGTAAAAAGTATATTTTGATGGCCACATGCTATGCCACTAAATGGATAGAGGCTAAAGCTACTGTGGACTGCACAGCTTTAACAGTAGCTAAATTTATGTATAAACGTATTTTCTCAAGATTTGGTTGCCCACTGGAAATTACTAGTGATAGGGGCACCCATTTTGTAAATCAATTGCTCCAGTTTATCTTTGACAGGTACAAAATCTTCCATAAAAAATCTTGTGCCTATTACCCAAGGGCAAATGGCCAAGCAGAGAGTTCCAATAAGATTTTGATCGGACTACTTCGCAAATTATCTTTTGATCATCAAAGCTCTTGGCCACTAGCACTAATTGGTGCAATTTGGGCTTTCAGAACCACAAAGAGGGGAACCACAGGCGAAACTCCATTTCGGTTAGTATATGGGAAAGAAGCATTGGCACCATTCGAGTTCATTATCAGAAAGGAACTAGGAATCAAAACCATTGGAATTGAACCCCCCATTCAGAGATTGGTGGCATTAGAAGAGTACAGAGAAGGGGCAATGCAGAAACTTCGGGTAACACAAGAAGAGCGCAAGAAATTACATGACAGGTATCTGAGATCGAATGAAGTTCAAGAAGGGTCCATGGTTTTAGTGCATCAAGTCCCGGCAATTTCAACTAAATTGGCCCCCAAATGGTCAGGACCATATAAAGTTATCAAGGTATTGCCACATGGTGCAGTGCATCTGGAAGATCTGCAGGGTAAAAGGATGCCCCTCGTCAACATCTCCAGGGTGAAGAAGTATCGGAACTAGGACAAAGTGGAAGCATTCTATCCCTTGTACATCTCATGTTTCTTTCAGTAATTGCAGAATAACTAGATCTCATTAATAAGGGAGAAAGTGCACCGGGGACGGTGCAAAAGCTTGATGTGGGGGTCTGTAGTAGATGCCTTGGGCTGTCAGATGCTTGGGCTGCAGCTTCGGGGAATGGCCGTTCCATTTCTTGGACATGCTTATGTTTCGGGCAGCTGTTGCTTTCATTTCATTACTCCCTCAGCTGATTTGTTATCTTCTCTCTCTATCTCTCTCTCTATCTCCCTCTTTCTTCCCCTCTCTCTTTCTCTTTCCTCTCCCGGTCTCTCACTCTATCCCTTTCTCTCTCTCATCCCTCACTCTCTTTTTTCTACTCTCCCTCTCTCTTTCCCCCTCTCGGTCTCTTCCCTTTTTCTCTCTCTCCCTCTCCTCACACCCCCACGAGCCCCCTCACCTCCCACCGCCTCCCCCCTCCTCACACCCCCGCAAGCCCCCTCACCTCCCACCACCTCCCCCCTCCTCACACACCCGCAAGCCCCCTCCACTCACTCCCTCCATGCGCCCCTCCCCCTCCCCTCCACGCACTCCCTCCCCCTCCACTCACTCCCTCCATGCGCCCCTCCCACTCCCCTCCACGCACTCCCTCCCCCTCCACTCACCCCCGCCCTCACCACTCACCCCCACCTCCCACCACTCGCCCCCACCTCCCATCACTCACCCCGCCTCCTACCACTCACCCCCACCTCCCACCACCTCCCCCCCTCCTCACACACCCGCAAGCCCCCTCCACTCACTCCCTCCATGCGCCCCTCCCCCTCCCCTCCACGCACTCCCTCCCCCTCCACTCACTCCCTCCATGCGCCCCTCCCACTCCCCTCCACGCACTCCCTCCCCCTCCACTCACTCCCTCCATGCGCCCCTCCCACTCCCCTCCATGCACTCCCTCCCCCTCCACTCACCCCCGCCCTCACCACTCACCCCCACCTCCCACCACTCGCCCCCACCTCCCATCACTCACCCCGCCTCCTACCACTCACCCCCACCTCCCACCACCTCCCCCCCTCCTCACACACCCGCAAGCCCCCTCCACTCACTCCCTCCATGCGCCCCTCCCCCTCCCCTCCACGCACTCCCTCCCCCTCCACTCACTCCCTCCATGCGCCCCTCCCACTCCCCTCCACGCACTCCCTCCCCCTCCACTCACCCCCACCTCCCACTACTCTCCCCCGCCTCCTACCACTCACCCCCGCAAGCCCCCTCACCTCCCACCACCTCCCCCCTCCTCACACACCCGCAAGCCCCCTCCACTCACTCCCTCCATGCGCCCCTCCCCCTCCCCTCCACGCACTCCCTCCCCCTCCACTCACTCCCTCCTTGCACTCCCTCCCCCTCCACTCACTCCCTCCAGGCGCCCCTCCCACTCCCCTCCACGCACTCCCTCCCCCTCCACTCACCCCCGACCTCACCACTCATCCCCGCCTCCCACCACTCGCCCCCACCCTCCATCTCTCACCCCGCCTCCCACCACTCGCCCCCACCTCCCACTACTCTCCCCCGCCCTCACCCCTGCCACTCACCCTTGCCAACCCCCTGCCAATCCCCTCACACCACCTCCGCCCCCTCCCCCTCACTCTCCCACACACACACACACATGCACCCCCATGCATTCACACACACAAAGGCCCCTAAAACACTCCAGATGGTGAGGGATGCGAAGCAGGATCCGGAAAAGAAATCTAAGAGACATATGCCACAGGTGGAGAAAGAGCATTCGAAGCCGTTGTATACAGTTAATGTTGGAACTAATTTAGAAGATGGCCTCTTTCATGACTTTTTGCTTCGTGTTAATATGAAGTTTCACATGAGTGAACCACTACATGAATATCATGATTGGATAAATAGTTGGACCAATCGGTGACGAAGTAACAAAACAACACAAAATGGGAATCTCAGATGGCAAGTGAAAGGGTAAAAGTGAATTGTTAAAAGTAAAAGTGGATGAACAAATGTTGCCGCCAAACATTCACGACGACTACCTATTTTTGTGGATCCAATTCAAATCAAGGGAATAATTGACCTACCCCTCCAATTTTGGGTGGTTAACCGGCGCGTGATCAATGGACGTGAAGATTCGGCAAGGCTCTTTTGACTCATTGAGGCCTATAAAATCAAGGGATTTGTGCTCATTTGGGTACACTGAGGGTACATGTACATGGTACAAGTTTTAGAGATACAGTGGTTTCGTGCGTACGGGCAGAAGTTCTTTCTTGCACTTGGTGGTTTCAAGTCTACTGTGGGAGCTACTCTGTCGTGTATACAAAGGAGAGGCTTCTCAGTGAAGGGCTATGAGCACTATAGTGTGAAAGAGTAGCTTGGATTCTTCTTCTTTTCCGTGAGCTAGTGTGGTTGATTGTGTTCTATTCTCTTGAGAAGATCTTACCACTTGTATTGTTCTGAGTTAGTCTGCATATCAGTGGTCCTTATGCTGATAGGAAGAAACTTTTGTATTGGAGTGTTTACTATTAAGGTGGTTTGTTAGCCCTAAGCTTGTGGCTTGTTAGTCCTAAATTTGTACCTTAGGCATCACTCTGCCCAACATTGTAATCTCCTGATTCGAATCAAGAAGTGTATGGTCTTCCTTGGTCAGTTATTGTTCACAATTTCTGAAGTATTTACCACTCTGTGCAATCCATGTTATCTACCTGCTCACAGAAATGTTAAAGGGTATACTTCCCTAAAGAGAACCCCCCTTGAGTAGGCGACGTACTGGACGTGTTCAATCTTCATTCTCTACCTTGTTAAAAGCGGATACCCCAGTACCTCCTCTACAAGGCCACATACTCAATTTCAGTGATAAACAAGTCTAGACATAGCATTTGAGGGAGAAAGTATATTAAAATGATTAAGGTTGAAGGAGATACAAGAGACTACGAATTTAAGGGATAAGGGCCATTGGATGTTCTCCAATTGCTCTAATTTCTTGAATTGTTCATATCTTTTTTTGCCTCTGGAAAACAATTATATACAATACAAGTAAGAGATAAACAAATCAAGATATAGAGTTTGGGATAAGAAGCATATTAGAATGGCAAATGTGAGATGTGATACAAGACATGAACAATTTAAGTGGTTAGGTCCATCAAAAGTTGTTCGATTGCTCTATTCTCTTGAATTGGTCGTGTCTTTTTATTTACAAAATAATAATTTATATAGGTCACATACTACGGTTGAGAGAAAAAAAAATCAAGATATAGCATTTGAGGGAAAACATCTAAACATCTTTATAACACTCAAGAAAAATCTTGAAAACATCTAACAAAAGTTTTCAAAGGATGCCACTTAAGATATAAATTGATCTTATAAATGGTGGGCACACCACAAAACCTTTCTCAACTTCAGAAAACTCTAAGGAAACCAACATTTGGAGGTAGAAACAATAATGTCAATTTAGAAATAAGAATAACAAAAACAATATCTTTAGGATAAAGATAGTATTGCATCATTCTTAAATACATCATTCTAAAATACAATGTTTTGAAGGGTTCTTTTTGTAAAGATTTTGTATTCACAAAAAAGTAGAGCAAAATAATATTTTCCAACATGTGTTGGAAATACATGGGCTTGCTAAATAGTGCTAATCATACATAGTGAAAAATGTGCATTTACTTTTCCTTCTTATGCGTTTACTTCTTGAATCCTTCACCTTTGTGCTTTTTCTTTTGAGCATGGTTTAATGGAGAATGAATAGGAGGACCATCCCTCTTATCATGTTTCTTCTTAATTGCTAGTGGTGAATCTCGATCATATGGACAAATAACATCCCTCATGATGTTATGAATTGTTCTTTCTCTTGCCAAATGGAGCCATGCATCAAGATAACCATATAGATTTGAATCAAGACTATAAAACGTGCACACTAAGAACCTTATTGCATAAACTTGAGAGCATATGTATGAAGAAGGCTTTCAATTAATGAAGATAGATTATGAACTAGAAATAATACATGAGAGCTATGTTGATAATGATGTCAGATATTTCAACATTGAAATGTTTCAACATCTTGTTTTCTTCAAGCCATATGTCTAGCATGGACTCCTCCTCCCATGGAATTGAAACTTTCACAATAATTTGGACATCTGCATTCTTAAGTAGTTTTGAATTTTCTTTCCTCAATCTTTCCGGTTCTTCAAGAACAACAACTTCCTCTGGCAACATGTTCTTCTTTCTCTTCTCCTCATGAGTCTTTGCTCCATTTCTTGTCATGTGATCATGGTGACAAATCTCTTCAATTTCTACTCTAGATGGATAAGGTTTTCTTGTTGAAGCAATATTGAGCATATCAAAAAACTTATGATCATTGATATCAAGTGGTACTATGGTTGTGTCAAATTTGTACCTAGGCCTTGACACAAAAACATAGTCCTTGACCATCAATGTGACTCTATGACAATGTGCAGCACATAAACAAGCATCATTTATGAAGTCAATTGCAAAGTCTTTTGCAACCTTAAGCACCATCTGACATTCACGAAGGAGCTTTTCCACATCATTGAGCAACGCTTTAAGGAGATATCTTTAACAAATCTCATGAATGGAAGCCTCTGGATGAGAAGTCCCACATACTTTTGTGATATTTTGATTTACCTCAATGATTTCACATTATATTTTACCCTTTTCTTAGTAAAGTCCTTTTGAGAACCACCTTGGTTCTAGGTTTTTGTGGTTATATCCACATTTCCCTTTTCTCTATAGTAGTCACCCCTCTATTTTGATCTTCAGTTGTGTAAAGGTTTCTAGTAGTTTGCTTTGTCTTGGCCATGATCTACCTCACACAAGGATAGAGAGGATGGTTCTTAGAATTATTGATCTGAAAGGACAAAAAGAAAGAAAATGAAGAAGGGATTAAATACATGACCAATTCCAATTATTAAGGCCATCCAAACTTCTTCAATTGCAAAAGGTAAGCCACAAAGTGATTTAATGTGTATTTCATGACAAAAATCAATCAACACACATTTCTAATACTCAAAAGAATCAAATATACATCAAATAATTGTTTTGAATGGAGACGACTCATTCAAGTGATTAGTGTTGATATATTTAGGTAGTGATGTGTGTGAACACTCTAGAACCCCCAGGGCACTTTTTTCCCTCTTTAGGAGGTTTTTTCCCCCGTCTTGTATATATGTCTTTTGCCCTAATGGGATACTTATCTTTGTACATTATCTAGTAATACATTCAATATTGTGTGTTGTGCTCCAAGCTTCTTCTTCTTCCTTGTGTTGTTTGCATGCTTTCACAGATGTCTAAGTGTATCAGAGCCGGTCGCCGCTTCATCTAGGGCATCATCGACACCTCTCCAGTTGTAGTCTCAAATTTGCATGAATTTTGGTGAGCATACTCAGGGTATTTCAGAGATCAAAACTGCTTTGCTTTCTGGTGCCGAAATCACGATCTGAGCTCATTTCAGCCTCCAAACGCACTATCACACTGCTTATGTAGGCTATTTTGTCTTTTTGTGCCAAAGGTATATACCAGTTTTGCTTCGCCAGTATAAGCGTCTCGAAGTCTGCTACATGTTTAGCAGAACTCGTCTTGGCAGTTCCATTCAACTTTTTGAGATACAATCAATTTTCTGCATCAAGGTATTTTAGTCAACGGCCATGGCTGAAAGCAGTGATGTATTTCGTATGTTGGCCGTTGAGGATAAGTTGGATGGGCTTATATGATGCGACATGTATTGGTTGCAAAAGGGTTGTGGAACATTGTGCAGGGTGTCGAGAAACATCCTATCACACCTGCAATTGTTACAACTGCAGGTACTGAAGCTGATTCAAAAGGTGTCGAAGATGATGACATTCTGCATATTCATGTTTGCGCTGCGGTTTTTGTGGCACCTACTGCAGAGGAGATTTGTTGGGATGACAGAGATGCACAGGCACATGCATTGATAGCTTTGTCTGTCAAACGTGCCATTATTCCTCACATTCGCTCTTGCAGAATAGCTAAGGATGCTTGGGATACGCTTACCACATTGTACCAAGCTAGGAATGAGGATCGTGTTGCTTACCTCCGAAAACACTTGGATGGTGAGCACATGAATGAAGCTGATTCTATGGACAGTTTCCTAACAAAGATCAAAGACTTGAAGGAACAGTGGATTTCTACTAATGAGGCTATACTAGATAGCTCACTTGTGCAGACCATTCTGAATGGTCTTCCTGATTCATATCAGAGTTTTGCTTCTACTCTTCGGTTGATGATGAAAGGCAATCCAAATGCCTTGTCATTTGAGGAGTTAGTCTTTGTTCTATTGCAGGAAGATCAGTCCAGGTAAAACACATCCATTATGCGAGTTGCAGATCAAGCTTTCCTGGCTAGTCAGAAGTGCAAAGGAAAATGGAGCTTTTCAACTAGTAAGTAGAAATCTACTAATTCTGCACAATCAAAGAGGGAAGACAAAGATGAAAAGAAATGAGAAAAGTAGAAATAGTTTTGCAAGTACTGTAAAGGAAATGATCATATCATAAAGAACTGTCCTAAATTGGCTGCAAAAGAGGCAAAGAAAAAAGAGGCAGGAATGGTTGTTGCAGAAGCCTCTAATCCAAAAACAGAGTGTGCTAATCTTGTGCAGGAAGAAGAATGGGCGTTTACTAATGTTTGCAGTTTTGAACCATCTTCTCATGAGCAATGCATGTCTGCAGTAGACTCAGATGTTTGTTACTTTGACACTGGGGCGACCAAACATATTACCTCACAGTGCAGTTTTTTCTCTTCACTCGAGCCTGCCCCTACAGGGAATACTGTTACATGCACGAACAACTCCTCTTATCCTGTTATGGGAGTTAGTAAGATCATTTTGACTAGTGCTGATGGTAGTTCTTTCACTTTGTCAGATGCTTTGTTTGTGCCAGGGATCAAGAAAACTTTGTTATCAGTTTCTGCATTAGCCAAGATTGGCTTGGTTGTGAAATTTGTTGATGACAGGTGTACAGTTCATGATCTATTAAATGGCGATGTGATTATTGCTTTTGGGATTTTATGTCATGGGTTGTATAAGCTCATAGACTATGAAAGATCTGTAAATTATTCTGCCTGTGCAGTACATGATTCTCAGGCTATGTCAGATGCAAACCTTTGGCATGCACGCTTTGGTCATCTGAATTTTGCTAGTTTGCTACGCCTATAGAAATTTGAAATGGTGTCCTCTTTGCCCAAACTTGAGGCACCTGGATAACATGTTTGTGAAGGCTGTATTTTGGGCAAAATGCAGCATTCGTCCTTTCCAAAAGATGGTTCAGCTCGGGCTACTCAAAAATTATATCTTGTACATAGTGATGTCCGTGTTCCTATGCAGATACCTTCTTTTGGAAATTATCTTTACTTTGTGACTTTCATCGATGATTTTTCAAGGCATGCATGGGTATACCCATTGAGGGCAAAGCCCGAAGTGTTCATGTGCTTCAAACAGTTTTTGGTTTTGGCTGAAAATCTATCAAGATGTAAAATGAGCATCCTCCATTTTGATCGAGGGGGGGAATATATGTCTTCTGATTTTAATGCATTTTTGGCTGAACGTGGGATAAAACACTAGTGTATAGTGCCATATACACCTCAGCAGAATGGAGTTGATAAACGAAAGAACAGGTCGCTCATGGAGACGGCGAGGTGCATGATCAAGAGTCAGGCTTTACCACATAGTTTCTGGCTTGAGGCTGTCATGTGTGCAGCATATGTACTTAACATGTGTCCCGCTAAAGCGCTGCAGTCTATCACTCCATATGAGTCATGTCATGATCACAAGCCATCTGTTGCTCATCTGCGTGTTTTTGGTTGTTTGGCTTATGCATTAGTGCCTGAACAACATCGTAGAAAATTGCATGATAAAGCAATAAAATGTATTTTTGTTGGGTACAATTCTGAAAGTAAAGGCTATCATCTGTATCATCCACAGACTAAACGCATTCTGGTTAGCCATGATGTTGTTTTTGTGGAAGATGTTATTCAGCCATTGCTTTCATGTACTAAGGAGACATCAATTAGCTCCAAAGACCTGTATGATACTTCGCTGCCTCTTTTTACAGGTGGACAATCTAGTGCTAGTCCTAATGAGGCAACTTCTCAGCCTTTGTAGGTTTCATGTGATGATGCAGATCATCCCATTTCTGATGCAGATTTACATGATGCACTTGTTGATGAGAGAGTTGACATTGAGGAGGCAAAAATTATGCCAAAATGGCTAGTGCAGACCTTGCGTGACAACAAATTAGATGCACCTCTGTCATATCGTACTCGATCATGCTCTCATAGTGCCTTTTTTGCATTAGATTGCTATGCTATGGCTGCATCTAGTCTTTGTGATGAGAATGAGCCTGTTTCATTTGATGAAGCACAAAATTCAAAAAATTGGATGGCTGCTATGCAATCTGAATATGATGCTATAATGAAGAATGGTACTTGGTCTTTATGTGACTTGCCTCTTGGCAAGAAGGCCATTGGAACTAAGTGAGTTTACAAGTTGAATCGTAAGCCTGATGGAACGGTTGACAGCTATAAGGCTAGGCTTGTTGCAAAGGGTTATGCACAGGAAAGAGGCATTGATTTTGATGAGACCTTTGCACCTACATGCCGTATGACTACTGTTCAAAGCATATGTGCACTTGTATCCCATCATTGTTGGAATGTACATCAGTTGGACATTAAAATTGCACTTTTGAATGGTGATTTTCATGAAGAAGTGTATGTTTTTCAGTCGCGTGGCTTTGTGTAGAAAGGGCATGAAAACTAGGTGTGCAGGTTAAAGAAGGCATTATATGGTTTAAAGCAAGCACCACGTGCTTGGTATGAGAAGATACATGCCTATCTGATTGCACATGGTTTTGAGAACAGTCCAACTGAAAGCACCTTATATGTTAAGCGTGGTAATGATTGTACTTCTGATCATTGTGGTCTATGTTGATGACATGCTGCTCATTGGTCTTCATGAGAGGCATATTGCTGATTTTAAGGCTGATTTGCATGCCTCATTTGAGATGTCTAATTTGGGGCATTTGCATCACTATTTGGGCATTCAGTTTATGCACATTGATGGTGGAATGGCTTTGTGTCAACCGAAATATATTGACACATTATTGCAGTGTTTTGGGCTTGAAGACTGCAAACCTATTGCCATTCCTATGGAAAAGGCCCATAAGATCCTTAAATCAAGAAGAAGAAAACCCATTTCCCTTGTAATGTCAAGCAAATTTGGGTGGCCAAGCAATTACTTAGAGCCCAAACAAATCACACCATGATATGGATACCAAAGAAATCCCTTGTACAAAATCAACCCACCCATAATCCATGGTCTAGAACCATCATGCCTTATCTTAAAGCATGACCACTTCCAACCAAAGGATCTAAAGTAATAAAGTCAAAACCTAAAAAAGATCCTAAAAAGAACTTCAAGCTTAGGACCAACAAAGCAAAGACATATTGGTGGCCAAAAACCTCTTCATGTGGCATCCATGGTGTCCGACCCGACCTTGCCCAATGCACAACATATGTTCAAGATGCACATCAAGTATGCATGCAAATAGGGCCTCATCCAAAGGCCTAGCATTAGGCATCTTAAGTTTAACCCTGGGACAAAGAGGGCACATGTACATACATTGCAAAAAATTGTTTTTCATTTTTCTTTTTTCAGGTTGGTGGACAAAGGTGTCATCCATTGGAATGGTTGATGAAAAGGAGAAGACTCTTGGAGGGGGACAATTGGAGGAAGCCTCATCATCACCTCACCCTTGAACACTTTACTCAAGATCCATTTTATTTTGCACCATTGTTTTTGTATGCATTTTTCAGATTATGCATAAGATAGGGTCTCATCATAACAGCGTGCATAGGCACTTTTTTGTTTTACCATGCATAGGCACTTTTTTGTTCTACCACCCATGCACCATGAGTCCCCACTCATGCAAATGGACTAAGAAGAGATGAATTAATTTCATCTACGTGTATCTATCATCTACATCTCATCATTACATTCTCATCATCCATATTTCATCTTACCATTCCCATTAAAAAAAAATGTTTGAGTACATTCTTCTCACATACAAGAGGCAAAAGACCAAGATAAAAGTTGGCCAAATCCAAAAAACATGCAACAAGCAAGATTAAGAAAAGCAACAAAGCGACATACTCCAACGACACAGGATCATGCACTCAAAGGAACTTCTACACGCTCTCCCACAAAAAGCCCCATACTTGCAAAGGCTTTGTCGAGGAAGAAAAAGGCAAGGAGGGGGGAGTGTTGATGACACAAGAATATACTACTTGGATCCTAATTGTTGTATAACTTGTCACGAGGAAGGAGATTAGGAAGAGAGCTCACACACACACTCTCACTCTTAAGGAGAAGCACACACACACACACAGATTGAGGCAAGGAAAAATGATCTTCTTCTTCTTCTTCTTCTATTACATAAAAAGGAATGTACAAGAATGACCTAAAAACAAGAATACAACAAGTGCAATATATAAAGATCAGTACATAAGGAAAAAGCTAATGTCCGTGAATGAGTGATCTGGCAAGGAACAAATGTTCCATCACTCTCACTAGATAAATCTAATAAAGCTCAATGAATTATCCTTGACATATATCGGCGTGATCACTATACATGTCAGAGAAACGAAAAATCGGTACGTGTCATCCTAGATCATCACATGTTGAGCTTGATATCTCAACACTCCCCCTCAAGCTCAATGCCATATCCTGTAATCCAAGCATCTCCCAAAACTTCTTCAACTTCTCAGCTCCAAGTGCTTTGGTGAAAATATCAGCAACCTGCTCATCTGTTCTCACATAAACAAGATCTTTATCACCTGCTAATACCTTCTCTCTGATGAAGTGATAATGTACCTCGATAGCTTTGTTCTAGCATGGAAAATAGGATTCCGTGCTAACTATATGCTGCTAAGATTATCACAATAAATTTTGATTGGCTTTCCCACTTCCACACCTAAATCTGCAAGTAGCATTTCTAGCCATGATGCCTCACATGCTGCCATTGAAGCACCTCTATACTCAGCCTCTGTACTCGACAAAGCAACAGTGGGTTGCTTCTTACTACTCCATGTAATAGCTGCACTCCCAAGTGAGAATAGAAAACCACTAGTTGATCTTCTATTTAGAATGCTACCAGCCCAATCTGCATCGGTGTATCCATAAACCTGCAAATCTACACCAGCCTCATAAAACAATGCATAATCCAAAGTAGCACTCACATAACGTAGAGTGCACCTCAGAGCATCCAAATGTGGCTTCTTGGGAACTTGCATAAACTAACTTTCAAGTCCAACAGTATAACTTAGATTAGGCCTTGTAATTGTGAGATATATAAGACTTCCCACAATTTTCCTGTACATAGTAGCATTTTCCAATGCTTCACCTGATGTAGTATCCAACTTCAAATTCTAATCTAATGGCATAGAAATTGGCTTACAATCAGCCATACCATACTTTTGCAGTATATTCAAGGCATATTGCCATTGCAACATCCATATACCTGTTTTTGTATGTATAAACTCAATGCCCAAGAAATAGTGAAGCACACCAAGATCTTTCATGTCAAATTCCTGCATAAGAAGTTGCTTTACCTCTTTGATGCTCCCTTGATTATCACCACCTACAATCAGGTCATCAACATAAATAGCCACAATAGTGATGCCATCATCAGCCTTCCTTGCATATAGTGAGTGATCTGCATCACACATAGAAAACCCAATGCTGGTTAAGTAATCAGCAATCCTTGCATGCCATGCATGAGGGGCTTGTTTCAACCCATACAAAGCCTTTTGCAACCTACAAACATATTCTAGATGCTTTGAATCTTCATATCCTTGTGGCTGGTCCATATATACGTCTTCCTGTAACTCACCATGCAGGAAAGCATTCTTCACATCCATCTGATGTAAAGTCCATCCTTTTGTTGTAGCTAATGCAACAAGTGTTCTGACAATAGACATTTTAGCTACAGGACTGAATGTTTCCTCATAATCAATGCCATATGTTTGTGCATATCCTTTATATACCAATCGTGCTTTATACCTACTTATGCTACCATCAGCATTATGCTTTACCTTGTAAACCCATTTGCAGCCTATGGGTTTCTTTCCTTGTGGCAATGGAACCAGCTTCCATGTATCATTTCCATAAAGTGCAACCATCCCCTCATCCATAGCTTTTTCCCAATCTGCATTACCAATTGCATCTTCAAAACAAGAAGGTTCAGCACTCTTGTATTACCTTTGTCATGTAGTCGCAATGGCGAGCCATGTAACTATCATATGTCAATCGTTGCACTAAATTATGCATTCTCCCATATCTTCTTGGTCCTAGGTCACTTCTCCTTGTGTCATCTGCATGTGCCCTTCTTACTCTTGGAGTCTTCACAGAGGGCAATCCAAGTTCCTCATTGTTGCAGAGCAAAGAAGATCAAAGAGGTAGAGAAAAATAAGGGCCCCAAAATTTTTCCGATTTGGACACTTTATTCTTGTATTATAGCCATTTTGTAATATATTTTCCGATGTAAATGCACTAGAGGAGTCCTCTAGATGCATACCCATAGAGATTTGTAGCTTATCCTTGTAAATTAGTAGGAAATTAGCCTTTCAATTAATAAAGTGTCGGTCTCTTGTGTGAAAGGACCATTTTTAGGGCACATGTATATAAGTCAAATTGTGACTCTTTGGAGGGACTTTTTGCCATTGTGAGAATCAAGAGCACAGAATTTCGAATTTGTGTTTTCTCCTCTGTGTATCTTCTTCCTTGTGAGCTTGTATGCATGTGTGATGCTTGGAAAGAGTGCTTGGAGATGTTGTCTATCCATGAAAATGCTTGTTTGTAACTATTGGTAAGGTGTGTGTGAAGTGTAGGAAGTGCTGAAGTGTAGGAAGGTCAATCCCGTGACTCAGTATTTTGCTCATAACTTGAAGCAGAAGCATAAAAATCAGCATCATTGGATGCGTCTTCTCGAGAGCTTTGAAATGAACCCGCTATTCGCTATATTCGGAGTTCGGAGCTGAGAGAAAAGCTCGATTTACTGTTGACTACTGCTCCAAGTGTCACGACACCATAACCAATTTCTGAAACTTGTTTGGAATAGATTTATGCTTGTTTGCACTTTGTTAGAGTTCATTTGCATTCATCATTTGAATGCATGTCTTCAGCTAGGTTTTGATACTCTTTGGATTGGTAATTAAAGCGTGATTCCCCACTATATGTACTTGAAGGGGATTGAGGTATAGTCTCTTTCTTCACAAGTCCCTAAGTTGGTGCTTAGGTACACTTGGGGGGGAAACAAGCTCTAGGATCACCCACACTAAGTTGAAACTCAGATTTACCTGCTAAAATTTGGAAAAAATGTCAAGTGTCATGTTCTCCCGCAGTTGACTGTCGCGACATCTAGGTGTCGTGATCTCCTGTGGTCGAGTGTCACGACATTTAGCCCAGTCAGATATCGTGAGAATTTTTGCGACATCTGGCAGATATCGAGTGTCGTGGAATATCCTTCGCGACACCTGACGAGTGTTGAGTGTCGTGGGCTTTTCGCGACACCTGACGACGGATATCATGAGAATCTTCTCGCGACATCTATTGCATATCGAGTATCATGAGATTCTTCTTGAGACACTTGTCGCATATCGGGTGTCGTGGACTTACTCTTGTGTCAAGTGTCGCATGTCGTGGGATTTGCCTTGTGAAATTTGTGAGGTGTCGAGTATCGCGGATTTCTCTAGCGACATTTGTTGAGTGTCATATGTCGTGACTCTGAAGGAGTCAGATGATGTGGGTCTGCCATCACGACATTTGGTGAATATCGAGTTTCATGGAGTTCTGATCACGATATTTGTGCAGTGTTGAGTGTCATGATTTTAGCTAGTAACAGGTGTCGAGTTGGGAGATTTTGAGATATTTCGGGTGTGAAATTCCAAGTCAACCAAATATTTCATATAACTCTGAGATTCAGAAAAGAGCATTGGGAGCTAGGGGTTGGTTGAAACTCGACTAGAGCTTTTAAGTGAATGAACCTAAGATCCAAAAGAACCCTAGGGAGCCGAAGAAGTGTAATCTTCTATGGGAAGTGTAGTTGAACCAAGTACTCACTCACTCTACTCTGAAACCTCGAGTGAGTCTGAGGAGGAAACTCTTATGGCCTCAAAGGACATGCAGAATTCTGTACCAATAATTGGCATGATGTCAATTATTGAGGGTGAATATCGAACATCTTTAGAATATGTGAACACCAATCAACACGGTTTACCCATCTACCTAGATGGGCTAAACAGATCAGTGGCTAGGCTGAAGAAAACTACAGATGCTTATATAGTACCTAGGCCAGCTGTTAAGTATGCAGGAGGATTCCACATGGACCAAAAGGATATTCTGTATGTAGTAACTGAGAATCCTGAAAACATCAATGAACAAAGGGAAGAAGGCAATGACCACAACCTTAATGGAGAGGGACATGAAGAATAGGGATCTACACCTCGAGGAAAGTCCATTGTAATTAGGTTTTGGAGAGGAGACCTAATCCCCCAAGACAATTCCCTAATGGATGTTTATTTAATCAACCGGATGGAGCATCTTCTCATAACACACTCTTCATTGTGGGAAGAAGCCATTAACCCAGCCACCATTTATGAATTGCAAGATCTTGAAAACCCCACTCACATCACGTATCTAGACAAGAATCAGAGCAGGTACTGGCCCTTAACGGAATTAGAAAGAGGAGGATTGAAATATCAGAACATCCCAGTGTTCCCTCCTAGGGATCAAGCCACAACTTCGCAAAATCCCCAAGGAACCTATCAGGATAATTCATATCAGCATTCGGGACAGACACAACAAACGCACATCCCAGTTAGGCCCCATGTGCAGTTTGCTACACCAGGCAATAATCCGAATTATCGACCACCTACACATGTAGAACCAAGTATTAGAATTCCTGTTCAAGAGAGACCACCAGCAGGAAGAGGACCAAGAATACCAATAGGACGACCGGTCTTCCTTGTAATGCCTAGACCACTTGAACCAGGAAGAAGATTAAGACCTATCCAAGTTGCCAAATGCATGAGAAACCACTATGATGGCTCTAGTGAACCTTACAACCACATAGCTGAATTCAAGCAAGTAATAAGAGCCGAACAAGTGGATTCTTGATTCAATATGAATCCTTTGGTCTAACCCTTACAGACACGACCTTAGCTTGGTTCCAGCCCTTAGACCCTAATAACTTCCAAAACATGGAACAAGTCTATCAAGAATTGATTGAAGAATTTACCAAGTCAGGAATAAAAAACAACTCATCCTCATTAATCCATAGTTTTAAACAAGCTCCTACGGAATCGGTGAGATTTGCAGCAAGAAGGTTTAAGCAATATGTGGATAGATGCCCTGTTGAAGAGAGACCCACTCAAAACAAAATGGTGTCACTGTTTTTGGAAGGATTAGTGAATGGATCATTGAGATCATTAGTCTATGTGGAAAGAGTCCAAAATTTGCAAGAGTGTATGAAAGAGTGTATTGACCTAGAGGACAATCTAGCTGAAGATTTGAAAATACCTCAAGGTAGTGCGAAAAGTGAGGATACCACCAGCAGCACCTCAAACCCCAGAAACAACGTAGAGGAAATAGCTGACTTGGTGGCTAAGAAGTTGAATGTTCATGGACAGAGGAACTATCCAAACAATCCAATGAGAGTACCCATGCTTAGAAGATGTGTGCACTGTGGAAGTGATCATCCTTCTCACTTGTGCAATAGGGGAGTAGTTCCACCGCTTACCTATGCTTACAATAGACCACCTGCCTCGGGCCCTATGCATTATTGTAGCATAGAACAAAGGTACACAAATCACAGCACAGAAAATTGTCCTTACAATCGGCAGTCAAGATCGGTACAACCACCCATAAGACCTTATGGATACCCTCAGAGAGATCAAGGAGGACAAGCCTTTAGGTATCCCACATATCAGCAACAAGTACCAGCACCATGACCTTATGCTTACCCAAGGTACACTCAACCACAACCCGTGTTAGGTCAACAACCACCCCACCCTCAGAATGTTGTGCCAAGAAAAATGGCTCAACCTGAAGAGAACCCAAAGAGAGCAATAGTTCCAGCCATGCCATTGGCTAGTAACGAGCCTTACGGCCTATCTTATGACCATAGTCAAGGAAATTATCCCGCATATGAGGGCACTATAGTTGAATACGGACAGTCTTATGAGCCTTATGTTTATGGTTCTGAAGGACCTGATAACTCTTACGGATATGAGCAGGACTATGTGTCATTAATGTACACAGCTCCCAGAGCACCCTTACCCTCCCGACCAATGAATAGACCACCTGCACCCAGAGGACCATGTTATAGATGCGGAGGAGATCACTTTATCAAAGAATATACGCTTCCCAACCCACCACCACCGTAGAGAATTTGGGAAGGATATTGTAGTGATTGTGGTAAAGAACATCTTTTTAGAGATTGTCCCAAGAACCCCAACAAAGTTAACCTTAATGTGCAGATCAATGTGATAGAAGTGATAGAGTCTGTTGATGTATGAAACACCACAAGAAATGAATTAATGTGGCACTAGAACACCTCTATGGTCACCATTAACTCATTGCCACTCCAAACTTTGAGAAATGATAGTCTAAAGTGAGAACTTTGCTTCTACAGAAATTCCTAGTCACTCAAATGACATACCTTCAGTATTTTGCTAATTTCTCTTAGCTCAAATATTATTTCTCCATGATCTTTTAATGGATGAAACTAGAAGAGTAGAGATTTCCAAGAAGCTATGACATGCTTGAAAGGGATCTCTAGAACTCAAGTTATGGCCTTCACAAGATCACCCTGTATGACTTCCAAAAGTGGAATTTTTACCTGTTTTAGTAATCCTGTGTCAAAAAATGAAAATTTGATGCCTAGCATCGACTTGCAACCAAAAGTCGATGCCGAGCATTGACTTTGAGCTTTTTCAGCCACTTTTCCAGCACCAGAATTAGCCTATGAACACAAGACATGAGCAAGACCACTTTTATGTGGGAAGTCGATACCAGGCATCGACTTTATGCTGAAACTCGATGTCAGGCATCGAGTTGCTCCACAAACCTCATGTTTTTAAGAAGTTCTAGTAGTACATAACACTCAGAGAATAAAACAAGGACTTATCAACACAAACTCGATGCCAGGCAATGACTTGCTTGGAAAACTTCAACTTCTGAAATCATTTCACACAAGACAAACACTGGAGATAGAAGAAGAAGACTTATACACAGAAATTAATAAACTCTTTCCATAACTATGAAAACTCAGAAATGCACAGGTGCTTTCTCACGCAGAGAAGCCCGACTATTCTCAGTCATACAAAATGAGTACTAACTCACTTTCTCATTGTCTTCCTCTTCGCGTCAGTTGATACAAACTAACTTATATAGATTTTCTTATTCTCATGATTTTTAAAAAATTTCTAGAACTAAAGTGAACTAACTTTACAAATATGATACACTTGTGAATTTGTCCCTTCACATAGGCATGTGGTTTTCTTCCTAAGATTTGACCTTCAAATATATGTCCAATTAGTGATTGTTCTCCAACAGCTCCCCCTCAATCATTAATTGACATTCTCTGTTTCTTTATCATCTTCTTTTCTTTTACTCCTACCATGCTTTTGAATCTGCTGGTCTTCACACCATCCAAGCTCTTTGTCATTATGTCTGCTATCTGATCTTTAGTAGAAATGTACTCCACTTCAATCTCCTTCTCCATGACCTTTTCTCTGAGAAAATGATACTGTATCTCTATGTGCTTTGTCCTTGCATGAAAAACTGGATTTGCTTCAAGATAAAGTGAACTCATATTATCTCCATGTATTGTAGGTATACCTTGATCAATGCCCAAGCTTTTGAACAATGTCTGCATCCATATGACCTCCTTAGCTGCTTCCACAAGTCCTTTGTACTCAGCTTCAGTTGATGATAATGCTACTGTATGTTGTTTCTTTGAACACCAACTTACAAGCTTATCACCAATGTATATCATGTACCCATGAGTTGATCTTCTGTCATATTGATTACCTGCCCAGTCTGAGTCACTATAGGCTCTCAACTTCAAATTTGATGTAAAAGGATAATATAATCCTTCCTTTATAGTTCCTTTGATATATCTAAGAACTCTTTGACCTACAATCCAATGTGGGTCCTTGGGACAATGCATGAATTGTGACAAAACTCCCACTGCATAACTAAGATCAGGTCTTGTTAGTGTAGCATAAATCAAACTACCCACAAGAGATTGATACTTCCTCATATCTTTGTATTTTGCACCATCATATTTACTGAGCTTGTGATTAACTTCAAGTGGAGTTGAAGCTTCTCTGCAATTTTCCATATCAAACTTCTTCAATAGATTCAGAAGATACCTTTCTTGTGATACATATATGCCATGATCTGTATAAGTGACTTCCATTCCAAGAAAGTATGACAACTTTCCTAGGTCACTGATCTTGAACTCTTTCTCAAGTAATCTCTTTACCTCGATTCCTTCATCTGAAGTACATGTGATTATAATGTCATCTACATAAATACAAATGTAGATTGTACCTTCTTCTGTTCTTTTGATAAGTAGACTTGGATCTACTTTTGAACTTTGATATCCAAGATCATTGAGATACTTCACCAATCTATAGTTCCATGCTCTTGGAGCTTGCTTCAATCCATACAATGCTCTTCTCAACCTGCAAACAAAATTTGGATACCTGGAATCTATAAACCCTTGAGGTTGTTCCATGTATACCTCATCTGATATGTATCCATTCAAGAATGCATTCTTTATATCCAATTGACTTAGGGTCCATCCTTTTGAAGCTGCAATAGCAATGATTGTCCTAATAAATGACATCTTAGCTACAGGACTGAATGCCTCATCATAATCTATGCCATATGTTTGGGCATAGCCTTTCACCACCAGTCTAGCTTTGTATCTGGCTATACTTCCATCTGCAAGCTTCTTCACTTTATAAACCCATTTATTTCCAATTACTTTCTTACCATTTGGTTTAGGAACAAGTTCCCACGTCTTGTTCTCCTCCAGTGCATTGAACTCTTCCTTCATGGCTTCTTCCCATTGCTTCTTACCTTTAGCTTCATCATAGTTCTGAGGTTCTTCATCATCTTTGACCATATATGCATAGTTCTTCTGAGTTATGTAAGAAGTATCATAAGAATACCTTTCTGGTTGTCTTCTAGTCCTACTTGACCTTCTTGGTTCACATTCTTCATAAGTGTCTGGATACACTTATTCATCAAATATAGGAGCTTCTTCATTTCTTCTTGTTAATCCACTTCTGGATGTACTTGCTTGCATATAGTCTTCATCTCTATTTACCTGCACAATTGATTTTCCTTTCTCACATCTTCTAACCTCTTCTTCAAATTCTTCAGCTGTATGACTTTGATCTGCATACCAACTTTTCTGTTCATCAAACGTAACATCTCTAGAAACAAGAAATTGTTTGGTTAGAGGATTCCACAACCTGTAACCCATCTGCTTTTCATCATAACCAATGAACACATATTTTTCTGCTTTTGGTTCAAGTTTATGTCTAAGTTGTGATGGCACATAAGCATATGCAATTGATCCAAACACTTTACAATGATCTAGTGTTGGTTTCTTACCCCACCAAGCTTCATATGGAGTCATTCCATTGAGAACTGCACATGGTAATCTATTCACAAGATATGTAGCTGTATTTACAGTCTCAACCCAAAGATAATTTGGACAATTCTTCTCCTTTAGCATAGCTCTAGCAAACTCAACCAAAGTCATGTTCCTTCTTTCTGCTACACCATTTTGTTGTGGTGTATACCTGCAAGTTATTTCTCTCTTAATACCTGCATTCCAAAGATAATCATTGAACTCTTGGGAGAAGTATTCTCCCCCTCCATCAGACCTCAGTCTCTTAAGCTTTTGACTTGTGACCCTCTCTGCATATGCATGAAAATGCTTGAAAGCTCCAAACACTTTTGATCTTTCCTTAAAAACATATAATGTTATCCATCTTGTAGCATCATCAATAAAAAGAACATAATACCTTGAGCCACTGATAGATCCTTCTTTTGTTGGTCCCCATACATCTATATGAATGAGCTCTAGTAATCCATCATGTTTGAATCCTTTCTTTTGAAATGGTAACCTGTGTGCTTTTCCCATTTGACATGCTTCACATTTATAAACCATATGTTGACTCTGCACATTTGGTAATCCTAGTACAGACTGATTTTCAACCATAGCTTTAATTCCTCTTTCATTGAAATGACCTAATCTCTTATGCCAGAGATCAAGTTCTGTAATCACTCCTTCACCATGTGTGAGCAAAGCTTGACCAATGTTCCCTTGCACTCTTAAAGTAAAGAGTCTACCTTCTTTCTTACCAGAGACAATCTGATTATATCCATTCTTTGGATCTTCAACAAATACTCCTTCATTTGTAAATCTGACTTGAAAACCTTTTTCAACTATCTGTCCCACACTAATCAAGTTTTTAGGTATTGTAGGAACATACAAAACATTGGTTAGCAAATCTGCTCCACTCTTGCATTTCACTTTTCCAATTGAATGTACACTATGTCTTGTATTATCACCTGTTTGAACTGTGTGACTAGAAATACCTTTTTCCAATTCTGACATCAATTCTATGTTTCCTGACAAATGATTAGAACATCCAGAGTCAATGTAAAATACCTTTAGATCTTCTTTATCTGATGTGTTGATTGAGTTTATCATCAATGATGTATGGCTTTAATTTTGTGTGTCATTTGCATAGTTGTAGTAGGTGGTGTTGTAGGATTGATTCTGTCCCCAACTTCTTCCTCCACCTCTACCATAGCCTCCTCTTTGATTTTGTCTACCTCTTTGAAAATTACTTTGATATCTTCCACCTCGACCTCTGCTATTGTTGTTTTGATTCTGGTTTGATCCTTCTGGTTTGTTTTCATCCCCTCTCAAACCTGTAAGTAATTGAGCAATCAACTTGTGATCCTCAATATCTTCATCTATGGATCCAAGACTATCTGCTAGATCCTTCATCTTAGTGACATAATCACTAATACTTTGACTTGGCTTCTTCTTGAATGTTGTAAACTCTGACCATAGACTTGCTTTCCTTGCTTTAGTAGTACTTTGGAAATGATATTCCAATGCATTCCAAATATCTTCAAATGATTCCAATCCTCTGATATGTGGTAGCAAATGATCTGAGATTGTATTGTAGATGTAAGCTTTTGCACTTGCATCCTTCTTCTGCCAATGCTTTAAAGCATCAAGTTCCTCTTTCTTTGGTCGGCTTTCATCTTCAAATACTGGATTCTCTTCTTCACCTGTAACATGTATCATGAGATCCTTACTCATAAGTAAGGCTTATTTTGCTTAAAATACATCCTTCACATACATGTTTATCGGGTTCCTCAAGTTTGGGCAAAGAGGACACCATTTCAGATTTTTGTAGGCATAGGAAACTAGCAAAATTTAGATGACCAAGCATGCATGCCAAAGCTTTGCATCTGACATAGCCAGAGAATCATGTACTACACATGCCAAATCATTTACATATCTTTCATAGTCTATGAGTTTATACAGCCCACGACATAAAATGCAAGAAGCAATAATGACGTTTCCATTTGACAGATCATGAATTGTACATCTATCATCAATAAATTTCACAACCAAGCCAATCTTGGCTAATGCAGAAACTGATAAGAGATTTTTCTTGATCCCTGGCACAAACAAAGCATCTGACAAAGTGAAAGAACTACCATCAGCAGTAGTCAAAATGATCTTAACAACTCCCATAACAAGATAGGAGGAGTTGTTGGCGCATGTCACAATATTCCATGTAGAGGCAGGCTTGAGTGAAGAGAAGAAACTACACTACAAGGTAATATGTTTGGTCGCCCCACTATCAAAGTACCAAACATCTGAGTCTAGTGTAGACATGCACTGCTCATGAGAAGATGGGTCAAAACTGCAAACTTTAGTAAACATCCATCCTTCTTCCTACACAAGATTAGCATACTCTGTTTTTGTTGTAGAGGCCTCTGCAACAACCATTCCGGCCTCTTCTTCTCTACCTCTTTAGCAGC